>OX393556.1:61291072-62019619 GCA_947650365.1 Chamaelirium japonicum
ATCTTTAAATTAACAATTAAAAAGGACGGTCGATAAAGCTCTTTTTGACACACCTAGAAGTTTTAGAATGTCTTAATTTTTTGGAGACATGCTATATGCTATGAAGCACAAACGTGTCCGTGTCCGACACGTGTCGGACACCGACACTCGCTCGACACGTGTCAGACACACCAAAAAACGTGTCTTCTATGAAGAAAGGTTGTCCGACACGTGTCGGATGCGTGTTGGAGCGTGTCGGATATTACCGGAGAGGCTTTTTCTCATTTGAAGATGTTGGGGTTCTTGAGATTGTGAATCTTTCCATCAATGAGCCGGATATGGAGGCCGCGGTCTTCACGTCGATGGTGATGATGTGGTAACACTTGACGTTGGCTTTGATGGATGATGATTTTATGCGTGTTCTATTTGTTTTTTTGTGTTTTGAAAGTTTGAAACTATACACTTGAATCATCTATGATGTTTGTTGGAGACGTTTTTAGTTAACTATTAGCATTATGTTTTATTACAAATCATAATATAAGACTTGTTATTTATATATATATATATATATATATATATATATATATATATATATATATATATATATAGGGGGATACTTAAATGCGGTCCGCGTCCGTCCGATGCACCACATCGTGCATCTGATGCACGCGGCAGGTGCATCGGACGCGGACCACATTTAAGCATTCCCATATATATATATATATATATATATATATATATATATATATATATATATATATATATATATAGAGAGAGAGAGAGAGAGATTAGAGAGAGAGAGAGAGGAATGTTAGGATGCGGCGTGCGGCGCCGCACCGCAGCCGTCTGATGCACAGCTGCGGTGCGTGCGATGCACGCAGCAGTGCATCAGACGGCTGCTGCGGTGCGCCGCACGCACCGCACGCCGCATCCTAACACCCCTCTCTCTCTCTCTCTCTCTCTCTCTCTCTATATATATATATATATATATATATATATATATATATATATATATATATATATATATGGGTCGGGATCGGTTGACCCAGCAATAACCCAACACCCTTTGATGCACCTAGAGGTTTTAGAATGGACTGATTTTTTGTAGACATGTTGTCTATGGTATGTTGATCATCCTCACAAAAAATCAGCCCATTCTAAAACCTCTAGGTGCATCAAATGCGCTCCTCAAATCAATGGTTTTCGACTGTCAATTTAAACCGTTGATTTGAAGAGCGCATTTGATGCACCTAGAGGTTTTAGAATAGGCTGATTTTTGTGAGGATGATCAACATACCATAGACAACATGCCTATAAAAAATCAGCTCATTCTAAAACGTCTAGGTGCATCAAAGGGTGCTGGGTTTTTTGCTGGGTCATCCGATCCTGACCCTATATATATATATATATATATATATATATATATATATATATATATATATATATATATATATATATATATATATATATATATATATATATATATATATATATATATATATATATATATATATATATATATAATTCAGCGTGTCCCCTAACGTGTCTGTGTCCTGGTTTTTTGAAAACTATCGTGTCGGCGTGTCCGTGTCGTGTCCCGTGTCCGTGCTTCTTAGGCTATATGTAGGAAGGTTATCATCCTCACTAAATTTCAGCAAATTTTAAGACCACGATAGATGTGTTGGCACCAGTGTTAGCACCATAAGTGTTGGATGTTGATCCTGATCCATATGTATATATATATATATATAGAGAGAGAGAGAGGGCTGTTACAGTGAGCTGTGGGCTGCCGGGGGGGAAAGTGAGCTACGGGTATTTTGACCTCCCAAGAAGTTATGGAATTTGATGAAATTTGGTGAGGTTGTTGCCTAGGATAAGATGATCATCCTCACCAATTTTCATCAAATTCCAAAACTTCTAGGGGGGTCAAATGGTCGAAGCAATTTTAACGGTGACTGCGGACGACAGAAATTGCTTCGACCATTTGACCCCCCTAGAAGTTATGGAATTTGATGAAAATTGGTGAGGATAATCATCTTATCCTAGGCAACAACCTCACCAAATTTCATCAAATTCCATAACTTCTTGGGGGGTCAAAATACCCGCAGCTCACTCCCCCCCCCCCCCCCCGGCAGCCCACAGCTCACTATAACAGCCCTATATATATATATATATATATATATATATATATATATATATATATATATATATATATATATATATATATATATATATATATATATATATATATTTCATTTACACCTAAATAGATGGGCATACACAACATCTAACGACGAGATAGCTCACAAGCAAAAAGAGTTTGCAGGTGGGAGTTGCCATATAGGATAGCGCCTCATTTTTAAAGGAGTAAGCAATAGATTGGGTATTATCCCAACCTCCCTTCCATCATCATTCCTTCTTCATGTCTCTCTTTTACATTACATGCATTTTCCTTTTGCATTGTGTGGTATTCTCACCCGTAAGTGACCACACCCTTACTAGGTTGGATATATTCTTAGCCTTGTGACCTCATATAGTTGAGCATTCCCCTTGAGGGTTTCTCCCATGGTCCATGCTAACAACAATAAATCAATGCTATCTTGTAAAAGAGGTCGGTTCACACTTCGATGATGCTATAGAGATCCTCGGACGTGGATCTGTCTTTGATGTTGTCAACCGAGTCGTTAAGCGGACTTGGGAGTAAATCAATCACAAACTAGACCTCGGAAAGTCGGATTCGAAGTGAATGAGCGTCGGCGGGCTCGCCAAAGCGTCAGAGGGGAGCCAAGAAGGTGGGGGCTTGTCGATGTTGTTGTGCAGCTGGCGGGCCTGGTCGGTCATCGAGTTGCCAGTTGGGCCTGTTGCTACGTCCGTGGTGGCCGGCTGGGGCTGCTGTCACGTTGGGTGGCTAGTAGCCTAGTCAGTTGGGCAGTCACTGCTTCGGCGGTGGCTGACGAGCAGAGAGCGAGAAACAGGGAGGGGAGGCCGGAGGCTAGGATGGGAAAGGGAGACAGGGTAATGGGGCGGATAGGGTTTGTGAGGGTACACCCGCTTCACACCAAGATGGGTTTCTCACCCCGGAGCTTCGAGCTCGAGTTATTCGACCACCCTTCTCAGAAAATCATGGCAACAAATCAAGAAAAATATTTGCGTATTCATCAAGCAAGCCTACTACAATCATTTGCCAGTCTTTATATATACTTGACTAAAGAGAAATAAAAACCATAAAATCAATATGGGACTAATCGTGCACGTGCCCACGAAATACATTGTCTGTAACAAATAAAGAAACGTGCACAAGGGCCCGGTGTAAGCAGTCCGGCCTGTAGAAAAAAGGAAGCTCACTGGGCGACTCGCCAAGCCACAGCGACAGGGGCTAGGCCATCCTGGAATGTCGGCTCTGATACACACAGAACAGTATTGATCTAGCGGTGATGTACCCATCACTTCTCCTTCTCCACTTATAACACTTTCTAGCCCTTTTAATCATCCGACAAGACCCACTAATCTCGTATTTTACGTAAGCCTCCATTTCCCTTTTTATTTGTTATTTATTCTCGTTTATGCAGAAAACCAGTGGCATAATTCATCAATTATCTGCAGAAATCTAGAAGATAATACAAGAAAATTAGAGAGAGGTTACTAGTCCAATCATTTTCAAGTTATAGTCCAATATTGTAGGTCTAGAGTCCTAAGTAGGTTATATTGAGTTACATTTTGACTACGTTTGAATCCTAATTTTTATATTTTAGATTCCAAATCAAGTTGGTTGGACCTAGATGAGCCTACACAAGAAGGGCCTCCACTCCACTTTGATATTTTTTCCAATGAATAGAAACTAAATTCTAGTCATTTCTGATTTTTTTTAGAAGAGCTTTGTAAAGCCTTCTTGTCTCTTTTTTCCTTAGATGTCCTCTATTTTGGATGGAGCATCAATGATCCACCATGGTTGGATCCTTTCCCTTCACCAACACTACTCTTAAAATTTATTTTACTTAATTCCTATTGTACATGCTTGTGATTTTAGTGACATCAGTTCTAACTAACTAGAAAGAATTACAGTATTACACAGTAGATGAGAAGCCGAGCAGATGAGGGCCTGAACAAATTTACGATATTGAATTGGGATTAGGTTTGGTAAAGGAAGAACCGTAAAATATGCATGTGCTTGGAAAGTAAGAAGCAAAAATGTTTGCCATGGTCATTTGAGTTCAACAAAACTGAGACACCACATTTATTATGTGATGAAAGGTAATACACTTCCAAATAATGTACAATATAAGCCAAAACGTCGTATAATCAAAGTAGACACAATGCACTGTTTTATCATCAGACCAATTTCCACTTGATTTGAAATAATAAGCTATTTCTTCATAGAACGAACAGGTCAACATTTTGAAACATAAGATATGAACAAAAACCAATATCCCATATACTATGCTGCATTAACGGAAAATTTTATCTTAAGGAATTACCAATGATGGGCAGATGGAAGTGAAAAGAGAGCCCATGGCGTAAACAATACAATCCACTTTACTTAACTGCTCTAGAACTGTAGGGTTGGCTGCAGGAAAAACCTAAACAAAAATAATAATAATAATAATAAGATGAACTAGTTGTAGAAAACCGGGTCTGAAAAACATATCTTAACATCAAGGACAATTACAAGGAAGGATCTACTTCCAGAATTCTAAAACAAATAATAAACAACTGTTATTAGAATAAATTATATGGGCAATTGACCAATCAGAAATTTAAAATTAGTGTCTAGGCCATGTAAAATCTTTACATACTACACATGAATGACTTATATAATTAGTTCTAATATTTCTACAATACCTAGAAGTTAAGTGCCTTTTTATGGACCATCTTCTAGAGTCCAAAATAATTTCTCAAGGATGACAACGGCTTCAAGTTCTTAGCATATTCCTATCCATAATCAATGTATAAACCATGTCACTTCCCAAAATTGTGTCTTAGTCTCTTCATGTCTCATGTTGATGTAGGCAAGGGCGGCCTACACAAGATTTTTGGGGGAAATTAGGAAATCTAGTAAACATGACAGATAGAGGTATTTTTATATTTTCAAGATAATATGATAGTCCGATCTTAACGAAAATTTAGGGAAAGAACCAAGGACGGATCCAGGAAAAGAATCTTGGGGGGGGTGAATGTTAGAAAAATATTTAGGGAGGTTGGGTCTTAAATTTTGTTAAAAATTAAGAGGGGGAGAACTATAATAAGAGGTTCTCTTTCAAATCTAGGCGGGCGGTCGCCCCCCATGCCCCCCCCCCCCTGGATCCATCCCTGGGAAGTACGGTCTTTATATGAGGAAAGCCTTATTTAAATTTTAGGACGATCTATTTGTTGGATCTAAAGTTATGACAAAAATAGAGTGCAAATTTTGTAAAAACAGCAAGCAGTTTTTCAAATAAAAACAGAAACAACATATTTTCATCTAAAAGTAAAACAAACAAGGTAGCAGGTGGGTACCCGATAGTCTTGATTGAACAATGACAATATGGGCACTAATGGGGCATATAACGATGAAGAGATTATTTCAGCGAGAGGATAGGTGAAGATTTTCAAATTCAGCAAAGATAAAGTTGAGGGCAGGAAAAATGCAAAACACAAACGGATGGCAAATCGCCATGAGTTGCAAAGAATTTCACAGGGGGATCCTTCGTGGAGCAAGGCCGTTGAACAAAGTCATCGGATCCTTTGATTTATCACACCGTCGTCTTCTTGAGACAAGGTCAAAAAACCTTCTCGAGCACAGAGGATCCTTCGCAGAGCAAGGCCATTGAACGAAGTAGTCGGATCCTTTGATTTATCACATTATCGTCTTTGTACACATAGAAAAAATTAATCACGCAAAGGCATGACCAACACGTGCAAGACCAAGGCCTGAACCTGACATGGCGAGGACCGAGTGGGCCCACACCACGTAAGTGGGACCCACCGAGCCTACCCTAAACAAAAAAGAGGTCGGGTGGGCCCATCCGCAAGTGGGGCCCACCCGGCTCCAACTTAGACCACGCCAAAGAAACCCAGAGAAGAAGATCGAAGTCGGCACCGCCACGTCGTCATCAAAGGAATCCTTCAAGTTCGACCACACCAAAAAAAACCGAAGAAGAAAAGAAAAGTCGACGCCACAATCGTCATTACCAAAGCTCCATTCCCAAAAGAATGAGGCCAAAGAGATTAAAGGACTTGGAAACGCCGCCATTATCACTCGAAGTAAAGATCACGCCAAAGTCGAAACATAAGTCGAAGCAAAAGCCAAAACAAAGTAAAAGCAATACCCGAGCTAAAGTAACGCACATACCAAAGCCGACGAACTAGGACGGACTACGAGCAAAACAAGCCTCCCCGTCTACGTTCAAGTTCACGTGCCAAAGCCAAAGCCAAAGCCACGCCAAAGCAAAGCCAAAGCCAAAGGCGACGCCAAAAGCAAGATCGACGCCGCAAACCGATGATCGAGGACGCCGAGGTCTAGCAAGAGCCAAGAAAAACACGAAGACCGAGGAACGACGCCAGAAGCCCCCTAGCCGACAAAAGCTCAAAGTACGGAAGGGGAAGCAACGGTGAAGACTCCTTAGCCTATCAAGAAACTCTCACCCCTATAAAGACCTCTGTCCTGGGCAACCCTTCCAAAGCTCTTGCACGGAGTATCGTGGAGATGCGGATCAAAGGATCTCTCCCACAATCTCCTGATCACATCTTCGTCACACCCGGTTCACCACCCCCGGGCACCGGAAAGCGGCTTGAAATCTCGTGAGAAACAATAAAGACGACCCGTATCTTTTTCTGCGACCACAGTCTTCTCGAAGCGAGGTCGAGGAATTTTCTCGAGGCAAAGTCAAGGAATAGGGGACGAGAGTCCACCCTAACATCCCACGCGGAGGAATAATTTCATCAAAAATCTCCCTCTTCTTATCTTTATTGTCCCCTTATATAGAATTAGGGTTTCAAGGTGGATGGTGGTGATCAAAGGGGAAATAATCTAGGCCCTAGATGAGAAACAAATAAGGAAGAGAAAGAAAGAAGGGATGAGAGAGGGAAGGGGCAGCCACATGAAGAGAGGACAAAAGGGGGGGCAACGGTTTCGTCCGTACGCGAATGAGAGGAGGTGGTGCGGAAATATGAAAAAAAGGGGGGGAACGGCTTCCCTCTTTTAAGAAGGCCTATTGGGCTTTTCTTAAAAGCCCATTAGGCCTCCGACTAAAGCCCAAATATGCCTCGTCAGTGATTATTTTAAGTTATCGCTCGTATGCTGTTGGATCGAGTTCTAAACTCGACCGTCGGTTTCCCATATGATGTCTCTAGTCTACTTATTTTATTAAACTCAAATAAACACATATAGGTTAGCTCAGATTGAACCGAATGAGCCCAAGCATGGGTATGGACATCCCCCATATCAAGGAATTAACTAATAACGCTCCTAACATAATAAAATAACCAAAATATGCTGAAATAAAAAGAAATTATAGCAAATAAACTCCTGATGCATATCAGGCCTACATACATGTGCTAATAGATTAATTATATCATACCATGTACCAGCATCATCCGTACGAGTGTGTTGAACATCTTTGTTGCATCTATAATATGTCGATACTTACCCACCAATAGCACAACCAATTTCCACTATTATCCCTCCCCAAGTGTATAAACTTGCAGTAATCGTCAACCATCTTATCACCTACTCCTTCATATTTGTTTAGTTGTAGGCAAGCAATGTTGTGACTCTCCTCATAATCATACCCACCAACTCATTGTTTTTTCTTTGCTTTCAAAATTGCTAGTAGAAGATGATATTGTTAGCATCTGTAAGCTCAGTTCCTTACCTGCCTTTGTTTTCTTATGTCCGATGACCATTGCTTTTTCGTCAACTAGATTGGGTCCAATGGGCATTTTTCACAACTGAATTGTGTTATGAATCTCTGTTAACAAGGATGTGATTCATATCATGCATATCTTTATCCATCAATAATACTACATAAATTATACGATTATCCCACTCAATGAATATTAGCGTGTATCCTCCATAAATTTCCTTAGGATTTGCTCCTTCCCATTTGAGCTCCAATCTGCGCACAACGATGTGATCTTCACTATCTCATTCCTCGTTTCTCTTGCTTATAACAAATGTTCTAGTGGCTGATCAAAAGTTCATCCTGTAGGACTTGTTCTTTACTTGCCCATGCTCTCTTTTACATGAGGATTACTGCTTTCTTGTCAATGAAAATCGGTATGGTCTAATGCATCCACTCCAACAGATGTCCAACGCAACCTTGTATATTTTTCAGGAAAACACAGTCAAGTTGTGGAACATCGCTAAAACAGGGCAACCTGACCAACTACCAACCATTTCTAACCATGACTAGGTTAGGTTCTGAGCGTCATTTACAAGGAACAACAGCCAATCCTTCCATTTTCTTACAGCTACCAGATTTTATGAATTATATTCAAAGTTATTCATAGCATTGACAAGAAAAACTTATTGAAGGCATCTAAAACCATCAGCTCATCGATGACGATTAATAAACAAGGTTTACCTGAATAAAATCTCAGATCCTATACTAATTCTGCAACCCATATCTATTTTAATAATCCCCTACTCAGCAACACACTTCCCTGTGTGTGCAATCTAGGCCTGCTCTTTCCCTAGGGTATCAACAGAAGAATGCATAACCTTAACCATGTTCAATAATTTTAACTTCATGAGTTCGTCTAACTACCAAATCAAGATAAACCTTTAGAAATGCACAATTCATGAAGTAAAGTGTACTTAGTGATTTGTTGCATAATAAAGTAGACTCGAAGTTATTCATACGTGGCACAATAAGCTTTTGGAAAAAAAAAATTGTTATTCTACTTTGACAAAAATCATATCATCTAATGTTCTGTTACTTGGTCTTGCCTTTAAAATTTTGTCCAATCACTTTGTTTAACTATCAGAAAGTGGTTTACAAGGAAATAAAATTGTTCCTCCCTTTACAACTCCGAAACCAGAGGTCTAGATTAATGATATACAGAGATTAGTTCATTTAGATTATACACGTACATGAATACATTGAACAAGAGAAGAACTTTAAGAGTCAAGATTTAGTATCTTATCATTAAGGCCTAATAAATTAGATTCAAACCGTAACCTCATAAGGAAGAATTTCAGCCAAACCCAATTGATTTTTTTTCTTTTTTGAAATGAACTTATCATTCCCAATCATAATAGATCCTGCCACGGTTTAAAGTTTCAGTGTCAAACAAGGTTTCACCAAAACCGAATCGGCATGGCCAAACAAGAACATTTCAGCCAAAATTAGTCTAACTCTTAAAAAAAAAACATGCCCAAAATTGGTCCAGACCTTAAACCAGCTTGAAACATAAGATATTTTAATGGTGCGGAAAATTCTAAAAAACGAATAAAGAAAAAATAGATACTAGAAGGGTCTCACTTCTTGCGGCATCTAGACACCGCACCAAGATGTTATGCATTGCACCATGGAACCGTTGCATTTCACTAGAGCAATCACAACAAAATGTCAAAAACACAACAATAAGGGAAGTAAAAGACAGGATTAGGTTCATTAAATTATGGAGGCCATAGGCTTACAGTACATAAACTCTCTCTGATTCTCATTCATATTTCTCTCCGATTAATTTTGTTACTTTCCTCCGATATCAGCAGTTATCCTCGCTAATAGGGGTTAATCAACTACAGGGTTCAACTATGATGAGGCATCCTCTCATATAGTCATATGATGCATAAAACTCCCCTCCAGTAATGCGTAGTGTTGCTTTTCAGTATGAATTAAATTTTTGGTAGCAATGACACTTAGATTTACGCCAATCTTCACTGGTTCGCAAGCATAGTGTGGTTCCACTGATGAACTCATAGCTTCAAATAATTCGACACTTAGACTGACCCTCTTTGCGAGGAAGCTTTATAACATTACTTAGAAAGAAAAGGTGGCTAGTTGACCTCTCTGCACTTTCTTCTTCTTCCTGCCCAAGGATCTAATCTTGGTATTTTTCTACTTTTTCTTCCATCTTAATCCTTTATATTCCTTCTTTCCATTCTAACTCCCCACTATCTCATATTCTTCATTTTGTTGCTTCATCTTTCTCCTCTACTATTATTTTCTATTTGATATCTTTTAATGTAATCCCTTCTTCCACTCATAATACTGATTTCCATGCTTCTACCCGTTTTACATTGTTTTCCACACAAAATCATACATCAGAACTTCGATTCCATGATTTGACCCATAAAAAAGGTCTTGATCTTACTTTATTATTGACTTAACACTGGCCATACGGCTTGCTGACTAAATTTCTGAAAAAAGATTATTAGATGTGACTCTCTACTTTCGCTGGAATTTACTTTCTGCTAAAATTGCCATTAGTCTAGCATGAGAAGTTGATCTCAAGCAATTATAAATCTCTCACCGCGAGTCATCAATATTGTCGCTTGTTTGGCGCATCAATCCAAAACTTGAAACCTAGAGTAACATGACAATGAGGCATGAAAAACACTCAAACTGGCAAATAAACATCAATACAGGCATATATTGTATAAATAGTAAGTCTCACTAACCTCATGCAACAAGTTGCAACCCTCACTAGACATATAAAAGACCCGCTTTATTCTCGAAGGCAATATTGTAGCTGAATTGCAATCCTATCCATAACAATATACAAGAATGTACATGAGCCATGTTAAAAGCCTGTCACTGCAAGTAGATGAATCAAACTGAATTGTATCTCTAACATCAAGCGACAAACCAATTGCAGCGTATAGATATGAATCAAAGTATAATGCCACATTAAATCAAAAAGGATTATGTGAAAAAATAGACTAATAAAACACTAAAACAACTAAAGATTCTCAAAACTGAAGCCAAAAGCAGTAAAAATTTGTTACCTAGACAACAATGCAAGAATTGAGTATGGTCATCCTTCAAATTATAGAAGACTTTGAACTAAAATGAAAGATCCTGTAGGAAGTCTTATCCGATAGGGAAAGGATCAAATATGGGTACTCACAAAAGTATCACGCCCTCTCTCTATACACGAGAAGCAACTCACAGTTGTAGTGCAAATCTCCTGTAGTTTGTATTCATCACTGCTTTCTCTCAATGTGATCTTCCATTTCTTCTCCTATGGGTCTCGATCGTGGCCAAGTGTTAGTAGTAGTTAGTAGTTACTCAATTCGACCTAGAATTTTGTTCATCTCCTTGCACGTTGATAGACTTGTCGACCTCTACAAAATAGACCTCTTAGATCCCAAACGTAAGACTCGATACTTCGCACATCTTGCATGTTGTACGCATCTTCGAGAGTAAGAATCCTTGAGGCCTCCAACTCATCGCGATGACCAATCACAATCTGGCCAAATAGAGTTACAAAATTTTTGTTCCATGTGTACCTACTTTGGTTTTCTTTGTCATATTTGTTGCTCTTTGATTCTTTCCACCAGGCAAAGGCAATGCCCTCGAGCTTCATCTTCACGAAGGCTTTTTCATGTCTCTGCAAGGGCTTCTATTCGAAATATATATAGACTGATTTCGCAATCTAGATAATCCTTGCATCCTACTGATGAAGTTGGGCACATCGATTCTAGCACCAACATTGCTAGACTCAAGCGCTCGAACCAACTTATTCACAGTTCTACCTAGTTCAGGTTGTTCGACTGCATGGAAAGATCACTAAATTTCTTCAGCACCTTCGAAGTTGCCTTTCAGTCAATTCAAAGAAGATGAGTGTTCAGTCTCACTTATCACAAGATTCACAACCTTGGGTTTCCACTCTTTGATCACACTACAGATTTTGCATCTTCCGGGTGAGATCCTCAATCTGTCTAGTCATCATGGCCATGTCAGATTCTCTGCTTGGCTAATTTGATTAAATCTGGGCCCTCTGTATCTTCCCTGCAGGACATTCTTATTGATATAAACCAGAAGAAAATCTTGCTCTTATATCAATACAGAACTAGATTGATTAAATCTGACTATAACACCAAACTTTATGTAGCAACGATCGAAGAACTTCGAGCAATTAAAGCACCAAATAATAGAACCACACAAGAGAGAGAAGGGAGAATTAGAAGGCCTACATAAGGCTCTTCTAAAGAAAATCGCAATAGCTGATTTCTAAAATTTATTAAGATAAAGCCTGCCTTATAAAGAATGGAGGCCCAACCTTTTCTAGACTAAGTTATGACACTTAGTAACCGACCTAAAACTTGGAAACTAAAATGTAGGAACAAATGCTAAGTAGGAATAGGATTACCTAACTTACACAATTTGTTTTTCTATTTGTAGAATAGTTTTTGTGTATTTTCAGAACTTGTTTTATGTTGTTTTTCAGCAAAAAGAGAGAATATGAAGAAATAAAAGACATTGAATGCATACCACATGAAATAGGATGCTTCTTCCCAACAAAAGATACGAAGTCATATTATTTTCTTTGGACTCTACTACGCACCCACCCCCACCCCCACGGCCCCACCCTACCCCACCCCTGGGATAGGAGTCACGCAATTTCTCTCTCGTAGGTGGACCAGGCTGGGAAAGAAAGCCCTCAATTCCCTTTTCCGAGGAGACGTTTGGTCCCCGATCTTCCCTATTTAATCTCCCTTAAACTACTATATTCTAGTTGTAATACCACACATGGTCAATTGTCTTTATCGCAAATTAAGACATTATTTATTAAAAGAGTATCAACCCAAATGCCTACAAAGCCCTCCCCTTATACTAAATTAAGAACTCCTAATTTGCTGGAAAAAATCAAAACAATCCTTAAAAAACTCTAAAAAAAAAAATAAGCCATTAAAAAAATGAAGAAACAACTCGGAACAACACCTAGCAGACCTTAATTAACTATTATGACTCCTTTTTTAGGAACTTAAAGTGCCCCATGCAAGCTCTTGCATCCGATAATACTATTATATAGTTGCGCACAAGATCCAAGCCTTAGGCAGGATTGTCCTTCTAGGAAAAGCCCTCACAAGGAGACCTGGAAAAAAGGAAACCTGAGGTTCATCAAGCATCATTTCCTTTTGTCCAGAGATGAGAAACTTATATGTGGGTTAGTAAATTGTGGATTACAAGGTTTGAGAATTTAGGTTCGGACTTGGCAAACAAACGAACTAATCGGCCATTTCGGTCAAAAAAAATATATATAGAAAGTCAAATATTCAGGTCTCCTTCGGTCAATTCAAGTTCGGTTCAATCAAAATTTGGATTTGATTCGGTTGGTTTGGACCCGATTTGGATAGCTCGGTCTTGTTTGGTTCAAGTCGACCTAGTTCTGATCCGGTTTGATAGTATAGGATTCGAATCAGGGCACATTTCAGGTTCAGATGCATTTCAATTCAAAAAGGTTGAAATCCGAACCAATTTGGGTTTCGGACCCTCGAACCATGGTGATTAACTTGGGCTTTATAGTGATCAAATTTAGGCTTCAATAGTTGCCTTATGCCATTAGCTGAAAATGTGAAGCGTAGTCGTTAGGTCAGAAACACAATATAATGATAATGATATTTACAATGGTTTGGAGCATTCAACCGTATGCCGAGCTTAGAAGGAAGAGAAGGATCTCCAGTAAGACATACATCAATGTTTTAAAAAACGGAAGGCGGAAGCCAGGCGGTCAAGTGGTTTCAAGGCGGAAGGCGGACGACTAGGCGGGCGCCCGGAGAAAAAGGCGGGCGCCCACCTATATAAAATATATTATATATATTCTATATGTATGTATATATATAAATTCATAATTCTATATAAAAAAATAATATTAGAAAGTTTTGTATATGCAAACATCAAAACTACCGATCTGAATATAAAAGTTTTATGAAAAGGGAGGAGGGGATTGGGTGGGTAGGGGTATTTTGGTATGGTTACCTCAATACCTATACCCGATTATCCCTCTAACTTGAGTATACCAGATAATACAGTTGTACTCCAACTTTATTGTGATGTACCCAAATTCCAACCAATCATATATTGTTATCCAAATTCTATCCAAACTCATACCATACAAGAACCAATATAGTAAAAAATCGTAAGAGCTTCTTAAACATTTCATCACAATACATTGAAGAAAAAAATTCCTCAAGCAATTGCATATGGTGAAGAAACAGAAAATTCATTACAGAAAAAAAAAATTCCTCAAGCAATTGCATACAGTGAGACCGCCTAGGCGCCCGCCTTTTACCCGCCTAGGCGGGTCGGATCCCGCCTAGGCGCCCGCCTTTGTTCAACCCGCCTGCAGTGCCGCTTTTTGCTGAAGCGGAGCGGCCAACCCCCTAAAACGCCTAGGCGGCCGCCTAGGCGGCCGCCCGGACCGCCTTTTAGAACAGTGACATACATAATGTGGTTTTGAGGTTTACCATTAGTTGTAGTAGAACTCGGTCTAAATAGGTGGCATCTATGTTGAGAAAATGACCCGTATGTGGTACTCTTTTGATTTTTTTACTTTTTCATGATGCTTTCTTGTAGTCGCTATTTGTTTAAGTGAGCATTGTACATATTGTCACCTTGTTATGATGGATGGATCGGTGCCTTTACCTTTACTAACACTCCTGCTTATACTTCTATTTTATCTTTTATTTATCTTCTGTTGCTTCTTGAATAATTAAAATCCAAAAGTTAGCTGCTTCAGCAGGTTAAATTTTCAATCTTTTTTTCTATTTCAAAACTATCATATATCTAGAATTATATTGAAATAAAGAAATAACCCACATGAAAGAATAACAGAATCTCCACAATTCTCTTGAATTACAAAGAGTGTAAATTCAATATAAAGTTGGAAAATTGTTCATCTAATTCCTTTGTTATGCTATATGATGTAGGAGCATCCATAGGGCACTTTAAACATCGATAAAGTGTGCTAAAGTAGCTAACTGAAGTCCTGTTAGGTGTCGTTTGAGTAGTTTCTTTGTTTTTAAGAGTATATAGGATTCTTTTTATTTTTACAGATTTTTTTAGATTCTTAAATTTCTTTTGAATTTTGCAGCAACTTAAGTCTGAATTGTAACCTTCGTAAAGAGGGAAGGACTTTTGGTCGTTAGGTAAATGGTATTCTAAGGAAACAAGTATATTCATAGTAGAAAAGGATAAGTTGTGCACAAAGCATTAAGTTGGATCAAAATTTTTGTTAAAAAGGATTAGTAACAAATCAAGGACCCATATATCTTGCCCACGGGTAAGAGAGCCTACGACTCTCTCCCTCCGGCCTCCGCTGGGTCCACCAGCGAGAGAGCGGAGTCCCATGACTCCTTCCCCAGAGGGAATTCCTCTCTCCAATGAGTAGATATGTTTAAAAAGTTTTGGTTGTGCTGGTTTTTATGGAAATGAAGTACCTTTTTATAGGTATGTTTGCACCCACTTTTACTTCTTCTTTGCTCACTTTTTTCCTGAAAAATAGAAATATTAGTGTTTTGAAAACAATCATAAATAACCAAGAAAAAAAATGGTTGAAAGTGATTAGTAGTCTTTTTCTACTTTAGTTTTGTTCCTGGGTTTTTGCTTCCGAGTCCTCGATGGTTAGGAAGCAATCTAGTTTGATCTATATTAGGATGAGTTATTAATCCATTGTAAACCAGCTTTTATTTGAATAAAATCCAAAATCGGACTTTATTTAATTCTATTGGAAGAGACTCATATAGGCCTTCTAGTTCTCACTTCTCTCTCTCGTAAGCTTCAACTTATGTGTTTGAATTGATTAGTGTCTGGGATCATTGCTACGTCAAGTTTGGTATCAGAGCTAGGTCTAGTAGATCTACTTCGATATCACTATGTGTCTGTGATTACACTTCAAGTAAGTTCTACAAGACACTTCCAGTTGTGGCCAAGGGATAACACGGATGTATCTTTGTGTAAGGTTAGCACAACAAACTTAATAATTGAATACAAATAACTAGCACTTTGAGCTTATAGCTTGATCGACCAATGAAGATGTGGTGCAAAAAAATGGATACCTACGTGTTATAAAAAGAAAAGAGCACTTTCCTATTTTTGTTTTGTTTTTATCTATGCATGAGTTTGGTCTAATCAGAGTCAATAGGACCTTCCACTATAGAATCTCACTTTGGCTTCTCAAAGAAATAAATGTGCTTCTAGCACCATACATTCCTACAAATACCCATTAAGTAGACTGAATAAAATTTAAAAAAAAAGTGTTATCGATAATAACCTAATAACAAATCAATTTGATGCCAATCCAAGCCTAGGTGATAAAAGTGAAGACCTGATGCAAGTAAATAATAAAATGTATGTAAGCGGCCAAAATATGAAATAATTCCTAATTTTATTTCGTACCAAACAAGATAAGTATGTTAAGATTTGGCAAAATAAGGAGGATAAAGATAGAAACGAGTACATTAGAGAGATCTTAGAAGCTGAAACAGTAGAGGATTAAATATCTAAGAATTATTTCAAATGAGGATGAAGTAATGAAGACCTAATTCAAATGCATTATTTTCTATAATTATGACAAGTAGAGACCCTATAGTGTGAGGGGCTAGGAGATTGGGAGTTTTTGAGGGAGGGTTACAAGAGTGATGAAGGAGACTTAAGAAAACCTAAGTAAAATTATGACAGAGGAGTTCATTTGGCCTGTCCAAAGAATAGGTGCCCGTAATATGAACCAATGGCAGAGAAGAATCCATTAAGTTGATCCCAAATAGAGGAGACAGTTTTGCGGGTTCGGTCATTTTAAAAAAAGATTACTACTATACATGGAAGCTTCCTTTTAAGTAATTCCTCACAATTTTTGTGTGGAACATTATTTGTGAATCCGCTTCTTTGGCCTTTCAATAAAAGTAATTTGTGTTCCCACTTTTCCATGGTAATAATAAGAGTATTCATGAGGGTTAAAGATACTTCTTCACTTAACAATTGCAATTGTTCATTTGTTCCATGAATAGTTTGTTCTATCACAGCTGAAAATAAGTTCTATAACATAGATCACTTGAAAAGAATCAAATATAAGAGAAAGATAATGATAAAAGTAATTAAGACACATATAAAGGCAAGACCCATTGAGAGAAAGTTACCTTATTTATAGGATCTGCACATCCATTAGTTGGATGTGATATTTCATTTTGACCACGAATAATAGTTCCATCCTAAAAATACAAAATCACCAAATTTAGAAATACAGAACAAAGAATGATCAAAACCTTCTCTAGACATTTTTCCAACTGAACAATTATATAGTACGCCATGAACAATATAAACATTACCGACATGGATAAGAAGAATATGATGGAAAACCAATGCGTCACTCGAATACTGCATAAAGCATTAACTACTGAAAAATTATGAAAAAGAATATAAGAACCGTATGTTCTAATTTAAAAAGGAAGAAGCTCGCTAACACTCTCATAAGAAACAATCCAATGATTTAAAGCAATGATTCCTTTCACTCTTTCTCTATCCTATCGTGAACAAACATTATTGTCTACCTCAATTTAAATCACCGACAATTTTACTTTAGAAAAAGCCCTTCTTTAAGGCAAGCCAATATCTTAGTACAAGATTATTTTGTGGTAGCGACTTAGCGTTGAACACCTTTTTTTTTTGAAAGGTTAGAGTTGAACGCCTTAATTACTCTTAACCCTATCAAATCCGGGGGTGGGCAGCTATAGCGAAACTAGGAGACCCCTTTGCTTCTCATCTTGTGATTTGTGTTCACAATTGTACACTTGTAACATTTAAATCGTTGCACACATACCTAGCATTGAGATTATTTGTCTTGTGGGATTGATGGTGCATCAATTGGAGCCCTGCATGGCATCTCCGGAATAGTGGTAGCATGCACAAGACCATGGTATTGCCAAGAGGGGAGCAGATCCTTGCGCAAGGAATTGGGAAATATGAGGATTGCCCTTGCTCCCTCTAGAATTGAGAGGTTGCTCCTTTCTCCCTCTATAAATAAAGGAGCCGACCAACATTCCCCTACACACAAACGTGAGAGAGAGAGAGAGAGAGAGAGAGAGAGAGAGAGTTGCAAAAAGGAGATAAGAAGAGAAACAAAGGGGGAGGGTCTGTGGTGGAGAGACCACTAGGATTTAGCCTGTGGGGATATGGAAGCAAATCAATAACATTATTTGGGGAGGTCCCTCGATCAGACCAACTTATGATAATTTGTGTTTTCAGTGTTTATGCAATTAAACAAGGCATGTATATAATGCTTTCACATATTAGTGAAGTCGTGTAGATAAGATGTAGGAATGTGGATTGTTCTGTTGCCCCCAGGATATGCATATAGGATCGAAGACTAGATGTGTGTAGTTAATCAATAGCAGACTAGCAGTTATTCATCCGGATCTACAAGATCCATATTAATTAAGTTTATATGGGTGTCAGAATAGAATTGATATATGTATTCGACATTGCATCAATTCTAGTAGGCCCACTGCACGATCTCCAATATGTGCAATTGGAGTAATTGTTTTTTGCATATGGTTCCACTTGACCTAACAAGTTATATCAGATTAAAGTTGTCGGAACTCACAAAGTCACAATCAAGGATACTAGTAATTAGTGCCAATGCAGGATCTAGTTCTTGCAGTTGTATTCAATCAATATAACAATTAGAACAAGTCCAGGTCCATACCTGCTCTCGTACCAGTTTTCCACTATTCCCTACCAGCGGTACTAGAGCTGTTTTATAATTGTGTCTGGCTATCAAATAGCATCCAACAACAAGGCCATGAAATATAAGTGTTAGTCCACGCATATGTTCTGATCTAGCCTTAGGGCTGCAAAAGAAACAAGTTGTTCATGAGCAGCTCACAAACAAGCTCGGTAAGGGCTCGTTCGAGGTTATTCAATTACTATTTCAGCCAAGCCCAAGCTTATAGTTTAGACTTGTTTAATAAACCAGTCAAGCTCAAACGGATCAAAACTTGACTCAGTTGTTCTTGTGAACATCCTTGTTTATGGATCATGAGCAAGCTCGTGAATAGTCTCATGAAGAAGATCATACAAAACATGAATATACCAAATATATATAGCACAAGGTATAGACTTAGACTAGAGTTCATAAACAAGCCTGATCGAGGCTCGTTTGAGTTTGTTCGAATATTAAACAAGCCAAGTCCAAGCCTGAAGGTGAGGCTCGATTAGTAAACGAGCAAGCTCAAGCAGACCAAAGCTCGGCTCGATTATTGATTAAGCCAAGCCTAAGCTTGAACAACCAAGAATTTAACCAAGCTGAGCTCAAACTGACCAAAGCTCGGTTCGGCTCATGTCCTTTGCAACCCTATATAGCTTAATCGTATCATATCCTACGGTTCCTACCTTTGGTATGTTCACCGTGATGGTGGCCACAGTCATGGTATCATATCCTACGGTTCCTACCTTAGGTATGAGGGTCATCCTTTTTTTTTTTTTTTGAGGAATTCCTCTCCGAGGGGAAAAGGATGGGGTTAAGCCATACCCCAAGCTATATTATTAATAAGAAGAAGAAAGTTACAAATTACAGATGAAAGAGGTAATCTCCTTGGATTGCTTAAGAGAGAACGTTGTGGACCAGCTATGGATCATCCTTGTATACTTCGCCCAGACCGTCTCTATAGGAAGTTCCGTACTCAAGAATACTCTAGAATTCCTTTCTCTCCAAATGCACCAGCATAGTCCAATAACAAAAAGGCCCCAAGCTGGTCTGAGAGTACGACAGATGTGTTTTGATCTCCACAGTGTCCACAAAGATCGAATAGATCCCGAATGACCCTTGACAAGGAACCGGTGTTTCAGCATGCGCCACAGCTTCTTTGAGGATGGACAACGGAGAAATAAATGGTCCACATCCTCCCGATACGACTGGCAGAGGGTGCAGGCGATATCCGGGATATTAGGATTGTTACGCTGCCGAAAATTGACTCTGGTGAGAAGTCTCTCTCAAATCGCCAACCACATGAAGATTCTAGTCTTGAGGGGAGTTGGGGAATTCCAGAGGTGCTTAGCGATCAGGCAAATAATACCTCCTGCGTTGAAGAAACGGTAAAATGATCTGACAGAAAAGACCCCAGACGCTTCCCATTTCCAAGAAGAGGAATCTCTACTAGGACCAAGAGTGAAAGAAGATAAGATCTGGTGAAGATCATCAAGCTGGTTTTGCAATGCCGGATTAATGGACCTCCTGAACTTGACGGCCCAAGAGAAGGTGCCTAGAGCTCTAGATACCTGGGATCGAACCGAAGCATTTTGGTCACAAGCTATCTAAAATAGATCCGCAAAAAGAGTTGCTAGGCTGACATCATCGACCCATTGTTCTGTCCATAATTTGATGTTCCTCCCATCTCCTATGATCAGCTTTGTGCCACATTTAAAGGAAGTCCCGACTTTGTAAATATCCTTCCAGAAAGGAGAGATCTTACCAGATCAACGACTCCTCACTTGAAGGGGGGAAAACCGCCGAAAATACCGATCTCTGATGATATTTGACCAATACTCTCCGTGGTCATTCTGAAGTCTCCACCACCATTTGCCTAGGAGCGTCTTGTTAAAGTCTTTCAAATTGAGAATACCTAGACCTCCTTACTCCCTCGATTTACAAGCTACACCCCACTTAACGAGGTGGTAAGATCCTGAAGAGTCATCCGCTCCTTTCCAAAGGAAATTGCTTCGAATGCTATCGATCTTTCTAATCACCCAAATAGGGAAGAAGTAAAAAGCCAGATAATAGGACGGGATCGACGAGAGGACTGAGTTAACCAGAGAGAGGCGGCCTCCTAAGGAGAGATGCCTACTCTTCCAACTAGAGAGACGCAAGTCCACTTTCTCAATGACTTTAGACCAATCCACACAAGAAAGGGATTTGTTGCTGATGGGGAGGCCCAAATATCTCATAGACAGCGAATCCAATCTGCAATTTAGAAGCAAAGAAGCCCTAGGACCAAAATCATCTTGGGAACCCACGTAGAAGATAGAGCTCTTATTGAAGTTTATTCGAAGGCCCAAGCAAAACTCCAAAGCATATAAAATAATCTTCAGCACTGCTACCTGCTCAAGCTTCGCTTCATAGAAGAGAATAGTGTCATCAGCAAAATGAAGGTTTGATAAGCACCAGAAGTTACCTCGGATGTCATGAATAAGGTTTCGATCACTGGCCCTGCTGAGGATAGCATCAACTGCCAAAATAAATAGGAAAGGAGAGATTGGGCACCCCTGCTTCAGCCCTTTTCTCATTAGGAATTGGCTACCTAAATCCCCATCAATAGAACAAGAGAGTTTGGAAGAAGAGAGGCAGTTGAGGACCCAGCTTAACCACTTAGTTGAGAAGCCTTTCGCTCGGAGGGTAGCTATAATGAAATCCCAATGCAGTCTATCGAAAGCCTTCTCGAAATCCAGCTTCAAAATAAGCCATTCCGTGCTCTGCTCCTTAAGGTGGAAGATGACCTCCTGGACTGACGCCACGTTGTCAAGGATCAGACGACCTTTAATAAAGGCAGATTGGGACTTGCTAATGATGTCGTCCATGAATGGTGACAGCCTTTTGGCAAGGAGCTTAGTGATGATCTTGTAGATACAGTTCGAAAGACTGATAGGTCGAAAGTCTGTGACAGCTTCCACCCCAGGACGCTTCGGGATGAGGACTAGGATAGAGTAGTTCAGGCTGTGAAGTGTAGCACTGCCGGAAAAGAAATTCGTAACAAATCTAACCACATCCGAGGAGATGCAGTCCCAGAAGGCTTGGAAGAAGAACATAGGAAACCCATCCGGACCCGGAGCTCCATCTCCTTTCATGTCAAAGACGGCTTTCCTGATTTCATCTCCCGAAAAATCTCTGTCAATGCCCGCATCGTCTGATAATCGGCCCATAGGAAGATTCTCCCAGTCGAGAGATGCCGAGAAAGACGGCAGGGATCTAAAATAGTTTCTGAAGTGCCTAGTGACTCCTTGCAAGATCACCTCCGTGCCTTCAAGACGTTGTCCCCCTACTCTAAGAGTTCCTATGAGGTTCTGTTTTTTCCTCTGGTTGGCTATTTTGTGAAAATAGGAAGTATTCCGGTCTCCCAGCATCACCCATTTGTCTCTCGAGCGTTGCTTCCATAGGATCTCCTCTCTTCAAAATATGAAGAAGATCATCTCACGATTTGAGCAAAACACGCAAGTCCTCATCGGTAAGGCTGGCGGATTCCTCTTTAACTTCCAATGAACCGATAGCAGCCAGAAGAGCCTTCTTTTGATTCATAATATGACCGAAGTCTGTCCGTTCCCAACCACGGATCTTCTGACGAAGGACTCTAAATTTCCGAACTAAGTTGAGATCTGCCGGCGCCTGTGTCCACCAATTACGAACTAGGCCATCAAAAGCAGGATCCTCTCTCCACATTTTCTCAAAGCGGAATCGTTTCTGCGGCTTGCTGAAAGACGGGCAAGTGTCCAACAGCAGAGGCACATGATCCAAAACAATAGATTGGAGGGAAGACTGAACCGAGTTGGGAAAAAGGGAGTCCCATTCTCCTGAGGTGAGGAATCTGTCCAACCTGGCCAAGGAGGGAGCATCTCTTGTTGGTCCAAGTGAAAAGACGTCCATGAAGAGGGAGGTCATTCAATTCGAACAGCCAGATAAAGTTAAAAAAATCCTCCATAGCTCCTCTGTGTCCCGGTCCCCCTTGGCTCTCGTGGCTAAACCGTGTTACATTAAATCTCCTCCTACCACCCAAGGGCCTAGGTTCACCACCCGAAACGAAGAGAGTTCATCCCAGAAATCATAACGATGGCTCATATCATTGGGACCATAGACCGAGGAGAACACGCAAACAGAATTGTCCCGCTTAGAAAAGAGAGACACAGAAAGAGAGAAAGCCCACATGCGAACTGATGAAGTCATAAAAGTCATCCTGCAAGCCAATAAGGATCCCACCTGAGGCACCCACTACGTCCAAGTGCACCCATCGTTGAATTCTAGGACCTGCTAGATTCTTCAAGAAGATGGCATCAGGGTTGGAAGTCTTCGTCTCCTGCAGGCACACTACATCAACACTGTGCAGTAAACAAAAGAAAGAAATAGTTCGACGCTTTTCCATATCCCCCAAACCCCTAATGTTCCAAGACAAGATCTTCATAAGAGATTACAGACCATTGGCCAAAACCTTGTTCTTCTCCAGGGACTGGGAAGAAAACAAAAACTCGTTTGCTGCTTACACGTCACCGCCAAAGGAGAATCCACAGGCAGTCGCGATCTGTACTATGGAATCTTGATCAAGTAGGTTCAGCAAGAGCCCAAAATCTTCTACCGCCCTCGAAGCAAGAAAGCTTCTCAAGTCCTGCATCAGGTGGCCTGATCTCTAGTTCCTCCTAGTGTACGTCCGAAGGGTTGTTGCCTCCGCCACCACAGACGACGAAGTCGGAGGGGCTCATCGACGGCCTGGCTAGGGCAATCCAAATCAAGGTTAGGAACAACTGGTTCGCTACAAAGCTCCACATCAGCAGGAATAACTTGGTTAGGATCAACAATAGCTGGCAAATCCCCCAAAAGTCGGGGTGGAGCATCCTCTCCCACGGAAAAATCAAACCCGGAAGGTGGGTTCAAATTTCGAATAGCCCCCGACAGGCAAGCATTGAATACCAGGTCCAACGGCTGCGGAGGAGGGGCATTACCAAAAACGTTACCTTCCGGCCTGGGCGAAGCCGAGGTCGAAGACAAACCAGGAATCCGAACCGGGGCCTGAACCGGGGTGCCTTCGTCACGAACCTGCGAGTTTATTCCGACGTCAAGGGGAGTGGCAACGTCGCCGGAGTTCTGAGGAGATCCAGAGGACGGAGAGGTCGAAGACGAAAGCTCTTCCACTTGGATAGCCAAATCATAGTAATAATCTCCGAAGCAGGTCACCATAGAGGGAGGGATAAGCGAGGGATTAACCGTCCGGAAGGAGACTACCATCTTTTGAAGATCGTTGGTCGCAACAAACTCGTTGTTCACCTCTACAACTTCTCCGAAGTCTGCTAAGACTGATTGCAATTAAGGACAATTAAGTTCCTGAGATGAAGAGGTGGACTAGCGAGGAGGAACAGACGCCTGTGGATCGGTGGGAGGGAGTCCATGCAGAAGCCTGAATGTGAAGAGGACCAATTTCTAGAGAAACTCTACTGACAACCGAGTGTCTGACATACGAAGAGGGAAACTCGACAAGAAATTCTGATGGACCAAAACTCCAGGACGGAAAGGACCACTCGGATTGCCAGAATGTACTGAATGCTGTAGAAATCTCAGCAGGGGTAGGGGAGCCACCAGAGACTCTAATGATAGCACAGGAGTCAAGCTTGGCGACGATGGTGTTGGACTCAAAGGACTCCAGGATGGTAGCGAAGGCGGCGGGAAAGGATCTGGGGGGAGAAAGCGGGTGAAAAGCCGGCTGGTTGTGAACAAAAGGAGCAAGGATGACCCTTATCGGACACATATTGGAAGAGTGGCCGATCCCTCTGCATATCCAACAGACCATGGTGTTCTGACATGCAGATCAAAGATGGTCTCTACCTTCACAACGGAAGCAGCTACCTCTAGGGAATGGAGGAGGGACCTTCTCAGACCGAAGACCTGCGGACGAGGAATGGGAAACACCAGAGGCGGAGGCGGTGGGGTGGGAAGAGGTAAAGGCCGATGGATTAGAAGCGGTAGCAAAGGGGGGAGGCTGGAGGGGGGGAGATGAGGCGGTGGAGGAGGTCCGGTCTGACCAAACAAATGGGAAGCCCAAGAGGGTGAACGTGACCTCTCAGTTCCCAAGGGGGGACTGACATCGTCATCATGACCAGGTCTGCTTGGAAAAGGCCCACCGTCATCTCGGGCGTGGAGAGATCTGGAGGACCCACAGCCATCATGCCCCCGGGCCCCCGCAGCTACATCTCTCCACCGTCTGTTCTAGACCCTAGTGTTGATGACTGGACGCCGCTCAAAGACGGAAGGCCCGGCTGTCAATGATCTCCACCATTATCCATTGAGGACCTTGGGATTAAGAGTTGGGTTCTGGTGGCGGTGCTGCGTCCGATGATGCCAGAGAGAAGAATGGGAGTAGCCCTGGAGTCGCTCTCCGTACCCTCTCATCTTTTTCCGCCCAGATCCAAAGCCCTCTTCGTAAGGTCCGATGACGGTCATCCTTGCTCCTTCTATTCACAACCAGCCGGCTTTCCACCCGCCTTCTCCCCCCAGATCCTTTCCCACCGTCTTCGTTACCATCCCGGAGTCCTTTGAGTCTAACGCCATCGTCGTCAAGCTTGACTACTGTGCTATCATCAGTCTCTGGTGGCTCCCCTACCCCTACTGAGATTTCTACAGCCTTCAGTACATTCTGGCAATCCGAGTGGTCCTTTCCCTCCTGGAGTCTTGGTCCTTCAGAATATCTTATCGAGTTTCCATCTCCATATATCAGACACTCGGTTGTCAGTAGAGTCTCTCTAGACATTGGTCCTCTTCACATTCAGGCTTCTGCATGGACTCCCTCCCACCGATCCACAGGCGTCTGCTCCTCCTCACTAGTCCACCTCTTCATCTCAGACATAGCGATCCCTTGCTGGAATCGTCCCTCATTGCTATCAGTCTTAGCAGGCTTCGGAGAAGTTGTCGAGATGAACAACGAGTTTGTAGCGACTAACGATTTTAAAGAGATGGTAGTCTCCTTCTGGACTGTTAACCCCTACCTCATCCCTCCCTCTATGGTGGCCCGCTTTGGAGATTATTACTATGATTTGGCTATCCGAGTGGAAGAGCTTTCGTCTTCGACCTCTCCGTCCTCCGAATCTTCTCAAAACTCCAGCGACGTTGTCAGCCCCCCTGACGTCGGAACAAGCTCGCAGGCTCGTGACGAAGGCACCCCGGTTCGGGTTCCCGGTTTGTCTTCAACCTCGGCTTCGCCCAGGCCGGAAGGTAACGTTTTTGGTAACGCCTCTCGTCATCCGCAACCGTCGGACCTGGCATTCAATACTTGTCCGTCGGGGCCTATTCGAATTTTGAACCCACCATCCGGGTTTGATTTTCCCGCGGGAGAGGATGCTCCACCCCGACCTTCGAGGGATTCGCCAACTATTGTTGATCCTAACCGAGTTATTCCTGCTGATGTGGAGCCTTGTAGCGAACTGGTTGTTCCTAACCCTGATTTGGATTGCCCTAACCAAGCCATCGATGAACTGATCGCGGCAGCCCCGCTGACTTCGTCGTCCGGGTGGCGGGGGCACCAACTCTTCGGACGTACGCTAGGAGGAATCAGAGATCAGGCCACCTGATGCAAAACTTGAGAAGCTTCCTTACTTTGAGGGCGGTAGAAGATTTTGGGCTCTTGCTGAACCTGCTTGATCAAGATTCCATTGTGCAGATCGCGACCGCTTCTGGATTCTCTTTTGGGGATGATGTGGAAGCAGCGAAGGAGTTTTTGTTTTCTTCCCAGTCCCTGGAAAAGAACAGGGTTTCGGCCAATGGCCTATAATCTCTTATGAAGATCTTGTCTTGGAACATTAGGGGTTTGGGGGATATGGAAAAGCGTAGAGCTATTTCTTTCTTTTGTATACTGCACAGTGTTGATGTAGTGTGCCTACTGGAGACGAAGACTTCCAACCCTGATGCCATCTTCTTGAAGAATCTAGTAGGTCCTAGGATTCAACAATGGGTGCACTTGGACGCAGTGGGAGGCGGGATGATTTTTATGTCTTAGTCAATTCGCATGTGGGCATTTTCTCTCTTTCGGTGTCTCTCTTTTTTAAGCTTGACAATTATGTTTGCGTGTTCTCCTCGGTCTATGGTCCCAATGATATAACCCTTCGTCATGATTTCTGGGATGAACTCTCTTCTTTTCGGGGGTCGAACCCAGGCCCTTGGGTGGTAGGAGACTTTAACATTACTCGATTTAACCACGAGAGACAAGGGGGACCGGGACACAGAGGAGCTATGGAGGATTTTCCAACTTTATCCGATTGTTCGAATTAAATGACCTCCCTCTTCATGGACGTCTTTTCACCTGGTCCAACAAGAGAGATGCTCCCTCCTTGGCCAGGTTGGATAGATTCCTCACCTCGGGAGAATGGGACTCCCTTTTTTCCAACTCAGTTCAGTCTTTCCTCCAATCTATTGTTTCGGATCATGTGCCTTTGTTGTTGGACACTTGTCCGTCTCTCAGCAAGCCGCAAAAAAGATTCCGCTTTGAAAAAATGTGGAGAGAGGATCCTGCTTTTGATGGCCTAGTTCGTAAGTAGTGGACCCAGACGCCGATAGATCTCAACTTCGCTCGAAACCTAGTTCGGAAATTTAGAGTCCTTCGCCAGGAGATTCGTGGTTGGGAGTGGGCAGACTTCGATCATATTATGAATCCGATGAGGACTCACGTGTTTTGCTCAAATCGCGAAATGATCTTCTTGATATTTTGAAGAAAGAAGAGATTCTCTGGAAGCAACGCTCAAAAGACAAATGGATCCTGCTGGGAGACCGGAATACTTCCTATTTTCACAGAATAGCCAACCACAGGAAAAAACAGAGCTTCATAGGAAGCCTTGGAGTAGGGGGACAGCGGCTTGAAGGCACGGAGGCGATCTTGCAAGGAGTCACTAGCCATTTCGGAAACTATTTTAGATCCATGTCGTCTTCCTCGGCATCTCTCGACTGGGAGAATCTTCCTATGGGCCGACTACCAGACAAAGCGGGCATTGACAGAGATTTTTCGGGAGACGAAATCTAAAAAAGCCGTCTTTGACATGAAAGGAGATGAAGCTCCAGGTCCGGATGGGTTTCCTATGTTCTTCTACCAAGCCTTCTGGGACTGCATCTCCCCGGATGTGGTTCGATTTGTTACAGATTTCTTTTCCGGCGCTGCTACACTTTACAACCTGAACTACTCTATCCTAGTCCTCATCCCGAAGCGTCCTGGGGCGGAAGCTGTCACAGATTTTTGGCCTATCAGTCTTTCGAACTGTATCTACAAGATCATCACTAAGCTCCTTGCCAATAGGCTGTCACCACTCATGGACGACATTATCAGCAAATACCAATCTGCCTTTATTAAAGGTCGTCCGATCCTTGACAGCGTGGTGTCAGTCCAAGAGGTCATCTTCCACCTTAAAGAGCAGAGAAAGGAAGGGTTTATTTTGAAGCTGGATTTCGAAAAGGCTTTCGATAGACTGCATTGGGATTTCATTCTAGCTACCCTCCGAGCGAAAGGCTTTCCAGCTAAGTGGTTAAGCTGGGTCCTCAACTACCTCTCTTATTCCAAACTCTTTTGTTCTATTAATGGGGAATTGGGTAGCCAATTCCTAGTGAGAAAAAGGCTGAAGCAAGGGTGCCCAATCTCTCCTTTCCTATTTATTCTGACGGTTGATGCTATCCTCAGCAGAGCCAATGATCAAAACCTTATTCATGGCATCCGAGGTAACTAATGGCGCTTATCAAACCTCCATTTTGTTGATGATACTATTCTCTTCTGTGAAGCTAAGCTTGAGCATGTAGCAATGCTTAGATTATTTTATATGCTCTGGAGTTTTGCTCGGGCCTTCGAATAAACTTCAATAAGAGCTTTATATTCTACGTGGGTTCCCAAGATGATTTTGGTCCTAGGGCTTCTTTGCTTCTGAACTGCAGATTGGATTCGCTGCCTATGACGTATCTGGGCCTTCCCATCAACAACAAGTCCCTTTCTCGTGCGAATTGGTCTAAAGTCATTGAGAAAGTGGACTTGCGTCTCTCTAGCTAGAAGAGTAGACATCTCTCCCTAGGAGGCCGCCTCTCTCTAGTTAACTCAGTCCTCTCGTCGATCACGTCCTATTATCTGGCTTTTTACTTCATTCCTGCTTGGGTGATTAGAAAGATTGATAGCATTCGAAGCAATTTCCTTTGGAAAGGAGCGGATGGCTCTTCATGATCTTACCATCTTGTTAAATGGGGTGTAGCATGTAAATCGAGGGAGCAAGGAGGTCCAGGTATTCTCAATTTGAAAGACTTCAACAAGGTGCTCCTAGGCAAATGGTGGTGGAGACTTCAGAATGACCACGGAGACCATTGGTCAAATATCATCAGAGATCGGTACTTTCGGCAGTTTTCCCCCTTCAAGCGAGGAGTCGTCGATCTGGTAAGATCTCTCCTTTCTGGAAGGGTATTTGCAAAGTCGGGACTTCCTTTAAATGTGGCACGAAGCTGATCATAGGAGATGGGAGGAATACCAAATTCTGAACAGACCAATGGGTCGATGACGTCAGCCTAGCAACACTTTTTGCTTATCTATTTGAGATAGCTTGGGACCAGAATGCTTCGGTTCGATCCCAGGTATCTAGAGCTCCAGGCACCTTCTCTTGGGCCGTCAAGTTCAGGCGGTCCATTAATCCGGCATTGCAAGACCAACTTGATGATCTTTACCAGATCTTATCTTCTTTCACTCTTGGTCCTGGTAGAGATTCCTCATCTTGGAAATGGAAAGCGTCCGGGGTCTTTTCTGTCAGATCGTTTTACCGTTTCTTCAACGCAGGAGAGATTATATGCCCGATCGCTAAGTACCTCTGGAATTCCCCAACTCCCCTCAAGACTAGAATCTTCATGTGGTTGGCGATTAGAGAGAGACTTCTCACCAGAGTCAATCTTTGGCAGCGTAACAATCCTAATATCCCGGATATCGCCTGCACCCTCTGCCACTCGCATCGTGAGGATGTTGACCACTTATTTCTCCGTTGTCCATACTCGAAGAAGTTGTGGCGTATGCTGAAACACCGGTTCCTTATCAAGGACCATCCGGGATCTATTCGATCTTTGTGGACTCTGTGGAGATCAAAACGCATCAGTCGTACCCTCAAACCAACTTGGGACCTTTTAGTTATTGGACTATGCTAGTGCATTTGGAGAGAAAGGAATTCTAGATTATTCTCGGGTACGGAACTTCCTATAGAGATGGTCTGGGTGAAGTATACAAGGATGATCCATAGCTGGTCCACAGCTTTCTCTCTTTAGCAATCCAAGGAGATTATCTCTTTCATCTGTAATTTGTAACTTTCTTTTCCTTATTAATAATATAGCTTGGGGTATGGCTTAACCCCATCCTCTCCCCCTCAGAGAGGAATTCCTCAAAAAAAAAAAAAAGATTAATAAGAAGAATGGAAAATTTTAGTAGGCGCAAGGCAGTTGCTTCGAGCAAATTCATTTGGAGAACGAATGTTTGGTTCTTGCTCCTAAGTCGCCATAGCTAGGAGAATGCCTAGAAAGGTTCTCAGATGTCACATGAGAGCAATAATCATATTATGGAGATAGTGATCCTCGCGATATCAAAAGAGATCTGAACGGGTTCAATGTGTGTTGGCTTTATTTAATAACTCAACCCATGAAATTGAAAAACAGCACTACCGAGGCAGATTTGAAATTCGTGTGACAAAATATTCCTTGACCTAAGAGGCGTGTATAAGAATGTTCTGATATAATGAGCCTTACGGTTTGTTTCACTCAATAAGTCAATTCTCGGATTTGGATCAGTCACTCATGAGGATGTATGATATTACTGATGAAGATGTACGACATTCTGAACAAGTCCACTAGCTCTACATGAGAACCAGATCAAATCAAGAAGTATGATCATGAATCAAATCTTACATTAGTACTTCTTCAAGATAAGATTCTGCAAGCAAATTTTTATTTATAATAAATAAATTTTAATGTTACGTAGTTGTTTAGGAACAGTTTCTATTGGTACAATCAAATGAGTAATTGGTACATTATTTTAATACCATATATGGTTAGGGATTGACGTCACTTTCCCGGATATAGTTAGGGATTGACTTCACTTTCAAGTTGTCTAATAAGGATCTGAGTAGTGGAAGGATGCTAATGCATACCATTAAAGCCACACGTAGGGCAATTGTCCTACTATGTAACCATAAATGTACACCAGCAAAGTGTTCACCAACAATAACGTCGTTCTCCATGATAACCCATTGGTTGGGTCACATTTGAGGATTTGATGCACAAATAAGTTGATTAAACATTAATTAGAAACTTAAGTTTCTTCTAAGCCGTCATTCATAATCTCAATCTGCATTGGTGATCCATTTGTAGTATGTACTATGTCATGGTTCATTAACGCTTACCATGAGCTAGAGTTTGTAAAGCCTGGATAGGCAACAATGTTGTTTCGAATCTTTCGATACGCTATCCATAATAAACTAATTTCCAATTTTTTACTTATAAAAAAAATTAAATTGCATGCCATAATCTTTTGTTAACACATCGGATGGTTGGTGCGAGGTCGACTTAAGGAGACAAATAAAAGCCCATAAATGGTTCGTGGGTCTAGAGGCAATTGAAATGAAGCTTCACACGAGTCAAATCAAAGTATCAAACTACACACTATAGACTGAGATAGCTCATTGCTAGTCGCGGACCAAGATAGTTCTAAGCCTCGAACAATCGTAACCATCAAGGAAACAAACTGTACCTACAAGAACTCATCATACAGTGCAACAGTGGACTCTCGCTCCCACCATGACTGGGCGATGCTTTCATCCATACCAGACCTATCTGATTAAAGTCATGAATCTGTAAAGTTCATATAATCGACTTGCTAAGATGAGAGGCGGATCAGGTAGATCTGAAAAGAATGCACAATCATCTTTAGTGGCTGATAAACTAAGAACACAGCACAAGTAGGTGGTAGCTTGCTAAGGACATTGTTATTCCGACAGCAATGTTCATAGCCATTACCAATGTTCTCAAGAAGGATAAAGAAAGGGGCCAATTAATAAAGGAGCTCCACTAATAGCAAACAGTTGCTAGTTGGTTTCCTACATTGCATCTTGTTGAAGCAAGGAGCCAGCAAGCACCACAAATCCTCAACAAAACAGCAGCAGATAAAGGCAACGTCTGACGTATGTTGACCAATTTGCACACCAGATCTCTGATAGATTCAAACCCAATTGAGAGTAAGAACCCAAGTTGCAAGCAGCAATTACTTATGATGAAAGTGGAGTGACAAGGCCTCTATCGAATGTCGTCACCTTGACAAGGCTCTGATACCAAGAGAAGCCCACAAAAACATAAAATTGGAATGTCAGAGCTCATCAACCATTAGAGCAATTCCAAGGTATATACAAATGTGGCAAGAATAACCATAAGCATCAAGCCTTGTCCCAACTGCATGGTGAGAATACCACTAAATAATGCAAGAATAATGTGAAGCTCACACAAGGATAAACAAGACATCAACTAAAGATCATAGAAGAGATGATATCTTTGAGAAAACTCAAAATGATCCATAAAATACACCTTATATTGAACGAGAGTATTCACCAATATAAATATCCACTATAGAAACAAAGAAATGGAATCACTAGAAGGAAAAGGTTGGATGACTACTTAGTACTTACGCATACAAGCTAACACAGAGTCCAAAACAATCTGAGATACTCAGCTGATACAATGAAAGATAAATTCCTGGGCCACCCAAAAAAGTGAAGACCGCTTTTATCTCTTACAAAAGGAACTCTTGTGAGCCCTGTTCAACGTGTGCTGAAGCCTTGGGCGAGACCCATGTTTCAAAGCAAGAGAAGCACAGATGAGAAGGGAAACAATACAACATAAGTAGAGAGACCGTGAGAGGTTAGTAAATGTGGGTTAAAGATGATAAATGCAGGTTCTACAGAGTCATGCCGGTAGCTGCACTCTGTAGGATCACCTCACTCGCCCTTTTTTCTCAGTTTCTCTTTATTAATGTCAAAAAAATATATTTTCTTTCTTTACGGTAAGCAAATTAAATTGCAAAATTATTACTAGCATCTCATGAAAGATACTTTCAAATTTTATTTGTGGAAGTAGGTGAAAAGGAACAAAAGAGTGAGGTAATAGAAGTCATCACGGCTTTTGTCACAGAAACTACACAGATAATACGCTTGTCACATGTTATCACGGCTTCTATGGGTACACCTTGAATGACAAATTGGTGAGATCAAAGGCATCTTGAAGGGCGGACAGGAGATCATGTCAATGCAAAGGGCATTTTGGACACCGGACAGAACAAGCTAATGAAGGGTGTTGGGATACTACAGTGAGTGGGCTACGGAGGGCAATAAAACATCAGAGGACATGGGGGCTCAAGGGTGTCAGAGGGTACGGGGCCTGAAAGATACCATGTGTCAGGCCAGGGAGCCCCCAAAAAGGCCTCTTTGGTGCTTCAGGTGAGGAGAAGTATTATGGCACAGTAGCAGTGCTCAAGTGAGGAGAAGTATTGCGGCATCGTGGCAGTGCTACAGAGACACCCAGGAGAGGGAGAGGTATAAAAGAATATTATTCACAGATATCATCAAGGGCTCATATGGCAGCTATGAGCCATGATTCAAGAAGGATTGATGCAAATGTGGAACAAAGTTCATTAGGGAAACAGTCCAAATCATATATATGTTGGAAGGCTGATACAGTAACCAAATAATAAGATACAGTGTACAAAAATACTTCATCCTTCAGAGGAATAAATGAAGGATACATAAATCAAACCCAAAATAAATAAGTCATGCACTCAATATTTAAAAAGGCGAAAGGCGTACCGAGGCGTTTTTCCTCTAGAGAGGCGAGGCGTAAGCCTCAAATTTTTTTGAGGCATTTTGATAAAAAAAAGAAAAGAAGAAAACCTTCAGAATAAATACTATTATTGAATGTGTAATAATAATTGAACTAGATATGCATAATAAATCACAATGTATTAGAAAATATCTTATATGACACGATTGAGCACTTCTCGAGCAATCTAACAACAAAATAAAGTCAAATTGCTCAAACACGCTTTCTTTAATATTCAAGATAATAATTAAAGTAACAATTAACAAATAATAACAAACAATAAAATACAAATATAGAACTAACATTGTCAAGATTCAAAAAAAAAAAACAATGATACAAATACATGAAATGGTAAAATACAAAGAAAAAAATCATAGAAAAAACATGTAGAAGAAGTAAGATCATGATCTATACCTTTAAACTTGAAACAAATATTGATCTCTCACTTGTAGTTGGTAGACAATCCACAAAGAAGAAGAATACAACTTCGGAATTAAAACCGGAAAAGAAATGAGCACTAAATCTTGGTTTTGGGTTTTTGGAGGCAAAGGGGTTTCAAACCTAAAAAGATCTAAAATGGTTTAGGAGGTTTCAATGGGTGAAAAAGGGCCCATAGGGGCGATTTACATATCAAACCCTTTGTGCCCCTTCCACACCAAACATTGGTTTTAACCCCTCCCCGCCCTATGTTTCATGCCTGGAGCATGAGACTTACATCTCGAACGCCTTGAGGAGCTCCTCAGACAAAGGCATACACCTCTTGATGCAGAGGTGTAGGGTTTTTATATGTGTCTGTTGAGGCGTGAGCCTCGAGGCAACACAGGACCGCCTCGCTTCGAGGTGGGCCTCGAGGCGTAAGCCTCAAACGCCTTTTTAAACACTGCATGCACTCATGCTTATGGTTATGGATGTTGTTATAGCTTCTTAGCAAAAGAATCTATCTTTTATGATGCAATTTAGAGTAAATTTTTATTCAAGGATCAAAAACTCGGTATCAGGGATTTTTTATCGACCGGCCAAAAACCAATATGACTCAGTATCAGCCAATACAGCTCAGCCAAAAAAAAAGGGACGAGCATATATATATATATATATATATATATATATGTTTGGGTTTCCTAAGTGTAATAGTTGTTCAGTATGTACAACCCATGTGCATAGGCCATTAACAACAAGGAAACAAAGTTGGTTGTTAGTGGATGTAGGTGTAGGTCAGACTGACACAATTCGGATGTATCTGGTGACTGGTCTAAATCAGTTGTATCGATCGATAAGGCTCGAGTTGGGTTGGTCTCGACCGAGTCAGAACTCATACCGATATCAATCCTTGTATCAGTATTTATCTGTAGAAAACCGATAAGAACTGGTCGATACGACTCAGTAATCAATATCGATCGAGTTTTTGAACCATGTTTCCATTTTACTTGTTATGCACACATATATCTCGACATTTACTTCTGTAACAAGTTTAACCCTTTTGTAAGTCTGATTTTAATCTTAACCCTTTCGAACCATGCACTATTCGTACAACTCAATCCTAGTTAACTAATGGATTTGGACCCCTCCTCTAGTTATCTATAACAAAAGTTACAAAACATGATTATTTTATCCCAATAAGATTGGGATTGATTAAAGCAACAATACTGAATCTTCATCCATCCTATTAGAAAACCATCACATTTAATATCATTCACTAGTTCGCGGGCACATGCAACCAGTTGGGTGAAGATTCTTAGAGCATAGATTATGCAAATTATTTTCAAGCAGCTATACAAAGCACTAAGTAATAATTTTCATAGACTTGCTGACAATATTTTCTCTCTCAACAACATTCTCTTTGCAACATTCTCTATTAAATTCTCTCTACGACAATTATTTTCTTTACAACATTTTCCCTCTCTATAATATATACTCTCTAAATAATTCACTCTACAACATTTCGCTCTCTACTTCTTTGTCGTTCGCTACTCGTAATTCGTCGTTCGTCGTTCGTCATTTGTCATTTGTCATCCATCATTATTCATCATCCCTTGGTCATCATTCGCCATCAACTTTAGTTGTTTTGTTACTTCTATATCTCTACAACATTTTTTCCTATATCATTAACCTACGTTATTTTCTATCTACAACACTTTATATCTACAATATTTTTTCTCTAATAAATATATTCTCTATCTATCACATTCACTTTACAACATATTCTCCCTATGATAATTTGTCCCTAAAATATTTTTCTCTATATAAAATCTACTCTTTCCTATATACTCTCTCTATAACATATATTTTTTATTCAAAAATTTCTCTCTAAACATTTTTACCTATTACATTATGTCTTCAATGTTTTCTGGTTCTGCAACACTTACTCTTCATAACATTCTCTCTATAATGTTCTCTATTTACAAAATTTTATCTCTCCACAACAAATTTTATAGACCATCTTTACATCATCCTCTCCAACAATTTCACTCTACAAGATTCTCTCTATAACTTTTCCACTTTCTACAATATATATTATATTTATAAACATTCTCTGATCTCTCACTACAACATTTTCACTTTCCACAACAATCTCTCTAATATATTTTGAGTGTAATATTTACCATCTAAAATATATATTATCTCTCAATAATATTTTATCTATACAACTCTACAGCATTTTTTATCTCTATAATATACATTATCTCTACATTATTTTTGTTCTCTATAACATCATCTCCACGACATTTTCTATACTCTCTCTGCAATATTTTATTTATATAATATTTTCTCGCTCTACAACATTTTCTATCTCTATAATATATTCTCTCTACATTGTTTTCACTTTTATCTTTATACAACATTCTTTTCTGCAACATTTTCTCTCTAGAACATTCTCTTGAAAACATTATCTCTATAACATTCTCTTTACACAATATTCTATATATAATACCAATTGTCTTCAGTGTTTGTCATTCGTAGTCCTATGTTCATCATTCACCACTCGTAATTCGTCATTCGTCGTCCATTGTCGTCATTCTCTATCCCTAATCATTTTCTCTCCATACTTTTTCGCTCTCTATGATATATTCACTATCTCTAATATTTTCTCTCTACTACATTCTCTTTATAATATAAATTCTCTCAATAATTTCTCTCTAGGATATTTTCTCACTAGAATCGTCAGACACTACAGCGACCGCCCACTGGCATGTCGATATCATCCCCCGTCGTTGCCTACCACCACCAGACCGTTTACATTAACACCCATACATCGATTGTCGGCCATCATCCATCGCTCGTCGCGCCCATTCCACCGTACACCATTGTCGTTGTCGCTAACCACTGTTGCCCGTCGCAATTCGTCGTCCACCAGTGGTGGCATCCCACCGTCCCCGTTGCCCCATGTCGTCATCGCCCGTCACCACCAACCGTGGGCCCGTCGACCTCGTCGCCCATTTATCGTCCTCGATTGCACACTCATCTCCATCATCCACCATTGTTGTTGCTGCCCACCCGTAACTGACGCCACCGTCGCCCACCATCGACCTGTCAAAAGTCATACATGTTTGTCGCCGCCGACCGTTGTCGGTTGCCCACTACCCATTTAACTCCATTGATTGTCACCATTGCTTGTCGCCATTGGGCACCGCCACTAGCCACTATGTATCAAACAACAAAGTGCGACTCAACAAAACAATATGGCACAGTGGGCTTAATTTACTGCATTGGACAACTGAGTGTGATTCACCATCAAACTACTGAGTGCAATAACATATCTATTATCTTTTTTGAGTGTTGTTCACCGCATTGGACGACTAAGTGTGATTATAGATAATATATCTACTATCTAAACTTAGGGGGGTTGCTTTCACATAACAATGATTTTAGGACTAACAATAGGGAGAAGAACAGAAACTTCCGTTTTTATATAGGATTATGGATAGATTGATTAAAGCAACAATATTGACTCTTGAAACATACTACTAGGTAACAACGACAATTGATATCATAAGTAACATAGAAGCATGACAGCTTTTGCATAGTAAAAAGTCAGGATATATTCACAATTATCAATAACTTTACTAAAGTGAATTGTTACAAAAGGGTAAATTGGAAGTATTGAAAATACCCATAATTCACATCCCAATGTAAGCCTGTCATTGGTGGAGATAACAGGCAGAACAAGACTTTCTGTGGGAATATCTGAAACACGTGAAAACAAAAATATAGCAGCATCTAATGACTGAAAGAATATGCGTGCGCCAGCGAAGAAGAAATTTCCAATGCTGCAAACATGAATAGGTCTGTTATGAAATCCTATGAATCATGGATAATAGACCAATTACTCATAAGATAGATCAAATAAAATGTGTTGTAATCTAGAATTTCGGTTGTACTGGAGACCACAGTATATAAGCAAACAAATAAATGCACATCTCCGAATCAGACTAATTACATTATAATAAGACATGCTTAATCATATAAAACAAATTTATGTGTATGTCACATCAACTTCTGATTCCCTACCTTCTTGAAATATCTATGTACTAGACGCTAAACAAAGTATGACTAAGATATTCCAAATGCATTTCATCAAAATACTTAGGGTGTATTTGGTAAAACCACAGTATAAAAGCTTATTATTGGAGATTCTGTCCTTTATATTATTAGAATAAAGTCTATGGACTTACTTGTAATTTATGGATTTTATATTAATATAAAAGAGATTAGAGTTCTCATAAAACCCTAATCTGATTTGCTTCTTGGTATCAGAGCTGGCTTGTTATACTGACTCTGATTATGCGGGTTCCCTTACAGATCGTCGCTCTACTTCTGGAGTTTGCACATTTTATGGTGCACATCTCATTTCATGGAAAAGTAAAAAACAACATGTTGTCACTTGTTCGTCTACTGAGGCTAAATAGCGTGCTATGGCACACGGGACTACTGAGTTGATCTGGTTACACTCTTTTCAAGCAAAACTTAGATTTCCTACATCAGGCCGTTCGCATCTCTTCTGTGATAACCAATCAGCAATTATGCTTGCTTCCGACTCTGTTCTTCATGAGAGGACAAAGCATATTGAGATTGATATTCACTTTCTCTGGGACCATGTACGGTCTGGGACCATCATTCCAGTGTTCATTCCATCTACTGCCCAGATTGTTGATGCTTTTACCAAGGCTGTTGGACCTACTCGTCTTCTTTCTACTATATTCAAGCTGGACATGTTTGATATCTTTGCTCCAACTTGAGGGGGAGTATTGGAGATTCTGTCATTTATATTAATTAGAATAAAGTCTATGGACTTACTTGTAATTTTTGCATTTTATATTAATATAAAAGAGATTTTAGGGTTCTTATAAAACCCTAATCTGATTTGCTTCTCTTATTTGGCCTATTCTACTGAAGGACTTTTTCAGCAAAAGGGTTTAAATTCAGGTTCAGGTTCAGGCCGGGGAAAAAAGAACCGATCCAAGTTTGGATTCGGGTTCGGTCAGTTTTGCTGTTTTGGTGAAAATACTTAAAAATTCAGAAAAAGAAATCTGAAATTAGGGTATGATTAGCCCAATTCAAGCCCGAATCAGACGTTTCATATATATAAGTCTTTTGAATCATTGAATAACTACCAACTTGATGTGTATCATTCAAACAAACAGACAATTACACACCAAGTCTGAATCAAGCCCGATTAGGGGGCATCATGCGAGTTCGGGGTTTTGAATCAGCCAAAATTTGAACCAGTTCAGGTTCAAACAAACCATCTCGGTTGGCAAATTGCTTATTCAGACCTTGTATTTTTAGACACAAGTAGTTCAAAAGATACTTTCTAACATACTTCTAAGGTGGCTGGACATTTTCAAACACTGCCACTCTTCATTGGGTAAATCACCACCCATATCCGAAATAAATGAGCCCTGGACCACTCTTCTTTATCCTCTTTCTTCCCCCCTCCCCCAAGCGGCTCTCATTTTGCAACTTGCCGATGGTCAGCACCCCGAACTTGATGCCCCTCATTGGCTTTTTACAAGTGTAGTTAAGGGGCATAGGCATTTTGGCCTGTCTAGGCGAAGCTTTTATATATATATATATATATATATATATAAATATATATGGGAGGGATACTCTTACTAATGGAATCTTACTAATGAAAGTTACAAATCGCCTTTTACCTAACCTAGAGGTTTCAGAATTTGATGAAACTTGGTGGGGATGCTCTCTATGGCAATTTGATCATCCTCACCAAAAATCATCAAATTCTATAACCTCTAGGGACATCAAATATGTTATTCAAATTAACGGTTAAAATGAACGGTCGATAAAGCTTCTAACATTTGATGCCTCTAGAGGTTATAGAATTTGATGATTTTTGGTGAGGATGATCAACTTGCCATAGAGCATCCCCGCCAAGTTTCATCAAATTCTAAAACCTCCCTCCCCATAAAAGGCGATTTGTAACTTTCATTAGTAAGATTCCATTAGTAAGAGTATCCCTGCCCATATATATATATATATATATATATATATATATATATATATATATATATATATATATATATATATATATATATATATATATATATATATATATATAGGGTCGGGATCCAGAAACACGCTACTTTGCCACAAAGTTAGACACGCATCATCCAAAACCCTAGATAGAGGTTTTAGAATTTGTTAATTTTTTGTAAGGATGATCAACTACCCTTAGATAGCCCATACATAAAAAATCAGCACATTCTAAACCCTTTAGGTGCATCAAATCTAAAGAGGTTTATCGGCCATTCATTTTAACCGTTAAATTGAAGGGAATATTTGATTAGTCTATAGGTTTTAGAATGTGCTGATTTTTTGCTGATGTGCTATCTAAGACAAGGTTATAATCCTCACAAAAAATCAATAAATTTTGAAACCTCTATCTAGGGTTTTGGAGATGCGTGTCTAACTCTGTGGCAAAATAGCGTGTTTCTGGATCCCGACCCATATATATATATATATATATATATATATATATATATATATATATATATATATATATATATATATATAGGGGCATGCTATAATGCGGCATGCGATAAGTGCAGCACCGCACTACAACCGACTGATGCACCGCTGCGTGCATGCGATGCACACAGCGGGTGCATCAGACGGTTGCGGTGTGGTGCCGCACTTACCGCATGCCGCATTATAGCATGCCCCTATATATATATATATATATATATATATATATATATATATATATATATATATATATATATATATATAGGACTGGGATCCGTTGACAACCCAAAATGGGAGGTAAATTTACCTCCCATTTTAAACTTGATTCAATCGGTGGATAGAGGTTTCCGAATTTGCTGATTTTTTGTGAGGATGATCAACATGGCAAGTTGATCATCCTCACAAAAAATCAGCAAATTCGAAAACTTATAAGGGCGTCAAATGTGTTATTCAAATTAATGGTTCAAATAGACGGTTCAAAAACCTTTGATTCAATCGGCGCCCTTAGAAGTTTCATATTTTGTTGATTTTTTTTGAGGATGATCAACTTGCCATAGTGATCATCCTCACAAAAAATCAACAAAATCTGAAACTTCGAAAGGGCCCGATTGAATCAAATATTTCTGAACCGTCTATTTGAACCGTTAATTTAAATAACACATTTGATGCCCTTATAAGTTTCAGAATTTGCTGATTTTTTGTGAGGATGATCAACATGCCATGTTGATCATCCTCACAAAAAATCAGCAAATTCGGAAACCTCTAACCAAGGTACAAAATCTCGACATATTTCGCGAAATATCGCGAAATATTTCGGTTTTCTCAAACCTCGGCACGAAATTCGTATTGTGATATCGAACGAAATAGGAATCACGATAATATCGCGATATATCGCGAAATATCGCGATATATCGCGATATTTCGTGCGATATATTTGTTGGCACAAAATATCGCGATATTTCGTGGATATTTCGGGACATTTCGGAAAATTTCGAGACATTTCGGGAAATTTCGGGATTTTAACACCGAAATGTTGGGACTGACTGATTATGAAAGGGGACTGGGGGTTTCGGTTTCAGCAGCTTATTTACATATAATAACATTTAACGACATTTACTTTAAGTTATTATATGTAAATTAGCAACTACCCCCCCATTTGATTTCAATAAAAATATCAAAAAAATCAAAAACCAAGTGAATCAAAAAGTAGGTTTTCAGTTTTAGTAGGAGAAAACAGTTTTTTCGGTTTTTCATAAAATTTGTATGTTGAGAAAAGTGGTTAAATCAACTCATTTTTAGCTCAAAAAATTCCACAAGATGTAGAACTACAAGTACATCTAGAAAACCATGGTCCGTCAAAGAAAATTTTGAATGTATAAAAACATTTCTTTATAAAAACTCATTTTTTCAGACTTAGTAAAAAAACAGTGTTTTGCATTTCAGCATAATTTTTGCACGATTTCAAACTTGCACAACTTTCTTGTTTTAAGTTCATTTTCAAAATCGTTTGAAACATTAATTTAACAATCAACTAATCTTTATTTTGGAAATATTTTTCTCCACAAAAAAGATTAAAAAGCATTTTAAAAACATAGATCAAAACAGGACCAAACAAGACTGCACAAGACTCACAGACTCAAATGCTAAATACATGCTTTGTGATGCTCTACACCCGTAGATAGGGTATAAATATTATCTGAGTGTTCTAAAACGTGTATCTATACTTAGTTTATGACTATCCAAAGTTTCATTCAAAAATTCCATTAAAAAATCAATATTTCCACCATTTCCATGAAATCACAATATTTCCACACTGTCGAAATATTTCCACGAAATATTTCCATTTTCCAAGAGGTCGAAATATTGACCGAAATGGAAATTTCGAACCTTGCCTCTAACCAATGATTATGGCGAGTTGTAAGTGGGAGGTAAATTTACCTCCCATTTTGGGTTGTCAACGGATCCCACCCCATATATATATATATATATATATATATATATACATATATATATATATATATATATATACATATATATATATATATACATATATATATATATGAGGCCAGGTAGCCTACACCTGAGGTGTAGCATCATTGCTGCACCTCACGCTTGTTTACCTCCGTAGAAGTTTTAGAATTTGATGATTTTTGGTAGGTGTGTTGTCTAGGGTAAGGTGATAATCCTCACCAAAAATCAGCAAATTCTAAAACTTCTAGGGTCATCAAATGAGCTAGGTAAAATTAATGGTTACAATGAACAGTCGATAAAGTGTCGAACATTTAATGACCCTAGAAGTTTTAGAATTTACTGGTTTTTTGTGAGGATGATCACCTTACCCTAGAGAACACATCCATAAAAAATCACCAAATTCTAAAACTTCTAGGATGATAAACGCCTGAGGTGCAGCAACGATAGCCTGCACCTCAGGTCTAGACTCCCTTTTCCCAATATATATATCACATGGGAAGGATGGGGGATAGTTTGGGGAGATAGTTTGCGGTCCAAATTCATTTGGAGGGGATGATAAACATGGCAAGGGCTAGGATTAATCCCCCTCTCTCAAATTTGAATTCATACTCAGTTTCCCCTCTCTCTCTCTCTCGTCCCCTCTCTAAAAAAACAGAAGAACAAATCTTCTCTCCCAGTCTCACATCAACTGTAAAGTAAAGAAAAAAAAAGGATTGGGATTTGTTAAGGGAGACAATTGGAGGGCAGAGAGAGTCAGGGTGAGAGATAGGATATGAGAGAGAGACAATCAGAGGGCAGCGAGAGTCAGAGAGATTGGGTGTTTTTCAGTTGTATTTGGTGAGAGAGGGAGAATCAACGGGCCGCCCGCCACTCTTCTTAAATCGGAGTGCAGAGCGGATAGGAGAGAGAAAGATCAGATTGCGTGCGATCGTGTCCCCCACCTACCTCGGTAAAACGCGAGCCAAAGAGAGAGAACAGATCATTATGCCCCCTCGCCTCCCTCGGTAAACCGCGAGCCGCACCGCCCGTGTGAACTGATCGCGTGTAGCAGTCCCCCGTCCCTCCAACAACAACATCCCCTCACCTCCCTTCATTAAGTTAATCGAGCCCCCCGTCCCCTTCATCGCAAGAGAATCCCCCCCCCCTCCCATCGCAACAGATCCCCGAGATCGCGCCTCCCATCCCCTTCATCGCAAGAGAATCGCGCCCCCTTCCCATCACAACAAATCCCCCATCTAAGATCCCCCTCCCTCTACCCCCTTCATCGCGGGTAGAGGAAGAACAAAAGAGAGATGGAGATAGAGAATGAGCTCGGATCACAAATTCTCTCTCTCTCTCTCTCTCTCTCTCTCTCTCTCTCTCTCTCTCTCTCTCTCTCTCTCTCTCTCTCTCTCTCTCTCTCTCTCTCTCTCTCTCTCTCTCTCTCTCTCTCTCTCTCTGTGTGTGTGTGTGTGTGTTTTAGGGATACTGATGTTTCTACTTTTCTTTTTTTCCCCCTTTGTTTCAAGATGAACGAGAGATGGAGAATGAGCAATGGGAGGCCGAGGTCCAGATCTCCAATGAATCAGTGAGATCGAGGTCATCTCCATCTTTTTTTTACATCTATATTTTAGGATTGTTGATTCTCTCTATCTTCCTTTCTTTTGTTTTTTCCCCGATGTCTTCCTTTTCAGGGGGTCGAGGTCGAATTTCCCGAGGTCGAGCTCTAGATCTTCGACAAACCGCAGGTAGCTTCTTTTTTTACCTTTTATTTTCATTTAAATTTCATCTCCACATAATCTATGTCACTAGTTAATTTTGGAACTTAACATACCAAGGATCCCATTTAATCTCTATTTTAGTCTTACTAAAGAATGTAAGATTGGGATGACCTCATTTTTCAATTCCACACAATAAACATTTATAGCATCCTCTGCCTGACTGTCATATTAGATCTCCTTTGATCAAGCTTACATTAAAAATTACTTTACTTTACAGAAAAATGCAATCCATGGAAATTCCATAGATCGATCGCATCTATCACTAATACCTTAGTTAGAGCCTTATTTTCATAGGGGGCTATAAGGATTGAGATTGCACTGTCGTCGCATTAATTAGAACATGTTGTTACCAGTCAATATCACTTCCCACTAAACACAGTCAATGAATCCCAAATTCTACTTTATAGCACTCCACCTTATCAATAAGATACTCAGTGTCGTGATCCCATCTAATTTTAGTATGGTCCACAAAATCCAATTGAATCATGCTAGTTAAAAAAAAGGCTAGTTGGCCTTAATTCATTTGTAGCAGTGTCAAGAAACTTTAGAACCAGAACAGAATGTGCCTTAAACTAGACATCATTGGAGATATTCTCTATGAGGAAACAAACTGCCAGACCGTCATTCTAAATCAGTTACTCACTAGTGCATTAGGTGTAAGGCAGATTAAGAGAGAACCACTAACAGGTCCTCCATACTACAAAATATAATTACTAACAAAAGAAAAAAGGTAAATTCGGAGGTTTTTTACTATGCAATGGATCACCTGCCATTGCTGAAACAGAATGATTCACTTGAGCGCCGGAGTATCTGCATAGAAGGAAGCACAATATGAATTTATTAGATTGAAAAAAGGAAAAGGCCACAGTTCATGTGCTTTTTGGATGGATCCCCGCTTAAGCAGATAATCGATAAGTCATTATAGTTGATTGTCGAGACAAAAAACATACAATGTATGCGAACATTTAGCACAGTGCTATATCAGCTTGTCAGGTTGAGTCGTTGAGGTATAAGATTTTGAAACCTTTATAAACCAAAGATGGGGTAACAAACATGTTACAATCGACCATATCTACATGATCATGTGACTATGATCACTTTGATCTTAGTATGGGTAAACAATCTTCTAGGTATTATTGGTTATGGCTTACTCTGTGGAAAGTAACTAAAAACAAGAGAACAACAATACCAAGGTTTTTTCTAGTCAAAGGTGTTGGCACTCGCCCCACATATCATCAAAAAAAAAAAAATCAGGACCTGATTCTGGAAGTAAGCCAGAAATGCACGGATTGTTTCCCTGTACGGCCGTGACACACCATTCCATAAAGACTGCTCTCCTTCCACAATTTTGTACCTGTCAAATTCTCAACTCAGTACAACATTATTCAATTCCTTTACCTTTGTAATGCCTTAGCAATCGGCAACAGAAATTCAGAATATAAACAGATAGATATGTAGTGCTACACAATCGAAATGGGTTTAGAAGTGAAATATATATGATGTAAACAAAATGCTAACAGATTTGGATGAACATGAATAGCTTTCAAGGCACATGATACAATTTCATACATAGAACCTTGCAAATGTATGCCAAAAAAAGTATCTTCAACAGGTAAGTTGTTATATCCTTTCTATTTCTGACAATCTGATGCAGTCAACAGGTCCAACTGTGAACTATACAACAGATTGATTGAACTAACTCTTCAATATAGTTTCAGATTTACAGAGTTCTTTGAATGCATTTAACTTGCATAGAATGGTAGAGTACTCTCGGGTATCTATATCAAAATACGTAGGACAGCCACTGGTGCTATGCATGTGCCAACAATAATTCTCCAGACTTTCTGCATAAAACTTTTAACAGTACTGGTGGTTTTTGATTTTGGAACGTGATGAAAACGATTTCTTGAATCAAGTTTGAAGTTGATTTTGATGACTTACTTTACTCATGCTATAAAATATGAAAAAGACTCACACATGCTCCATCAAAAAAGAGTTATAGGAGTGGTTGATTGTAAACAATCAAAAGATCTTAGAGATTCCTTAATTAAGGAAACTCAGTTCAACAAATTGTCAGGAAGAACTGAACACTGTAATATGAACAATTATCAAATCAATTCCTCGGTTATAACTTCAATGACTTCTCAAATGGAAGATGCAAATACTATGGCATGCACAATAAAGCATCTTTCAGAGTAAATTGTCCTCTCCATTACAGTTGAAACAAGAGAGTGCAGTTTTGAAATTTAGTTCAGTTGAACATTCTAGTTAGATGAAATAGTCCAAAACTCATTAAACTAAAGAAATCGTAATGACCCTATTCTTCATTGCTTTCAACACTGTTCGGAAGAAAAAAAAACTGAGAATTAATGTCTGCAGAACCTGAAACTATCGCTTTCAATTGCCAAACTCTAGCTTACCTTTTACTGAAGACATAATTTTCTAGACTACAAGAGAAGTTAATCCTATCACAGTTTCATTGACAAGAATCGCAACACATAATAGGTAATAATCTCCTCTTGATGGACATGGATGGTTCTTTTACAAAGAAAAGGGCTTATAAAATCCTAGTAACATGTGATGCAAGATGAAGACAGTCATGGCGGTAAAGGTTGCATCTTTTACTTGTTAAAAATTACAATAATAAAGGCAATGTTGCTGAGTCAGCTCAAATATCCAACAGTCCATTGTAACATGCATTCCACTGGAGTTAAGTGCCAATGGGCACTTAGGCTGATGGACGGCACACCTCCTCTCATAGAGGAGGTCCTTGGTTTGACTGTTTGAGTCTCCGTTTAGGGTCCATCCTGTTGGTAGGAGTAGGAGTAGGAGATGTAGAATGAACCGTAAAAAGAATAAAAGAATGTATCAATCATAAAAGCAACTTCTAGCATGGCACAAGGCAATTCACTTTGGCTGTCGCTTTCACGCAATGGTAATGAAGGAATACTCTAGCAATGTGAATCCCTCGCATGTGTTTAGCGGAGGCATGCATACTGGCCTCCTTGTAAATGCATCATCCTTTTCCTAGGGAAGCACTCCATTTGTGACTGTTTCTTAGATGAACCTGAGAACTCAATAGGGTGTTTCTACCAAAACAAAATTGGTGTATTTAAAAATCTAAATGTTTTGTAATGGAGTTGATAATTACATTCCCTTTTCATGATAGTTGTCCCTTCTTATCTCTTTACAACATGTTTGAGACTCTAGAGTTTGGATAGAAATTAATAGGTGTAATTAAAAATGAAAAGCTGAACCATGGTGTTAGGTAAGAAAATTGATGGGAAAGGTAAAGGAAAATTCTAGAAGTTGGACTCCTCTCATCTCTCCATAAAAGACTCAGAAAGAAATTTACCACCAAAAATATTGGACCACAATATAGAAGAATCGGGCCTTGCACGTGCGTTAGAGAGAGAGAGAGGTTGGAAAAGGATAGAAGATGCTTTAATTGATAACAAAGCAAATGATAAATACTTCCTCCATTAGAAGTTGCAACTAGTGCAGAACTCGTGCAATGTCCAGGAAGAGAGAGAGGTCATGGCCTTTAGATCGAACAGTCCAAATCCAATCCCCTTGATTGGCTTAAAAACCCGTGGTTACTATAGCACTATAGTAACTCTCTCTCTCTCTCTCTCTCTCTCTCTCTCTCTCTCTCTCTCTCTCTCTCTCTCTCTCTCTCTCTCTCTCTCTCTTGTGAACGTCTAATAAAAAACTCAAAACTTAATGATGCAGACGAGGCCTACTACGTGCAGATTTTCACAGCTGATCGTGTATTTTCATCCTCTCCGCAGATCCAGGAAGCCGATCGTCAATCCGTCTGCATCAGTGGAAAGCTCATTCGAAGATCTAAAACTTTGGTTTTTATTTTATTTCGATCCGACTGACGGATCTTTAGTTATTTGTCTTTTTATTTCTGGTTTGGGTAGGTGCGAGCCATGTTCGCATCCGGTTCGAGCCACAGATGCCGAACTGACTCGTTTCTATATTAGGTTGTTAGCCGTAGAATCTTAAGTTAGATTAAATCTCAATGGATGAGATTCAAAGGGAGATCAAAACCCTAAACCCTAGCCAACCGAACATCCCACCCGACCGGCCCCTCTCTCTCCCGCAGACACACCCGCGCCCCCCTCTCTCTCTTCCCGCGGTCCTCTCTCTCTCCTCCCGCGCGTCCCTCTCTCTTTCCTTCCTTTTTTGTTTGTCTTTTGATGTTTCATCCCCTATAAAGCCATCAAACCCTAATTGCAAAAGGGACGATGATGATATGAATTGAAACCCTAGAACGGAGAAGCGTGTGCGCTTGTTAGATGTATCTTCCGAAGATTCTTCCTTGCATCTAGTCTTTTCTTCCTTCGCACGCTTCTACCTCGTCGCCTCGCCTTTCGTCTACGACTTCGCGGAAGATCGACGCGGAGTTCCTCCACCTTCAAAGATCAACTCGTCTCGGCTTCTTCAACCTTTCTTCTGAACCACGCCCCCTCTTCCGCCCCTTCATCTGCAACAACGGAGCATCGGATAGCCGCCGGCATTGACCAAAGCACGGTTTGGATCATCCTCTGATACTTTCATGTGATAGATCTTATTTTCAACCGGCCTTATTGCTGATTTTTCATATTAGGGTTCCAAATATTCGGCTTCTGAAGAATCTCATCCATTAGGGTTTATCGATTAGGTCTACGGTTGTTCTTTGAAACATTGGCTTTGTTATTTGAGACTGTGATCATCTTTGTTGCTGGAATTTGGTTATTTAAATCTGAAATTAATCTTTATCTTGTCAGTTTTTATTACTTCGTCAGATTAAATATGTTTGGGCATGAATGGATGATGATTTGTGATTATAGACTTTGCTGAAATTTGATTCTGATATGCTGAAATCTGATTTTAATGTTTTAAATTCAACACTTTAGTTTATTTTAGCTTCCGCATCCCATCAAGTTGGTATCAACCGAACCCCTCTCCTTTGCCGCCCGCCCGTCCACCGCAAGCCGCCCCTTCCTCTCGCTCCACCCGCTGAACCACCACCCTCTGTCCCGTGCTCCCGGGCACCCCGCAGCCAAAAAAAAAAAAACCAGATCTGCCATCAGATCTGTGATAGCAGCAGAAAACGAAAAAGAAAGAATAGAAGGAAAGAAAGAAGAAAGGGGAAGAAAAAGAAAAAGGAAAGAAGAGAGAAAGGAGGAGGAAACGTACCTGTGCTGCTTGCTACAGCTGCAGCCGCACCTTTGTTGCTCCCAGCTGCAGCCGCCGGCCTCTTTCTTCCTCCCCTATTTGCCAACAAAACAAACAAGAATAAAGCCCTAATTTTTTTTTTTACCCTTTAGTCCCTTTTCTTTTTCCCCAATTCACTCCTCCACCACAACCCTTAGATCCCCATCCAACAGCCCTCAAATCCCCAACCTTTCTAGTTGCTATCTTCTACTTAAGTGCTGAACCCGAGTTGAATTCGGATCCAACCCGTTTACAAAAGCAGACCCGATAAGACCCTACAACTTCAAAACGCCATATCTCTCTCATTTTTCATCCGATTTGGACGTTCTTGGTACCAAATCGAAGCCATTTTTGAGCTCTACGCATCCATACCATCAGCAGAAATTTTCAGTGAACCAGTAATTACAGATTTCCAGATTTACCCCTGAACCACATTTCCACCATTGTGACATGGATGCCAAGATGCAAGGGTTGATTCGTTGTCATCAAGGAAATAACTCCGTCTATGAGTATACTTCAGCATTCTATCGGCGCATGATCCGCTATGGTTTTTCAGAGAAAGATTTCTTGGCAGTGGTATTGTATGTTAGAGAACTCCGCTCCGACATAAAGGGCAAGTTTTCATCTTGATCTTGGAGGGATCTGGACGAAGCTTATGAGATAGCTTGCGAGATCGAACGGGAGCTACAGCAAATGGACTCACCTTTAGCGGCCTCCACAGATGAGTCTTCACCTCCAGCACTTCCAGCAGAGCCTTCCCCACCGACAGAGCTTCCTCCAGTTGTATCTTTGGTGGATCCATCACCTCCAGTACCACCACCAGCAGACGAGCTTCCCCTTCCAGAGGATATTCTGCCGCCCGCCATGCTACCACCTACTGCGGATTCTTTCGAGGAGGTCTCTCTAGCCGAGCTTCAACATATTGATTTTCTTGGGCTGGACTGACTATTGGTGCCTACAGTGTTTGTTCAGCTCTACCTCCGTTCAGGCGAGCCGATGTTCGAGCTACTGCAGCGGTCTAATATTACTATCTGACTCGGTCGTCTACCCCAGCATCGCTTTGGTGTGTGTTTCCCGATCGACGGCAGTGATACCTTCTCATGGGACCCCGGTGATGACTTCGGTGTAGTGAGACATCATTTGTTGGGCCTCCACCATCAGCTCCTGACGATAGATACCACATCGGCGAAAACCTCGATGATGATTGTGCTTTACCGTATGAACTCGAGGGCGAGTTCTTCGCAGCGGAAGCGAATGATGTGATCCGACTTGGGCCCAAGCCCGTTGGCCCACCCGAAGGCCCATCCTAGCCTGCCATGGATGAATAAGGCAGGATATCTCTTATGATATCTTTTAGAATCTTTTTTATTTGAGATCTTTATTTTAGGCAAGTTGTTAGGATACTTATTGGCTTTTAAATTTGTTGTCATTTTTATCTTTTCTTTTAGCCTATTTAAAGGCCCCCATTGTAACCATTGGAGTACAGATTATTATGAATGAAAATTGATGGCGGATGCCTTCGTTGGCTCATGGATTTGAGTCCCCACCTTGTATCCTGATGGACTTCAGGCCCCCTCCCATCTAAGCTTCTAGTCTTTTCTTCTCTGTCACAGTTCTTACCCCCTCCGCCACTTCCTCTCGGTGATTCAATATCACTAGTTATCCTTTTACGAAGAAAATACAAAAAAAAGATAGCATTGTTGTGGGCATCGAAATTAACCCACGGGTCGAACCCGATTTGTACACGAAAAATAGGCCCGCACTCAACGGCCTTCGGGTCGAACCCGACTCGCCCATGCAACTTGGGCCCGCACACAACGGCCCACATGCGGAAATCCGGCCCATACACAACGGCCCACATGCAACTTGGGCCCGCACACAACGGCCCGCATGCAAAATTGGACCCGCACACAACGGCCCGCATGCAAAATTGGGCCCGCACACAAACGGCCCACATGCAACTTGGGCCCGCACACAACGGCCCGCATGCAAAATTGGGCCCGCACACAACGGCCCGCATGCAAAATTGGGCCCGCACACAAACGGCCCGCATATGCACTCGGCCCGCGTGCAAATTTGGCTCGCGCGCCGCAGCCCAACTCAAAGCAAGCGGGTCCCACCGGACCCGCTACCCGAACACAAAGAGGGGGGCCCACCGGCCCTCCTTCTAGAAAACCGTGCCCCCCTCCTCATGGAGAGGTGGGGCCGGCCATAAAGAAAAATAAAAAGAGAAAAAGAAAAAGGAAAAGAAAAGGAAAAGAAAAGAAAAAGAAAAAGAAATCAAAACCGCCTCGATGCGGGGGGAGGTGGCGTGGACGTCTACGCAGCCGTAGATCCGCGACGATCCCTCGATCCAACGGACAAGATGACGTTGTGTCGCCATCCGATCCAAAAGTGCAACAAAAATAACAACTCAATCTTTAAAGGATCGAGTCACATCTGGCCCGTAACCACCCCAACTAAAAAGGAGGGGATCGGGTTTGTTTCCTTGGATAAAGGAACAATATCTTGATGGTTATGGGGGGAGATATCGGATGAAACAAAAAGATTTCAGCCATATCTCCCCCAACCGCCCCCCTTTGCCTATAAATAGAGGGGGTGGGGGAAGGCACAAAGGGTCCGAAAGCCGAAGACGAAAGAGCTCCGCAAGAGAAGCTCCAACGCTCGAAGACCGAAGGCTTCACGAGGCACGGCAAGCACGTCCTACGGGAATCATTGACCCTTCAAGTCCTCATCAACGTGAAGACCTTGCACTCGAAGATCAAAGCTTCGACTCCTCGCACGAAGAAGAAAGCGTGGAGAAAAAGACCCGGAGCCGTCATCACCCGATTGCTCCAACGATCTTCATCAGCTCTGAAGACGCCATAAGCAAAGGCCGGAGAAGAAGGTCGAAGCCGACAACACCCGTCGTCTTCAATCAAGGCATCGACTCCTCGCACGAAGAAGAAAGCCGGGAGAAGAAGGCCTGAAGCCGGTGCTACCCCTGCCGTCTTCGTCAACAAAAGCCGACGCTACAACCGTCGCACGGAAGCCGGTGCTACCCCTGCCGTCTTCGTCAACAAAAGCCGACGCTACAACCGTCGCACGGAAGCCGGTGCTACCCCTGCCGTCTTCGTCAACAAAAGCCGACGCTACAACCGTCGCACGGAGATCGGTGCTACCCCCGCCGTCTTCATCAACAAAAGTCGACGCTACAACCGTCGCACGAAGATCGGTGCTACCCCTGCCGAAAAGCCAAGACCGACGCCACAACCGTCGAGGAAGCCGGAAGAATAAAGAAGCCTTGAAGAAGCATCGCCGTTCGAGAAGAAGATCGAGTCAAAAGCTAAAGTCAAAGCCAACGCCAGAAGCCAAAGCAGACGCACCGGTAAAGCCCGCGCCAAAGCAACGCACGTGCCAAAGCCAAGTAACTACGCCGGTCACGAGCAAAGCACCGCACGTTCTAGCCGATACGACGCGAAGTCCGGAAGAACTAAAGCATCGCAAGCCTCTACCCGTCTACGTTCAAAAGCAAGCGCCAAAGCAAAGCAAAAGCCAGAGCCACGCCAAAGCCGAAAGCTAAAGCCAAAGCTGACGCCAAAAACACGATCGACGCCGCGAACCGATGATCAAGGACGCCGAGGTCGAGCAAGGATCGAGGAAGACACGAAGACCGAGGAACGAAGCCCAAGGCCTCCCTAGCCGAGAAAGCGCAAAGCACGGATGGGACAAAATCAACGGCGGAAACTCTTTAGCCTCTCAAAAACCCTCACCCTGTAAAGACCCCTGTCCTGGGCAACCCCTTCAGAGCTCTCGCACGAATACCACGTGGAGACGCGGATCAAAGGGACCCTCCAGAGGATCTCTCCCACAATCTCCTGATCAAAAATTTGTAATCTCGTGTGATCCGCAATAAAGACGACCCGAATCTTTTTTCCGCGCTCACAATCGTCTTCATCAACCGCTCTTGGATGACGCGCGCCTGCATCACTTAACCTCAAAACTGCATGAAGGTTGCCTCGGTACCTAAGCATTAGCGATCTAGTAATACGCCCCAAGAAACTATTGTAACTTGACAATAAACAGAAGCATCTTCAACTATACAGTATGCACAACTATTTTAATGAAGAGTTTGATACTTATAAACATGTAATCCTGATCCTTGCCAAGAAATATCTAGTGGTAACAAAAATTAATAGAGATTGAATCATGTTGATGTGAAAGAAAGTCAATATTGTTTACTAGTGCAAGAATAATACGCATACAAAAATGTTTAATATTTTGCCGTTCTCACAAAACAAGCAGTGTCCACAGTGCCTAGGGATTGCTAATCTGAACGGCAAGCACTTGTAGTTCAAACTGTTTGTTCAAAAATTAAAACACTTAAATGCCAAAAAAAAAAAAATGCAACATTGTTCTGTCAAAACAAAAAATTGCAACATTGTTCTGTCAAAAAAAAAAATTGCAACATTGTAAAGCTTCTCTCTTACAGATACATAATGACAGAATGTTCTCAATACTAACAACTGACTCTCCACTATACAATGAATACTACACATTTATTCGAATGCATAATAAACAAAAGACATGTTCTCATCCTTAGAATAGGTCACACTAGACCACACAGTAGAACGTGGATCAAAAAAATATTGGCTCTTGTTGATAGCATACATTATACTCAACCATCCATTTGCCAATGATGGTCGACCTTGACCATCATCGGAATAACGATGCATGCATGATCTGCAACGAATCAGGTTGAGAATGTTTGTAACCATCAAGAGATCGAGCGCGAGAGGGAGGGAGGGAAAGATGTTGGAAAGAGACGGACGGAGCATTACTTTGAGAACGATGACTGCAGATGGAGGTTCAAGAATATAGATAGGGAGGGACCGGAGAATGGGAGCGTTACGGGGATAAGAATATTGACAGGGGGGGGGGGGGTGCTACGAAAGCATTGCAGGGGAACATAATATCAAAAAGGAAGAGCTAACATACACAAATTAATATTTATGCAGGGATCGATATGCAAATAGCCTTATGTGAGGGATTTATATGCAATCAGCACTAATTTGAGGGATCGATATCCTAAAAGAAAAGATACATGCAAAGCAAAGGACATAAAAAGAAAATATATGTACATCTCAACAGTACTAATTATGTCATAAGGAAAGATCAAGGATAACAAGAAGTGTAATGCATGAAGTTAAATCAAGTATGGACTAATATAGAAATGTGAAGAACTACAATGCTCATGAACTATTTATGCTAAGAAAGATGCATGTATACATATCACATCTTATACGTAAGTGCAAGTAGATTTTTGATAACACATACCACTCTAATTTGGCTTCTGATGCATCAAGAGGTAAGCGATGTCCAAGCAATCTCCGAACAGCAAGAGCTTCGGAAGTGCTTTCATCAGACAATCGCAAGCATCTTGATCGTATGTCTCCAACAGCTGGTCCGCCTGTAAGATGCCTATCGAATTATCTCATAGATTCAAACAGGGAGGACCAGTTCTTCAAAACAAAATAATAATAATAATAATAAACATATCAATTAATCTCCTTAGGCATTCAATACAAGAAATGAAAATCTTCCTACCCAGCACTCGGACAATTTCAGCCGTACTCCCCCCATCATCGGAAACTGGAAGAACATGTGCAACTCGAGTTGTTACCTTTTTTAGCTCTTCCACAACACCATTAAATGCAGTCCCTCCTGAAGCAAAATCAAAAAGTATGATGCATACTACGAGAAATAGTGACATGCCTCCAATACTGAATTTGTGACTCGTCTGTACATAATTTATGTACATGTGTGTAAATGTAATTATTTATATGTGCATGTACATGCGTATGAAAAGCACAAGCAGAAAGGTAGTCAGAAATGTTATAAGAGATATCTTCACAATTTATGTAGAGTTCGGAGAAATTTCGGACATTTTTGTCCTACATTATAATTACTATTCCATCAATCAGTCAGTTCCATATAATGATGAGTCTAACAAGTTGAAAATCTGGCTACTTCGAAGGCATATTGATCACAAGACACCTAGAAATTTCTCTATATTTTCTAATGTAAATATTGGAGGTGTTAAGGTAGGCCGGATTGAAAAATTAGTAATAAATTTGAAGAAAATGATACTTAAAAGGATCTACCATGACTTGATGATTGAAGTAACCTTGACAGGTGATGTGCATCAATTCTATAGACTGGTTAAAACAACCTCCTCGGCACTTTATGAAAGTCAATGTCCTGACTGGCATATTATCAAGATGGTTTACATAAGATGTTTCATACATTATCATCCTCTCTTTGATCAGTTTTGAGAGGAGAAGTATAACTATCTTTGTAAAATCTAACATAAATCACTCATAGTTCTGGTGGACCTTACCAGATGACAACTCAATCATAGATTAATCCAGTCTTTTTGAAATATAAGCAGAGGATAGATCGCACAATAAGATATCTGTATTTCATGGAATTGTTCACAAAAGTGCAGCCTATTTAGCCTCTTTAACAAGCATTTTAGTTAGACAAAGTGGTTCACTCAACTTCTCCAAAATCCAGAAGGTCATCTGTAGCCTTCACAAAATTTGTAATCCTTTTGAGCTTTGACTCACTTCCAAGGTTCGAAATCTCCATTTCGGTGGAAATTTCGACCTTCTGGATATGGAAATATTCCATGGAAATATTTCGAAGTGTGGAAATATTGCAGTTTTATAGAAATGATAGAAATATTGATTTTTTGATGGAATTTTTTAGTGAAACTCTGAATAATCATAAATCAAGCATAGATACACACACTTTGGAACACTCAAATAATATTTCTACCTTGTTTAGGGGTGTAGAGCTTAACATAGCATATATTCCATGGAGGTGCTGCTGATTTTTTTCACGTTGTACAGATGCATCTCACTCAAAGATTTCAAGATATGATATCCGAAGTTCAAACGATGCAAAATGATATTTGATTAACTTACATAGTTACATTAACAATGATAACCAAGGTGGAATGGAATACTAGTAAATTGAAGAAAAAAAACTTGATAATCATATTTATATATACATTAATACATATATATATATATATATACATTATTTTCATCACGAAGAAGTAAAAAAAATCATTCACCGTCACTTGTAGTCCATGTAATGACATCATCATAAGCCTTTTCTTCTTCACTCGTAGTCCATATAATGACATCATCATCAGCCCTTGGCAGACTCGCTCCACTACCGCTTGCACTGACATCATGAGCAAACTGTGTCGGCATCCATCCTCCCTCAACTCCTCTCGAATCTAGGACCGTCTGTCGATATTGAGCCTTCTCCTCTTCTGTCTCAATATCTAGCGGGTACTCGATATCATCATCTGAACGATTCCTGGTTGATAGAGTGCTAGTATGTCGGGACTTCTTGATCTGTCCCTTCTTCGCAAGGAACAAAAAATCGATATATTTCGCGAAATATCGCGAAATATATCGGAAAAATGAAAGCTCGATACGAAATACCACCTGCAATCTCAAGCAGAACTGAAAATGTCAAAATATCGAGCGATTTCACGAAATATCGCGATATTTCCACGAAATATTTCCATCTCCACGAAATATCGCGAGATTTTGTCGAAATTTCGCAAAAAATTCGAAAAATTTCGCGAAATTTATCCGAAATTCTGTGACAGACTGGTTATAAAAGGGTACTGGGAGGCCTGGTTCTCAGCAGCTTATTTACATATAATAACATTTAAGTAAAACTTAGTAAATGTCGTTTTACTTTTACTTAATTTTTATTTTCTCCATTTACTTTAAGTTATTATATGTAAATAAGCAAATACCCCCCCCCATTTGATTTCAATAAAAATATCAAAAAAATCAAAAAACAAAGGAATCAAAAAGTAAACTTTCAATTTTAGTAGGAGAAAATAATTTTTATGGATTTTTTATAAAATCTACATGGTGAGAAAAGTAATTAAATCAACTCCTTTTTAGCTCAAAAAATTCCACAAGATGTAGAAGTACGAATACATCTAGAAAACAATGGTCCGTCTTAGGAAATTTTGAATGTATAAAAACTTTTCTATATAAAAACTCTTTTTTTTAGACTTAGTAAAAAAACAGTGTTTCACATTTCAGCATAATTTTTGCACAATTTCAAATTTGCATAACTTTCTTGTTTTAAGTCCGCTTTCAAAATCGTTTAAAACATTATTCTACCAATCAACTAATCTTTATTTCAAAAATATTTTTATCCAAAAAAAATATTAAAAAATATTTAAAAAATATATATCAAAACCAACCTAAATAAGATTGCACAAGACTCACAGACTCAATACATTGAATACATGTTATGTGCAGCTCTAAACCCTAGATAGGGTACACATATTATTTGAGTGTTCCAAAGTGTGTATCTATACTTGGTTTATGACTATCCGGAGTTTCACTAAAAAATTCCATCAAAAAATTAATATTTCCACCATTTCTACAAAATTGCAATATTTCCACACTGTCGAAATATTTCCACGAAATATTTCCATATCCAGAAGGTCGAAATTTCCACCGAAATGGAGATTTCGAACCTTGCTTCTTCGGTTGCCTAGGGGTTCGAAGCTGCACTCCTTTGTATTCTCTGCTTCTCAATAAAGCGCGCAAGGATACCCTGACTTCAAGCGGAGCCATCAAACACTCTGCTACATTAAGGAAGCAGCCGGCAAGGTGTTGCTTCAACCATGTAACATCTTCACTTCCGCTCTGTTTGCCACAGTATGCACACTGTGACTTCTACTTCTTTGTGTCCAAGGGAAAGCCGTGCTGCCAACCTATGTCTTTTAACCCAGAATTCCTATGCGGAAAAAGTGGCAAGCCATCTGTAAATGATAATAGCTTCAAGCCTTAAATACAAAAAAAAAATACCAGCATCTACGCTTGTTTTTAAAAATTTCACACCAAAAAAATGCGCACCGAAAAGCAAAAGAGAAAAGAAAAGTGAGAAACGAGAGAAGCGGCACCACATAGATCATAGCTAATAGCTTAAATATAAATAAAAAAATCCAAGGATAGAAGTGGCACCACCACATAGGACATAGCAAGAGTGAGAAGCGTTCAAGCGAGAGAGAAGTGCATCTGGCCAAGGTAAAAAAATCCAACCGAAGTTTAGCTATGAAAATCCAAACGAAGGTACAAAAAATCCAACCAAAGTTTGAAGTAACTCACTGAGTAAGAGAGGGAGAGGAGAGAGGAAGAGAGAGACGAAGAACAAACCCAACCAAAGACTTTGGTCCGAAGTTTGGCTTTGAAAGGGACAAGACACATAGGGTTCAATAAAAAAAATAAAGTGCAGGGATCTCTTCTTCAGCAACGAGATTTCCCACGAAAAGCAGGCATCAAAAGCGACATGAGGTCCTGTTTTCCAGAAATTTCGGGCCAAACCACCGAAAGCAAGATTCCCACAGGAAAATCCCAAAAGCGTTTGTGTTTCGCAAAATCTCACTCAAAATCTCACGAAATATCGCGAATTTGATCCCGATCGAGTCGTCGTTTTCTACCACCCCACGTGGAGTGGGCCCCAGATGTCGGCCGAAATGATCGATCTGACAATATATCATGCAATATTTCGCAAAATATCATAAGCTTCTCTCGTTCGGCCTGCCGCACCACGTGAGGTGGGCCCCAACTGTTAACCGAATCGTTCGGTTTTCGAAGCAGACGATATTTCGTGAAATATAATCGGTTTCTCTCATTCAGCTTGTCACTTTATGCCGCCCTACATGAGGTGGGCCCCTGCTGTCGACCGAAATACCGCAATATTTCGTTTGAGGTATATTTCGCTCAATATATCGCGAAACGACTCGATTTTTTGACATTTCACATCCGCTCGATACTGCAGGCGGGATTTCGAATCGGGCTTTCAGATTTTCAATATATTTCGCGATATTTCGTGAAATATATCGATTTCAGATCTCCTCTCCCTCTTTCTCTCCCTCTCTAACTCAGTCAGTTACTTCAAACTTTGGTTGGATTTTTTATACCTTCGGTTGGATTTTCACGGCCAAACTTCGATTGTATTTTTTTACCTTGAGCAGTTGCACTTCTCTCTCGCTTCAATGCTTCTTACTCTTGCTATGTCCTATGTGGTATTGTGGTAATGCCACTTCGCTCGCTTGGATTTTTTATTTATATTTAAGCTATTAGCTATGTCCTCTGTGGTGCCACTTCTCACTCTTCTCTACTCTGTTGCTTTTTTGTGTGAATTTTTTCGGTGAAATTTTCAAAAACACGTCGAGAAACTAGTTTTTTTTTGTATTTAAGGCTTTAAGCTATTATCATTTACAGATGACCTTCCAACCTCCTCCGCATAGAGATTCTGGGTCAAAAAACATAGGTTGGTAGCACGGCTTTCCCTTGGACACAAAGAAGCATAAGTCACATTGTGCATACTGTGACAAACAAATCGAAAGTTAAGGTGTTACACGGCTGAAGCAACACCTCGCCGGTTGCTTACCTAATGTAGCAGAGTATTTGAAGGCTCCACTTGAAGTCAGAGTATCCAATATCCATACGCACTCTATTGAGAAGCGGAGAATACAAAGGAGTTCAGCTTCAAACCCCTAGGCTACCGAAGAAGAGACAGATCAAGAAGTCCTGACATACTAGCACTCTATCAACCAGGAATCGTTCAGATGATGATATCGAGTACCCACTAGATATTGAGACAGAAGAAGAAAAGGCTCAATATCGACAAACGGTCTTAGATTTGAGACACTCCCAGCGAGAGCGTGTTTAGAGAGGATGAATGATAACACAGTTTGCTCATTAAGTTAGTGCAAGCGGTAGTAGAGCTGGTCCACCAAGGGCTGATGATGATGTCATTACATGGACTATGAGCAAAGAAGAAAATGTTGTTGATGATGATGTCATTACATACAAGTGATGATAAATGATTTATTTTACTTCTTAGCGATGAAAATAATGTGTGTGTGTGTGTGTGTGTATATATATATATATATATATATGTGTGTGTGTGTGTGTGTGTATGTATGTATTAATGTATATATAAAGATGATTATCAAGTTTTTTTTCTTCAATTTACGAGTATTCCATTCCACCTTGGTTATCATTGTTCATGTAACTATGTAAATTAATCAAATATCATTTTGCATCTTTTGGACTTTGGATATCATATCTTGAAACCTCTGAGTGAGATGCATCTGTACAGCGTGCATAAAAAACAGCAGCGCCTGCATAAAATATATGCTATGTGAAGCTCTACACCCCTAGACAAGCTAGAAATATTATTTGAGTGTTCCAAAGTATGTATCTATACTTGATTTATGATTATCCAGAGTTTCACTAAAAAATTCCATCGAAAAAATCAATGCTTCCACCATTTTTATAAAAATACAATATTTCCACACTGTCGAAATATTTCCATATCCAAAAGGTCAAAATTTCCACCGAAATGGCGATTTCGAACCTTGTATGGCACCTATAATTCAATGAATCAATTGGTCCGAATTTCTTTCTTTGTTGTTGTGTTTATATGCTACAAAAATTAGTCCAGTGAGTAGTTCTCTATTTCCTTCATCAACCCTCGTCCAATTGCAAACCCCTTACAGATCTACATTCAACCAATGCTAGACACCTTCATGTCAACTTATTTCCCACTTTCCCCTATCTTTATATTACAACATCAGATCAAATTCAAATCTGACTCCAATTTACTAGACCTAAAACAGTCTCATGTCCTACAATCCTGAATACATCAAAAAAACTTCTAATTATGTGTCTTGTTTCTTTAAATTTTGTTGCATCAGTTTGGCATCTGAGATCAAGATTTGGATAACCTAAATCGGCATGATCTACTAAAGTCATTAATTATCAAGGTTCGAAATCTCCATTTCGGTGGAAATTTCGACCTTTTGGATATGGAAATATTTCGTGGAAATATTTCGACAATGTGGAAATATTGCAATTTTGTAGAAATGGTGGAAATATTGATTTTTTGATGGAATTTTTTAGTGATACTCCGGATAGTCATAAACCAAGTATAGATACACACTTTGGAACACTCAAATAATATTTGTACCCTATCTAGGGGTGTAGAGCTTCACATAACATGTATTCAATGTATTGAGGCTGTGAGTCTTGTGCAATCTTATTTGGTTCGGTTTTGATATATTTTTCAAATGTTTTTTAATCTTTTTTTTGGATAAAAATAATTTTGAAATAAAAATTAGTTGATTGTTAAAATAATGTTTCAAACGATTTTGAAAGCGGACTTAAAACAAGAAAGTTATGCAAATTTGAAATTGTGCAAAAGTAATGCTGAAATGTGAAACACTGTTTTTTTACTAAGTCTAAAAAAAAGAGTTTTTATATAGAAAAGTTTTTATACATTCAAAATTTTATAAGACGGACCATGGTTTTCTAGATGCACTCGTACTTCTACATCTTGTGGAATTTTTTGAGATAAAAAAGAGTTGATTTAATCACTTTTCTCACCATGTAGATTTTATAAAAATTCATAAAAATTGTTTTCTTCTACTAAAACTGAAAGTTTACTTTTTGATTCCTTTGTTTTTTGATTTTTTTGATATTTTTATTGAAATCAAATGGGGGAGTATTTGCTTATTTACATATAATATCTTAAAGTAAATGGAGAAAATAAAAATTAAGTAAAACGACATTTACTTAAATGTTATTATATGTAAATATGCTGCTGAGAACCAGGCCCCCCAGTCCCCTTTTATAACCAGTCAGTCACAGAATTTCGGATAAATTTCGCGAAATTTTTCAAAATTTTTGCGAAATTTCGACAAAATCTCGCGATATTTCATGGAGATAGAAATATTTCGTGGAAATATCGCGATATTTTGCGAAACCGCTCGATATTTTGACATTTCCCGTTTTGCTCGAGATTGCAGGTCGTATTTCGTATCGGGTTTTCATTTTTCCGATATATTTCGCGATATTTCGCAGAATATATCAATTTTTTGTTCCTTGGTCATTATACAGACATGCAAAGAGATGAAATTCTTGGCATGATCTTCCACAAATTGACAGATCTTGTGGTAGATAAATGTTGCCAAGAGCATGATCAGAAGGAAGATGAGTAAAACAGCAATGTTACCTTGCAGGAATTAAGATAAGATATGAATTGAAGTCCCTAACTTCGTCGAAAAGTTGGATATCAACTCTTTCCTTGATTGGTTGAAGGCAATTGAGGACTGCTTCTAGTGGTATGGGATGACCAACAAGAGGTGAGTTTGAGTCACCACGATGAAGTAAAAGGCCACACATGCATTTGGTGGCGAAGCATAAAGGAACGCATGGCAAAGCAAGGTTGATGTCTTCTTAAGAACTGGAACGAGATAAAGGTATGCATGAAAGAAAAGTATCTTCACCCAGACGAGGGAATTCTTTTACATCATCTTACAATCTCACGACATTGCAGCATCATTGCTAAAGTATATGAAGAAATTTAACAAACCCGCCGTCTGATGAGGCATTCAAGAGAACAACAAGCACGTATTTTCCAAATTCAGAATTAGACTCCAATCGAAGATCTAGCAGGGCATGATCACCTTGCGCATTTATGGGGGGCTTGGGCAAGGCATTCTAGAGAATATGGAGAAACAATTGAAGCATCATACTACCAGACAATTCAGCGCTTAAGCCAGGATTCTAGTCTACAATAAGTGGCTAACAATATAAGGGCGTTAAAGGACCACATCGACAGATAATCAATTGGCAGACCTAGAATCCCAAACCTATGGCTAATGGTAACACAAAAGGAAATATAGTCATGAAAAATCCACCATGATGCGACTGTGCGGAGATTAGGGTCACTTAGCTTCACAATGTCCAATTCAACGCCTTACTACACGAAGAAAGAGCCTGAAGAGTCACCAGAAGGTGAGGAAGAAGAAATAATTCAACAAGATAGTTCAAGGAAGAGTCTGAAAGGCTGTAAGGCCTCTTCTGACAAGGCCTAAAGTAGAAGAGGAATATTGATTGGGTATCGACATCTTCCCGACCCCCCCGACCTAGTTGATTGCAGTGACAAGGTATGCAATCTTGTCAATTGTCATTGATAGTGGCAGCAATATGAATTTGTGTTGCAGGATATGGTGGACAAACCGAATATCATTACAGAGAAATATTATCATCCATAAAGGATCGCTTGGGTGAACAATGCCTCTATAACCGTCACCCAGCGATGACTTTTAAAGTTCAAATTCAGTGCATAAGAAGATGCTATGTAGTGCATAAGAAGATGCTATATCGTGCGGATGAGACTACGTTTTTCCATAGGCCATAAGGCGAAACACATACATTAGACTTGTACTAAGGGTGCGTATGCTATCCATTGGCCATGCGGTATATATGTGATGGTTTTATGGGCCTATAGGTGCTTAAGTGATTGATGGCCTAGACGGCAGAGTAATTCAAGTAATATCTGAAGTCATTGAACTATTGCATTCATATATTTGTAGGAACTACTGAGATACCGAGATAATGCTTCTCATATCCTTGGTTTTCTAGCACATTTCTTTCTCTCACTCTAGTTTCTAGGGGGGGGGAATTCATCCTTTGAGGCAGGAAGGATAAATCGGGTAATCTTCCTTGAACCTTGCTTAAGATTCATGTACATTGGGAAGCTCTTCGAAGGAACCCCTGCACGAAGGGGAACTAATGTTTGTAGACCCACGAATTCACGCATCGACGCACTTGCAACCCAAAATCTTTACTTTTATATAGCTTACGTTTTCTTTCTTTTTTCTTTTTTCTTTTTTCTTTTTTCCTTTCTTTTCATGCTATGTATTATGCCAATTCTGTTAAAATCATCAATGTCGATTCCCAAAATTGTTTATTGAGCATTATTTTTCACAAAACCATCATAGCTTTCACAAAACATTAATTGTTACCAAAAACTTTTTCGATGCAAATATTTGTTGGTTAGAAGGAAATTAGGAATCATGAAATACAAATTGCCTTTCAAACCGTGTCGCATCTAAAATGGATAGCATGGATGGATCGATCTGGCGACACGATTGCATGGCTCGTTAAAACGGATTTAGAAAATTCCATCAAGAGAAACTAAAACAAAAAACACATATCAGGCTAAGTTCAACAAGCATGATCTCAATCTCTCCCGTGTCAAGGGATAAGAGGAGAAGAGGATAGTGAGAGAGGGGTCACGGACCTGAGAAGACGAGTAGGGAGGGCTGGAAGTTAGGGCTAGTGCTGGACGACGAAGAGGAGACGGCACGGTGGGAGGCGCTGCTGCTGAGCCTGGCCGCCGCCATGGGGAGTAGGCGCTTGGTTGGGGATCTGGTGGTTGTAACGGTGGAGAAAGAGGAGGAGGAGGAGGAAACTGTGAAGGGGAATGGATGCGTGGTGGGAGAGCGGTGGAGGGCCTTATGCGCCACCGCGGGACCCAAACGAACACCCGCCATCCTTTCCGCGGTAATTTTTTGTTGAAAATTTATTGGGATTTTCCTAGAATTTCAAAAGGGGAAGACTATATACAGCCCACAAAAATACTAGAGGCAGCTAGAATCGTCAATGGAGCGGATTTTGATCTGAATCTCATCGATTAAGTCCGACATTCATATGTTGTTTTAATCCGATGATCCGATAACAGTCCAAGTCTGGTGGCTTGCTCATTTAACAAATCTGATGTGAATTTAGGTTAATCCAATCCGTTAAAGACGAGATCCGACAAAATATAATATAATATAGGGGTAATGTGTCTTAGGTCTTTGTAAAATATATCGATTTAGTGTAAGGACATCGAAATTGTTGGTTGTAGCTGTGATCCCTATGATTATGAATTTAATAATGTTTAGCCATTTCAAAAGACAAGTGTAGCATCTGCAACGGATCAAAGTTTGTCACGTGGAACAAACTCTTGAAAAAAGATCAAAATAACATTTCTTATTCTTTCCTTCTTCATGTGCATAATTTCATGCACCGACCAAAAAAAGTGCAACAGTGATTGGTTGGTTTTTTTTTAACAAGATTTATCAAAAAAAAAAAAATTTGCTATAATGATTTCACTATAGCAAATGTTACGCATCATTATCGAAATGTTACTCTTTATAAAGAGTAACATTTCGATAATGAAGAGTAACATTTGCTACAGTGATTCTAAAACAAAAAAAAAATGCTACAGTAATTTCACTGTAGCAAATGTTACTCTTCATTATCGAAACGTTATGCTTTATAAAGAGTAACATTTCGATAATAAAGAGTAACATTTGCTACAGTGATTTGATGTATATAATTTTTTTATTGTAAACGAGATTTATTAAAATAAATACTACAGTTATTTCATTATAGCAAATGTAACTCTTTATTATTCGAAATGTTACTTTTTATAAAGAGTAACATTTCGATATAAAGAGTAACATTGCTACAGTAATTTCACTGTAGAAAACAAATATAAATTAAAATATCGAGTTTTTTAAAAAAATTATTTGCTACAGTGATTTCGTTTGTAGCAAATGATAAAATTCCAAAAATAAATAGTAACATTTGCTACAGTAAAATCATTGTAGTAAAAAATATGAAAATTTTATATAGAGTTTTTTTTAAAAAAATAATTGCTGCAATGACTTCACTATAGCAAATATTACAATTCTAAAAAAATTAGTCACGTTCGCTACAGTGTATCTGTACGTTTGAATTTCAGTTGATGGCAAAGTTTGTAATTTGAGCAAAATCTGATGGATATAGATAGGCATTTAAAACAGTGAAACTAGTAAATATTATTGAAGTCGTTCTAGTTTTTGAGGAGGGACCCCAGCTTAAACAATGAGTTGGGCGTCCTTAGCACTAAAATGAGTCATATGTGGGGGACCAACCGCTAAGTCCCCCTATAATATATTGTATTTTGGGTGTTGAACTAAATCAGACAAAGTAATGTCGATATATTTCATTTCGGAAATGCCTCTAAAATAAATACAAAAATGATTCCTTCGTAAATAAAATAAACAAAAACAGTAAGTAATAATATGATATTACCTATATACCCAATTGTAAAATGATGCCAGATTGTTATGCACTTATGCATCACGTGATTGTGGGCCTTGGATCGCCGTCTATCGTGAAATAGATCTGGGGAAAATATTAGGGGGTGTTTGGCATCATTCTGGAGCAATCTATTTCCATTCGGAATTCCATAATTTGAAAATAACAACTAGTAATTGTTCCGGTGGAATGAAGAACTTGGGAACTAAAAAATATCACTCCGACTATTTCTATACCAACCGGAATGCTAGACCATCATATTGCATTAGAAATAGTAATTTACTGTGATAGTCTCTTCTCGAAGAGGATTAAGGGGAACAATTGTTCCACATACCAAACACCCCATTACTTTGCCAACCCATTTGCCAACTTCACATGACATAATCACAGTCGTCCGTTACACCCACCTAGACTGGTGAATCGCAGTACGTAGACGGACGGATCGGGTGCCACATCAAGTTTCCAACAAGAAGTCAGCAAAGCAGCTGGCAAATTTGTAGTCGCTGCCCAAATTCACAGGATTGTGAAAACAATTGAGAGGTCAAGTGGAGAAAGAGAGGAAAAAAGAAAGAAAAAAAACCTTCTATTGTTGTTCATTTCCTAGACTATGTGGACACATGTTGGGAGTCTCGATCAAAATCTAGCGGGGGGTGTTAGTGGTGTTCCTTCTCTTTCATACGGTGGTGGAAGTTGGTGACGGTGGTGGAAGTTGGTGGTGGTGGTGGATAGACGGCGTTGGGTGGAGATGGGTGTTGATGGTGGTGGGCGGTGGGCAACCGTGGTGGAGAGGTGGTGGTGGAGATGGGTGATGGATGGTTGTGGGGATGTGGTGGGTAGTGAGCAACCGTGGTGGAAGTGGGTGGTGGCCGGTGGCTAGACGATGCCCGATGATGGTGGTGGTTGGGTGTGGCCGGGAGGCGGTGGTGGTGGTAGTTGGTGATGGGCGACGTTTGTGGTGGAGAGAGAAAGATTTGTTAAATTATTTAGAGATAAATTAGCCATTTATCCCTAAAGTTAAGTCAGAACCATGGTTAATTGGAATGTGACAAATTATGACGGAATGGCTAACGTGACAACTTAATATGTTTGCAGAGGTCGATATGTAAATAGTCTAATTTGAAGGGTTTATACACAATTAGTCCTAAGATAAGGGATCGATTTATAAAAAACACAAATCGATTTTTTACGGACTTCTCTTTTCAGATTGACGTGGCATACGACCCTATTACAAGCGCTCGTGGCTGAGTTCACGAGGTGCAGCGGATGACTGTGATCGGGACACGTCATTCTGTCATTCTGTACGAGAGAAGTATGTAGTTGAATATTATTTCTCCTCTTCCTCACGTGGTCTGGAAGCAAGAAGACAATCAGCGAAATCTGGCCACCATTAACGGTAAACTCCACTTAAAAGGGTTGTCAACTAGAGTTTAATATTATTTGAATTCAGATTCGAAGTTCTTTAACGTTCTCTCTCATCAACAATATTTTCATTTCCTTTTTCCTCGACAACAAAAAAAAATTCATTTCCTTATGTCAAAGAACTATTTTGGAAACTCCAAGGCCACAGCACATGATCACTCTCTCTCTCTCTCTCTCTCTCTCTCTCTCTCTCTCTCTCTCTCTCTCTCTCTCTCTCTCTCTCTCTCTCTCTCTCTCTCTAACATCTTCTAGATCAATGCCAGTGCCGATAGCGATTTGTTACACCCCCTGACAGAAGGACTAACACTCCACTATTTTCTATTAAGATCAACCCATCACTAACATGAGAGGTGGTGGCCACTGATTGGCGGAACTATATGTCATGAGGTGAACCCAAGGGGATGCCACCATCACTGGCGGCTGCCGCCCACCACCAGCCACCATGTTACTGCATGCTGGCGGCTGGTGGCCGGCGGCGGGGTGGTGTGCCATGACTTCCGACAACAGACGGTGTCTAGTGGGACGATGATCAGGGATGGATGGGGGGGGGGGGGGGGGGGTACATGAGGGGGCAACCACGCCCCCCTAGATTCGAAACAAATTCCCTTATTTTAGCATTATTAGTTAGGATTTTTCGCCCCCCCCCCCCCCCCCCTTTAACAAAAGTTAAGGTGCCGAGATTTTTCTAAGAATCGCCCACCCAAGGTTCGATTCGTGAATCCGTTCCTGGCGATGGTAGTAGGTGATGGGCAGCAACCGATGGTGGTGGCAACCCCCTTGGGTTCACCCCATGGCCGGGCCATAGTTTCATCAATTAGGGGACACAACCTATCAGCAAGGCCGGTCCGAAGATTTTTGGGGCCTGGGGTGATAATCTAAGGTAAGGCCCTTTTATACAAACTAATAGATATAAACTAACGTAGAAGTAAAAAAATTAATTGAAGTAAATTATTACTTTTTATTGAATTAAAACCAACATAATTAAAATTTTCACACAACAAAATTATAGAAAATAAATTAAAACTAACATACAATCATTTTATATATTTTGCTAAATTTTCTAGACAAAATTGACATATTCATCCACATAAATCTTTTTTTAATAAAAGAAGTCCGCTGAGCGCAAGGCTAGTGAGAGACAAAAATTATATGGATGACAAAAAATACTATTAGATGTAGTGTGTTAGTATTCTATTAGTCCCACCTCGGTTGTGGTAACATAATAGTGTGCGTACTCTCTCTATATAAAGAGAGGTAGTCTTATGTAATGAAATTGAGATCAATGAGATAATACAAGGAGTTTTTCTCCCCAATCCTATTCTCTCTCCCCCTCTCTTCGTAACATGGTATCAGAGCCAACCCTCTTGGCATAGGGTTCGACGCTCTCCTCTCCGGCCTCGGCCTCCTCGTTCGTCGTTGACGACATCGAGGAGGCCGGGAAAAATAAAAATATTTTTTTCCCGTCTCTCTCTCCTAAAAATCTGATCGATCTGGTGCGGTCGCCGTCGCGTGCCGCACCGGCAACCGGTCCCTCGCCGGTTCTGCTCCATCCGGCGCTTGTCTTCCTCTCCGGCGCAGCATAGACGGAGACGGGGGGCTGGACGGTCGAGATCCGGTCAGGATTTTGCTCTGGCCCTTCGAGCTTGAGATCCGGCTTTCCGACGAACCTCCTCCCTGCGCGCCGCCGGCCCACTGCGCCCGTCAGCCTGCCGCTCGCCCACAATGATCCCCCAGATCCGGCGTGCCGGTCGACCTGCCTCGTCGGATCGCACACGCCGGACTCCGGCCACCTACCGTTCGGCCTCCCGTGCCATGCCCGCCGTTGCCTTTGCGCCACCCGGATCTGCCTTTGTGCCAAACCTTCGGCCTCCCCTCGTTACGGCCGTCCACCTCCAGATCCGACGACAAAGATGAGCCGACGGACACCCTGTGGGTGGGGTACCTCTCGCCGGACATTGCAGACTCGGATCTGATGGGCATGTTCGTCGAGCACGGGGCTCTGGACTGCGTCGCCACGATGCACATGTCGAGGGGCTCGGCATACGCCTACGTCTACTTCAAGCATGTCGATGACGCGAGGGCGGCGAGGGATGCTCTCCAGGGCACCCGGTGAGGGATGTCGACCACCGCTGGCTTCCTCCCTCCGTTTGCTGCCGCCGAGTCCGCACCGACCGGCCTTGCGCATGCTCACTCGCCGGCGCACGCTGGCCCGTCGGCCCGCCGTACCCTGCGCCCACGCCGGCCCTGCGCCTCGCTGTTGCCGCTCACAGCCTGAGATCGGCTGATTCGGCCGCCGCCCGTGCCCGTCGGCCCTGCGCCCGCACCGACTGGATCTCCGGATCCCTTCTCTCCCGTCTCCGCCTTTCTCTCCTCCATTCTTTCTCTCTTTCCTTATCTGCTCTCTCCCCCTCTCTTTTGGATCCGATGCTTTAGTGCTGGTATGATCGCACCCGTTGATGGGATCCGGTGCTTTAGTGCTGGAGTTCTGATGGGATCCAATGCTTTAGTGCTGGTATGATCGCACCCTTTGAAACTCTCTCTCTCTCTCATCCGTTCCCTCTTTTTATTCCCCTTCTCTCTCTGGTTTTGATCACAGCCGTCCATACATTCTCTCGTAGCCGACTCTCTCTTATCTCATGTCTCTCTCTCATCCGAACCTTATCCTTTATTCCCTTCTCTCTATAACAGATCACAGTCATCCGAATCGGATGGCTGTGCTTTACGCTTTGCTACCCCTGTGCTTTGTGACTTGCTGCATCCGACCCGGCATAGCCCTTGCACTCCATCCGGCCCTCGTGCACTTTGCTCCGTTACGCTCTCTCTGCGACCCTGCGCTCGAGCTGCCGCTCCACCTCTTGCACAGTAGCACGGGGGGGGGGGGGGGGGTGTCAGATCTGGCGCTCCGGGCCATCCCCTCGCCGCTTGCATTCTCCTTGCGCCTTGCACTCTGTCAGTCAGCCCGCTACGCCTTGCGCTTTGTCAGCCCGCCTTGCACCCTTTGCCCTTGCGCTTTGCCGATTCGGCTGCCCCATCGCCCTGCTCTGTGCCCTTGCGCCTTGGTATTTTTGCGCTCTGCGCCTTACCGATCCGCCTTGCATCTTTTTAGCTCACCTCTCGTTCCGGTCACACTTGTCTTGTGCCGGCTTTTGGAATTTTTTTTCTCGTTCCGGTCACACTTGTCTTGTGCCGCCTTTTGATCCTCTCTAGTTCCGGTCACACTTGTTTTGTGCCGGCTTTTGGATCTTTTTCTCGTTCCGGTCACACTTGTTTTGTGCCGACTTTTGATCCTCTCTAGTTCCGGTCACACTTGTTTTGTGCCGGCTTTTGGATCTTTTCTCGTTCCGGTCACACTTGTCTTGTGCCGACTTTTTTGATCCTCTCTAGTTCCGGTCACACTTGTTTTGTGCCGGCTTTTGGATCCTTTCTCGTTCTGGTCACACTTGTCTTGTGCCGGCTTTTGATCCTCTCTAGTTCCGGTCACACTTGTTTTGTGCCGGCTTTTGGATCCTCTTCCTTTCCTTGGTCTTGTGACCCTATCAGAGCTACGACTCTTTATCTTCTCCTTTTTTCTTTGTCTGTGATGATTGAGATCTTCTAAGAGTGTCAAGTACTTGCTTCGACCGGGTGCTTGCCTCTTATGCGGTCTCACGCATTCACATCTTTTCTTAGCCGCTCTCTCTCCTTTCGGCCTCCGTTATTGCTGGCTTCCATCACCGTCAGCTTCCTTCGCTCCGATCCTTACTGATCATTGCCAATTCCCCTGGTTGACCTGCTTACAGGTTGGCCGGGTTTCCCCGGTTGTCCTGCTTGCAGGTCAATCGGGTTTCCAGGACGACTTGCTTGCGGGTCATCCTGGCACTATCTTTACTTTTCAGCATAAAAAAGGGTTATTTGATGCAAATTTTTTTTTCTCCTTCCTTTTATTAAGCAAACTGATGTCGGTTTATACCTTACATCAGTTTGACGGGGGGTATTAGATGTAGTGTGTTAGTATTCTATTAGGCCCACCTCGGTTGTGGTAACATAATAGTGTGCGTACTCTCTCTATATAAAGAGAAGTAGTTTTATGTGATGAAATTGAGATCAATGAGATAATACAAGGAGCTTTTCTCCCCAATCCTATTCTCTCTCCCCCTCTCTTCGTAACAAATACCTTGGACTCGAGTGAATATCGATTAGCAAATCATTGATCAAAGTAGGATTCGAGACGACCCTATCACAAACACACATACGAAGAGCGAGTGAGAGATAAATCTACTGCTATAGAGCCATCGACCTTGAGTGGTTGCCGGTCACCGATCACACACATACACACAGAGCGAGCGAGCGAGCAAGAGTATGAGAGAGAGAGAGAGAGAGAGAGATTGTGCTACAGATATAAAGACAAGATGTTTTTTTTGGTAAACATACAGATTTTTGACGCTGACGTTTCACCGTTTCGAGAATGAGCAGTTTAATGGGTAAGCGGGTAGAATTATTTTGCACACTAGGGCCCTGTGCAGAACCTACAACTGCTTATTTGGGTTTTGGGCCTAAGTACAAGACAAAAGCCCAGAGATTGGGAGTCTTCTTCCCAAGTGGGGCGGGCCTGCTTTAAACCCTTTCTTAGTCATTGGCGATAGGTGCCTTGTGACGACCAAGATCCAATAGGCCAATAGCCAAGAGCCAAGACTCCTGAGGCGGGAATGCCAAGATGGATGAGGTGAGGTGAGGTGAGGTGAGGTGTACAAGGCCATGAGTTAGCCCCACATCGCCTGGAGAGAAGGAGATCCTGAGCTACTCATATAATTTCCCCTCCCAAACATAGAAGACACGTTTTAAAGCCGTGCACCGCTACGAAATTCGTAAGAACTCCGTAGTTAAGCGTGCTCGGGCGAGAGTAGTACCAGGATGGGTGACCTCCCTGGGAAGTTCTCGTGCGGGCACGGGCAAAGCGGACAATATCTTGTGTGTTTGGGGCGGATGTTACATGCCTAATTTGTCATAGAGTATACTTTAAAAAAAAAATTAGGGCCCCCTGATTGCAAAGAGAGAGAGTGAAACGGAGAGAGAGAAAGTGAAATAGAGACAGAGAGAAAGATGGAGAAAGAGAGAGAGAGAGAGAGAGAGACAGAGTGAAACAGAAAGAGAGAGAGACGGGGAGAGAGAAAGAGGCGGAGAAAGAGAGTGTAAAATAGAAAGAGAGAGTGAGAGTAAGAGAGAGTAAACGGAAAGAAAGAGAGACAGAGAGAGTGAAACGAAAAGAGAGATACGGAGGAGAGAGAGAGAGACGGGGAGACAGATCATGGGGAAGAGAGAGATATGAAGAGAAAGAGATCGGGGGAAGAGAGAGAGGAACAGACGGATAGAGAGAGAGAATGAAAAGGAAAGAGAGAGAAACGGAGTGACAGAGATCATGGGGAAGGGAGAGATCGGGGGAAGAGAGAGAGATAGAATGGGGAAGAGAAAGAGAGAGAGACGGAGAGAGAGGGAGATCGAGATCGGGGGAAGAGAGAGAGATTAGGGAAGAGAAAGAGAGATAGAGAGCGAGAGACGGAGAGAGAGATCGGGGGAAGAGAGAGAGACGGAGAGAGTGTGTGTTTTTGTCTAGTCAGCTTGTTCGTTTTGTCCAGTCAGCATGTAGACCGTTGTAGCTTGTTATATAGATATTTCTCCCCTTACGGTATGACCCACGAATGCAAAATGGGTCTTGAGAAATTTACCTTCAGAATACGATGAAGCCTCAATCAGAGTGTTAGCTTCAGAGTATACACGTTTCGATCATAGCCAGAACACTTTAAAAAATAACCTTGATGAGGCCTAACACTCAAGCACTGATAAAAAGTGCCAATTTGTTAAAACTGAGACGTGGCATGCATCCAATCACAACATCCCTTAGAATTTCGAGCGTGGCATTTAATCAGAGTGCCAATTTGTTGAAATTGAGACGTGGCATCCAATCACAACGTCCCTTAGAATTTCCGTTGAGGTCGATTGCGATTCACCTCGCACTGGTGCAACTGATGGTTGTAATCGTGACAATACGAATTGACAGCAACAAGCGCTCGGAGGATGCTGCTGTTCGAGTGATGCTTACCCCCCGAGCAGCATCGACCATTGAAACAAAATCACTTGAAATTTAATCACAGTGTTCAGTTGCAATTCGATCGAGGTTGATTGCTATTTACCGGTTTGGTTTGGTGCAACTGACGGCTATGATCGTTGACAATTTCACGACAAGATTCTTTTGCATAGTTATTCTTTGCATACATTAGTCTGATTGTGTGCAAAAGAAGGCTGTGATCGTAATATAAATTTGTGGCAAATAGTATCTCCGGGGATTCTACTATGCAACCTGTTACGAATAGAGAGGGAGAGAGAATAGGTTTGGGGAGAAAAACTCCTTGTATTATCTCATCAAACTCATTGTTGTTACATAAAACTACTTCTCTTTATATAGAGAGAGAACACACACCATTACATTACCACAACCGAGATGGGACTAATAGAATACTAACACACTACATCTAATACCCTCCGTCAAACTGATGTAAGGTATAAACCGATATCGATTTGCTTAATAAAAGAAAGGAGAAAGAAAAGGAAAAAAATACATCAAATAACCCATTCTTTTATGCTGTAAAGTAAAGATAGTGCCATGGCGACCTACAAGTAAGTCATCCTGGAAACCCGATTGACCTGCAAGCAGGACAATCGGGGGAACCCGGCCAACCTGTAAGCATGTCAACCGGGGGAATTGACAATGATCACTAAGGATCCGAGCGGAGGAAGCCGATGGTGATGGAAGCCGACAATAAACGAGGCCGAAAGGAGAGAGAGATCGGCTAAGAAAAGGTGTGAATGCATGAGACCTTATAGGAGGCAAGCACCCGGCCGAAGCAAGTACTTGACACCTCTTAGAAGATCTCAATCATCACAAACAAAGAAGAAGAAGAGAATGAAGAGTCGTAGCTCTGATAGGGTCACATGACCAAGGAAAGGAAGAGGATCCGAAAGCCGGCACGAGAGAGGATCCAAAAGCCGACACAAGACAAGTGTGACCGGAACGAGAGAGGATCCAAAAGCTGGCACAAGACAAGTGTGATCTGAACGAGAGAGGATCCAAAAGCCGGCACAAGACAAGTGTGACCAGAATGAGAGAGGATCCAAAAGCCGACATAAGACAAGTGTGACCAAAAAGAGAGGATCCAAAAGCCGGCACAAGACAAGTGTGACTGGAACAAGGAGGATCCAAAAGCTGGCACAAGACAAGTGTGATCGGAACTAGAGAGGATCCAAAAGCCGGTACAAGATAAGTGTGATCAGAACGAGAGAGGATCCAAGACTCACACGACCAACGAGAAAGAGGATAAAACCAATCGGTTAAGAAGAGACACCGGATGGAAAGAAGCTCGATCGGAAGAAGCTATAGAGCGCAAGGTGCGGGCGCAGGCAAACTGGTAGAACGCAATGGCACAGGGCACAAATGCAGGCACAAGCGGACCGATAAAGTGCAAAGTGCATGCAGACCGGCTAAGCGCAGGTGCAAAGGGGCAAGCAGAGTGCAAGACATAGGCGGCCGAACTGTGAGAAAGGTGAAACCCAGCAGGCTGCAGGAGTGTCGAGATCAAACTAGAGACAGGTGGTCAGGTGCTGTAGATCAGACGACGGGCGCGGGACATCAAGGCGACCGGATCAAATGGCTTAGGGCTCCGATAGCCAGCAAAACAGGAGCGGGCGCATAGAAGGGCCGGATCCGGGCGGCGCAAAGGGCAAGGTGAAAGAGGACCGGATCGGGTGCAAGGGGTGAAAGGGCCATACCGGGTTGGATCGGGTGCAGGGCACAGCGCAGAGTCACAGGCTCAAACTCACGGGTTTTTAGGCTGTGATCGGATCGAGTGTAAAGCACACGTGCAACAACTCGTAAAGCACAGCCATCCGATGCAAATAGGATGGTTGTGATCAGTTAGAGAGAGAGAGAGAGAGAGAGAGAGAGAGAGAGAGAGAAAAGGGAATAAAAGAGAGAAAAAGAGGGATGGCTGTAATCAGTTTAGATGTTCGGATGAGAGAGACAGGAGACAAGGAAAGAGAGAGAAATCGAAAGAGAGACGAGAGATCCGGAGACCGGAGAGAAGATCGGAGTGCGCCGCGTGCGCGAGCGGTAGATCCGGATATGAGAGAGAAGATCGGAGGTAGGCCGGGCACAACAGGCGCCGGCGGTCCGGCGGGCGGCAAGCGTGAGATCGAGGCCGGCGGCAGCGGGGCGCAGGGAGGAGGTCGGCGCAGAGAACAGCAGCAAGTGCCGGTCACAGTTTTGGCGAGGCTGCACACTGGTGGGCTGCGACGCTAGGGAGGGAGATTCGACCCCCTCCCCGCGCGGGCTTCTTCACGCGCACAATGAGGGAAAGCCGGAGGTGCAGAGCCGGGCGAGGCGCAGGGCCCAGATCTGCCCCCCCCGTGTTGCTGTGCCGGAGGCGACGTCGATGGCTGGATCTGGAGCGCAGGCAATGTCAGCTTGATCCGACGACGCAAGGTGGCCAGGCTGGACCTGGAGCACAGGTGACGGCCGGTGGCACGACGCGGCCAGGGTTAGGGTCGGAGGGCCAGGCGGCGGACACGGCAAGGAGGCGTCGGGCGTGGGACCAGGGCGCAGGGCTTGGATCGGTGGGCGCAGGACTCGGACGGCGCGCCGGGATTAAGTCCGACCGGCAGGGATCACATGCTGGGGAGGCGACCGGTGATCGCAAGGGCCGATCCGATGACGGTGTGAGGTCGCAGATTCGGTCGACGAAGTTAGGTCTCGCAGGGATGGCCCATTGGCTTCAGATCCGGCGAGGTCTGCGGCGGACGACGGCCCGGGTGCGAGGTTTCACGGCGACGACGACCCAAGTTTAGCACGGGCGGCCAGATCGGGGGATGGTGCAGGAGGCCAAACGGCAGGTGCAGGTGTGCAGGCTCGACGACAAGCGGCATATTCGGCACGAGTGGAGGCGGATCCGGGCGGCAGCGACGGCGGTGCGCCGATGATCAGGCCGGACGGCGAGCAGCGATGGAGAGGCGACTGCACCAGATTGATTAGGTATTTAGGAGAGAGACGAAAAAAAAAATATTTTTATTGTTCCCGGCCTCCTTGTTGTCGTCGACGACGACCGAGGAGGCCAAGGCCGGAGAGGAGAGCGTCGAACCCCTAGATACCATGTTACGAAGAGAGAGGGAGAGAGAATATGTTTGGGGAGAAAAACTCCTTGTATTATCTCATCAAACTCATTATTGTTACATAAGACTGTCTCTCTTTATATAGAGAGAGAACGTAAATCATTACATTACCACAACTGAGGTGGGACTAATAGAATACTAACACTACATCTAATACAATCTTTTTTTTAAAAGATACCATGTCCTAATTTAGTGGGATTGCTCTTGTGAAAAATAAATGTCCCACCACTAGTGGGGTAAACAATATCCGACCAAAATTAGTGGGATAGTAATGTCATGTGAAAGTGAGAAAAAAAAAAAAGAATTTTCAAAATTGGTTTACATATGACTTTGGGTAAAAGAATATAAAACAAATTAAATTTTTTTGGATAAATCAATTTCTAACCTATTTCACTCGCCAAAAAAACAGACCTTATATTAAGAAAAGAATCGGCAAAATACTAAACAAGTCCACGATAGGCCACCACCTTGGACCAGTAGGGGAAGGTCTCCGGGATGGTGGCTGTCATCAAGGTAGTGGCTCGAGAGAAGCACCCGCACCACCCATGGTGGTCGGCACGGTAACAGCGCCTCAAGGGAGCTACATGGGGGGATTGGGTGGCGCCAAGGAGGATTCCGGAAGGTCCGCATGCCGATTACGCTCGCCGGAAAGGGCGTCGCATAATCACCGGCCACGAGGAGGATGGGTTCATGATGTGGTGGTGCGGCATGGCCACGGGACGCATAGAGAGTGGGATATGGTGTATGGGCTCTTCCCTCTGCATCACTTTCAACCTCTGCCAATGCATCTTTCAAAAAAAAAAAACACACACACTCACACCCCTCTGGCATTGCATTATACTGGTTTCCACTTCAATCAAAATGTCATTGTTGAGATGATCATGCCTCACACGGGTTAGTCCTACATCGGTAATAGGAGCGGGTGACGGATCGTTTGTATACCCACCTTAGACCTTCCCTTACAAGCCGGTTTGTGAGGAGGTGGGTATCCAAGGTTGGATTAATCTTCACATGGTATTAGAGCCGAACCCGCTCCGGGAGCTCCTCCTGATAGTGCCCTTGCCACGGGTGTCCCGCTTGAGGGGGGGTGTTGAGATGGCCATGCCTCACACGGATTAGTCCCACATTGGTAATGTGAACGGGTGATGGACCGTTTATATACTCACTTTGGACCTCCCCTTACAAGCCGGTTTTGTGAGGAGGTGGGTATCCAAGGTTGGGTTCTTCACAGTCATAAATCGAATCATGTTACGAAGAGAGGGGGAGAGAGAATAGGATTGGGGAGAAAAAACTCCTTGTATTATCTCATTAATCTCACCATAGCATTACATAAGACTACCTCTCTTTATATAGAGAGAGCACGCACACCATTATGTTACCACAACCGAGGTGGGACTAATAGAATACTAACACACACACACACTACATCTAATACCCCCCGTCAAACTGATGTAAGGTATAAACCGACATCAGTTTGCTTAATAAAAGGGAGGAGAAAGAATGAAAAAAGAAGAAAAAAAAATACATCAAATAACCCTTTTTATGCTGAAAAATAAAGATAGTGCCAGGGCGACCTGCTAGCAAGTCGTCCTGGAAACCCGATTGACCTGCAAGCAGGACAACCGGGGGAACCCGGCCAACCTGTAAGCAGGTCAACCGGGGGAACTCGGCCAACCTGTAAGCAGGTCAACCGGGGAATTGGAAATGATCACTAAGGATCGGAGCGAAGGAAACCGACGGTGATGGAAGTCGGCAATAAAGGGGGGGCCGAAAGGAGAGAGAGCGGCTAAGAAAAGATGTGAATGCATGAGACCTCATAAGAGGCAAGCACCCGGCCGAAGCAAGTACTTGACACCTCTTAGAAGATCTCAATCATCACAGACAAAGAAGAAGGAGAAGAGGAAGAGTCGTAGCTCTGATAGGGTCACAAGACCAAGGAAAGGAAGATGATCCGAAAGCCGGCACAAAACAAGTGTGACCGGAACTAGAGAGGATCAAAAAGCCGGCACAAGATAAGTGTGACCGGAACGAGAAAGGATCCAAAAGCCGGCACAAAACAAGTGTAGTGACCGGAACTAGAGAGGATCAAAAGCCGGCACAAGACAAGTGTGACCGGAACGAGAAAGGATCCAACAACCGGCACAAAACAAGTGTGACCGGAACTAAAGAGGATCTAAAAGCCGGCACAAGACAAGTGTGACCGGAACGAGAAAAGATCCAAAAGCCGGCACAAAACAAGTGTGACCGAAACTAGAGAGGATCAAAAGCCGGCACAAGACAAGTGTGACCGGAACGAGAAAAAGATCCAAAAGCCGGCACAAAACAAGTGTGACCGGAACTAAAGAGGATCTAAAAGCCGGCACAAGACAAGTGTGACCGGAATGAGAAAGGAGCTAAAAAAAGGTGCAAGGCGGATCGATAAGGCGCAGAGCGTAAAAATACCAAGGCGCAAGGGCACAGAGCGAGGCGATGGGGCAAGCTAATCGGTAAAGTGCAAGGGCATAGGGTGCAAGGCGAGCTGACAAAGCTCAAGGTGCAGCGGACGGCGGGCGCGGGACGCTAAGGCAGCCGGATCAAACGGCTTAGGGCTTCAGCAGCCAGCAAGACCGATGGGCGCGGGCTGGAACGGAAGGAGGAGCGGCAGCTCGAGCGCAGGGCCGCAAAGAGAGCGCAACAGATCAGACCGCAAGGCGAAAGTGCGAAGAGCCGGCCAGGTACGGAAGGACCGGATCGGGTGGCGGCGTCGGGTCGGATGCAGCAAGTCGCAGATCCGAGAGAAAATAGACACCAACCGATGCAAATCGGGTGTAGGGCACAGTGCGTAAAGCATAGGTGAAGCGTAAATCGGATGGCTGTGATCACTTAAGAAGAAAATAAAGAAAGAAGAAATCAAGAGAGAGAGACGAGAGGGTATAAGGAAAGAGGAAACACTAATGCCAATTGCAAGGGACACCATTATGTTACCATAACCGAACCCATGTTACCAAGAGTGGTGTTCGGTTTAGAGAAGGACGGCTGAGATTCGAGATCAAAGGGATAGCAAATCGGATGGCTAAAGAGAGAGAAAGATTTAATAAGGAGAGAGAATGGAAAAGAAAAGAGAGGACACCACCGGGACATAAGGGACACATAGGACACAAAGGATTGGCCTCCGGTACGGGATAACCGGGCGGTGCGGGATAACCGGACGGTGCGGGATAACCGGGCGGTGCGGGATAGGACCGAACGGATCGGATTCGGTGCGGGATAACCAGTCGGCAGGTGTGCAGGATACTCGATCGGAGTCCGGAGAAGGAGACAGGAGCGGGGGCCGGGGCCGGGGCCGGGACCGGGGCCGAGCCGGAGACGGGAGCGGCGGCAGGGGCCGGGGCCGGGGTCGAGGTCGGCAGCAGGGGCCGGGGCCGGGGCGGGGGCCTGATCGGAGACTGGAGCGGGGCCCGGGCCGGGGTCGAGGTCGGCAGCAGGGGTCGGAGAACAAGCTGGAGCCGAACCAGGTGGCGGTGTGGTTCCAGAACCGGCGGGCCCGGTGGAAGACCAAGCAGCTCGAGCGCGACTTCGACCGCCTCAGGTCCTCCTACGACGAGCTCCCGGAGTAGAAGCGGCAGAAGGCGGAGGACCGGGTGAGCACCCGGAGCAGGAGACGGGGCTGGGACCTCGCAAGAGCCCGCAAGAGACGAAAAAGAAAAAAAAAATTATTTTCTTCCCGGCCTCCTCGATGTCGTCGACGACGACCGAGGAGGCCGAGGCCGGAGAGGAGAGCGAAACCCTAGGCGGGGGTTGGCTCTGATACCATGTTACGAAGAGAGGGGGAGAGAGAATAGGATTGGGGAGAAAAAACTCCTTGTATTATCTCATTAATCTCACCATAGCATTACATAAGACTACCTCTCTTTATATAGAGAGAGCACGCACACCATTATGTTACCACAACCGAGGTGGGACTAATAGAATACTAACACACACACACTACATCTAATAATGTTCAATGCAAACCCCCACAAATCAAATAGGCTTCTTCAATGGAACTCAAACAGGGAGTAATTAGGGATGAAAATCAAAATAAATGACTACTAATAAAAGAAGCACATAAAAGGGTTCACATAAATTCTTCACCAACAACATATGCATGCTTGAGTAGGGTCAGGTAGAATTGTTATTGCTTGATGGAGACCTCTAACCCATAATTAAAACAAGGATAATATCGGCAGTCGTCCAGATCATCACACCTAACGTCCTTAAACAGCTCAGAGGCAGAGTACCGCCTTAACTCAATTTTTTAAAAATTAAAGGATATATGTAACACAAAAAAAAGGATAAACTTGGGGGTGTAATACAAAATTGCCTTTATTTTTCTAGGAACTTTCTACACTCATATGGATGGAGTTGTGCATCACACTTGATTCACGAAAGCTAAGGGGGTGTTTGGCATCGATCCAGAACTGGTCGTTTCCATTCTCGATTCCATATTTCAAAATCAGCGGCGGAATGAAGAGTTGGGAAGGTGATTTTATTGTTTCGGGTGATTATCTGCCAATTGGACACGAAATCTTTAAATTAATACTGAAAAATGATAATTAACAGGAATACACTCTACTGGGTGAGGATTAAACGGAACAGTTGTTCCACATGCCTAACACCCCCTAAGATAACCAAATTATGTCAGCATGGCACTTGATGCACGCAATCAGTCGCAGTGGCGTTGGGTGCACTAGGCTCACATTTGTCCAATGCACGACTCTCGTGGCTAGTGTTCGCTCTTTGTCCCCTCTTTAATTAATTGGGTAAATTACACATAGACCTCGTGTAGTTTGATCGATTATCAGTTACAACCCCTTATGTTTAAAAACCTACAAATACCCCCCCTATAGTTTGTACAACCATACACATAAGTGATATGTTTTACAAACCATAGGAGGCCATTTCGGTTCTAAACATGAGGGGGTGTAAGTGATAATCGGTCAAACTACGAGGGTCTATGTGTGATATACTCTAATTAATTATATTGGAGAGATCCAGTCTTCCTCAAAAGGCTCGGAAATAAAGAAGAAAACTGAGGAAATAAGCCATCCATGGTAAGGGTACTGATGGGATCGGCAGCTGTCGATTCTCAACCCCACCCATTTGCCACTCGGGTTGGGATTCAAACCTCTCGGGTCACACTCATCGCCCTTCTTTTAGCTACCAGCACATGATCCGATTTGCCATTCTTGATCCGATTACTTGCTTTCATTTTCGGATCCAGTGCCATCACCTCGGCATGAACAATGCCGATGTGAGCTCTTTGGCAAGTCGATCAGGAACATCCTGACGTGGCACAAGATCACAGCCACCCTCCTCGGCCGGTGAATCTCACTCACCCCGATCGTCGGGCAAACAGACCGTTGTGATGCGATGGTATGCATACGCGGCGTATGCGAAGTCTGCATCCTCGCCACGAGCACATGGGTGTGGCGAATGAATCCGGATGCGTAGCTAGCTATGACGTCACAGCACAGACCCACATGCATCATACCCATCACATGGCGAGGATGCAGAGTTATGCATACACGGCATGCATGCATATAGTATTCATCTTTCAATAATAAAATTACTAAGAGCACCCAACTTAAAATTTAATAAATAGAGGAGGGAGGAATCGAAGGCCCCTTTTCCTTGAGGTCGATCGGTCCGGTCTAGTGATGGAGTGGGGAATATTAATCGAGGCAGCAGGCAAAGAGGGCGTAGAGGGAGGAAAGGATGAAGAGCAAGGCGGGGAGCAATATGAGGAAAAGGGGTTGGAGGACCAGTGGGGAGAGTGGGTGGCGTCGAGAGGGAGGGCTGTAGTGAACACTTGAAGTAGGAGACCAAGAGCGGCACTGGCCTCGATGGACATAACAGAGAATATTACAACAGTTTATGTAGATTATATTATATTAATAATTATATATTAATAGATATAAAAAATATATATTTTTAACTAAAATATAATAGGTAGCACACAAAAATAGAAAAATTTATAAATTATTCATGATTTATTCGGTAGTTATTCAAATGTGACCCATGTTACTGAATAATTCGAAGAATAATTCGTTTAGCTTTTGGATTCACGAATTATTCACAAATTGTTTAATAATTAGGACAATATTGTTTGTATGAAGTAGACATGCCAAATCAACAACAGACGTGTGTGCAACTTCACACCATCAACCGCTTTCACTCACTACCATTCACACCTCTCAATACACTTCACAAAGCCTCTTCCTTGTCCTTTCATCTATTTAATTTATTTTCTCTCCAATATATAGCTGTTACATCTGTCTTAAATCACAGCCGTTCTTTTGGACATAAAAGTAACGTATGGTCGTGATTCAATTATGGCTATAGTCTATGCCTTTCGGTACCTTTCAAGTCGATTTGTTGGTTTGGAATTCTTTTTTTTGGTCGGAACTATTGGGGTTTGAAGTTTCTAACGAAGCATCACCTTAGGAGGCTAGGAGCTAGTGTGCATTTTTGCTGCCGGCTTGGTTTGCTACATTTGCTTATGGTCTAATCACAATAAGCCACGCCGTTTTAAATAGACGACATGATTTGTTGTGACTTGTTATCAGACTTACTTTTCCATTTTGCTCCTTTAAATGGACGACATGTTTTGCTGTGATTGGGCTGAAAGCAAACACAACAAACTAAGCCGGTAGCGAAAATGCACTCACCTTATAAACGTGATATGAGATGTCTTTTTTGGGAGTGAATCTTCCAAGGAGAAATAGATGGAAAAATATAGTGAAAAGTTTTTTTTTTTTTAGAGAGAGAGAGAGAGAGAGAGAGGGGGGGGGGGGGTTAGGTTAACCAACTACACTAGGAGAGAGTAATGGTCATGGTGTAGGTTAACCAACTACACTTAGGGTTATATCAAAAAGGGTCCAAAAGATGTGGGAGGGTGGTCCCCACAACTTTATGTTGAGTAATAAAAATGATGAGGATTCAACCCCGAGTCCTTGCAATGAAAGCGAGGGTTAGGACTTAGGAGGAGAGCGGCACATGGAAACTCTCTAGGGTTCAACTCCGTGCTTAATTAATTATATATATTTCGAGTCTTGTAATTAAGGGCTCGTGCACCTTCAACAGTACGGTCAGCACCCAAACCCCAAGGCCAAGGGGTATACGTACGTCGCCTCCCCTTCTTTGGAGGGCGGAGGCTAGGGAGCTAGCATGGAGGTCTCGGCCCCGGCCGTCGTGAACCGCCGGTGGCTGATCTGCATCCTCGTCAGCTTCCTCGGCCTCATCCTCCTCTCCTCCTCTGGACTCAACCAAGGCTGGCTCCCCGGGTCGTTCATCGGCTCCCTCCGCCGGATTCCGGCTCCCGCCGCCGTCTCGTGGTTCCCGGAATCCAGCCAGGACCTCATGCAGCTGTCGCCGCAGGCTAGCGTAGAAGAGAGGCCGATGCCCTCGCCGTCGCCGTCGCCGTCGCCGCTATACAAGCTCGTGACGTCACCTACAGTACTGCCAAGTCTAGAAAAGAGAGAGGCAGGGATTTCTCCACAGCCCTCCGCTCCACAAGCAGCCCCCACCTCACAAGCTGACGTGGAGCCGCCGGCGAAGTGCGACCTCTACGACGGGAAGTGGGTTTACGATAGGTCGTACCCGCTCTACAATGCGCGCCGGTGTCCCTTCCTTAGCGACCAGGTGTCTTGCCGGAGGAACGACCGGCCGGACTCCGGCTACGAGCGTTGGAGGTGGGAGGCGAGGGGCTGCGAGATCCCGAGGTACGCAAAGCTAAGCATGACCCGGCCAGTTTGTGCTTGAGTTTAGGTTGAGAACGGGTGGGGTTTAGGTGCATGGGGTGTCTGATCGAACGCTGGTTATGCGTGAAGGTTTAACGGGAGCCACATGCTGGAGAAGTTGAGAGGGAAGCGTGTGGTGATCGTCGGCGACTCGCTCAACCGGAACCAGTGGGAGTCCCTCGCGTGCCTCCTCTACTCTTCCGCCCGCCGGTCGCGTACCGTCGTCAAGCTGCGCGAGGACTACAAGATCTTCCGAGCTTTGGTATGTTTTTTTTTTTTTTGGGCAAATTACAAAAACCTCGCCTGAACTATACACCTCATTTCTTATTGGTCCCTTAGTTTTTTTTTTTTGAACAATTTGATCACTGAACTATGCTCTGTCTGTATTTAGCCCCCTATGTTAATTTTTATTCCGAAAATACCCTTGCACTAGTAATCATAACTTAAATATTTTAAAATAATTTTGAGTCTCATTGAAATTGATAAGGCATTTTCGGGATAAAAAGTTAATGGAGGGGCTAAATGCACACGGAGCATAGTTCAGGGACCAAATTGTTCAAAAAAAGAGTTGATGTACCAAATATGAAATGAAATGTATAGTTCATGGGAGGTTTTTATAATTTGCCTTTTTTTTTTTTCCTTTTTACCTCCTTGTCCATTTGCCTTGATTTTGGTGTAAAATTATAAATTGATTTTTTTGGGGGGACTTAGTGAGCCATCCCTGACAAAAAGATTGGTTTAATTAGTCTAAGGACTTTGAAATGTTGTGGACGGAAATGCCCTCCACAACATTTTCAATTTTCTTTTGCCATGCTCCCGAACCAGTGAACCCCTCCAACTCCCACCCCAGCCGCTGGACCTAGCCGAACCCCCTCTCCCCCGATCGGACTTAATCTATAGGCCATGAGATGAACCCTAGACCTATCCCTTAGCCGGACCTAATCCCCGCCGCCACCGCCTTCACCTCCGTCGCTCGTGAGCTCGTCGGGGTCGAGGTCGCCGGGGGTCGAGCTCGCCGATAGGGAGAGAGATGGGGGAGGGGGTTAGTTTCGGGTATATCATGAAAGGGCAGGGACCTTAGGCAAAATGAAACTTTGGGAGGTCCTGTAGATGGGATGGATCTGTTTTCAGGGACCTTAGGCACATTAGCCTTTTTTTTACCTTACCCCCTACTTAATTAGGATAACTAAAAATTACCCCCTCTGATTTTAATTTTCGAGTCTTACCCCCTCTCCGACCATGTTGATATACGGTCAACAATGGGTGAGGTTTGAAAATTAAGACTAGAGGGGGTACTATTTAATTACCCCAATGTACTGGGGGGCAAGCTAAAAAAACCCATGATGAATCATATCCTGTCATTGTCGGATCAAAATTCAGGTAGTTCATAAATATCTAATAAATCTTACTGTTTTTACTGGCGGGCAATCATCACGCCCACCTAAAGTTACCAGCTAGGTTCGTACGATGAGAAGGTATTGCAAGGTATTGTTCAGCAAAAGAGATTTTTTTGACTTTACACCCCCTGTAGATTAGAGTTATTAAAAAACACCCCATGTGATCTTAATTTTCGATCCTTTCTCCACATAGATCAATTTTCCATTGCAAAAAGGCTACTAGAATTTTCGGTCAACAAGAGGTACGTCTCGAAATTAAGAGTAGAGGAAGGGGTATTTTTTGAAAAAAAAACTATCGGACATGGTTGCAAAGTAAAACAAAAAGTTTTCAAACAAAAGACCAAATCGGATACAATAGCCCGGGATAGTTGCAATGCCCATTGTACCCTTTCAAGTTATAGTTATACTATCAACCTATAGAGGGGGCAGAGTAATATTTCAAAACCCAGCTAGAATCGATCGTGACTACATAATTCTCTAAGTTAGAAATATGGCTCTATAGTTTGGACACATAAATGGTTATTTAAAAAAGACTATATGGTAATTTTCTATGTATGAACATTTTGAAATATTTATAAAAATATCATAAAAAGATAATTTTAACACTGCTTGAACCTATTTGGTAGTTAGTTTAGAAAGACATATGGTGCCTTTTTTATTTAGGTTTTTGGGTGCGATATGGAATAACTAGGGCTGGCAATTCCGGACCTGACACGGCAAACCCGACATGAAGTTAGCGGGTCTGGGTCTGGGTTAAACGGGTTCGGATCGTAAACGGGTCAACACGGTAGATCCGTTTAATAAACGGGTCGGGTCCGGGTTTAGGGTCTGGACACGGTAGATCCGGGAAGACCTGTTTAAAATTCAACGGATCGTGTCATGTCGGGTCTACCCGCAATCTGATACTGTAGTATGTAGTACCAGCGGGTCATATCGGGTCGGTCGGGTCGAGTCGGATTGGGTCGGATCAAGTCAACTGAATAGACCCGTGTGGTAAATGGGTCTTATCGGGTCTACCCGTTTATAACCGGGTCGGGTACGTGTCTAGACACGATTAGTTAAATGGGTCGGGTCCGGGTCTAGGGGTTTTGGACACGACTCGAAACTAGACACGACACGACACGAACCCGACCCGACCCATTGCCACCCTAGGAATAACAGCCATTTTTTTATGCTAACTAAAAAATAGGGGTTATTAACATTTGGTCCATAAAAAGGTTTTCATTTAACGTTAAGCATATGTAAGGTTTGAACTTAACGTTTAGTCCTTGTGGTTGGACTTTGGCAAATGCATACTCCTTATGCACGCACACATGTAATAACAATTTTTTTAAAATGATAATTCTACCCCTATATAAAAAGTGTAACAATCATAGTAAAAAAGTAACAATTTTACATCATAAAATGTCTTAATTGTAGATGGTTTGTAGTGGTATTTCTGATCATTTGGTCACAATATGATTTTTTGTGTAATCCAAAATATATTTTACTATGCAAAACCAACTTGATTATTTCTCACACATAAAGAGTAACAATTCGATAAAAAAAAAGTAACTATTTGATAGGTTAGCAGAGTTTTTTTTTTTGATGAAAATATATAGAAAAAAATTAAATTGTTCTTATGCTTTTAAATCGATGATATGGAGTGATTTTAATTATTTTTCATACAAAAAATCGTTTATGTTCAATTGATGACAGAAAATATAAATTTAATGAACTTTAGCTGAGTTTTATTGTTTTTTTTTTCTTATTTGGTTTGACGGGATTTCGGGAGGGACCTATTGCTATACGGAACTTATAGGAGGACTTATTGCAAGTCAATTCCTTTGTCAGGGACTTATCACTAAGTCCCCCTAAAAAATATTGCATAGAACTAAATAGAATTCCTATCGCCTTAGGTGCTGTTTGGCATGCAGAACAGCTGTTCCGCTTAAATCTCATCCGTAAGAGGGCATTCCGAATAATTACTATTTCTAGTGTACTTCAGAGGTTCAACGTGCCGGTTGGCAAAGAAACCCATGGAATGATCAATTGTTGTTCCCAACTCTTCAATCCAGCGGAACAAAACTATTTACTTTTAAAATAACGGCTCTAAAGCAATGAGACGACGGTTCTGGATTGATGCCAAACGCCCCCTTAGCTTTGTCCTGATTTACGATTTGGTCCAATGTCACCCTCAAGGACTACAATTGCACGGTGGAGTTCTTCTGGAGCCCGTTCCTGGTGCCGCTAGAGGGAGGGGAGAACCAGCCGAAGGTGCTGAAGCTCAAGAGCCTCCCGGGGACGTCCAAGCGGTGGGTCGGCGCCGACGTCATGGTGTTCAACACCGGCCACTGGTGGACTCACCGTGGCAGCCTCAGGAAGTGAGTTCTCATTCAGCCACTTCCTCTGCTTACGATTTCCTCCGGATGACACAGCAAGGTGTAAGTGGTAAAGAAAACGGTGGTGCAGGTGGAAGTACCTGGAGCTCAGACGAGGCCAATTGGTGGAGGAGATGGCCGAGGACAAGGCGTTCGAGACGGCGATAAAGACATGGGCTCATTGGATCGACCGGTGGGTCGACCCTGCCAGGACCGCCGTCTTCTTCCGCAGCATCGCCCCCGAGCACAAAAAGTAAGGCCGAGCCCCCATAACTATCGCATGAATAATGTTGAGAATAGTCCCACATCAGTAAAGGGGTGGGAGTTCCACGTCTTTATATACCGTTGCCCCCACATTACTCATTACCATGGGCGGATTTAATAGTTGGCTCGGCCGGGCTATAGCCTGGCCGAGTTTTGAGAAAAAATAACCCATATTATATATTTATTAAGTACATGTCTCAGCCCACCTCAACCAAGACCTCATCCCGCATCAACCCAACGAGGCCCTTGGCCCCTCGCGACACGTACGTGAATCGCTATCGCATCTAAGTCCTCACAAAACGTGAATTACCGCCAAAAACACTTAACCCCTCAATAGTTTACTTTGTTCCAAAACGCTCCCTAAAGTTTGAAAGTTAGCACAATACTCCTTTTGTCAACTACTTAATATCTCTTATTTTATAATTTTTAGGATTATTTTGACTTTGCCCCGCAAATTTTGCCTTTAATTAGACTTTACCCCCCAAAACTAACTGTTCCGTCAGCTCACCATCTAAGAGAAAGGGTGAGCTCACGGAAAAGAAGCAAAGTTTTGGGGGTGAGCTAACGGAACAGTTAGTTTTGGGGGGTAAAGTCTAATTAATCAAAATATGGACGGTAAAGTCTAATTCAAGAAAAATTTGGGGTATAAAGACAAAATAACCCTAATTTTTATTTGACTTCAATGAGCAAAATGTAGTTTTTTAACTAAGGGGTTAAAACAAAGTGTAATTAATCTTTTTTTTAATATTAATATAATTTCTAGTACCGTCGATGTTGGCTTAAAAATTTTTCTTTATAAAGTAAAAATTTTATTGTAAAAAGAAACTAGTGTAGTTTCAGCCCAGACAAAAAATAAATTATGGCCATGGCTACACCCTTGCTCATTACATAATCTTCATGCTCGAAAAAATAAAAAAACTTGCAGGGAGAGCAACCACTGGTGCTACAACCAAACTCATCCGATCGCCGCCGCCGACGGCGAGAGCTACACCCAGTGGTTTCCGAGGTCAATGAGGTCGATAGTGGAGAGAACGATACAGAAGATGAGGACGCCGGTGGAGTACCTGAACATCACGCGGCTGTCGGAGTACCGGCGGGATGGGCACACGGGGGTGTACACCACGAGGCGAGGGAAGCTGCTGTCCCCGGCCGAGCGGAGGCAGGCCGAGACCTATGCCGACTGCAGCCACTGGTGCCTCCCAGGAGTGCCTGATACTTGGAATGCCCTCGTCTACGCCTCCATCGTCGGAACCCCCTCAATTGTTTCGTAACTTTTTTCCAGCTGCTATATCCTCAGCCTTTTTTTCTTTCTTTTTCTCATCTGTAATCGAGAAATTCAAGTCGCATGATCAGAAATTTACCAAGAACAAAACAAATATTTGATAATATACACTAGGGCTGCAACTTGGGTCGGTGGGGATTAAGGGTTATTATAATGAAAAGGTATTTCAAATATCGCTTTTCACGACCAGATCAAAAAATTAAGGGTTATTTTGACTCCCCCCCCCCCCCCCCCCAAGTTTGCCTTGAATTAGACTTAACCCCCCATATTTTTATTAATTAGACTTTACCGCCAAAACTAACTATTCCGTCAGCTCACCCCCCAAAACTTTATTTCTTTTCCGTCAGCTCACCCTTTCTCTTAGATGGTGACCTGACGGAACAGTTAGTTTTGGGGGGTAAAGTCTAATTAATGAAAATGGGGGGTAAAGTCTAATTCAAGGCAAAACTTGGGGGGCAAAGTCAAAATAACCCAAAAATTAAGGAAAATATTATTCATACCCCAAAAATCTGTAATTAGCCCCCATCTCCCCATCGTTTCTCAATAACTTACTCAACAACACAATAATACCAGCAATACCCTTTTCTTCTGTACCCCAAACCCAAAGCCCTAACTCAGGGCAACGACAACGGCAACGGCGACGGCAGCAGGGGGCAACGACAACGACAGCGGTAGCGGGGGTCGTCGGCAACGGTAGCAAGGGGCAACGGCAGCAGCAGCTGTGGGTGCAAAATCTGGCTAACGCCCAATGGTGGGACCCACAGCCCTGCTTGGGGCCCACGAGTCCAATGGTGGGACCCGCAGCCCTGCCTGGGGCCCACTTGCACTATCTGGGGTCTGGTAAATCCCCCCGGTATTTACCAAACCCCGGATATTCCTAGGAATATTCCTGAAATATTCTCCAGATAAACTAAGCCCTTATAAATAGCAAACCATGTAAATGATTCAGGATCGAAAAATCCAGACCATAATCTCACTTTCTGTTTTTCAGAGCTCCTCGGGCTTTCTGGTTTTCAGATCCCCTCTCCACCCACTGATTATTTGTAAGAAGCACTCATCGGCCTATCGAGAGTAGCTCTACTGTTTACTCAGAGATAGTGGATTCCAAGGTTGCGTCTTACCGCACGGAGACGTAGGCTCCGGCCGAACTTCGTCACCACATCCTGTGTCATCTCTCCCTCTACCTTTCTGCTCTACAGTGCTTTTGTGACAGCCCAGCAAGTCACCACTCAGCGCTTCGAAGCGTGCCACATCCCAAAGGGTAAAACCTTCAATCGACTGTTGGAGGAGGGTCACGTACGATGGCCGAAATCCTCCCCCACAGTTTGGCGCCGTCTGTGGGATCACGATCCTATCAACTTACAACTTCTAAGCCTCCCAACTCCTTTGGTAGCTGCTACCGGTTGCCCGAGCAATCCGTTTATCTCCATCGTTACACCTAAATGGCGAAGACACCGATGGACCAGCCGGAGGAAAGCAGCATGCACCTAGACGCTCAGCATCCGACAACTCGATCAATGAGTCGTCGATTTGCAACAAGCCAACATCCGGAACAACAACTCGCTGCCAATTCGAGGAGTCACCCGTCGGTTGATCGTGCCGCCCAGGCTCAACTTCGACGATCACCTCAACGAGCCGACCAAATTCCTCAGCGCTTGGGAAAAGCACACATCTCTCCTAGTGTTGATGCTCACGCGGCGTACCAAATCACAGCATAGGACTTTCAGCTCCTCACTCTCATGAAACAGAATGCTGCTCTTATGGTTAAGAGAGACTCTCTTCGACAAATCACCGTCAATGCAAGAATCAATCCCCCGCAGTCAACCGTCGGCATCAACGACGGAGCAAACGTCCGCCGATCGGTCGACCAATCTTTCGCTCCTTCCAAACGATCCACCATCAACATCCCTCGACGTTCTTTTAAATCCCTCTCGAGAGGACCCTCACTTGTTCCTCCCAGGCCAACTGTCTAGGAGCGTCTCAATGAGTCTGCTCGCCATCCCGAGTCTCTGGGCTTCGAGTCATCCTCCGATACTTACACCAGGAGAGATATTTAGAATAATCGACACCGCTCCAAAATTCGGCAACATTACAATGGCAATCGAACCCCAGTCGGGCATCGGATGACAGGATGGACTCCGACGCCCTCTCTACCTCCTCTTCCTCCAAGACGCCTCTCCGACCAGAAAGGCAATAGACGGAACGATCATGCCTCCAAAGGCCCACTTCATCTGCATATTCTCCATGCCCTATTTCCTCGAAGCTGGAAAGCCCCCGCTCTCCCCAAGTTCAACTGCTTGACTGGAGATCCGACGCTGCACATCCTCGCTTTCAGGCAAGCGTTAACGCCACATGATAGAGACAACCAGGTTCTATGCCGCACCTTTGCTGGCAGCTTGGACGATATGTCACGGGACTGGTATCACAACCTCCCTACGGCCTCCGTAAGTCAATTCAGGGATTTGGCAGACCTCTTTGTTCAACACTATCGGCTGAACCTCAAGCCGGAGAAGAAGCTGGATTCTCTCTACCGACTCAGGATGGGATCAGATGAAACCCTCCGAGAGTTCTCTCGGAGGTTCTGGAACGAGCATGCTGCGCTCTCCGGACATCACCTTGATGATGAAGCCATCATGCTCGCATTTTAGAATGCCCTACGCTTTGACCTCCACATCTACAATGACCTCATTCGCAATCCTCCTGCCTTCCTCGGAGTGCTATTTGATTGAATTCAAAAGGAGATCAAGGTGGAGGACGATCACGTCGCTCGCAAGAAGCGTGACCTTGAGAAGCGCCTTTCTGATAAGGCACCAATGAGACCAACAGCTCAAGCTCGCAACACTCAGGCTGAGGAAGATGAAACCTCTAAGAGGCTGAGACGAACAGACGATAGACCCGTAGAGCCTCAGAAGACCATGGACACCAAAGAGAAGCACCCCGTCAACCGATCAAAGTAGAAGACCGTCGACTATCAATAACTCGGAAGGTCTCTTATCTGAAATCCAATATGAAACATCTTCTAAGTTATTAATGAAATGATAGTTGTTTCAAGTTCTATCGAAGACTATCAAATTCTATCTCGACTTCTACTCAACGCCACAGTTAGTTCGGTTTGAGTTACGACACGACCGACTAACCTGCAACGGCCGGTACAAAGCTACGTGTCCCGATACGTAGGTTCGACCGAAACGGTGCTTCGCCCAAGTCCAACCGATACAAGGGCGCTACGCTGAGTACTCCAAATCATTGGCGTCGCACGTGCTCCAGTTGTCACGTAAGGACACATGCACTAGTGTTTCGCCACAGTTAGTTCGGTTCGTGTTGCGACACGGCCGACTAACCTGCAACGGTACAAAGCTACGTGTCCCGATACGTAGGTTCGACTGAAACAGCGCTTTGCCTAAGTCCAATCGATACAAGGGCGCTACGCTGAGTACTCTGAATCATTGGCATCGCACGTGCTTCAGTTGTCACGTAAGGACACATGCACTATTGCCCCGCCACAGTTAGTTCGGTTCGCATTGCGACACGGCCGACTAACCTGCAACGGTACAAAGCTACGTGTCCCGATACGTAGGTTCGACTGAAACGGCACTTCGCCTAAGTCCAACCGATACAAGGGCGCTACGCTGAGTACTCTGAATCATTGGCGTCGCACGTGCTCCAGTTGTCACGTAAGGACACATGCACTAGTGCCTCGCCACAGTTAGTTCGGTTCGCGTTGCGACACGGCCGACTAACCTGCAATGGTACAAAGCTACGTGTCACGATACGTAGGTTCGACTGAAACGATGTTTCGCCTAAGTCCAACCGATACAAGGGCGCTACGCTGAGTACTCTGAATCATTGGTGTCACACATGCTCCCGTTGTCACGTTAGGACACATGCACTCTTGCCCCACCACAGTTAGTTCGGTACGCATTGCGACACGGCCGACTAATCTGCAACGGTACAAAGCTACGTGTCCCAATACGTAGGTTCGATTGAAACGGCGCTTCACCTAAGTCCAACCGATACAAAGGCACCACGCTGAGTACTCCGAATTCTTACCCCCCGTCAATCAGTAAGTCCAAGGTCCCATCCTCGGCATACAAAGACAAAGCCCGAGACGACGACATCGTCTCGGCCCAAGGTGACAGCCTGGCATTCAAAAATCAAAGTTCGAGGTAGGCTTCAGCGCCTCAGCACCTAACGAAGCCCGAGATGTTAGCACCGTCTCGACCCGAGGCAACCTCTGCCTCGGCATTCGAAGACTAAGCCCGAGGCAGACTTCCCCGCCTCGGCACCTGACGAAGCCCAAGATGTCGGCAACATCTCGGCCCGAGTCGACCTTCGCCTCGGTATTCGAAGACAGTCCGAGGTAGCCTTCATCGCCTCGGCACCTGACGAAGCCCGAGACGTCAACACCGTCTCGGCCCAATGCGACTTTCGCCTCGGCATTCGAAGATAGTCTGAGGCAGCCTTCGTCACCTCGGTACCTGACGAAGCCCGAGACGACGACACCGTCTCAACCCAAGATGACAACCTTGGCATTTGAAAGCAAAGTCCAAGGTGCTCCACACCGTCTCGGCGTTCGCAGATAAAGTCCGAGGTAGGCTTCGCTGCCTCGGCACCTGACGAAGCCCGAGATGTTGGAACCGTCTCGGCCCGAGGTGACCTTCACCTTGGCATTCGAAAACAAAGTCTGAGGCAAGCTTTTCTGCCTCGGCACCTGACGAAGCCCGAGACGTTGGAACCATCTTGGCCCGAGGTTACCTTCACCTTGGCATTCGAAGACAAAGTCCGAAGCCTCGGCACCTGACGAAGCCCGAGACGTTGGAACCGTCTCGGCCCGAGGTGACCTTCACCTTGGCATTCGAAAACGAAGTCCGAGGCAAACTTTTCCGCCTCGGCACCTGACAAAGCCCCCGAAACGTTGGCACCGTCACAGCCCAAGACGACATCCTTGGTATTCAGAAGCAAAACCCAAGGCGCGCGGTCTTCACCTCGGCATTCGACGAAGCCCGAAGTCCCGCTTCGACATTCAAAGATGAAGCCCGAGGCAGCCTTAGCCTCGGCATTCGACGAAGCCCGAGATGACCTGCACCTTGGCAAACGCTCCCCCTACCAGCCATTGGCAGGGGGTCGGCGCGCGCCCGGTGGCCGAAGCTGGATGACGTGCCAGCAGGTGCGACAACCAACGCTGGAGTTTAGGCTCGCTTGATAAACAAGACAAACACAAACAGACCAAGGCTCGTCTCGGCTCGTGGTGGAACGGCTTGGCTCACCATCCCCAAAAGAGTAGAGAGAAGAGAGAGTGAGAGAGTGAAACGGAGAGAAGAGAGAGTGAGAAAGGGAAACATAGTGAGTCAAAGGATCAGAAAGAGAGAGTTTCAAAGGGTGCGATCATACCAGCACTAAAGCACCGGATCCCATGAACGGGTGCGATCCTACCAGCACTAAAGCATCGGATCCCATCAGAACTCCAGCACTAAAGCACCGGATCCCATCAACGGGTGCGATCATACCAGCACTAAAGCATCGAATCCAAAAGAGAGAGAGTTTCAAAGGGTGCGATCATACCAGCACTAAAGCACCGAATCCCATGAACGGGTGCGATCCTACCAGCACTAAAGCATCGGATCCCATCAGAACTCCAGCACTAAAGCACCGGATCCCATCAACGGGTGCGATCATACCAGCACTAAAGCATTGGATCCCATCAGAACTCCAGCACCACCCTCCCCACCCGACCAACCTTCTCTCCCCTGCACTAAAGATAGAGTGAGTGAGAGGATAAGAGAGAGAGAGAGAGAGAGAGAGAGAGGGATTCATGCAAGCCAGCTCCTCACTCTCTCCCCTCCTCAAACCCGACCACCCATCTCACCCTCTCTCTCCTCCTCAAACCCGACCACCCTCCCATCCCGACCAACCTACCCTCCCATCCCGACCAACCTTCCCTCCCCTGCACTGAAGAGAGAGAGAGAGAGAGAGAGAGAGAGAGAGAGAGGAGGATTCATACCAGCACTAAACAACTGAACCCATCTCACCCTCTCTCCTCCTCAAACCCGACCACCACCCCATCACTCTATCTTCAGTGCCACCCTCAGTACCTCTACCCCCCCCCCCCCCCTCCTCAAACCCGACCAGCCCACCCGACCAAATACCTACATCTTACCCGACCAGCCAAACCCCCACCTCCTTTGCCCCTTTGCCCCTAAAACCGAGGCCAAACCCCTACCTCCTTGGGGGGTGCGCCACATGCCCAATCTCCCCACCCCGAGGGGAACGTGCACCCATATGGGACCCCCCTTCCCTTCACCCCTACGGCTAACCGAGCGAAGGGTGCCCCGGACCGAATCAATTATCAAGTTTTAACTTGTGATTTATCATGTTTTCACATCACGAAATGATGGGCTCATTAGCTTCATTCTCACCTGAACTCTAGATGCCCCTGTAGACGGCCATGTGAGGATCGCCCGGGCTCTAATATCAACAAATTCCGGGTCCGGATACGCACGGTACCTCTCGTCGTACATAGCTCCGGGTCACGATTTCACGCTTGGGGGGTGCGCCACATGCCCAATCTCCCCACCCCGAGGGGAACGTGCACCCATACGTGACCCCCCTTCCCTTCACCCCTACGGCTAACCGAGCGAAGGGTGCCCCGGACCGAATTAATTATCAAGTTTTAACTTGTGATTTATCATGTTTTCACATCACGAAATGATGGGCTCATTGGCTTCATTCTCACCTGAACTCTAGATGCCCCTGTAGACGGCCATGTGAGGATCGCCCGGGCTCTGACATCAACAAATTCTGGGTCCGGATACGCACGGTACCTCACGTCGTACATGGCTCAGGGTCGCGATTTCACGCTTTTTTTCTCCGCCTTTCGAGTTGTTAACTCGTGTTTTATCCTGTTTTCCCATCGCGCAATGATGGGCTCATCAGCTTCATTCTCCCCTCAGCTCTAGATGCCCTTGTAGAGGGTCACACGAGGATCGTACTGACTCTGAATTCGACGGATTCCGATCCCAGATGCAACCACTAGGTCTCGTCGTTCATAGCTCCGGCTCGTATTTTCAACCCTTTTTTCCCCTATATTTGCACTCACCTCGCCAACCTTTTTCATTTTGCTACCGACCCCTCATCCCCCTTTGTTTGCATCTGACCCCCCCTTGGGCAGTTTTCGCCTACCCCGGCCCCATGGGGTCCCCTCAGCATAACTCCGCCCCGCTGCCGGCATCGAACCCCCGATCCCAACCGGCTAGGTGCCGACCCGTTCGCACCACGGCGTCCCAACCAATTAGGTTACCACCTAGCTGGTTGGGCGGGGGTATACATACAGTCGGCATACACACACCCGATCGGCCCCTGGCAGGGGGTCGATGGGCGTGACGGTTAGCCCCGCGCAATAGGTCGGCAGACAGACGACGGTCGGCCCCACGCAGGGGGTCGGTTGGCAGACGACGGTCGGCCCCGCACAACGGGTCGGCAGACAGACTATGATCGGCCCCACGCAACGGGTCGGCAGACGCACAACGGTCGGCCCCGCGCAACGGGTCGGCAGACAGACTATGGTCGGCCCCACGCAACGGGTCTGCAGACGCACAACAGTCAGCCCCGCGCATGGGGTCGGCAGACAGACGACGGTCGGCCCCGCGCAGGGGGTCGGCTGGCAGACGACAGTCGGCCCCGCACAACGGGTCGGCTGACAGACGACGGTCAGCCCCGCGCAACGGGTCGGCAGACAGACTATGGTCGGCCCCGCGCAACGGGTCGGCAGACGCACAACAGTAAGCCCCGCGCAACGGGTCGGAAGATAGACGATGATCGACCCCATGCAACGGGTCGACAGACGTATACTCGACCAACCCCTAGCAGGGGGTCGGCGGGCCCAATGGTCGGCCTCACGTAGCTGGTCAGCAGACAAACGACGACCAACTCCGGACAAAGGGTCGGCAGACGAGCGACCAACTTTGCACTAGAAAATCCCAACCAGTTAGGTTAACACCTATCTAGCTGGGAGGGGGTAACTGTGGGTGCAAAATCTGGCTAACGCCCAATGGTGGGACCCACAGCCCTGCCTGGGGCCCACGAGTCCAATGGTGGGACCCGCAGCCCTACCTGGGGCCCATTTGCACTATCTGGGGTCTGGTAAATCCCCCCGGTATTTACCAAACCCCGGATATTTCTAGGAATATTCCTGGAATATTCTCCAGATAAACTAAGCCCTTATAAATAGCAAACCCTGTAAATGATTCAGGATCGAAAAATCCAGACCATAATCCCACTTTCTGTTTTCCAGAGCTCCCCGGGCTTTCTGGTTTTCAGATCCCCTCTCCACCCACTGATTACTTGTAAGAAGCACTCATCGACCTGTCGAGAGTAGCTTTACTGTTTACTCAGAGATAGTGGATTCCAAGGTTGCGTCTTACCGCACGGAGACGTAGGCTCCGGCCGAACAACGTCACCACATCCTGTGTCATCTCTCCCTCTACCTTTCTGCTCTACAGTGCTTTTGTGACAGCCCAGCAAGTCACCACTCAACGCTTCGAAACGCGCCACATCCCGAAGGGTAAAATTTTCAATCGACTGTTGGAGGAGGGTCACGTACGACGGCCGAAATCCTCCCCCACAGCAGCGACAGCGGGGGTCGTCGGCAACGGCAACAGTAGCGGTAGCGGGGGTCATCGACATCGGCAACGGCTGCGGGGCTGTGCCGTCATCGACATCGGCAACGATTGGCCCGCCCAAATTCGAGTTGAGTTTGGGTTGGCCCACCTAAGTTGCAATCCTATATGTGCCTTTATCATCCAACTGCATGGGGTTTATTTAAGAGAGGGGTGTATTCATGGGTGCATATAATTGGAGTATATTTAAGGGGTTATGTGTTTGATTGGGGTATAATAAAGTTGGGGTGTATTCAAGAGTGCATATAATTGGGGTATATTTAAGGGGGTATGTGTTTGATTGGGGTATAATCAAGTTGGGGTAGATCATTTAACTGGGATGTATTGGAGGTGGGGTGTAAGAGGAAGGGTATTTTTGGGATAGGAATGGGGTATGAAAAAAATAATGGGGTGTGTTCAAGTTTGTTGGAAATGGGGGCTAATTACAAATTTCTGGGGTATGAATAATATTTTCCAAAATTATTACCCCGACATTCTACGGGCCGGGCACTTTGGGGCCCCACCACGTGTGCTAACTTTTGGACTTATTGATCACAAATGGCTATTAAAATAATATTTTATTTTTAAATATTATTAAAAAAAAATCATATTAATTAAGACCATCAACAATGTGGGGATAGTGATACTAAATATGAAAGATTATCTGATTTAACATTATGTGAGTAACCAAAATGCAAATAAAGTAGACGTGAAGGTCTAAATGGGTAGTCCAACAAGGATTTTAATTTTCAGACATGATTTTGGAATTAGGGCATCATACCTTAGAGTTTTCATCAGGGGCTGGCAATTCTGGACCCGACATGGCAGACCCGACACAAAGTTAGTGGGTCTGGGTTAAACGGATTCGGATCGTAAACGGGTCAACTTGGTAGACCCGTTTAATAAATGGATGGGGTCCGGGATTAGGGATTGGCCTAGGTCGACCCGGAAAGACCCGTTTAGTAAAAATAGACCCGTGCGGTAAACAGGTCGAACGGGTCTACCCGTTTACCATACGGGTCAATCCAAAACTGTAGTATGCCGTATCAACAGGTCTTATCGGATCAAGCAGGGTTGAGTTGGATTGGGTCGGATTGGATCAACTAAATAGATCCGTGTGGTAAACGGGTCGAACGGATCTACGAGTTTATAAGCGAGTCGGGTATAGATTTAGGGTTTAGACACAATTAGTTAATAGGTCGGGTCTGGGTCTAGGGGTTTTGGACACGACCGGAAACTAGACACAACATGAACCCAACCTGACAAATTGCCACCCCTAGTTTTCATGGCATGGGGAAAGAAAAATCTAACCAAAAACATGCGAATCAAATAAGCACAAAGTAAGAGAGGGAGCTTAGAAGGGTTTTTTTGGGTACATAACTGGGGTGTCACAGGTCCACCGTGAGAAGCCACAATAGCACATACACACTAGGTGGGGCCTAGCCCACTACAAGCAAACACCCACCCGCATGGCAATGGGTCGGGTCGTGTCGGGTTTGTGTCCAAAACCCCTAGACCCAGACCCGTTTAACTAATCGTGTCTAGATCCTAAACCCGTACCCGACCCATTTCTAAACAGGTAGACCCGATAAGCCCCGTTTATCATATGGGTTTATTCAGTTGACCTGATCCGACCCAATCCGACTCGACCTGGCCTAACCTGATAGACCCACTGATACTATATATTACAATATCGGATTGCGGATAGACCCGACCCAACATGACCCGTTGAATTTTAAATGGTCTTCCTGGGTCTACCATGTCCAGACACTAAACCCGGACCCAACCCGTTTATTAAACGGGTCTATCGGGTTGACCCATTTATGACCCGAACCAGTTTAGCTCTGACCCAGACCCACTAACTTAGTGTCGGGTCCGAAATTGCCAGCCCTACACGACAGGGCAACAGCAAGCCGCATGAAAGCACACGAACATGTTGAGGGGCCCTCCTGGCCCGCAGCGAACGGGAGCGCTCCATCTGGCTCGAAGGTCACCTGGTTGAAGCCGAAAATGAACCAGAGAAGATCATGACGGCTGCCTCTCACGAAGCGTGAGTCCCATGTATTATTAACACATATATAAGCTCTAGGGTTAGGATTCGCTGGCCCTTTAGGCAACCATTATTCCACCACTCTATAACAACCATTACCAACTGCTTGATTACTACAAAAAAAAAAAAAAATACAAACCAACTGATTTTCATTAGTATTTCATCTTGGAATGGTAGCTACACACATTGATAGAGGGTTATATTAGCAAAATCAGCCTAATCAGGTAATAGTGGTCAACTGGGGAAAAAAAAAAGGATTAATGTGTGAGAGATCTTGTAAAACAACAGATCCATCGTGTGAACACACTTTAAAGTTTTATTTAGTCTAAGATCCCTGTCTTTTTTAGTACCCGAAACTATCTCCGGTTTCTTCTCCCATCTTTCTTGAGCAGCGACAACAGCAGAGGTAGCAGCCAGCAGCTCAGGCGATGACGACGAGCAACTCCAACAACGGTGGCGTTCAATGAGCAGCAGAGGTGGCGACAACAGCGAGGACCACCGACAACGATATTCAGAGGAGAATCCTAGGTCTAGGATTCATCCCATGGCCTGTAGATCCCAAGGTTAAGATAAGGGTTGATTCGACAGCAGCATTCGATGGTGGCGAGCAACTCCAGTGGCAACAAGTAGTTCAATTGTCGGCTAAGTGTATATGGTGGTTCACTGGTTTAGTGACATACCAAAAGAAAATTTAAAATGCTATTGAAGGCAATTTCATTGATATCGATCGCTTTGTCATGGGCGGTTCACTACGTCCCCCCAAAAGAAAAACGTCGGTCGGAAGGACCCACCATTGCTCAGTGTCACACGGTGGTAGGCGTCCCACGTAGCTATGCAGTAGGGCCTCCACACTGAAGTTCAGCTCCCTTCTCTTGGGCTGATTAAGCAATGCGGGGACCTCCAATTTTGAGATATTGACTGCTCAGACAGGGTTCGACCCGTCTTTATTCCTGGGTGATTGAAATTCAACGGTGCAGACCAAATTTCAACTGGGGTTTCAATCTGCACCGTTGGAAGCCTCGAGCATGGGAGCAAGGAGTAGACGATCAAGGGAGTCGGAAGAAACACACCCGCATATTTTCAACAATTTTTTCTCTATCATCCAGCATCTTTTGCTCATGTATGATATTTCTCATTAAAACAAATAAATATTTGTTTGCATTCCAATAAATTTTTATTAACTAAAAAATATTGATCAGCAATTTATTATTCAGCAAAACTCTTCAGATCCGCGCAATTACAAAAGTGATGGTAAGACCTAATTTTCAATGAAATTAGTTTATAATAAAACCAAGTTTTTGACGAAAACAATGAATTGGCTTCTCTATTATCTTGCTAAAGCTTTCTTTTTCTTTAGTTTTAGTTGGTTTTCAGTTTTTTTCGAAACGTTTATCTATCGTGCCGTAGAACAAAAACAATTAAAAATCATTCAGATGAATTCAATAAACCAGACACCACATTGAACTGCTGCAACACTATCCCTGTAATCAAAGGTCAGAATCTCACAAATGCCAGATTCTGTTCAATTTTTTTTTCTAGAAGAAACAAAAACCAAAAGTCGCGAGAAACTCTCAAGAACCATAAAGCACCCTGTCAATTGTGCGGTGAACGTTGGAGCGGCACTTCAAAATTCCCTGTTAGTCAGATCTGGAGACTTTTGGATGAAATTTTGAAAAAGAGTCAAGTAGAGAACTTCAACAAGGCCAGCTATGTTAGAATTTGGGCAATTAGCAAGTCCTTTGGCACTATGAAGGATGTTAAGCTGGATCCTTTTGAAACTGAAGGTAATTCCTGGAATTCTGCTACCTCATACAACTTTACTTTGAAGCCAGGTTGGTAAATTGTTAGGGCAAAAGAACAGGATAAATATTGGCCAAAAAATATTTGGAACTAAATAATCCATCAAAATATATCCTCTAGTTTTTTTTTTTTGGAGAACCCTCAGGGTGAGGGTGGTTAGGCACCGACCTCGACTTGTTTATTAAAAAAAGGGCAGTATACCTCCACTTATTACAAATATATCCTTGGAGATCCTATTAATGACGCAACCCTGCTCCTTCAAGCTTCAGGATTCTCCAAGACTGACATTGGCAAAACTAGTGCTTACTCACTTAGGGTGCGTTTGGCATTGGTTTTGAAATTTTAGGTTTTGATTTTGGAATACCAAGAACTAGTTTTGTGCAAAACAAGTTTTAGCTTATCGAAAACCAGTTCTAGAATTATCAACATTTGAGCATTTGGCAATAAAACCAGTTTTGAGCCTAAAACTAGTTCTGTAGTTATTTTTCTAAAATGTTCTCTCCAATATTTTCTCTCTATGATATTTTGTTTTTATACAATATTTTTTCTCCAACATTACCTCTATGATATTTTCTCTCTATAATATTTTCTTTTCTCATTACATCATTTTCTATCTAAAATACTCTCATTCTACAATATTTTCTCTCTAAAATATACTCATTCTATAATATTTTCTTTCTAAAATATTCTCTTGCTACAAGATTCTCTCTCAAAAAATATTCTCTATAAAACTTTCTTTAATATTTTCTCTACAATATTATTTCTTCTCTACACTTTTTTTTCTCTATGATATTTTCTCTCTATAATATTTTCTCTCATTCAGTTTCTCTTTAAATATTTGCTCTTTAAAATATTGTCTTTACAATATTTTCTCTCTAAATATTTTTTTTGTACAATATTTGTTCTCTATAATACTCTTTCTACAATATTTTCAGTTTACAATATTTTCTCTTAATAAAATATTATCTTTCTATAACATTTTTTTATCTGCAATATCTTTGATCTTTTTCAACAATATTTTTTTTCTATCCCATTTTTTCTCTATGATATTTTCTCTGTATAATATTTTTTTTTCTCTTTATGTCATTTTCTCTTACTATAATATTCTCTTTCTAAAATATTCTCTATAATATTCTCATTTTATAAAATATTCTCTCTAAAATATCATATACTACAATTTTTTGTCGCTACTACATTTCTCTCTAAAATATTCTCTTTGTATACTATTTTCTCTCTCTAAAATATTCTTTCTATAATATTCTCTTTTGAATATTTTCTCTCTATGATATCTTCTCTCTATAATTAATATTTTTCTTACATTATTTTCTCTCTACAATATTTCTTTTCTAAATTTTACTCTCTATAATATATTCTCTCTAAAATATTCTATTTCTATAATATTTTATCTCTATAAAATATTCTCTTTCTACACTATTTTCTTTCTTTATAATATTTTTTCTTTCTAAAATATTCTCTCTAAAATACTCTTTCTACAATATTTTATCTCTAAAATATCATATTTCTACAAAATTTTCGCTCTATAACATTTCTCTCTTTAAAATATTCTCTTTTTATAATATTTTCTCTAAAATATTCTATTTCTATTATATTTTTGCTTTCTATGATATCTTTTCTCTCTATAATTAATATTTTTATTTTCTCTATGTTTTTCTCTCTCTATAATATTTTCTATCTAAACTACTCTCTATAACATATTCTTTCTCTAAAATATTATCGTTCTATAATATTTTCTCTTTCTAAAATATTCTTTCTATAAAATTCTCTCTAAAATATCATATTCTACAAGGTTTTCTCTCTACAACATTTCTCTCTCTAAAATATTCTCTTTGTATACTATTTTCTCTCTCTAAAATATTCTTTCTATAATATTTTCTCTCTCCATGATATCTTCTCTCTCTATAATTAATATTTTTCTCCACTCTACGTTATTTTCTCTCTATAATATTTCTTTTCTAAATTTTTTCCTATAATATATTCTCTCTAAAATATTCTCTTTCTATAATATTTTCTCTCTACAATATTTTTTCTTTCTAAAATATTCTCTTTCTACAATATTTTCTCTCTAAAAGATCTTATTTCTATTTTCTCTCTCTATAATATCTTCTCTCTCTATTATTAATATTTTTCTCCTCTCTATGTTTTTTTCTCTCTACAATATTTTATATCTAAACTACTCTCTATAACATATTCTTTCTCTAAAATATTATCTTTCTATAATATTTTCTCTCTAAAATATTCTTTCTATAACATTTTCTCTCTACAATATTTTCTTTTTCTACAATATTTTCTCTCTCTATAATATTTCTTCTCTATAATATTTTTTTATCTATAATATTTTCTCACTATATATTTATTTATTTAATACTCTATCTATATTCTTCTCTTTAGAATTTTCTCTCTATAATATTTTTATATCTATCATATATTTTCTCTAAAGTATTCTCTCTATAATAGTTTTCTCTCTCTACAATATGATATGTATATATTCTCCCGGTTTTAATTTTTTCTCTTTACAATAGTTTCTCTCTACAACATATATGTTATTCACAATAATTTCTTTTAATTATTGTTTTGCCTTCTTGCCTCAAGAACCCAAAAGAAGATCCCAAAAACAGAAAATTTCTGCTTTTGGGTTTTGATGATTTTCTGGTTTTGGTTTTGAAAAATCAATTTTCTAATCAAATCCCAAACGCACTAAAATCTTATACCAAAACCAGTTTGGCAAGCGGAACTAGTTTTGTTGCAAAACTAGGCCTCCAAAACCAATGCCAAACATAACCTTAGTTCATTCTATCTGGACTGTGAGGAACAAAAGTCTACTTGAAGGGAAAAATCATTCTTCTAAGGAGGCCCTCAAGAACCTAGTTAAGACTGGCATTAACTTCCTTAACGGCAGGCACTGGTAGCTCTCTAAGGAAGTAGGAGTTCATGGCTTCTTTCTTCCCTTGATTGAGAGCTCGGACTCTAAACGAGCAGACTTGGCTATAGCACGTCCCTTCTTATTTTGACAATATGAGATCCGCACTTTGACACCTCAAGGGATGGGCTTTTCGCAGTTGGAAAAAGATCAGTTTGAGCAATCAGTTCCAAGTTCATTGACTTGAAAGCAAGAAAGGTACTCCTTCGTGTAGTAAGGATTCAAATCAAATGAATTACGGACACGCCTAGTGCAAAGGAGTTGTGGAGTTGTCCGTGACATTTGGTACAGACCAGCTTGTGCCCGGACAAATAGGTCTAAACGTTCTACCAGGGTAGATGCACGGACAGCTGAGAAATCAGGCAAGACACTCTTGTTGGAAAATATAGGGGCTTTCGTCGTTTGTAAAGGACCTAACGGAAGACCGTGCTCCACCCTCAAGGATTCAATCTCTCTCTTAACACATGCAAGTCGGACGGGAAGTGGTGTTTCTAATGGCGGACGGGCACGACCAACTTGACCGAACTCACAAACTGAAGATGCTACATCCAGCTCCAGTTCTAGTCCCGCATGAGATCGATAGGGAATTTCCCTTTAGCATTGGATGATTAGGCAATGGATCTTATAGTATTGAGCAGGGAGATCATATCATACATAAAAGGCAATTGGATAATTTGGGGGGGGGGGGGAGCACCTATGCTTGTCTTGGAACCCTGGAAGGACAAGAGTTCTACCACCAGCTCAGCTCATAAGAAGCAGCCTAGAGTGTTCTTGGAGTTTCTGATGAATTAGATTATTTTGGGGCATAGCTGGCTTGGATTCTATTCCTATTTAGGGAAAATATGTTTGTAAAATGCTTGCTCATCTAGGGCTTAGCCTTGATTCTCTTATACAAATTCTTGATATTTAAATAAATTTTACCTTTCAAAAAATAAAAAACTACGCAACGTTACACGTGGATTGGTGGAATTCAAAGTTCGCAAGGGCCACCAACGGCAACCACCTCTGGCTATCGCTTCCGCTAGGCGACCGAGGCCATTGCCAGGCACCGTTAACCGCTGACTACAGAGATGGATTTTGGACCATAAAGTCCTTGGGAACTTTTGAAAAATGGCCATGACCTCAAAATTACTTATTTCATTGGACTAAGAATTGCATAAATACCATAATAATACTAGTATTAGTAGTAGCCAGATTCCACATTTGCTGTTACCAGATTTCTGGAGTGGATGCTCCAATTTTCTTCGAAGTAGCTTTATTATGAATCAAAAACAGAAAACGGTCGAAACTTCCATGAAATAAACAACCTCAACACCCAGCTTCAGCGGTGCAAAACTACAATAAATTCATGCCCGAAAAAAAAAAAATCAGCCAAAGAAATGACGAGCCATAAAAACAAAGCTTACGTTATATCTGTGTGTAACCCATCCACCAACTTCAGAAACTAAAAGTAGAACCAGAAACATTGGGGTGTGTGTGTGTGTGTGTTAGCAATTAGTCCCACGATTTTACGAAAAAGACCCTGCTCATCAAACAATAATTACAGTACACTACTATAACTAGTATCAAAGCAATCTTGCATTTCTCTCTTCCAAACATGATAACAGCCAAACAATTCCAAACAGGAATCTGCCATCTACTGGACAGGCGAGAGAATCAGGACATCTCAGAGAATAAACACAACAGCACACACAAAAATAGTAAAGTTTGCAACACCCGATATAGCTACAATCCTGAACTTGGGCAGGCTACCCCTAGGTTACAACACCAACGCAAGCACCAACAATTTGAAATCTAGGCTAGAACAACAAATTGCACTAGTAAAGCATATCAGCAGTCGGCAGCACAATTGGCAAAAAAAACAAACCAAGCAGACCAAATCATGAAAAGAGCAAAATCTACAGCACACTAAGACCAACCATCCATATAACATGCAGTATTTGTAAAGAAAAGCTCTCAGAGACAGAATGTAGCACAGATTCAAATTAAACCAACTCAAAGTTCTACTTCATAAAGATAAGAAAATGGACGGTGCCCACAGCAACGGAGGTTTTTTTTTAAATAGCAAAATACTAGAGGACTTCTGATAACAAGCCTCAACAACTAACAATCAGAGAGCAAACCGCATCGCATAGCAGAGAAGCAGCCACATAAGTTTGCAACCATTCATCAAAGCAGTACATGTCTGCATTCAGCATAACCATTTAAAGCATTTGCTCCCAAGAGTTGGCATACACCTGAATCACACACCCAACACAATTCAATCAACCAACATATTAGCGAACAAAAAGCAATAAACATGCAACATATAAATTAACAAAAACAAGTCCAATCAGAAGCGAGCACCAAAAACAAAAAAGTGCAGCAAATGGGCAAGGAAATATGTTCAACAATTCCCGAAGTTCCTGAAAGAGTGAAATTCCCTTTCTTAAGGTTTACCTTACTATCCTTGGTTATGGACTTGTTCCATTACATCTTGCCAAAAATGTGTGCTGTAATTGATCTGACTGTAGGAACATGACATGTTGTTTTGATGGCTAGATATTATAGCGTCTTGTTGTTATTTGGGCACACAATGTGAGCACTTCGGAGTCTAATCTTCCCAAAAACCAACCTGAGCCAACTTCGGTCCAAGTGATGAACTAAATATTTATTGAAGGTTTCCTAAACTTCTAATCCTAATTGTCAAAACTTCTTGATTAGGGTCAGGTTGCATAGTAGACCATGTCAAAACTAAGTGTTATTCTGCATAAAGGCAAAAAGAGCTCACAACATAAAAGACATACGAGCTCCAAAGTGATCCACCAAACAGAATGAAATAATCTATCTACCAAACCATTCTAATCCATCATAGACCGGCCCTCTCTCCAAAGTATCGTCAACCAAGTTATATCCCATCAAGATGGGGTCAGCTCTCCCTCGATAGTATATCCTCTAAAGGGCCGAAACAACAATATCGTCAATCTGGCTCCCGCATCAACTTGTCACATAGGCCAAACTGACCTAACCGGATACAGACAAACGATTCTTTTGAATCCGTAAAAAAACATACGAGGCACAAGACGCGCATCCACTGCATACATACAAACCATTATTTAATCCAACACTACACCACCAGTAACTAATCTGCCATCGACAGATTCAAAGGGAAACTTCGTTATCAAGCCCTAGCACACTTATACCTTTAAATAATCTTTGCAACAATTCTCTATTTAAGGTAATTAAAACACTAACAATAAAAGGAAAAATTGATCTACTTAGAATTGCCCTAGACTGTGTAATGAAGACCCTAATAAAAACAAGAGGAATCCAATAGATTCAAAGGTCAATGCGAAGAAACATAAACAATTATGTCTCCCAAAATAAACCACTACTAAAAGAGATGAATTTCACCAAAGACAATGAGCACCAAGAAACCTTCGATCGGATTGTGAGATGCACCCTGAACCCATCAGTCCTGATTGCCCAAAGGGATTGAATAGACAGGGGTGCACACAAGCTGTTGCTTCATCGTTTCCTACTGTCAATTGGGCATATTTGAACCCCATCCAAACATGATCAAAATCTTTTTCCATATCAACCTCAATGAAATTTCTAAAGCTTAGTTCTTAGGACATTACAGTTATAAATCACAGATGTAATTTTGTAAAAGGCAGGATAAAACCGACAAATATTCTTTCAGAAGTAAGCAGAGTATTTTCTGGATAAAACAACCTACATTTGCCTTGATTATCACTGCTTGCACATCAACTGCATTATCCCTTGACTTGTAAACAAACACCTGTTCTTAAAAGGGTATAAATCCCAAATCATATTAAATATAAGTAATTTAAAAGTTTATATGGGCTGCCGTGAGGCATTTACATCATATTAATTCAGTGATTTTTACAAATGTGTTTTTTTTTTCCAAGTATGAAAAGTTTATATGGGCTGCTGTGAGGGCATTTGGAAATAGTAGTAATGATTTGTTTTTCTGCAAGTATGCATATTACAGTACCTTCTACATAAAATATGAAGAATGAAAGTTAGCAACAAACTGCTAACTAGAAGGTGTTTTGTAAGGCTCGAAAACAAACACAAAATAGTGATCCCAAATCAAAGCATTGTTGCCATTAACACCTAACTTTCATCCAATAGAAAAAACATGAACCCAGCAGTGCACAAACTTTTGTTGTCATCAAAGTCAAATAAAAGGCTCAATTTCTACAAAATACATCAAACCATCATAAATTAGATAACCACCACATGGCATGTCAAAACCAAAATACCATCATTGGTACATATTAAAGAGTTTATTGCTTCTCATGAACAGTGAAGACATCTCATATATAAAACCATACATAGAAGCTCACTCACAGTTGTCCAATCTACTTGACCTACCAACACACCTCATCAGAGAAAATGGACTGAAAATGTCTAACTGCAGGCTCCTTCAAAACCACAGAAGCTATGAATTAGTTCTTAACTCAAATAACCTCAGAAGCCACGAATTAGTTCTTAATCCCAATAAGAATAGGTTCTCACTATGTAATAATTACAAATCCTCCTCGAGCGTCACCTGTTCAATGTTCTCATACACTTGCTCGTCTACTCATGGGAGGTTGTGCCATAGTGGCATGATGGCTTAAGCAAGTAACAGACCAACATAACTTATCTTACTCTTCCACTCATAGCTTAAATTTGTTCCCCCTCCACAATGAAAATTAATCGACATACACATGTTTTATAAATTCAAAATACATAAAGAATAATAAGTGGCTATGATTCCACCTAAGCATGTAACCAATCTATGCAGTGCTAACTTCAACAGATGAAGTTGGGTGGCTCACATGTTAAGAGTTGCAGAAAAACAAAGACATGAACTTAGTTTAAAATAAAAATTAAAATGATAAAAGGGGAAGCCAATTTGCATGTCTTGCAACTTCAGAGTACAATAAACAACATAGAGCAAATTGTTCTATAGCCGATGAGAAAGTAAAATATTATACTTCTCCCATTGGATAATCAACTTTAATATTATCCAACTGATGGAATAAATATCAAGTGAAAAAAATGTCTAAACATAAATCATAATTAATAGGCTTGAAAAAAATAATTCCACAACATTGCAGTAAGAATAATTTGTTTAGCAAGGAAAAATTATTCCAAGTCTACATAAATATGACATCGCACAAGTACTAGAAAAAATCAACTTCAAAATATAAAATAAAATATCACATTTTATCACAACATAGTATTTCATAGTATTCCTTCATCTTGAACTGTAAAATAACTAGCGTGAAATCTGTGCCTGTTGACACTCCCACGCTGCCTCTAGCGGCCACGACTTTGGCGGCCACCCCCACCCTTTTAATTGGGAGGGCTCTTTAAATTCATTCAGACCCTTCTTTGTGCCCTCCTTTAAAGCTATACCCCTTCTTTATGCCCCCCTATAAATTGCATGTTGGCATTGCCCCACCTATGGTGGCCTGGTGGGCTGTCGGGTGGGGAGGAACCGGGGGTGAGGTGGGAGAGAGAGAGAGAGAGAGAGAGAGAGAGAGAGAGAGAGAGAGAGAGAGAGAGAGAGAGAGAGAGAGAGAGAGAATCAAGAGGGAGAGAAAAACCGAGTGGGAGGGAGAGAGCGAGAGAGGAAGGTGGGAGGGGTTGAGGTGGAAGAGGAAGAGGGAGAGGGAGAGGGAGAGGGAGAGAAAGAGGGAAAGAGAGAGGGAAAGAGAGATTTTTCTCATCTTGGAACATGTGCCGCCTACCCCATGTGCACGTCCTCCATTTGAGGTTTTTTTCAGAAAGAACATGATGGCCGAGTAGTTGTGTTTTTCCTATAAATTGTTCAATATAATCATTAATGTCTTGCAATTAAATGAGATCCCCGACCAAGAAAAATACATGAAAAAATGCCTGCGCGTCAAAGGCACCTAGTTTGACCTAGGCGAAAAAACTGTTTGACTAGGGGTGCACCTAGGCGCCCAGGACTCCAAAATGCCTAAGCACTTGCCTAGGTGGCGCTTTGCCTACACTACCCTCAAATGTTTTCATTTATATATTTTTTTGGTAACCCCCCAAGGTCAAATGTTTCTTTCCCTTATCTAGGTGAATCGCACTCACTGTAGTCCTTAGGATTAATCCTGGCCGTCACTTTTCCCCCCAAAATAGATCGGACGGCTGAAAATATGTTCCATAAATATATGTTGTCGTCCCTTATTATATAGATATCCATAAACCCAACATGCATATATATCCTATTCATAGGAACCAATGTCAACAAACAAATAGCAAGGATTCATATTAGGAGACATAAAGACATGAAGGGCAGAGTAAACAACCATGTACGCACAAAGTACAAACATAATAAAATTTTAAAGATGAAGACAAAAAGTATATCAAAAAGCATAATTGCCAAGTAGACATTTAAATTGCTTCAGTCGATGCAAAACTGCAATTATAAATACAATCTGTGAAAATACCGCAATCAAAATTCATAAAAAAAAATAAGTGAATAACAGTTAAGTCAAAGAGCAGCTACTAATATTTTCCTTTGTTTGGGATATAAAGCACGCAAATGAACAGATCTACCAATTTTTATAGAAGTTAATAACTTTCAATAATATTGCTAACATAGAATGCAGTGCATGTCAGTCCATACATTGTCCTAGAAAAGAATCAACTAGATTAATGAACTATCCAACTACTTCATGTTCACCCTTATTATGTGATTCATGCCCTGCTTATCAAATACATGTGCCTTACAAAAAGTCTGCAAAGTGGGAATTATAATTTTTCATCTAATAAGTTTCCAGGAAGATACTATGTTCAATAAATCATGCGACCAAAAGTGACCGCCAATGATAAATAGGTACAATACCCGAGATATGTAGTGACTAAAAAAAACACTTCTATTCAATTTGACATTTCATTGTTTCTACAGGGACAAGACCATATATCCCTGAATTTACAAGTACCATTAAATTTAAATGAGAACTAAAAATCAGAGAAAGATAATATGCTTTTGTGTAGCAAGATAAAAGCAAGCACGAGGCATAATATACTAAGGGAAACAGATATCAAGACATTTAACACGATCTAGCATCACATTCATCAACTCATATTGAGAAACATCAAAGCACATAACTTATGACTCCCACATGATTAACGACCATTTAAATCAATGGTTCAAGGCATGCACTGCAGTTTCAAAATTTTACATGTAACTTGTCATTGAAAAACACGACTCACAAAGGCATATTGTTGGGTAACTTGCAGCCAAAATCATCTAGTGGGATCATGGGTGATCAAATCTCAAAACTCCAAAGAATCAAAGTAAATTGTAAGGTATTTTGGCTTGCAACCAAAGAGAAAAAAACAATGTATTGCCCAATAATATAGGTATATCCGTATATATATGTACATCTAATTGAAATTCTTAAGAATCATAAAAGCTACTCAAAAGATCAATATCAACAGTGTCAAGAACATAAATAAAGGTTGTCGAAAGATGTAGGTTACCTTAGTAATAAGGAGGCAAGGTTGGGTACATCCCTCCTCCAATTGGGAACCTACGTCCGGGGGATGAGCCCGCTGGCTGCTGGTGCTGGCTCTGGTATGCTGAAGAAGACAGCGGGTATTGACCACTCTCCGGGTAACCCACAGAAGGCATCCCAACCGAGCCGGGTGGCATGCGATACAGAGATGACCCCATGCCGAGACCTCCATACCCACCGGTGCCAGAAACCGCATACTGTGAGGAAGGCCCATAAGGGCCACCCAAACCTCCTCCATAGACACCTGCTCCCGAACCAACCAATGACGAGGGAACCTGGCTCCCTGCAGATGATAGGCCAGGACCCGTACCAATGGATGACTGCAGAGGTGAGTTCAGAGGGTGATGGTGAATCAGTCCTCCAGCACTTGGGAGGCCACTGCCGGTGTAGCCGCCAAATGATGAAATGCCACTTCCTGGAACACCGTACTGGCTCGGCACAGAGGACTGGGGGCCAGGTCCATGCCCATCACCGGCAGCAACATCAGGCACACTACCCGCGGGCGGGCCTTGGGGCCCACCAACTGGGGCGAAGGTGCCTTGTGCTGCAGGCTTCCCCTTCTTCCCATCGTTCGCGAACTTGCACGTTAGATGGTGCCCGTCGATGGTCTTGGTTGGGTCTACAAGCGAGGCCCTTGCCCCCTCCACAGTCTTATACACGAACAGGGCATAACCCCTGAACTTCCCTGTCTGCTTGTCAAACCCAAGCGGCCCCTCCTCAATCTCCCCGTAGGAGGAAAAGTGAGCGAGGAGGCGATCCGACGACATGTCGAACGGGACGTTACCGACATAGATCTTGCGCTGGGAGACATCAACGGCGGGATTCACAGGGATTGGACCGGTGTTTCCGGCGGAGGCGAGATTGGTGACGGTCATGCGGCCCTCGATCTTCTTGCTGGGTTCCTTGAGGGCTAGGAGGGCGCCGTCGACGTGGCGGAAGGTGATAAATCCGTAGCCCTTGCTCCGTCCGGTGGCCTTGTCGGCGATGACAACAGCTTCCTCGAGCTCGCCGTAGATGGAGAAGAGGGCTCGAAGAGACTCGTTGGTCGTGTCCCAGCCGAGGCCGCGGATGAAGAGCTTCCGCTGCGCAGGGTCGCGGTCAGCGATAGCGCGGACGGCGTCGAGGACCCCGGAATCGTCGCGGCACATGGCGTCCTGGACGATGTCAAGGAGCTGCTCCTGGGTGAAGGACTCGATGATCTTGCGCGCGTCCTCTGGGATTAGCTTGGAGGCGGCGGCCGCGGTGCCGTTCTCGTCGGACTTTCGCTTCTTGGAGGCTGGATCCATGGCCGGAGTACCAAAAACCCTAAACCTAATTGCACGAGCGGCGGAAGAGAAGCGATAAAGCTGCGGCCTTTGGCGTTTGAGATCAGAACGTGGCCTGAACCGATATTTATCTATATAATATTTCAGGGTTATGTGGGGGACAAACATTTAATTGAGTTGAGAGATAAACCGTAAGAGACAAACACAGCCGTTCATTACTGTTAGGGTGAGTGTCATTCACTTGGAAGAGATATATTAACAGCTGTGATTGATCCGACCAGCCCTCCAAAAATGGAAGGTGATGGTGTCCGTTTGAACTGGATTTAATGGACAGCTCTCTCTCTCTCTCTCTCTCTCTCTCTCTCTCCTTCTAAGGCCCTGCTCCTACCCCCTCCGCCAACTCCCCTTCACTGCTCCTTCTCTCTCTCTCTCTCCCCCCGTCCAAGCCCCCCCACCCACGAGATCTCTCTTTCTCTCGCCGATTCTCTCTCTCTCTCTCTCTCTCTCTCTCTCTCTCTCTCTCTCTCTCTCTCCTTCTATGACCCTCGGATCGCTGCCCTCATCGGTTGCCTCCGCGCTGCCTTCAAGGAGTCCAATGGTCACCCCCCCTTCCGGATTCTCTCTCTCTCACACTGCAGATCTCTCTTTCCCTCTCCCATATCTGGACCTCGTCGGAGGAGCTCTGGTGGTGTTGCCAGCGAAACTCGAGGTCGGGCCTGGCCGCGATTGCTAGAGGAGCTTGTCGCCGGGCGTTGGTCCCCTAGTGAACGCCGCCCCCTTACCCCAGATCTGATTCCTCTCTCTCTCTCTCTCTCTTTATTTGATTTAGGGTTACTTTTTTTTTCCTCTATTTCAGATTGAGGAGGCCGAGGTCGAGGTCGTTGAAGAATAAGCCCCCCACCCATGATCTCTCTCTCTCTCTCTCTCTCTCTCTCTCTCTCTCTCTCTCCTTCTACGACCCTCATACCCCTGCCCTCATCGGTTGCCTCCGCGCCGCCTTCGAGGAGTCCGACGGTCACCCACCTTCCGAATTCTCTCTCTCACTGCAGATCTCTCTCTCTCCCTCTCCTAGATCTGGACCTCGCAGGAGGAGCTCTGGTGGTGTTGCCAGCGAAACTCGAGATCGGGTCCCCCTGTGAACGCTGCCTCCTTACCCCAGATCTGATTCCTCTCTCTCTCTCTCTCTCTCTCTCTCTCTCTGATTTAGGGTTACTTTTTTTTTTCTTTGTTTCAGATTGAGGAGGCCGAGGTCGAAGTCGTCGAAGAATCAGCCCCCACAAGTTGTCTTCCTGTCCCTCAACCCCCACAGGTTGTACATCGTCCCCCCCTTTTCTATCTCTCTCATGCTTTTCTTTTTCTTATGCTTTTCTTTGCTTTTCTTTTATGTGTGATTTTTTCCCTATTTCTTACTCTGTTTTAGGGCTGATTTTTTTTTTCTCTGTTTCAGATTGTGGAGGCTGAGGCCAAAGTCATCGAATAATCAGATCCCACATGTTGTCTTCCCGTCCCTTAGCCGCCACAAGTTGTCTTCCCGTCCCTCAGCCCCTACAGATTGTCTCTCCCCCCCCCCCCTCGCCTCATCTCTCTCTCATGCTTTTCTTTTCTCTCTCATGCTTTTCTTTTATGTGTGATTTTTTTCCTATTTCTTATTCTGTTTCAGGGCTGATTTTTTTTTTCTCTGTTTAAGATTGAGGAGGCCGAGGTCGAAGTTGTCGAAGAATCAGCCCCCATAGGTAATTCCCCACCCTCAGCCCCCATAGGTTGTCTTACGAAAACACATTTATAATAGTTTTAAAAATCAGTGCATGTAGTCGGGGTCGAGTGCTATTAATTTTTTTTTTTGTATATTTTGTTTACTGTCTTCAAAACCAAGCCTATAGATCTATGATTATTGAGAAGTTCTGTTTAACCTTGGGGTTCACTCCAGGGTTGATTTGCAACCTCTCTCTCATCTTAGAATGGTCTCTCTACTCATTGATAGTGGGGTTAATCAGTGTATGTAGTTGGGGTCGAGTGCTATGGTTATTGAGAAATTTTGTTGGCAACCTATGTTTGCTTTTCCAAGTTTATTCTTTGTTTTGATTGTTCATCAGATTTTTTTCATCTTAGGGTTTTCGTCTTTTTATGGCAGGAGAGTGTTTGGGGGTATTTTTTGTTTTAGGTTTTTTTGTTAAGCCTCACACAAAGCATTTTCATTTTTTTACCGAGTGTTTGGCTTTTTTTGTGTTCGATTTTTTGTGTTTGTTAAGCCTCATACAAGTATTTTCATTGTTTATCTGATTTTTTTTTCCAACCTTGGTTTTGTTTTTTCTTTTTTTTCTTCAATTTTTCCTCTTCAAATGTCAAGAACAACTCAATTTTATTTATTTATTTATTTTTTCTGTTGTGGAGCTAAACGGTTCTCCTCCCCCCTTATTCTCCGATGGAAGGACAACAAGAGGGAGGGGTTGAACTGAGTTGACTCTTGCCCCCTAGGTCCGCGACCCACACCTTTGAGGAAGTAGAGACGGTGCTCTCACTTCATAGATGCTGAACTAAGCTGACCCTTGCACCTTCGTCGTCGTTTCTCTTCTTTACTTGTTATTCTCTTCGAAAATGTCTCCTAAAGTGAGCAACATCGCTAAGGGTGCTCAACTTGAACTGCCTTCACGAAGTGCCCTCGAAAGAACCTTCCACACGAGGGTAGGAGCACAAAGTGTGTGCAAGTAAAGTGGAAAAAAATAAAATAAAAATAAAAAGAACTTGGATCTAAGGAGTAACTAGAATGGAAAGTGATCTTGACCACTTTCGAGATCTTCGATCAAGCTTCTAAACTTAGTACATTCTAGAGATTCAAATTCTAAGAAAAGCCCTCAAAGACTAGTTCAAGATCTAGGAGTTGGATGACACCATATATCCTTAGCTAGCTATGCCCTCTCTAATTTGAATGGATACAAGGAGTTTGAAGACTCTTAAGTGATCATTCAAGCTATAAGTCCAACCTCTATAGATTTGATATAGGTAGAAGGTTAAAGAGATGATAAAAAGAAAAGAAAAGAGGAGATGGAGCTCAATGATGAACTCACTAAACTCTAAGGCCCTCTTTTTATTTCTCACTAATTAATAAATATAGATTTATTATATATAGACTCGTTAGCAACTGAAGGGTGTATGGGTGAGCTATCTATAGCCCAATGGGGCCCTTAGGTGAATGAGTAAAACCAAACAAGAGACCCTTATTTTAACTAAATTGTATACACGACCACACAGTCATGCGCACGACCTACACGTGGCTGATAGGGATTGGTTGAGCCAACCGATTTAACCATTCCAATAGGTTCTAGATCGGGTCATGCGCACGACTTTAATATTATGAGCACGACTGACCATATGTCGTTATGCCATAGAACCGTCTCATGTGGGGTATAAGGTGGACACCAAATAGTGTGTTGCCGACTAGGATCGTGCTCATGACTTGGGAAAGTCATGTGCATGACTTTAGTCAGGTAGACACTCTTCTATGTTCATCAAAGAATAAGGCAAAGTTGTGCGCATTACTATCTTGCTATACACACACAAATTAGGGCTTCGATCCTCGTTCCGAGCAAGATGAAACGTTGAAGTATAGCATGCCCATGTGGTCATTTCTTGTCAAAAAGATATCCAAACATCTTTAACATTGATTTTATGAAAATGAACATGCATGCGTAGAACTAAAACGATAAAAAAAACCTGAACGAAACTAGGCGTATGTATGCGTGTGTGTGTGTGCGCGCACGTCCGCTAGCTAATCATGCTCCGAAGCCCTAAACACAAGAGTAAAGTCTATTCTCAAAGAGTTAGAAATGTATCTTCCATACCTAAGCATGGTGGGAGAGGATGATAGAAGTGGTTTTTGACGCAACGGTACATCTTTATTGTGAATGAGCCAAACTTAACTCTACCCTCTCGACTTTAGCTTGCAACTGCTCACTACACCGATAAAGTAGGTTTGTTTAAGTCGCTAAAAACTAATAGCAACATGAGGATACTTAACAGCCACTAGTGATTTCACTATGCACTAGGGTGCCCTAGTAAATACGTGGGGTGACCCTAGTAAGATCATATAGTCAACTCGTAATATGTTCTTGTGCCTCGCACTCATATAGCGAAGACCACACAAGATAAGGGGACTTCTAAGTATATCTCTATACTATTTTGGAGTTGCCCCCTAGTAAACATATTAACTTACGCACCTACCATATTCTAATGCCACGCACACATGGAGTGTAGAGAATTAGGGTTTAACTTTATTATTCCATAATTGGTGCTCTGTGAGACGAAGAGAAAGTAAAAGTTCCGTGTAGAATATGAATAAGGTGGAACCTTCAGGGATCCGGGATCATGGCTTCTAACCGTACTCGACCGACACACTACCCAAGTGCTCCATCAGTCCTCTGAGTCCTGGTTAACCTGCGTAGCCACCTAGAGTACGACACAGGTTGCACTCCAATTCTCTTATACTTATTATATGCTCTTATGTACCCTGCTCTCCGTTTATTAGTGGTAAATACGATGTCTTTTTGTTAAAAATAATTCCATGGTAGAGGCTCGCAGCGGAAACGATTTTGCGATCGAAAGACCGTTCATGGTGCATGTTACATGATTTAAACTTTCATTGAAACTAATCTACATATGTGTGCATGTGTATGCACGTGAATCGAACACCCTAACGGCAATCTAGCGTAATGATTATCTAGCATGCATGCAAATCATAATACTCGCTAGATTTACATATTAGATTACACATACCTTTCGTACGGATCTTTTAACCACGAAGAATTGTCTTCTTTGTCGATGGAGACGGAAGATCGTTCGCGAAGATGCTGATGGTACGAATAGAGACGATGCCTTCTTGTTCACCTGATCTCACACGATGCACGGAACGTCGCTCTTGGATCTCTGAGTGCCTCCGAAGAACGACCCTTCTCCTTCTACGAAACTCTATGCGAGGAAGACGAAGTAGCAAGCGGGAAAGTAGAGAGAGATTAGGGAGAGAACTAGAGAGATGAGAGAGAGAGGGGGCACGGTTTTTTTTCATCAATATGGCCGGCCCCATATAGTCCCTTATATAGGGCCGGCCTACCCCCTTGGATAAGGATCCAAGGGGATAAAGACCTCCCACAATTATCTCTCCATTATCGCCCTTTTATCTCTTCTTCTATTTATCCGTTTTCCCACTTTTTAGGGCTCGATTTTGACCAATTCAAACCCTTATCCCTATCTATATGGCCGGCCCTATAGATGAGGGATTCTTATCCCTACAACATAGGGTCGGCCCTAGCAAGGTCTCCCACTGCTAGGGTCGGCCAAGAGTGAGGTCCGGCAGAGTGAGGTTTTTACCAAAACGCCCTGATGCCTCATTTTGACCATTTTTAGCGTGCGAGACCTAGCGGCCATTACTTAAGTGATTTCCACTAGTTACCTTACTATTAACTGAGGACACCTGAGGGTGCCTCTAGCAAAGTCAACTAGTCAACTCGCAGCATACCCCGGTGCATCGCACCTATGCAGCGAAGTTCACTTATGGCTAGGGATTACTACGTGCGCCTCTGTACTAGTCTCGGGCATAACCCTTAGTACTCGCATGTAGTTACGCATCTACCGTGCTCTAGTGTCAAGCACACACGGAGCGTATACTACTTTCTTCCTCTTAGTGCTTAAGGTGTTACGAGGAGATGGTTCAAGAACTGTACATAATATAGATAAGGTGGAACCATCAGGGACCGGGGTTCATGGCTTCCACCTCAAGCTCGATCGATACACTACCCGAGTGTACCATCGATCCTCTGCGCTCGAGTTAACCTGCGTAGCCAACCAGAGTGCGACGCAGGCTGCACTCCAATTCACCCAGACTTACTATGTTCTCCATCATACCCCTGCTTTCCGCTTAGTAGTGGTAAACCCGCTGTCCCTCCACTTGATGCCATGATTCACTTCGAGCGGTGGAGACTACCATCAGACTCAAATAATCATATGACTTGGTTCCTGTTAGGTTTGATGTGGTCCTACAGCTCGTAAAACCCTAGGTTTGGCTGTATATGGTTGATAGTTTATTTAGGATTGTATAAAGGTACGTATTATTATACGTGTTCTGTTTATAGAACTTTAAGAACCATGGCTATATAGTAGTCCATCTGAGTGGGAGACTCAGTGGATCGGTCCTATGAGCCTAAATCGTTCGCAGCTTTGATTTGGGTTGGTCGTCCTATCAGGATAAGCTGTTGGAATGACAGAGCATGAGTATCTCCATAATGGTCATTATCAGGCATAGTGTCTATGGCCGAACGGAACCAACACGGTGCACAGATCGGTGAGAAGACACCGGTGCATATAGCCGTGTTTCTGCTTAGGGTAATCAGTCCTAAACCCTGAGGAACCGTGACCGATGGACTAACCAGTTGCGTGTAACTTTGGTTCACCAATGTGTGAGGGATCTAACCATGACCCAATACCACGGTGCGCTGGGTTACCGGGCTGGCGTTGGATCGGCACGCCACTCTTGTAGGCCATCCATATCCTTATCGGGAGGTGCATTCCTTGGTATGACATACACCGCACTAAACCCAGGCCTGGTGGTCAATAGTTGAGCTGTTGACCGAATCCGGTTGCTTGGACAAAGCGATCGGAGGTGCGATGTGATAGTCAACCTGGAAGGAACCTAGTCATATGGTAACTCGAGTCTGACGGTGCTCTCCACCGCTCGAGTTGACTCATGGCACCAAGTGGAGGGACATCTTATTACTAATACTAAGCGGAGAGCAGGGGTATGCGAGAGAGCTTAATAAGTCTGGGAGAATTGGAGTGCAGCCTGCGTCGCACTCTGGGTGGCCACGCAGGTTAACCGGGACCCAGAGGATTGACAGGGACACTTGGGTAGTGTGTCGATCGGGTTCGATTGGAAGCCATGAATCCTAGTCCCTGAAGGTTCCACCCTATCCACGATCGTTACGGATCATTACTTTCTCCTTGTCTCACTACATATTATGAGTTGAAGAAATAATGCCTAATCGTTCTGTGTTCCGTGAGTGTATAGTACTGGAGCATAGTGGTTGCACAGGACTAAGTGTGTTCACTAGGGGGCAACCCCAGAGTAGTGTAGAGATATACGATGTTGCCATTATACCATGAGGAGTCTATTCCGTGTGTGCGTGTTGCACTAGATCGCAGAATGCGAGTTTAGTAATTTTTACTATGGGGCACCCCACCTTTTATTAAGGGCACCCTAGTAAATAGTAAAAATACTATTCATCAACCCATGGTGTATTGACTTGTTGCTGATGCCGATGAGGTGCCCTAAGTGTTAGGGTGCATTATCGTGCACGTAGATGGGCCATACATAGTCCCGCATGAGGTGAACGATCACTAGATGCATGGGGGCATTTTGGTCATTTCAAAATGTCCCGCATGCCCTAGTGGCCGCCATCCTCATTAGGGCTAGCTTGCATGGCCATCAAACTTATAATTAAGGGATTAATTCAAATTTGAAAGAATTTGAATCATCTCCTTAATTGCAACAATTTTAATATGGCAACTAGTAATAAAGAGGGGCATTGAATTTGAGAGTAATGAGATGGAGAGAGAGAGGAACAGTTTCAAATGACAAGGGAGAGTGAGGGGCACGAATTTCAGATCTGAAAATGGTGCATCCTTCTCATTTTTTTTCCTGTGAAGAACCAAAGCCCCTTCTCTTATGGTTCGGATTTTTGCCATCTTTCTCTCTTGGGTTCATCTCTCTCTAATTCCTTCATCTTCTTCTCCAAGTGTGTGTGTGTGAGAATGATGGAGATCGCTTGCACTCTGAGGCACTCAGAGATTAGAGTGCAAGGATCCGGGATGATATGTGAGATCGGGTGAATCCGATGAGATTCATTTCTCTCTTGCGCGAGGATCCCGCACGTGATTGCTGCCCATATTTTACCGGCAGATCTGCACTGTTTTGATCACTGGAGGAGCTATAGAAGTCCAAATGACTTCAAACTGGTTGCAAATTCTTGGCGTTGAAGTCTTCTTTCCAGTAAATCAAGTTTCACTCCGTTCCGATATCGGGATAGAAAGTTATGGCCTTTGCACTAAAGGGTGTTCGTGCAGATCCAAATTTGTCTTCATCAACATTGAAGCAATTCTTCGCGGTGTTAAATCCCGCACGAAGGTATAACCTACTAACCCCATGATCTATCATAATGCATACATATGAAATATGTTAATCATTTCGATAGATGACTATAGGGGTTCGATTCGTATTTGTTTTATCATTTGAGCATATGATTAATATGAATGAAAATTTTAAAATGCACCGCACACCGAAACGATCCTCGGGATCCACTTCACCTTCCGCTGCGCCTCCGATATCATTCCAACAAATGGTATCAGAGCCATTTGGTGTGCGATTCATGAGAAAATTTTTCATGGAACGAATCGTATGTGCATTTGATAAACGAATGCATCACCGGGGTTTGCGTAGATCATATATTCATATATGTCGCATTTTATGCATAGTGTGTTTTGCAGGGCACCGCTATAGTGTGATTATTTGCTTTCGGGGGTCGGACCCCGAAATATAATTACATGGTATTTCGATTGTTTCTGTGATGGATGAATGTAAGGCCTAATGGGACAAGCGCGTGGAGGTTGACCACGGCTTGGTTTTTCTCGGCCCTTATTTCTATTCTTGTCTTTATTCTTCTACCTAGGAAAATGTGTACGAACGAGTAATTGCTCTGAGCGTACTAGTATTTTCAGTTACAGGTTGAAGTCTTGGAGGACAATGATAGATCGGAGATTCATCACTCGAGGACCGAGTGCGGTGGCCCAAAGTAAGGAATATCTGGAAGATGCCATTGAAGAAATGTCAGAGCATTGCTAGTCAGGTTCAGGGGTCGGACCCTGAACTTGATATCAATGGATGTTTGTTTTTCTTTGGTTGGATATTTTTTTAAACCCCGATGAAAGAATATAATCTGATGTAGTATGTGTTAGATTGTGGGATGCCCTTTCCCCACTATTTGTGGGATGCCTTTTCCCCACTTGGTCCATGCAACCATTAGGTTAGATCTCCATTTAATAACAGCCGTAGTCTAATTGGTGTTTGATGATAGTTGGATCCCATAACACTCGGTTATGCCACCGTTAGGTCGAGGTCCGACGGAGGTTGTCGGATGTCCCTAATTGGTTTGACATCGAAACCAATAGTGATGTGGTGATCATCTATGACATCAAACATCAAGTTGCATATGAGGAGTCATACTAATGGGAGACATTTCCTTGTATGTCTAGACCATAGGCTAGGCTCTAGAGCACAAAGGGTAATGATCATTTTATTTAGTATCGGAGGCTTGGAGAGTACGTAATGTGATTCTCGGGAGAAAGGTGACAACTGAGTATCCACGGGATAGGGACTATGGTCCTTTCCAAGTCTATCTATACTTTATAAGAGGTCTTAACTCTAGTGGGAGCGCGGTATGATCATGGTCTAGGTCTAGGTTGTCGTAACCTAGGATCTAAAATACTTGCATTAAAATAACCCTCACCATAATTAAGGGATATGTAAGAGGACTCAGTGTGAGTGCCCCTGGCCTCCATGACCAATTGCTAAATTTCTGGATGATAGGGTATGGCTCAACATCCCCCTCGGGTGAGAGTTATGTTCTGTCATGCCGGAGGCTTAGCAGTCTCCTTCGGGATATGGTGGTCACGATGCCAGGAGAGAAGGGCTTTTCCCGTCCTCGCGGGGGCCGCATGAACTCCCGTGTCGTGATTGCCTAGGCTCGTGGGTAAGCATCCGAAGCACCTATGAGGCTACCCGTTGCGTTGCATGGAGATCACGGGGGGCTTGCCAAAAGGTACCATGGTCCATCATAGTCCGTTTGTGGCAGATTTGGATTGGATCGGAAAGATCCGATGTGAGCGGAGGACGATACACACTGCCCCCTCAGGCGGGTGTATCCGAATCCGAGATCTCGCATACATGGTAAATTACTCCATGGAGATATCTTCGCTTTGAGGGTAGCGTTGGCATATGGATGTAATTAGCTTGTTTTAAAAATATCCTTAAAATAAGTTTTAATACAATCTATATTCAACCATAGATCCCCTATCCGCTATCCCATTAGACAACTAGATAACGGGAACCGACTTCGTAGACCGGTAGCGCCATCATGACCTTATGTTTAGGATTGGTAAACTAATATGGCTATAAATCTTAATGTCCCTAAACCATACCCATCGGGTCCAGATGCCACTGTGGCACAGGCTAGCGCATATAACGACTAACGAGAGTCTGTAGAGATGTGCAAGTGCTATGTCATAGCATACTTGCGGACAACTCTTCAGAAGTAAGTCAGACATATGTCGGGTCCTCTGATGTAATGTTCTGTTACAGCATCAGATGTCTGAGGGGCGCAGTCAAATGACTCGCTATCTCACCATCAAGAAACTAGCCAGCACTAAGATATTTGATGGAATACTGGTTTGGAAACACATCCTTGGGTTCCAGAGCGAACTGGTTTTCTTTGACATAGTGGTAGATGTCGAGGTGATGGAGAACATCTGTCTTGCATCCTTATATGGAACCTTTGAAGGCTTTGTCAGAGACTTCAGCCTTTACAAACTGGAGATGACAAATGCGGAACTTCTGGGAGCTATCCAGGTCACTAAGGATGGGATCAAGATTAAAGGTGATTCCTTTAGTGCGTAACTTAGGCCTTCTATGAAGTGCCTAAAAGTAAGAACTGATCAGAAACTAAAAACAATGCTTGTATAGAATCAGGAGCAGACTCTTAAGTCTGGTGAAGCATAGTACGAAAGTGCTTCCGATGTGGCATTGGAAGATTGAATATGGTATCAGGGTGCTAGGACAGGTAAACATCAACTCTTGGTAGAGTCGAATTGCCATCTAGTAGCAGTGCTTCTGCTTCTTGAAATATGGACTTCGTGTCTATAGAGATTCAAGGAAAGTAGAAGGCTACTTATTGGTAAGGTGGTCCTAACATAGATACTGATACCATAACAACTGCGGAAGCTGTTAATATGTTATCTTAGATTTTTCGATAGAAGGATTTTGATCCTTAGAGATTTAGTTATGTTTCCTCCAAGCTAAATAAAGATTTTCAGTTCTAATCGATGGCTTCAGTGCATCTCTTAAACTGAATAGGTACCTTCATTGCTAAAGGAATAGCTCATAACAATCTCTTTGTATTAAAATATAGTTCGAAAATAGATTACATAATAGCTGTAGTATCTAATTCATATTCATCTTATTCCTTGGGATAACTTAATCCAATTGTGGCTCCTATGACTTAGATATATTGTCTCAGACATAATTCAAAGGTTAGTGAAGACCGAGTTTCTAAATACAGATTCCTCGAAGATCCTTCCGACCTGTGAGTCTTGTTTGGAAGGCAAAATGACTAAAAGGGCCACTGAGGTATTGGAGTTAACCCATTCTGACGTATGTGGTTCCAAGAGCATCCAAATGGATAATATCTATTGGATGAGTTCCATAGGTACCTGATAGGGCATGGGATGATATCCCAGTTAATTGCTCCAGGGACACCATGCCAGAATGGAATATCCCAGAGAAGGAATAAGACCCTGTTAGATATGGTCTAAAGAATGATGAGTTGTGCCAAGTTTACTACCCACCTTCTATGGGTTACACCTTGAGACACAGTAGAGTATATCTTGAATAATATCTCATTTAATCAGTGCCTCATACCCCTGAAAAGCTGTAGTCTGGGCGAAAGCCTATACTACGGCATTTTAGTATATGGGGATGTCCTGCATATGTGCAGAAGGACAAGAGGGATAAGATGGAGACTAAGTTCAAGGTGTATCTGTTTATAGGTTATCCTAGAAAAATATAAGGTGGACTATCCATGATCCTGAGGAATAGAAGGTGATCTTTTCTACGAATGCCATCTACCTAGAGCGGGATTCTATTATAGACCATATGTCCACTAGTAAGGTAGTTCTGGGTGAATTACTGGATACTAGTGGAGAGCGCATGATCGGAAACGTAGTGGTAATAGATGATGCAGACACTAGTATACCAGAAACTGTAGAAATAATTTGCTCTGTACCATAACCATTTTGTCGCAGTGGGAGCATTATTAGAGCTCTTGAAAGATTTTGTGGACAAACTTTGTGAATTAGTCCATAAATTCAAGAGGATGGCCCTTTGAGCTACGACGAAGTAGTGAATTTTTTTTTTTGACAGAACTGTCTGACAGAAAGTCATGGAGACAAAGCTTGCATCAGTGTCCAGTGATACTCTTTTGTACCAGGGTTCATCAAAGCTTTATTAAAGCATATTTGGATTGGGTCAAAGTTAAAGACCCGTGTAAGCGGATCACTGTGCGCACCCTCCCTCGAGTGGGCGTATACTGAATCTAAGGCTTGCACACCTGGCAACTTAGCCCATTGCGTAGAAGTTGGCAGAAGAGAGGATATATGATGTAGTTTCCAGGTTTATGAGTTAGCAGGTCAGGAATACCTAGCTTACAGAATTGCAAAAGTTCATTTATGGACTGAAGCAAGTATCCAGGAGAAGCAATATCTATCTTGATCAAGTTTGACCTATTCATACAGATTTGATCAAAATAAGCCAAGTGTGTACAAGAGGAGCGATGAAACTATAGGGGTGTACCTATTACTTTACATAGACGATGTTCTACTGATTGAAAATGAAGTAGGAACGTTGCCTAAGTTAAATGTCTGGTTATTATCTTAATTCGACTGAAAGACCTTCATGAGACGAGTTATGTTTTGGAGATCATGGTAACTCGAGATCATCAGAACATGATTCTCACGCTATCACAGGCTATGCATAGAGATATGGTTCTAGCCAGAATCAATATACAAGACTCCAAAAGGGGTTTCTTGCTAAAGCTTGAAACTGTCGAATGATATAAATCATATGATACTTAAGAAGATGACAGAAATACAGAAGATGCCCTATGCTTATGCAAAGGGTAGTCGTATGCCATGATTGTATAAGATGCTAGTTATCTGTTGCACAGCAGGAATGGTGGGTCGGTTTTAGTCGAATCCGGGTCCAGTTAACTAGACTGATGTGAAGAGTATACTCGATATCCTCGTCAAACAAGGACTATGAGTTAGTTTACACTTCACAAGACTTGACGTCGATTGGATGCACAAGATCTGATTTAGCATCAGATATATAATCCTGAGAATTGACTTCAGGTATAGTTTTCACCTTGGGATGAAAAGCGATTAGTTAGTGGAGTGTGAAGCTATAATGCATCACGGGCTCCACTACAGAAGCCTAAGCACATTGTAGCGTGCGTGACAGGAAAATAGGTGGTATGGCTCGGTAAATTCATAGTAAACTTGGAAAGCATACCAGAGGCTCAGTTTTTTATTGTAACAACCACTACAAAAAAAACAGTTATTACCGACGGACAATATCCGTCGGTAATATTAAAATTCCGTCGGTAATGTTCTATAGCGACGGAAGATATTTCCGTCGCTGGCTGTCGGGAAAGAAGGCGTCGGGGAAAACAATACGACGGACTAATTATTACCGTCGGTAATAATAATTAATACCGACGGTAATATTAAAGCCGTCGGTAATATTTAATCAATTAAAAACTAATATAATATAGTATTACCGACGAAACATAATAATACGTCGGTAATATATAACCATTTTACCGACGGGTATAGTCTATCCTGTCGGTAATACTATATATATTACCGACACATATATATTACCCGTCGGTAATAATATATATATTACCGACAAAATTTATATAACCGTCGGTAATACTATATCTATTACCGACGCATATATATATTACCCGTCGGTAATAATATATATATTACCGACGGATATTATATACCGTCGGCACATTATTAATAATTTAAAAAAATAAAAATATTATTACCGACGGAATAATTAATTTTCGTCGGTAATAAGTATGTTTTTTTTATAATAAATTTACCTAAATAATGTTAATTAATTTCTGTGATTCAATACCACAATATATTACCACAATTTATCAAATATTACCACAATTTATAAAATATTACCGCAAATTTTAAAATTTTACCTAAATTGATAAAAAATTACAGCAAATTATCAAATATTACCACAGTTCCCGGCCGACAATTATAGACAAGAACAAAAAATAACCATATATTACAAAATAATATTTACACAATCCAGAACTGAGAGATGATACATGTCCTATCTCAACCACCCCCGCCCGCCACCAACGCCGGTGCTCTCATCGATCCCCTGACGCCGCCCTATCTCAACCACGCCCGCCCACCACCAACGCTGGTGCTCTCATCGATCCCCTGACGCCGCCCTGCTCCTGCAATTAACATGTATTTGTTAAAAAAATGGTTTATATCTATAACTGAGCCTAAGCGTTAAAAAATGATAAGTTAGCGTGTTTCGGTTTTGAAATAGGTTTGGATTCGATCCGATCGTAGAATTATCGGCATCCGATAATTCGAACTTGGAATTATTCCGTATTTCGGACTTGCGAGCGGGTTCTAATTGGATATTTGACCAATTTATGCTCCGATTCACCGATTTAGAGTCTAAGTGTTGAAAAATCATAACTTAGCGTGTTTCGGATATGAAATAGCTAGGTTTGGATTCGATCGGATCGTCATCGGATCGGCATTCGATAATTCGAACTTGGAATTATTCCGTATTTCGGACTTGCAAGCGGGTTCTAATTGGATATTTGACCAATTTACGCTCCGATTCACCGATTTAGAGTCTAAGTGTTGGAAAATCATAAGTTAGCGTGTTTCGGATATGAAATAGGTTTGGATTCGATCCGATCGTCATCGGATCGGCATCCGATAATTCGAAGTTGGATTTATTCCGTATTTCGGACTTGCGAGCGGGTTCTAATTGGATATTTGACCAATTTACGCTCCGATTCACCGATTTAGAGTCTAAGTGTTGGAAAATCATAAGTTAGCGTGTTTCGGATATGAAATAGGTTTGGATTCGATCCGATCGTCATCGGATCGGCATCCGATAATTCGAACTTGGAATTATTCCGTATTTCGGACTTGCGAGCGGGTTCTAATTGGATATTTGACCAATTTACGTTTCGATTCACCGATTTAGAGTCTAAGTGTTGGAAAATCATAAGTTAGCGTGTTTCGGATATGAAATAGGTTTGGATTCGATCGGATTATCATCGGATCGGCATCTGATAATTCGAACTTGGAATTATTCCGTATTTCGGACTTGCGAGCGGGTTCTAATTTGATATTTGACCAATTTACGCTCCGATTCACCGATTTAGAGTCTAAGTGTTGAAAAATCATAAGTTAGCGTGTTTCGGATATGAAATAGGTTTGGATTCGATCGAATCATCATCGGATCGGCATCCGATAATTCGAACTTGGAATTATTCCGTATTTCGGACTTGCGAGCGGGTTCTAATTGGATATTTGACCAATTTACGCTCTGATTCACCGATTTAGAGTCTAAGTGTTGGAAAATCATAAGTTAGCGTGTTTCGGATATGAAATAGGTTTGGATTCGATCCGATCGTTATCGGATCGGCATCCGATAATTCGAACTTGGAATTATTCCGTATTTCGGACTTGCGAGCGGGTTCTAATTGGATATTTGACCAATTTACGCTCCGATTCACCGATTTAGAGTCTAAGTGTTGGAAAATCATAAGTTAGCGTGTTTCGGATATAAAATAGGTTTGGATTCGATCCGATCGTCATCGGATCGGCATCCGGTAATTCAAAGTTGGAATTATTCCGTATTTCGGACTTGCGAGCGGGTTCTAATTGGATATTTGACCAATTTACGTTCCGATTCACCGATTTAGAGTCTAAGTGTTGGAAAATCATAAGTTAGCGTGTTTCGGATATGAAATAGGTTTGGATTAGATCGGATCATCATCGGATCGGTATCTGATAATTCGAACTTGGAATTATTCTGTATTTCGGACTTGCGAGCGGGTTCTAATTGGATATTTGACCAATTTACGCTCTGATTCACCGATTTAGAGTCTAAGTGTTGGAAAATCATAAGTTAGCGTGTTTCGGATATGAAATAGGTTTGGATTCGATCGAATCATCATCGGATCGGCATCCGATAATTCGAACTTGGAATTATTCCGTATTTCGGACTTGCGAGCGGGTTCTAATTTGATATTTGACCAATTTACGCTCCGATTCACCGATTTAGAGTCTAAGTGTTGAAAAATCATAAGTTAGCGTGTTTCGGATATGAAATAGGTTTGGATTCGATCGGATCATCATCGGATCGGCATCCGATAATTCGAACTTGGAATTATTCCGTATTTCGGACTTGCGAGCGGGTTCTAATTTGATATTTGACCAATTTACGCTCCGATTCACCGATTTAGAGTCTAAGTGTTGGAAAATCATAAGTTAGCGTGTTTCGGATATGAAATAGGTTTGGATTCAATCCGATCGTCATCGGATCGGCATCCGGTAATTCGAAGTTGGAATTATTCCGTATTTCGGACTTGCGAGCGGGTTCTAATTGGATATTTGACCAATTTACGCTCCGATTCACCGATTTAGAGTCTAAGTGTTGGAAAATCATAAGTTAGCGTGTTTCGGATATGAAATAGGTTTGGATTCGATCCGATCGTCATCGCATCGGCATCCGATAATTCGAACTTGGAATTATTCCGTATTTCGGACTTGCGAGCGGGTTCTAATTGGATATTTGACCAATTTACGTTCCGATTCACCGATTTAGAGTCTAAGTGTTGGAAAATCATAAGTTAGCGTGTTTCGGATATGAAATAGGTTTGGATTCGATCGGATCATCATCGGATCGGCATCCGATAATTCGAACTTGGAATTATTCCGTATTTCGGACTTGCGAGCGGGTTCTAATTTGATATTTGACCAATTTACGCTCCGATTCACCGATTTAAAGTCTAAGTGTTGGAAAATCATAAGTTAGCGTGTTTCGGATATGAAATAGGTTTGGATTCGATCGGATCATCATCGGATCGACATCCGATAATTCGAACTTGGAATTATTCCGTATTTCGGACTTGCGAGCGGGTTCTAATTTGATATTTGACCAATTTACGCTCCGATTCACCGATTTAGAGTCTAAGTGTTGGAAAATCATAAGTTAGCGTGTTTCGGATATGAAATAGGTTTGGATTCGATCCGATCGTCATCGGATCGGCATCCGATAATTCGAACTTGGAATTATTCCGTATTTCGGACTTGCGAGCGGGTTCTAATTGGATATTTGACCAATTTACGCTCCGATTCACCGATTTAGAGTCTAAGTATTGGAAAATCATAAGTTAGCATGTTTCGGATATGAAATAGGTTTGGATTCGATCCGATCGTCATTGGATCGGCATCCGGTAATTCGAACTTGGAATTATTCCGTATTTCGGACTTGCGAGCGGGTTCTAATTGGATATTTGACCAATTTACGTTCCGATTCACCGATTTAGAGTCTAAGTATTGGAAAATCATAAGTTAGCGTGTTTCGGATATGAAATAGGTTTGGATTCGATCGGATCATCATCGGATCGGCCTCCGATAATTCTAACTTGGAATTATTCCGTATTTCGGACTTGCGAGCGGGTTCTAATTTGATATTTGACCAATTTACGCTCCGATTCACCGATTTAGAGTCTAAGTGTTGGAAAATCATAAGTTAGCGTGTTTCGGATATGAAATAGGTTTGGATTCGATCGGATCATCATCGGATCGGTATCCGATAATTCGAACTTGGAATTATTCCGTATTTCAGACTTGCGAGCGGGTTCTAATTTGATATTTGACCAATTTACGCTCCGATTCACCGATTTAGAGTCTAAGTGTTGGAAAATCATAAGTTAGCGTGTTTCGGATATGAAATAGGTTTGGATTCGATCCGATCGTCATCGGATCGGCATCCGATAATTCGAACTTGGAATTATTCCGTATTTCGGACTTGCGAGCGGGTTCTAATTGGATATTTGACCAATTTACGCTCTGATTCACCGATTTAGAGTCTAAGTGTTGGAAAATCATAAGTTAGCGTGTTTCGGATATGAAATAGGTTTGGATTCGATCCGATCGTCATCGGATCGGCATCCGGTAATTCGAAGTTGAAATTATTCCGTATTTCGGACTTGCGAGCGGGTTCTAATTGGATATTTGACCAATTTACGTTCCGATTCACCGATTTAGAGTCTAAGTGTTGGAAAATCATAAGTTAGCGTGTTTCGGATATGAAATAGGCTTGGATTCGAGCGGATCATCATCGGATCGGCATCCGATAATTCAAACTTGGAATTATTCCGTATTTCGGACTTGCGAGCGGGTTCTAATTTGATATTTGACCAATTTACGCTCCGATTCACCGATTTAGAGTCTAAGTGTTGGAAAATCATAAGTTAGCGTGTTTCGGATATGAAATAGGTTTGGATTCGAGCCGATCGTCATCGGATCGGCATCCAATAATTCGAACTTGGAATTATTCCATATTTCGGACTTGCGAGCGGGTTCTAATTGGATATTTGACCAATTTACGCTCCGCTTCACCAATTTAGAGTCTAAGTGTTGGAAAATCATAAGTTAGCGTGTTTCGGATATGAAATAGGTTTGGATCGATCGGATCGTCATCGGATCGGCATCCGATAATTCGAACTTGGAATTATTCCGTATTTCGGACTTGCGAGCGAGTTCTAATTGGATATTTGACCAATTTACGCTCCGATTCACCGATTTAGAGTCTAAGTGTTGGAAAATCATAAGTTAGCGTGTTTCGGATATGAAATAGGTTTGGATTCGAGCCGATCGTCATTGGATCGGCATCCAATAAATCGAACTTGGAATTATTCCATATTTCGGACTTGCGAGCGGGTTCTAATTGGATATTTGACCAATTTACGCTCCGATTCACCGATTTAGAGTCTAAGTGTTGGAAAATCATAACTTAGCGTGTTTCGGATATGAAATAGGTTTGGATTTGATCGGATCGTCAACGGATCGACATCCGATAATTCCAACTTGGAATTATTTCGTATTTCGGACTTGTGAGCGGTTTCTAATTGGATATTTGACCAATTTACGCTCCGATTCACCGATTTAGAGTCTAAGTGTTGGAAAATCATAAGTTAGCATGTTTCGGATATGAAATAGGTTTGGATTCGATCGGATCGTCATCGGATCGGCATTCGATAATTCGAAGTTGGAATTATTCCGTATTTCGGACTTGCGAGCGAGTTCTAATTGGATATTTGACCAATTTACGCTCCGATTCACCGATTTAGAGTCTAAGTGTTGGAAAATCATAAGTTAGCGTGTTTCGGATATGAAATAGGTTTGGATTCGATCGGATCGTCATCGGATCCGCATCCGATAATTTGAAGTTGGAATTATTCCGTATTTCGGACTTGCGAGCGGGTTCTAATTGGATATTTGACCAATTTACGATTCGATTCACCGATTTAGAGTCTAAGTGTTGGAAAATCATAAGTTAGCGTGTTTCGGATATGAAATAGCTAGGTTTGGATTCGATCCGATCGTCATCGGATCGGCATCCGATAATTCGAACTTGGAATTATTCCGTATTTTGGACTTGCGAGCAAATTCTAATTGGATATTTGACCAATTTACGCTCCGATTCACCGATTTAGAGTCTAAGTGTTGGAAATTCATAAGTTAGCGTGTTTCGGATATGAAATAGGTTTGGATCGATCGGATCGTCATCGGATCGGCATCCGATAATTCGAACTTGGATTTATTCCGTATTTCGGACTTGCGAGCGAGTTCTAATTGGATATTTGACCAATTTACGCTCCGATTCACCGATTTAGAGTCTAAGTGTTGGAAAATCATAAGTTAGCGTGTTTCGGATATGAAATAGGTTTGGATTCGATCCGATCGTCATCGGATCGGCATCCGATAATTCAAACTTAGAATTATTCCGTATTTCGGACTTGCGAGCGGGTTCTAATTGGATATTTGACCAATTTACGCTCCGCTTCACCGATTTAGAGTCTAAGTGTTGGAAAATCATAACTTAGCGTGTTTCGGATATGAAATAGGTTTGGATTCGATCCGATCGTCATCGGATCGGCATCCGATAATTCGAACTTGGAATTATTCCGTATTTCGGACTTGCAAGCGAGTTCTAATTGGATATTTGAAGAATTTACGCTCCGATTCACCGATTTAGAATCTAAGTGTTGGAAAATCATAACTTAGCGTGTTTCGGATATGAAATTGGTTTGGATTCGATTCGATCCGTATCGGATCGGCATCCGATAATTCGAACTTGGAATTATTCCGTATTTCGGACTTGCGAGCGGGTTCTAATTGGATATTTGAAGAATTTACGCTTTGATTCACCGATTTAGAATCTAAGTGTTGGAAAATCATAAGTGTGATAATATGATCTAAACTCAAATTAGTATGATTCATATTTTTTACTAATATTATAAAGATTAGTAAGTACCTGATCATGAGCCACCGCTAGACCGGCTTATGAAGTCATTAAGCCGACGCTCTAGTTCCCTGCGAGCTTCTCTTTCCTCATCGAGGGCCTTCTTCTCCGCCTCAACCCTCTGCTCGAGGGCCTGCCTCTGCTCTCGCTCCGCCTCAATCCTCTGCTCGAGGGCCTGCCTCTGCTCTCGCTCCGCGTCTAGCGCAGACTGCAACTGAGTGATAGCACCGGTCTGGGTGTCCCGTGCCCTCGAGCGCATACCCTCTCATCCAAAGTAGGAGGAGGGCGTGACTCCAAGGCCCGTACAGAGGACACGGCCATGCGTGGCAGGTCTCAGCACAGTATCCATCGCTGAGTCGACAGATACTGAGCTGGTGGAGGAGCCGGCCTCACCCGACGGGGTCACCAGAAGTCGCATCCTCTCCTATATAAAAACAACCAATGATATTCAATGATATTTTATGGCATATGTATAAGAATATATTAACAGTAATTTAATTACTTACCACTTGCGAGGCAACCCTGTCGTCCAGAAATGCCCCATCGATACGCCGCCTCCTAGAGGCCTCAAAAAGGTCAATCCTATTAGGCTCGTGGCCCAAGGACTGTGTCTGTTGGACATATAAAATAAATAGATGAGTTAATATAACATGTATAGAGTTTTAAATAATAACAATGTTTGTATCATTTACCAGCTGCTGGGCAAGCTGGGGCATGGAGGTCCTCCCCTTCACTGGAGCAGGTGTCGTCGAGGCACTTCTATTCTGCTTGCCTATAGCAGATTTATTCTGTGCAATCGATTAAATTTTGAAACATCAATACAAATTTTTAGTATAACATTAAAACAAGTACGAATCAACAAAATTATAATTATACCTGAAAGCTAGGGGTGGCCCAGTGAGCGACCAAAAACTGTAGAATGTGTAGCGGTGACGCGTCTCTCGTCCCGGCCGCAGCCTGTACCTCCTCAGCCGGCTGGCCGACCAAGTAACCGTAGAGCTTGTAGAGCTCGTGACGGTAATCCCTGTACCGCTCACCCATCGTCTTCCATAAGTCCTCCCGATGGGTGTCGGTTTCCATGTTCTCCCGATCGGTGTCGGTAATCCCTGTACCGCTCACCCATCGTCTTCCACAAGTCTTCCACAAGCTCTTTTGTTCTGCCTCCACTTATGGCCGTCAACAAGGAATCTTCGATGGCCCATATAACAGAACTTACCTCCGTTCTTCAACCGTAATGAATCTGTCTCCTTATTGCATGTAGGGCACGCTAATTTTCCTTTAGTACTCCACCCGGATAAGTTGGCATATACAGGAAAATCGTTGATGGTCCATAGAAGTGCCGCATGCATCCGAAAATTCTGGCGCAACGAGGCATCATACGTATCGGCCCCAACTTCCCATAACTCGTTCAACTCCTCAATCAACGGCTGCAAGTAAACGTCAATATCATTACCAGGCGACCTGGGTCCGGGAATGAGCAAGGAGAGCATTGTGTATGGCTTTTTTAAGCACATCCAGGGAGGCAAATTGTATGGAACTAGGACAACTGGCCAAATGCTGTACGACACACTCATATTCCCAAAGGGATTGAAGCCATCGCTAGCAAGCCCTAACCTGACGTTGCGAACTTCACATGCGAATTCAGGATATGTATGATCAAAATCTTTCCACGTCAGAGAGTCGGCCGGATGTCTCATAATCCCGTCATCTGTACGTTCTCGTGCATGTCACCTCATGTGCTCAGCAGTCTTCGATGACATAAACAACCTCTGAAGCCTGTCCCTGAGTGGGAAGTATAGGAGAACCTTTGCAGATACATTTTTCTTCCTTCGACTGGTACTAGACTCGGCATCCGTCTCTTTATATCTCGTTGCTCCGCATATGTGGCATGACCGCGCATGTTCGTACTCTTTCCGGTACAACATACAATCGTTCACGCATGCATCAATTTTCTCATAACCCAGACCGAGATCTTTAATTGTCTTCTTCGCCTCGTAGAATGATTTCGGTACTGTCTCACCCATAGGAAAAGCCTCTTTCAGCAACTCTACCAACATATTAAATGACTTATTACTCCAACCATTGAGGCACTTCAAATGAAGAAGCTTTACAGTGAAAGAGAGTTTTGAAAACTTCTCACACCCCGGGTATAGAGGTTGTTCGGCATCTTTAAGCAATCTGTAGAACTTGTCCGCTTCGATATTGGGCTGATCACCTGACGGTGTTTCCGTGCCTATTCCACCTTGCAAATCATGTATCATACCCTGCATGTCATCGTCATCGTCTGTATTAATATTATCATCAGCGATCACTGTGTTTGAAGTTTCACCGTGAGCTGCCATGGGGACTGCATCTAGCTCCTCACCGTGCGAGAACCAACGGGTATAGGTAATGTCAATGCCATGCATTACCAGATCAACCTCACATTCCTCTCGAACCTTCCTAATCACCCTTCCGCAGTCTATACAGGGACACACAATTTTTCCATCAAGCGGTGCAAGACGCTCAAATGCAAAATCCAGAAATTTTCTGACTCCTTCTCTGTACTCTTGGCTCATGCGATTCGAATTACGCATCCAACTCTTATCGATCGAAGACATCTTCGTCTATCTGGCTATACAACACCTGATATATAATTTCAAACAATGTTATAAGACTCCGCACAATTTCGGTTTCGGTTCCTGAGTATGGAACACCGAACCAAAACTTCTACAGACCATCCACATCCCTAATGGATGGGTGTATTATGATGAGTAGACTAGTCACATAGTAAACCTAGGGTTGGTGGCTAGCATTTGAACTGCTGATAGTTCGAATGCTAGGCATAGCACCAAAGTTATGCGATAGTAAGTCAACAAGTCAGGGAGCCTCATCAAGTAAACACTTGGGGTTTGACGGTTCTCTCTGTCACTCGAGTAGATTTATGGCTTTAGCATACCTCATATCACACCGAACCGACAAAAACCGACCATTTCGGTTTCGGTTTCGGTTTCGGTTTCGGTTTTGATTTTTCGTAAACCGAAAAAAATATAACCGACAAAACCGACACCGAAACCGACCGACAAAACCGACGCTCACCCTAGTCTAAAAACTACATTTTGCCCCCCATTCCCCCATTCAATTCAGTTTTGATAGGATATAAAAATTCAATGTTTTAATTAAAACACGAAAACTCGACTCGACTCGAAACCTTAATGAGTCGAGTAGACTCGACAACTCGGCTAAAACCTGACAAAACTCGAGTCGGATCGAAACTCAGCCGAGTCGGATCGAAACTCAGCCGAGTCGGATCGAAACTCGAGTTTTGGATCGAGTCGGATCGAAACTCAGCCGAGTCGAGTCGACTTGGCCGAGTGTAGAGTCGACTCTGCGAGTTTTCAAGCAAAATATATAGGATTTTTAACCAGCCATAACCTTTTTTAATATGACATTATAGAAATTGTGGCAGCATCCACCATCCGTGAAAATCAGCAATGTCAGCAAAATGGATATGGATAGAAATCCATTAAGTGAAGACTATTGAATTGCTCTAACTATGAAAAATAAATCAACAAAATAGATATTTGAAATCACTAAGAGGAGTATTTTGAAATATGGGAAAGCATGTCTAATTAAATGAAAGACTTCATTCATGATCAAAATATGAAAAAAAAAATCAGCAATGCATGGGTAAGATGAATGAACTCCAGGGCATTTGCATTCAAGGAGGAGGAGCTCACCGGGGGGAGGAGGAGGAGGAGGAGCTCGCCGGCGCGCACGAGAGGAGCTCACCGGAGTCCACAGGAGGAGGAGGAGGCGGAGCTCGCCGGTGCGCACGAGAGGGGAGGGGTGGCCGACCGGCCGGAGGGGGGGAGGGAGGCCGGGGAGGGGGGGAGGGTGGCCGGGGAGGGGGGGAGATTGAGAGAGAGAGAGAGAGGGGCGGCCGGGAGAGATCGAAACAGAAGAGATCAAAGGGGATCTCGTCTTTTTAATTTATAACAGGGTTTTTACCGACGGAAAGTTTGCCTTCCGTCGGTAAAACTAATCTTTTTACCGACGGTAAATAACTATCCGTCGGTAAAACTCCACGACGAAACCACAAGTTCAATTTTTTCCAGAGGCTCGGTTTGGCACCCTGAGTTTCGTCGGGACATTTTACCGACGGAAACTTAATTACCGTCGGTATGGTGCCGACGGACATATAAATTCCGTCGGTATAATTAGTTATACCGACGGAAATTTAACGTCCGTCGGTAAAAAGCACGACGAAAATCAACGTTCTATTTTTTTTCTAGAGGCTCGGTTTTTACACTGAGTTTCGTCGGGACAATTTTACCGACGGATATTTAATTACCGTCGGTATATTGCCGACGGACATATTATGGCTGTCGGTAACATTGGTTATACCGACGGAAATACAATTTCCGTCGGTACAATATCACGACGATGACATTTTGCCGACGGTCTATATGTAGCCGTCGGTATAAAGGATATTACCGACGGTAAATATGTTTACCATCGGTATAAATATGCAAAGAAAATTTAAAAAATTGAAGTTATAATACCGACGGATATTATTGTCACCGTCGGTAAAACGTGTATTATTACCGACGGTGATAATAATATCCGTCGGTAAAGACCCTATTTCTTGTAGTGAACAAAAGAGCGGTAGCAAGAGCCTATGCACCACCATAAAGGGAAAATATATCAAATACAAATTCTACTTGATCTGGTAGTTTTAGGAGGAAAGGCAAGTGGCGGTAACTAAGGTAGCATCTGCAGATAATGTTGCTGATTCCTTTAGGGAATTCATGCAAAAGCTTTTGGGCAGCATGTAGAAGCTATAGAGCTTATGACCGTTTTTCCTCGCTAGACCAAGTGGGAGATTGTTAGGTTTGATGTGGTCCTACAGCTCGTAAAACCCTAGGTTTGGCTGTATATGGTTGATAGTTTATTTAGGATTGTATAAAGGTATATATTATTATACGTGTTCTGCTTATAGAACTTTAAGAACCATGGCTATATAGTAGTCCATCTGAGTGGGAGACTCAATGGATCGGTCCTATGAGCCTAAATCGTTCGCAGCTCTGATTTGGGTTGGTCGCCCTATCAGGATAAGCTGTTGGAATGACAGAGCATGAGTATCTCCATAATGGTCATTACCAGGCATAGTGTCTATGGCCGATCGGAACCAACACGGTGCACAGATCGATGAGCAGACACCGGTGCATATAGCCGTGTTTCTGCTTAGGGTAATCGGTCCTAAACCCTGAGGAACCATGACCGGTGGACTAACCAGTTGCGTGTAACTTTGGTTCACCAACGTGTGAGGGATCTAACCATGACCCAATACCACGGTGCGCTGGGTTACCGGGCTGGCGTTGCATCAGCACGCCACTTTTGCAGGCCATCCATATCCTTATCGGGAGGTGCGTTCCTTGGTATGACATACACCGTACTAAACCCAGGCCTGGTGGTCAATAGTTGAGCTGTTGACTAGATCCGGTTGCTTGGACAAAGCGATCGGAGGTGCGATGTGATAGTCAACCTGGAAGGAACCTAGTCATATGGTAACTCAAGTCTGACGGTGCTCTCCACCGCTCGAGTTGACTCATGGCACCAAGTGGAGGGACATCGTATTACTAATACTAAGCGGAGAGCAGGGGTATGCGAGAGAGCTTAATAAGTCTGGGAGAATATGAGTGCAGCCTGCGTCACACTCTGGGTGGCCACGCAGGTTAACCGGGACCCAGAGGATTGACAGGGACACTTGGGTAGTGTGTCGATTGGGTTCGGTTGGAAGCCATGAATCCTAGTCCCTGAAGGTTCCACCCTATCCACGATCGTTACGGATCATTACTTTCTTCTTGTCTCACTGCATATTATGAGTTGAAGAAATAATGCATAATCGTTCTGTGTTCCGTGAGTGCATAGCACTGGAGCATGGTGGTTGCACAGGACTAAGTGTGTTCACTAGGGGGCAACCCCAGAGTAGTGTAAAGATATACGATGTTGCCATTATACCATGAGGAGTCCATTCCGTGTGTGCGTGTTGCACTAAATCGCAGAATGCGAGTTTAGTAATTTTTACTATGGGGCACCCTACCTTTTACTAAGGGCACCCCAGTAAATAGTAAAAATACTATTCATCAACCCATGGTGTATTGACTTGTTGCTAATGCCGATGAGGTGCCCTAAGTGTTAGGGTGCATTATCGTGCACGTAGATGGGCCATACATAGTCCCGCATGAGGTGAACGATCACTAGATACATGGGGGCATTTTGGTCATTTCAAAATGTCCCTCATGCCTAGTGGCCGCCATCCTCATTAGGGCTAGCTTGCATGGCCATCAAACTTATAATTAAGGGATTAATTCAGATTTGAAAGAATTTGAATCATCTCCTTAATTGCAACAATTTTAATATGACAACTAGTAATAAAGAGAGGCATTGAATTTGAAAGTAATGAGATGGAGAGAGAGAGGAACGGTTTCAAATGGCAAGGGAGACTGAGGGGCACGAATTTCAGATCTGAAAATGGTGCATCCTTCTCAATTTTTTTCCTATGAAGAACCAAAGCCCCTTCTCTTATGGTTCGGATTTTTGCTATCTTTCTCTCTTGGGTTCATCTCTCTTTAATTCCTTCATCTTCTTCTCCAAGTGTGTGTGTGAGAATGATGGAGATGCTTGCACTCTGAGGAACTCAGATATTAGAGTGCAAGGATCCGGGATGATATGTGAGCTCTGGTGAATCCGATGAGATTCATTTCTCTCTTGCGCGAAGATCCCGCACGTGATTGCTGCCCTTAGTTTATCGGCAGATCTGCACTGTTTTTATAACTGGAGGAGCTATAGAAGTCCAAATGACTTCAAACTGGTTGCAAATTCTTGGCGTTGAAGTCTTCTTTCCGGCAAATCAAGTTTCACTCCGTTCCGATGTTGAGATAAAAAGTTACGGCCTTTGCACTGAAGGGTGTTTGTGTAGATCCGAATTTGTCTTCATCAACATTGAAGCAATTCTTCGCGGTGTTAAATCCCGCACGAAGGTATAACCTACTAACCCCTTGATCTATCATAATGCATACATATGAGATATGTTAATCATTTCGATAGATGACTATAGGGGTTCGATTCATATTTGTTTTATCATTTGCGCATATGATTAATATGAATGAAAATTTTAAAATGCACCGCACACCGAAACGATCCTCGGGATCGACTCCACCTTCCATTGCGCCTCCGATATCATTCCAACAGTTCCTTCCAGGTTGACCTATACATCGTACCTCTTATTACCCCGTCGAGTAATCGAACCCGGTCAACAGTCAAACTGGTGACCACCAGGCCTGGGTTTGGTACAGTATAAGTCACACCAAGGAACGCACCTCCCTTCAGGGGTGTGGATGGCCTGCAGGAGTGACACGCTAATGCAATGCCAGTCGGATCACCCAGTACACCGTGGTTTTGGATCACTGCATACAGATCCTCACACATTGGTGCGCCAAAGCACCACGCAACTGGTTAGTCCATCAGACATGGTTTCTCAGAGTTTAGGACCGTTTTACCCTAAGCAGAAACACGGCTTAGTGTACCAGTGTCTGCTCACTGATCTGTACACCATGTTAGTTCTGTTTAGCCATAGACACTGTGCCTGGTGATGACCATGGTGAAGATATCCCATGAACTGTCATCGCCAATAGCTTATTATGATGAGGCGACCAACCTGATCATAGCTGCGAACTGATTTAGATTATATGGGACCAATCCACTCAGTCTTCAACTCAGTGAGCTACCATATAACCATGACTCTCTGTTCTTAAAAGAACACGTAACTATGTTACGTATCTATATGCATCTTATATAATAACTATCAATCTTTATTAGACCAAAACATAAAGTTTTACAAGCTTAGAACACATCAATCCTAACAATCTCCCACTTGGTCTAGCGTAGCAAAACGGTTTTGACTCCCATCGCGTCCACATGTCACTCGAATGCCTTGATAGGTATTGCCTTGGTGAAAGGATCAACAACATTATCTGTAGATGCAATTTGTGTCACCGCTACTCGCCCTTGCTTTTGAAACTACCGTATCAAGTGGAATTTGCGCTCGATGTGCTTCCCCTTTTGGTGATGTCTTGGCTCCTTTGCTTGTGCTACCGCCCCACTATTATCGTAGTAAAGCACAATAGGTAACTGGGCCTCTGGTACGTACCCCAAATCCATAAGGAATTTCTTGAGCCATACCGCCTCTTTGGCTGCCTCGCACGCTGCAACGTACTCAGCCTCTGTGGTAGAGTCCGCGATGCATTTCTGCTTCACACTCTGCCAACTAACCGCTGCTCCTCCTAACATAAACACAAAACCTGATGTCGATTTTTTGGATTCCAAATCTGACATAAAGTCAGAATCTGTAAATCCAATCGACGTCAGTTCTTGTGCAGTGTAAACCAACTCATAATCCCTTGTTCTACGAAGGTACTTAAGTATACACTTCACAGCTGTCCAGTGATCTGGATCCGGATTCGACTGAAACCGACCCATCATGCCTACTGCGAAACAGATATCTGGCCTTGTATAATGCATAACATACATTAGATTACCTAATGCCGAAGCATAAGGTATCTTCTGTATTTCTGCTCTCTCCTTAGGTGTCTTAGGACATTGATCCTTAGACAATTTTACGCCACGTTTAAATGACACAAAACCCTTCTTGGAGTTTTGCATGTCAAACCTAGCCATAACCTTATCTATATACGTGGCTTGTGACAGCGAGAGAATCATGTTCTAGCGATCTCGTGTTACCTTGATCCCCAAAATATAACTCGCTTCACCTAAGTCTTTCATATTGAACTGTATTGACAACCAGACCTTTACCGTTGACAATGTTCCAACATCATTTCCAATGAGTAGAATACCATCTACGTAAAGTATCAAATATACCACTGTATTCTTATCACTCCTCTTGTATACACATGGTTCATCCTCATTTTGAGTAAATCCATTTGACTGGATTGCCTGATCAAAACAGATGTTCCAACTTCTAGATGCTTGTTTTAGTCCATAAATGGACTTCTGCAACTTGCAAACTAGATGTTCCTGATCCTCTGACTCAAAACCTGGTGGCTGCATCATATAAATGTCTTCTTCCAAATTCTCATTGAGGAATGCTGTCTTGACATCCATTTGCCAGATCTCCCAGTTATAATGGGCTGCAATGGATAGTAGGATCCGAATAGACTTTATCATAGCTACCGGCGAGAAGGTTTCGTCAAAGTCGATTCCTTCTCTCTGGGTATAACCCTTGGTAACTAATCTAGCTTTATAAGTCTCAATTGTACCATCGGATCCTCTCTTCTTCTTATACACCCACTTACACCCAATAGGTTTAATATTGGATGATGGTGTAACAAGAGTCCAGACAGCGTTATGGGACATTGATATAATTTCTGCCTTCATAGCCTTTTGCCAGTCAGAGCCGTCAGAAGCTCCCACTGTTTCATCGTAGCTCAGTGGGTCATCCTCCTGACCTTCTGGATCAACCAATAAGGTTTCTCCATAGTATCTGTCAGGAGCTCTGATGCTTCTCCCACTGCGACGAGGTGGTGGTTGTGTTACAGGATGAATAGGTTCTACAGTTTCTGGTATATTAGTGTCTGTAATGTCAGCTCTCACTATGCTTTCGGATGCGCTCTTTGATCTAGTACCTAGTAGTTCATCCAGAACTACCTTACTAGTAGGCTTGTGGTCCATAATATAATTCTGTTCTAGGAAATAGGCATTCGTTGAAACGATCACCTTCTTTTTCTCAGGATCATAAAATAGACCTCCTTTGGTCTCCTTAGGATACCCTACAAATAAACATACTTTGGACTTCAGTTCTATCTTATCTCTCTTATCCTTCCGCACATGTGCAAGACATCCCTATATTCTGAAATGCTGTAGTTTCGGTTTATTCCTTGACCACAGCTCTCTAGGGGTTTGAGGTACTGACTTGGATGGAACGTGGTTCAGAATATAAACTGTTGTTTGTAGGGCATATCCCCAAAAAGTCATTGGTAAACTGGCATAACTCATTATGCTATGAACAATGTCCAACAAGGTTCAATTCATTCTCTCGGAAACTCCATTTTGTTGTGGGGTACCTGGAGCAGTTAACTGAGATGTTATCCCATGCTCCACCATATACCCAAGGAACTTGTCAGATAGGTACTCATCTCCTCGATCAGATCGAAGGGTTTTTTATATATTTGCCTGTCTATTTTTCTACTTCAGCCCTGGACTCTTTGAACATGTCAAAGGATTCCGACTTCCGTTGCATCAGGTAAATATAACCATATCTTGAGTAATCATCAATAAAAGTAATGAAGTACTCATGGCCTCCTATCGCCTTGACGCTCATGGGTCCACATACATCTGAATGGATTAACTCCAATACCTCAGTAGCTCTTACTCCTTTGCCTTTAAAGGCCCTTTTGGTCATCTTGCCTTCTAGAAAAGATTCACAGGTGGAAAGGATCTCTGTAGGATCTGTTTCCAGAAGCCCGGCCTTCACCAACCTATGGATCCTGTCTAAGCCAATATGCCCGAGTCGTAAGTGCCACAATTGGGTTAAATTTTTTGCAGGTTTCTTACGCTTAGATGAATTAACATTAAATACTGAAGTTATTATGTTATCATTTTCAAATTTAGGACTAACAATATAGAGATGATTCTGAAGCATTCCTCATACTATAAAAGTTCTATTCAGCTTAAACAACACACCAGAAGCATCAAAATAAACTAAATAACCTTCATTAACTAAAGAAGAAACATAAATCAAGTTACGTCTCAAGGACGGTATATAAAAAACATCTCTAAGAGTCAAAGTCTTATTATTCGAAAAACTAAGATTAACATCTCCAATAGCTTCAGCAGCAGCCACGGCCTCAGTTCCCATGCTTAAGGTCACCTCTCCATCAAGCAACCTTCTGCTTTCCCGAAACCCCTGAAGAGAGTTACAGGCATGGTTAGTGGATCCAGAATCCACAATCCAACTAGCAAAAGAACTATTACTCAAAAGAAATGATTCAACAACTAAGAGTTGTAGATTACCTTCACCAGCATTCTGAGACTTCTTGCAGTCCTTCTTCCAATGACCCTTCTAGCCACACCGGAAACACTTCGTGCCTGGTTTCTTTGATTCCCCAGACCCAGAGGCCCCAACAGAGTCCTGCACAGGCGCTGACTTAGGTTTCTTCTTATGTTTCTTGCCCTGAGGTTTACCAGACTTCTTGAAGGATCTGCGTTGCACGTGAAGTGCTTCGTCCTTCTGCTTGAAGCCATCCTCAGCTGCCTAGAGAGCTCCCAGAAGCTCTGCATTTGTCATAGCTAATTTGTTCAAATTAAAATTGGTGACAAAGCCTTCAAAGGCTCTAGACAGTGACAAGAGGAAGATGTCTGTCATCACATCGCCTTCTAGCACAATGTCCATGGTTGCTAGTTCGTTCTGGAACCCAAACATTTTCATCATGTGTTCTCGAACCAGCGTCCCATTGGACATCTTAGTGCCGACGAGTTTCTTGATGGTAAGGTATCGCGTAACGCGATTGTGACCTTCAAACATTTCTTTCAGATACAACATCATGTCAGAAGCGTCGGGCATCTCCTCGACCTGCTTCTGTAGAGTTGTTTGCAAGGATGCTATTATATAGCATTTATATATTTCATTAGATTCCTTCCAGTCAGTGAACGCCTTTAACTGTGCCTCTATGGCATTGGGTCCTGGCAAATCTGGCTCAGGGTCATTCAGGGCTGTCATATGTTTACCAATTCTTAAGACCAGGTACAGGTTGCGCTTCCAGTCCTTATAGTTGGGACCGATAAGTTTGTGGTCATTTAGGATAGCGGACAGGGGGTCTAACTTGGTCATCTGAAAATAAAAGATTGAATAATGAGAATGCATGAAAACTTATTTTATGGATTTTTAAAACAAGCTAATTATATCCATATGTCAACACTACCCTCAAGCGAAGCCATTTCTATGGATTAATTAACCATGTATGTAAGATCTCGGAATCAACTGTACCTGCCCTAGGGGGCATCATACAGCGTCAATCCGCTTACACGGGTCTTTTCCTTGACCCTATCCAAATCTGCCAACTAAGGGCTTTGATGGACCATGGTTATCTTTCGGCCAGTACCACGTGATCCCCATTGTCTGAGCAACGAATGCCTCACGTGTACTTTGGATGCTTACCCACGAGCCTAGGTAAATACGACACGGGAGTTCATGCGGCCCCCACTAGGGTGGGATGAAAAGCCCTTCTCTCCTCACCCTGTAATTACCATATCTAAAAAGAGATCACTAACTGATTTGGCATGGAATAACACAATCCCCATCCTAGGGGATGTTGAGTTACGCCTCTCCACCCTAACACAAAGCGATTGGCCGTGGAGGGTCCAGGGGATCTCAAAGAGTCATCTCTTGCATCCCTTATTATATATGAGGGTTATTTTGCGAGTATGAATTTATGCAAATGCAAAGGTAGCGACCTCCTATATACTAGACCCTGGTCACACCATGCTCCCACTAGCGTTCAAGCCCTTCGCCTAACATTAATCATTCTCGGAATATCATAGTCCCTGCCTCAAGCGGATTTCTCCATTCAAGGGTCACATTACATATTCTGAGAATATCGATGCTTTGCAAAATTGGTTATCACGCTAATGGTCTAGAGCCAATCCTAGAGTCAGACTCACTGGAGAGGACTCCCATTAGTCATGGCGCCTTGCTTATAAATTTGACAATTGATGTTCAATGGATCTCCATCTCATCTTTGATTTCGATGCTGGCCAAATAGGTACACCCGACTAGTCGGGTGTTGACCTAATGGTGGCATAACCATATGTGATGGGATTCCACTAACATCAAAAGTCAACTAAATAATAGGCGTCATCTAGCGGGATCCTATCCTCAAACGGTCGCTTGGATCGGAGGGAAAAGGCATCCCTCTGAAAATTGATAATCACATTCAATGTTTTAAAACACGTTAGGCGGATCCAAGGCGGGTATGGAGGGGTCCAAGGCGGAAGGCGGACGCCTAGGCGGGCGCCCAGAGGAAAGGTGGCAGTGGCACTTTTATTTTTATTTCTTCACTTTTTTTGAGGGGTAATAAGATAAAAATATAATAAAAAAGGGCAAAGGGGGAGTAGAAGTGAAATTATTGTGTGTCAACTAACTTAGAAGTCGGCAGCAATTAATGATTCAAGTTGCTCTCACATGAGATGCGTGAGAAATGAGAATCAAAATAAAAAATCAACAACAATGCACAAAATTGTATTAAGTGGAGCACAGGTACCCCTTGAAGACCTTACAGCAGCATTTGCATATGCAGCATACCTCAGCATGACAGTAACTTCATCTTCTAAGCCCATATCACTAAAGTCAGCTAGTTGCGCTTAACAACAGTCATAAAAAATCAGCAACAATGGGGGTGCAGCTACAATCAGCATTATCAAATAGCAGCAAATGTATAGCTATCAATCAATATTAACAGCTAATGTGCAACCCAACTCTACAAAAGGTGGTTCACAGTCGGCAACAATTGATGATTCAAGTTGCTCTCAGATGAGATGCTTGAGAAATGAGAATCAAAATAAAAAATCAGCAACAATGCACACAATTGTATTAAGTGGAGCACAGGTACCCCTTGAAGACCTTACAGCAGTCAGCAGCATTTGCATACGCAGCATACCTCAGCATGACAACAACTTCATCTTCTAAGCCCATATCACTAAAGTCAGCTAGTTGCGCTCAACAACAGTCATGAAAAATCAGCAACAATGGGGGTGCAGCTACAATCAACATTATCAAATAGCAGCAAATGTTCAGCTATCAATCAATATTAACAGCAAATGTGCAACCCAACTCTAAAAAAAGTGGTTCACAGGCAACAATGCGCAGCTATGAATCAGGCTAATCAACATTAAAAGCAAATTTACAACCTCATCAATAAGCACTGCAAACATCTTTTCAAATCACCAAATGATAATGGGAACCAGCAGGTCCAGCACAAACATCATAAACAACAATTAGCTCAATAAGAGCAACAACTAATGCTCTAAATTGCACTAAAACAGCAATCAGTGGTATCATGATTAACTATGTCAACTGTTCAACTGTTTATGCAAAAAAAAAACTCCTTCAACAGTTCAACTGTTTATGCAAAAAAAAAAACTCCTTCAAGCATTGCAATATTTTTTTAATCTTCCCCATTGACTTCATCAAGGTTATGATATAATATATCCAATCCGTCGTCATTAGAGGTATCATCAAGCTTAACATATCCATCATCCTCCTCAGCAGTCTCATCCTCAGACTCAGATAGTGCCTCATCTTCCTCCAATCCTTGGGAACTGTATGCACCGGCACTAAATCTAGAACTTCTTCTTGGCTCAGACGTTGATGTCGCTCCTAAATATATTATATATATAAATTTTAAAATCAAAACAAAGATTGGAGGAAGAGAAACCTGAAGCTGTGAGTAACAACTTGTACCTGAAGCTTTGTCAACTACACCCCAAGTCAAGCCTGACCCGAAAAAAACCTCTTCTGTTTCGGGATCAAGGTCATTCAACCATGAAGCTGCATTATCTATGTTCTTTGAGCATAATGGATCCCTAGATTTCTCAGTCTGACGCTCTTTCAGTCTTGCATTAAATTGGACATAAACTAGATCATTCAATTTTTTTAATTCTAGTTTATTTCTTTTCTTTGTATGAATCTGTAAATAAAACATTCAAATTTGAAATATTATCAACTTTAAGTCTTTGACATAAGTAAAAATTACAAAATAGTGAAATACTTATATGCTTTCAATTTACCATCTCGAAGGTACTCTAATTGCGTTCACATTCTGAAGAACTACATGTCAGATTCAATATTTTCATATCCATGCATGAAAGCAAAGGCACATGCAACCCATACATCGACCACCATTGAACTACACCCCAAAAGACAAATACATAAAATACATCATCAAATAAAAAAATGAGATCATTGACATGAAAGTGTAAGTGTGTAACATACTAACAGTCTAAGTGTCTAACATGTTAATATGAGAGTTACCTGGATTAAAATCAGGTTTGTTCCTTTGTCTCGTGGCCATTTCTTTTCCAAATGCACCACCTGTATTTCTATATATAACTAGCTCATTTGCAATTTGGTCTTGTGCTTCGTTGTCACTTTGAAAAAACCCCTCAATGCACTCAACCAAACCATTCATAATGGTATTATTCGTCTTAACATTATTATCATTATAGTAGCACAACAGATTAATATAATATCCGACTGCATGTAATGGACGATGGAGCTTCTTATCCCATTTTACATCAACTATTTCAAATATCGGCTTCAACAATGCCTCGTAGTTGTTCAAACTTTAGGCCATTTCTTTCTTTGCATTTTCCATCGCGGCATATATAAAACCCATAGCTGGTATGCAATCACTATCAACCAGACGAAGAACTTTAACAAGGGGTTGAAAGACCTTCAAAGCAAACACCATCCCTTTCCAGAAATGACTGTTAAGTACTGTTGCCGCAGCTCTCTGACCCTTGGTATTTTTTGACCATTTACAATTCAACCACTCATCTGAAGTAAACATTAACCTCAGCTTGTCCTTTTGATCCAATATACTTTGTAAACTAAGATATGACGTGGCAAAACGTGTAACTCCTGGTCTCACCAAGTCCTTTTTGCCAGTACAAAGCCTCATCATGCTCAACGTGATGTGATGGCTATATATGAAAACTGTGAGTGCTCTTGCTTTGATAATGATCGACTTTACCTTTTGCATACCACCAATAGCTTCAAGCATAAGGTCAATGCAATGAGCAGCACACGGACTCCAAAATATCTTAGGCCTCTTTATCTTCAAAAGCTTTGCAACTGCAATATTAGAAGAAAAACTGTCAGTAACAACTTGTATTACGTTTTTTTCCCCCACCTCTTCAATGCAGCTTTCCACTAACACAAATATGTAGTGCGCGTCATGTATTCGATCCGAAGCATCAATTGATCGCAAAAAGGTAGTGCATAAATGAGTGTTCATACAAAGATTCATAATGCTTCTCCCTCTTCTGTCCGTCCACCCATCGGTCATAATAGTGCATCCATATTTTTCCCATGCCTCCCTATGGATTTTCAAACTTTCTTTTATTAACTCCACCTCTTTTTTCAGTAAGGGCTCACTAAGCTTATAAGGGGTCGGGCCAACAAATCCTGGGCTATACTGACCAACAGCTTCCAACATGACATTGAATGCCTTCAATGATGCAGTGTTCATTGCAATTCCTGCTTGATACATCCAACGAGCTACATACTGGCAAACTTTCGCCCTCTCTTCCTTCTGTAATGCATCTTTCATCGTAGTCTGCTTTAACTTTTTTCTTGCACTTATAGCGACCTCAGGATCAATTGCGATGAACCTATCCATTGGCCCTTTTGTACGAGGCTTCTTACGAGAGCTTGAATCTCCAAGTTCTACAATGTCCTCTTCTTCGTCATCTTTTCCAAACACTTTAACACTGCTTCTCAGCTCTTCCATTTCTTTCTTTTTATCCACTTTTTGTTGTTTTTTAATGTTTATATAGTCCAAAATCTCCTGCCTCATCTCTGATGGCACCTTCGTGCATGGAGCGACGTCTCCTCAAATACCAGCGATGTGCTTTTTAAATCTATTTATCCCGCCCCTTGTCCTCTGCCCACAGAATTTATATTGTACTGTGTTTTTGTCCTTTTCATCGGGACAAAAACCATATTTCCAACCTGGATCATCTTTGGGATTTACTGAGCTGGAGGAGCCCGACATTAGTAGTAGTACTTGTTGATAATTGATAACTTGAAGTTACTTGATACACCAAGTCTCCAATCAATACCTTGCTGCAAAATATAAACATAATAATTAACAAACCTCCCGAGCACTTGCAAAGTTGCAAAATAAAAAAATCCCTACAATAGAGAGAATTCTGCACTATACAAGAGAGAGAATTATGCACTATACTAAAAAAATCTTAGATAGAGAGAGAGAGAGAATTATGCACTATACTAAAAAAATCTTAGATAGAGAGAAAGACTCTTGCACGGATAATCTGCACAGGCCTTCACTACAAAGATAATTCTGCACATACAGACATACTGTACACTGTACAGTCTGTACATGCAAAAAAAAAAAAAAATCCAGTCTCGGCATAATCGCACTGCAAAAAAGTAAAAAACTAAAAAAAATAAGAGAGAGAGAGAGAGAATTCTGGAGCACATACAGACATACTGTACATCAGAAACAAAATTCCAATCTCTGCATTATCACAGTGCAAAAAAGTGAAAAACTAAAAAAATCTGAGAGAGAGAGAGAGAGAGAGAGAGTTGGGGGGGGAACCTGCGCCTGGTGGACTGAGGGAGGCGTTCGGGGCTCCTCCTTCGGCTTGCGGCGTGCGGACCTCCGGCAGTGGGGCTCCTTTGTCGGCCTGCGGAGTGGGGGTCTCCGGCGGTGGGGCTTCTCCTCTGTCGGCCTGCGGAGTGGGGGTGCTGCCGCGCTGGGGCTCCTGCGAGCGAGGGACGGAGGGAGACGAACGGACGACGCAGTCCCGCGGAATAAAAAAAAAAACCTAAAATCGCTGGTGGGTCACGGACTCACGCAATTGTTAGTCGGGTCGGGTTTGGATCCGAACAGCCAATCGCCCGAACCGCCTACTCGGCTGCCTATCAACCCGCCTAAGCGGTTACCCGACCCGGTTAAGCACCGCCCAGCACCAACCGCCTGGTTTAACCGCTTAATGCCAATGCGGGGCAGCCTGTGCATAAAACCGCCTAGGCGGCCACCTGGACTGTGTTTTAAAACAATGATCACATTATCTCATCGGGGTTCGATATGAAACATAAAGAACTAATAAAGAAAGCAACCATTAAAACTGAATTAAGTTCAGGGTCCGACTCCTGAACCTAATTTGCACAGCGCATGCCTCTAGCTTTCTTCGCAAGGTCCCTCGGTCCGGCTCCTCCGTCGCGCTCGCGAACACTTTGTCGGATCGACTTCATCCTCCAGGGTTCCGCTTACGCTCCCGATAGTGGATATTTTTGGCATATCTTTCTTCTCAATCTTTAACCGAAAAAGTCAAGTACACTTCGAGCAAGTACTCGCTCATACACAATTTCCTAGAAAGAAAAGAAAAGACACCTTGGAAAAAGGCCATGGGAACTGAGGATGGTCAACCCCCATCACTAGCCCAATCTACGGCTCTGATTATATATCCACACACATAGAGAGCAAATCCAGACAATGGCTAGCCTGGGATCCGACCCCCGGTAGCAAGCACAAAATATAGATCTAGATTTTATAGCGGTGCCCTGCAAGAATGATTAATAGAACAAGCACAATATATACATATGCATGATCTAAGCGTAAGAACCCCGATGATTTCACGCATTCATCATGCGCACACATGTTGGTTTCATGAATAATCATGAAACGCACACCACTAATGCGGCTCTGAAACCAATTGTTGGAAATAATTCCATGGTAGAGTCTCGCAGCGAAAACGATTTTGCGGTCGAAAGACCGTTCATGGTGCACGTTACACGATTTAAACTTTTATTGAAACTAATCTACATATGTGTGCATGTGTATGCACGTGAATCGAACACCCTAACGGTAATCTAGCGTAATGATTATCTAGCATGCATACAAATCATAATACTCGCTAGATCTACATGTTAGATTACATATACCTTTCGTACGGATCTTTTAACCGCGAAGAATTATCTTCTTTGTCGATGGAGATAGAAGATCGTTCGCGAAGATGCCGATGGTACGAATGGAGATGATGCCTTCTTGTTTACCTGATCTCACACGATGCACGGAACGTCGCTCTCGGATCTCTGAGTGCCTCCGAAGAACGACCCTTTTCCTTCTATGAAACTCTACGCGAGGAAAACGAAGAAGCAAGCGGGAAAGTAGAGAGAGATTAGGGAGAGAACTAGAGAGATGAGAGAGAGGGGGGGTGCAGTTTTTTTTCATCAATATGGCCGGCCCCATATAGTTCCTTATATAGGACCGGCCTACCCCCTTGGATAAGGATCCAAGGGGATAAATACCTCCCATAATTATCTCTCCATTATCACCCTTTTATCTCTTCTTCTATTTATCCGTTTTCCCACTTTTTAGGGCTCGATTTTGACCAATTCAAACCCTTATCCCTATCTATATGGCCGGCCCTATAGATGAGGAATTCTCATCCCTACAACATAGGGCCGGCCCTAGCAAGGTCTCCCACTGCTAGGGTCGGCCAAGAGTGAGGTCCGACAGAGTGAGGTTTTTACCAAAACACCCTGACGCCTCATTTTGACCATTTCTAGCAAGCGAGACCTAGCGGCCATTACTTAAGTGATTTCCACTAGTTACCTTACTATTAACTGAGGACACCTGAGAGTGCCTCTAGCAAAGTCAACTAGTCAACTCGCAGCATACCCCGGTGCATCGCACCTATGCAGCGAAGTTCACTTATGACTAGGGATTACTATGTGCACCTCTGTACTAGTCTCGGGCATACCCCTTAGTACTCGCATGTAGTTACACATCTACCGTGCTCTAGTGCCAAGCACACACGAAGCGTATACTTCTTTCTTCCTTTTAGTACTTAAGGTGTTCCGAGGAGATGGTTCAAGAACCGTACATAATGTTGATAAGGTGGAACCATCAGGGACCAGGGTTCATAGCTTCCAACTCAAGCTCGATCGACACACTACCCGAGTATACCATCGATCCTCTGAGCTCGAGTTAACCTGCGTAGCCACCCAGAGTGCGACGCAGGATGCACTCCAATTCACCCAGACTTACTATGTTCTCCATCATACCCCTGCTCTCCGCTTAGTAGTGGTAAACCCGTTGTCCCTCCACTTGATGCCATGATTCACTTTGAGCGGTGGAGACTACCGTCAGACTCAAATGATCATATGACTTGGTTCCTTCCAGGTTGACCTATATATCGTACCTCTGATTACCCCGTCGAGTAATCGAACCCGGTTAACAGTCAAACTAGTGACCACCAGGCCTGGGTTTGGTACAGTATAAGTCACACCAAGGAACGCACCTCCCTTCAGGGGTATGGATGGCATGCAGGAGTGACACGCTAATGAAACGCCAGCCGGGTCACCCAGTACACCATGGTTTTGGATCACTGCATACGGATCCTCACACATTGGTACGCCAAAGCACCACGCAACTAGTTAGTCCATCAGACGTGGTTCCTCAAGGTTTAGGACCGTTTTACCCTAAGCAGAAACACGGCTTAGTGTACCAGTGTCTGCTCACTGATCTGTACACCATGTTAGTTCCGTTCAGCCATAGACACTGTGCCTGGTGATGACCATGGTGAAGATATCCCATGAACTGTCATCACCAACAGCTTATCATGATGAGGCGACCAACCTGATCATAGCTGCGAACTGATTTAGATTATATGGGACCAATCCACTCAGTCTTCAACTCAGTGGCCTACCATATAACCATGGCTCTCTGTTCTTAAAAGAACACGTAACTATGTTACGTACCTATATGCATCTCATATAATAACTATCAATCTTTATTAGACCAAAATATAAAGTTTTACAAGCTTAGAACACATCAATCCTAACACTTTTTATATAGTGCCATGACTCAACTTGACCAGTGGAGAACACCGACAGATTCGAGTGATCATATGACTCAATTCCTTTCAGGTTGACTGTATCTATTACACCTTCAATTGCTTTGGCCAAGTAACTAGATCCGGTCAACAGGTTGACTGTTGACTACTAGGTCTAGGTTTAATGCGATGTAAGTCAAGCCAATGAACGTACCTCCCGTTAGGGGTGTGAATGACCTGCAGGAGTGGCACACTGATGCGACACCAATAGGATAACCCAGTACACTGTGATTTTGGGTCACGTAATGGACCCTTACACATTGGTGCACCAAAGCACCACACACACTGGTTAGCCCACCAGTTATGATTCTTCAGGGTTAAGGACTGATTTACCATAAGCAGAAACACGACTAAGTGCACTGGTATCTGCTTACTGATTTGTGTATCATGTTGGTTTCATTCGATCACAATCATTGTGCCTAATAATGATCGTGATGGAGACACCCACATTCTATCATCCCAACAGCTTATCCCTATAGGGCAACCAATCATAATCAGAGCTGTGAACAATTTATGTTATATGGGACCAGTCCATTGAGTCTCTCACTCAAATGGATTGCCATGTAATCATGACTTACTATTCTATAATCAGAACACATACTAAGGTATGCATCATGATGCAATCCTAAACTATCAACCATATTTAGCTAAATTATATATTTTACGAGCCTTGGACCGTATCAATTCCAACAACGATGAGTGTACAACCCAACAAGTATCAATTCCAACAACGATAAGTGTACAACCCAACAAGTAAAGCATATAAGCTTTGGCTACGAACTCGATCCTCATCTCCGAATTCTGATCGATCATGCAAGACTATCTTCTCCTCAACCATGTGAGCATGACAGCCACACCCCTTGCCTTACTCAACTCTGTAATAGCCTCCTTAGGAACAACCCCAATGTTTTACATACGAGCTTAAATTTCTCATTGAAGTTCAGGGGCGGAGGCACTGTCCAATTGCTTGACAAGATTATTAAATCGGGTGTTGGGCGTGCTAGTCTTTATGTTCCATAACGATAGCTCATGTCTGTGGTTTATGCATTTGAGCATGTCCGCTCCTTGTTTAGCCAAATCCAGCGTGCAACGTACATTTTGAAGCTTTTAAGGAGAGAAAAGTCTTCAGGACCTCCGGGGAACGGGTGGTCCAACACTCCATCATCACCGCTAGAGGACTCGATGTCTTTCTTGTTCTCCTCTCGAGGGACATCCTCTCCGAATGCTCCTCCTCCTCAACATGTGGTTCCTTCCGTCCACGCAATTGCACACGTTGTCTCCTTTTGGACACCGGGGGGTGGGGGGGGGGGGGGGTGGGGGGGTGATGGCACTCATTCTTATCCTCAATCATATGTTGCGTAACTCTTCTAGACATTGTCGCACCTGTTTACTACAGAAAAGAATTGCATATTTGAAAATAAGAAGGAACAACAAGGCATTGAGCACTGCATATTCTACTATGTTTGATAAGCTTGGGCTGAACAGTTTGTATTATGTTTGGCAAGCCTGGGTTGAACAGATTGCACTGGGCCGAACGCTTAGTGAAAATGTTTAGCGAACCAGTGCCTAGCACATGTACATCGTGTTCAATATTAGGCTGGCTGAACATGTCAGGAGTTTTGGGTTTTACCCCCAGGGTTGGGGTTTTGAAACAAAAGAAGAGGGGGGGGGGGGGGGGGTGAATTTTACCTCAACATTGCGGGTTGATCTCGCCTCAAGATTACCATGTAGATCTCTCAACAATATCATGTCAAGATTCATATATGAAATGAGCAAAGCCAAAGTTATAGTTGGAGAAAAGGACTTCAAGGGGATTGCTACTAAATCATTGACTGGCTTAGTCTTCGTTGAAGGACTAGAGAGCAGCATCGTAATGGTTGGAATGCCATCTTTGTGATATATGTGTTCCATATAAGATTATAAATGGAAATACAAAGCCCCGTTAAAGGTGAAATCCTTTACGTGGTTAGCTCCCTGATGTAGGACACTTATGATTCGATTAATGATGCTATAAGAAATAAGCCCTTAGAATTAATAATTAACTCTCAAAATATAATTTGATAGGATTCTCACTTTGCTATTCGAAATTCAGAAAATAATGATTGTCTTGGTTATGTTCGTAATGCATGCAGGTAGGGTCAAGAGATTCGAGATCCCGAATCGGATGGCGACCGTTTGGGTGTTGAGAAACTCCCGTAGGCCTGGGTAGTGGCGACAATCTAAAGCTGAAGCTGATAAACCTGTGGAGGGTTTGAAACAATTTTATTCATGCTCAATAATGTAATTCCGATAGATGGCTCATGTAATATTCAGGTTCTTGATCGAACCAAAAGTGTAATATTGCAAATTAAATAAGGATGGTAGATTTAAGTTTTACCAAAGAATATGCTAATATGGGTTCAAGGGGTTAAGAGATGATCGATCAAACTCGGATGTATGGGGGCATGCAAAGGCGCTGACGACATCGACCTTCGCTTCTTCGGATCCACGAATGAACACCAAGTGTGGACAAACACAAGAGGAGCAATGAACGGCGGTGATGTACACCCGTTCGGGCCAAACGGTGCTGCGGTCCGATTCTGGCAGCGGGTTGGAATAGCTGGTCTGGCGGTAACAGGATTTGCAGGCCTGGTAGTAGGCTGGGCCTGTGGATCTGGCATCGGTTGGGCATATGGGCCTGGTTGCTGCTGGGTCCGTGGGCTTGGATGTGGTTGGGCTTGCGGGTCTGGCTGTGGCTGAGGCCTACGAGCCTGATTGCTGTCGGGCTTGCGGGCTTGGCTGTGGCTGGACCTACGAGTTTGGCTGTGGCTGAGTCTGTGGGTTTGGCAGATCAACCACGGGCAGCTGGGGGGCGAGAGGGAGGTGGGGGTTGCGGGCTGATTTTCGACGGATGGTAGGAGGAAGTGGGGGGGGGGGGGAGTTGAGCCACGAGATGGTCGGCGTGGTGGTCGACGGGGTGGCTTGCAATGGGCCATGGATTTCGATGGTGGTTCGCGGGAAGGGGGGCTGATGTGGGGTTTGCTTTACCAAGGGAACACAGAGAAGGGATGTGAGAGAGAGATGAGATGAGGGGGAAAGGAAGGAGATGAGGTTGGGAGGGAGAGGGAGATGATGAAAACTTGTAATGGGGATTACAATCCTTGGATCTGAGGTCCCTCACCTCTCACGAACGCTCCATGGGAGCCATGACAACCATAATCGTTATTACATAAATTTTTTTATTCATTAAAAGCTGTCCTCTAATGAGGGATCAAGCAACATAAATAGCACTCATCAATACCCTAACCCTATTGAGGAAAGAAAAGTTCTAAATGCCCTCATACATGGGCTTCCATGCAAAACAGAAAATGAGTCTAATAATGAGCACAAAAATGACATAATAAATAGCAAAGCGAAGCCCGAATGATACGGTCTAAGTGGTCCAGCTGTCTCCAAGCCAAAGGCTCCTAGCTTGGCTATCCTCCTCCTGCGGGTGTAGATGCGTGTCGAGGTGGGTCGAGTCGAACCGGTATCCCCACCACTCCCCTTGACCAAATAAACCTTATTTGCCAAAGAAAGTACTCATGTATCTCTAATGTTAATTGCCCTCTCTGTGCTAGTCATGATTCATGAAGAAACAAATGATCATCTTCCATTTCTCTGGTCAATTTCGGGATCATTTTAAGCAAAAATTTAATATTTGATGCCATTCTTCTTCCTTTTTCTTCTTCTATGTGGTCACTTTGGAAAAGAAGAGAATTGCAAAGGATATAGGTCAAATTTTGGATCTCTTTGGAGCATTTATTTGTTGGAACTTATGGAAGGAAGTGTTTGATTCAAAAACTACTTTCTTCTTAAGCTGTGGCTCAATTGCTCTTTAGCTAAAGCTAAGGTGAGGCTTCAACTTTTAGGGCTCTCACTTGTACTCAGGACCCTGTTAGTCTATAACCGATCCGTGCTTTAATAAACTGGTCAGGGTCCATGCCTAACCCTCCCTTAATTGCCTCAAGGGAAACGATACCTTAGAGGCAAATGTGCATCATATAATTTAGGAATCCATCAAGCTTTGGCCCTCTGCGCTTCTGGGTGAATTGAAAGAGAAATTATGTTATTTTGATCTTGGAGTCACATGTTCGGGAAGTTTTCTTGTAATTTTTTATTTTATTTTATTTCTAATAAAATTGCCTGAGAAAAGATTAGAAACTTCACAGACCCATTACATCTACAACGTAGCAGATAATGAAACCTTATTTATATTTTAGATTTTTTTTGCAAATCAACCTTGAAAATGTTAATGTATATATTGGGTCGGGTTGGTTGTATATGGATGTACATATATATTGGGTTTTAGTCCCTCAATAGAGATCATCCCCTGGCTCTGATCTCCCCTTCCCTCCCTCCTCCAGCCCCGCAACACACCCCGCACCCCCTCCGGCCTTGCAGCACCCCCCCCCCCCAGCGCCTTTCTCTGCCTCCTGCGCCACGCCCGCGCCCCCCTCCGACACCGTAGCATACCTTTGCGCCCTCCTCTGGCCCCGCAGCAACCCCTGCGCCCCCCTTCGGCCCTGCACCCCCCCTCCCCCCCCCCCCCCCCCCGCGCCCTTCTTTGCCTCTCGTGCCACACCCTAACACCCTTCTCTCCTCCCGAGCCCCCCTCCGAGCCCCTCCTCTGTCTCCCGAGCCCCCCCCCCTCTCCTCTTCCCGAAACCCCCCTCCCTCCCCTACCCGATCTCCACCCGATCCGTTGCCTTCATGACTGTGTGTTGTCACGATCTCCCCATCGCTCAAAGAGATCACCTTTCAGTTGTCCTCGGCAAGCGATTGGCCTTGGCCTGATTGGTCGCTCACCGTTGAGACCGTGATCTCCAGTCATGATCTTTGGAGTGACATTACCGGTGATAACTCACCTCTTGATGCCTCCTCCGATTCCTCCTCGGTCACCAGTAGCATCACTGCTAGCGCTTCGTCTTCTGCTGCTACCATGGCCACCCTCACATGGCGTCACCAAGACCAGGACATCTGGGCTTATCTCCTGGACTCCATTGCTTGTCCACTTCTTGCTCCCATCAACCACATTCCTAGAGCGTGCACGATGTGGGAGTATCTCCGGGATCGGTTTTTCCCATGCGGCGGTGCACGCCGGTATCAGCTTATCTGTGACTTGCAGTCCGCTCGTCAGGGGGAGCGCACGATTCAGGATTTCTTCCACCTGATGAGTGCCTATTGGCATGAGTTGGACTCTATGATCCCCGAGCGGTGTGATTGCCCCTGCTCCAGGGATTTCCAGCGATAGCTTGATGAGGGCCACCTGCACCAGTTCCTGGTGGCACTTTGGTCAGATTTTGCTCTCATCGTTGCTTAGCTCCTGCACCGTGAGCCACTCCCTCGACTAGAGGATGCTCTATTAGATTTGGTCAATGAGGAGACTCGTCTTCAGACTTAGGATCCTTGTTATCCTCCACCTGTCTCTGGATTCGATAGCGTCCTGGTGGCCAGCTTCTCTAACGAGCCTGAATTCTGTCATTACTGCAAGGAGCCCAGTCACATGAAGTGGGAATGTCCTACACGTCCTCCACGCAATCCTCGCTGGGGTCCGGATGAGAGAGCATCATGCACGTTGGGCTCCTACTTCTCGTGATGATTAACGCAGAGGTCGAGGTGGATGGAGCCGTAGACGTGGTCAGTCCTCTTTCTGCCACTTTGGTGGCGCTGCTGCTACTGTAGAAATCTAGCGTCCTCCGTTGTTACCACTGCACCTTCTAAGCCTGAGACAGACCATCTCCAATGCCTCGATGAGCTTCTTCTTCGCCACCTAGCATCCGTCGGCTCCTCAGCTGCTCATGGCATGTCTGTCACCTCTAGTACTATTGCCCCTTAGATTTTCGATTAGGGTGTTTCCTGTCATCCCACCTATGACTCCACTGTACTCACAGACTGTGCTCCTGCTCGCATGGATATCCACACTGCGGATAAGACTCTTATACCTATTCTGCAGTGTGGATCTATCATTCCTACCTAACACTTTACTGGTCGCCTGACCAGATCCCATGTCCAGCATGCTCATCTTCTTAACATTAATCTAATCTCTATCAGTTCTTTCTGTGATTCTGGACTGACTATCACATTTACCTTCTCTGCTTGTGTTGTACATGATTTGTGAATGGGACGGAGGATTGGGCTGGGCCGTAGGACGGGAGGACTTTACCAGCTAGACCATCTCCATTTTTCTTCGGTTTTGATTGAGTTAGTCATGTCAATTACCTCTGATGCCGACTGTTAGAATTGGTGTGTTCTAGGCTTGTAAAACTCTTTGTTTTGATCTACTAAATGTTGAATGTTATTATTAGGGATACATGTTGGTACATAGCATAACTACGTGTTCTTTCAAGAATAAAGAGTCATGGCTGCATGATAGTCCACTAAGTTAAAGACTAAGTGGATTGGTCCCATGTATTCTAAATTAGTTCGTAGCTATGATCAGGTTGGTCACCTTATCATGATAAGATATTAAGGATGATAGTGCATGGGGAGTCTTCACTATGGTCATCACCAAGCACAGTGTCTGTGTTGAACAGAACTAACACGGTGCACAGATCGGTGAGCAGACACCGGTGTGCTAAGTTGTGTTTTTGCTTAAGGTAAAACGGTCTTAAATCCTAAGAAACCATGTCTGGTGGGCTAACCAGTTGTATGGTGCTTTGGCATATCAATATATGAGGATCCAGTTGTGTGATCCAAAACCACGGTGCATTGGGTTACCCGGCTGGTGTCGCATTAGCATGCAACTCCTGCAGGTCATCGATACCCCTAACGGAAGGTGCGTTTCTTGGTGTGACTTACATCATACGAAATCTAGGCCTAGTGGTTTTCAGTTGGACTGTTGACCGGGTTCGATTACTCGACGGGGTAAGAAGTAGGTATGATGTATGATCAATTTGGAAGGAACTGAGTCAATGAGCACTCGAGTTTGACAGTATTCTCCACTGCTCGAGTCGTATCATGACATTAAGTGGAGGGACAACGGGTTTACCATTACTAAGCAAAGAGCAGGGGTATGCGAGAGAACATAGTAAGTCCGGGGGGAATGGAGTGCAGCATGCGTCGCACTCTGGGTGGCAACGCAGGTTAACTCAGACTCAGAGGGTTGATGGTACCCTCGGGTAGTGTGTCAACCGAGTCTAAGTTGGAATCCATAAACCCTGTTCCCTAAAGGTTCCACCTTATCCATATCTTGTGCGCTTCTCGAACCATCTCCTCGATTCATGAGACACAATAAGAGGAAGTAAATAGTCCAACTCTAATACACTCTGTGTCTGCTTTGCACTAATGCACGGTAGTTGCGTATATGCGTATGCGTACTAGGATATAAATCTGGAGTAGTGCAGAGACACAAGAGGTCAATCCCTAATCATAGTGATATCGCTACACAGATTCTATTCACCAATGCGTGTTGTGAATTGGCTAGTTGACTTTACTAGGGGCACCCAAAGTGTTATCAGAGGGCACCCCATTAATAGTGAAAGCACTGGTCATAGATCACATGGGTGCATCATGCGTGCTCCCAATGTTGACCAAGGAGGGGCCGACCATATGGGTCAAAGGGGGCCAGCCCATGCTCATACACAAGAGGGGGAGAGAGAGAGACAAGTTAGGGGGCCGGCCTTAGCTTCTTGGGATTGCAAGGGGCCGACCCCTATATGAGAACAAGGAGAAAGGGGGCCGACCTCTCTTGATGAAAGCCTTGGCCGGACCCTCCTATCTTTCTATCTCTCTCGTCTCCTTCTCGCTTGCGATATCGAACTTCATCCTCGCGTGTTGAATCGAAGGCAGAGAATGGTTTTTCCTTGGAGGCAATTAGAGATTCGAGAGCGATGTTTCGTGTAACATGTGAGATCGGGTGAACGAAGAAGGCTTCATCCTCTCACATATCGTCATCCATCTTCGTGGGGAGTTCTTCCGTCTCCATCGACAAAGAAGATAATTCTCTGCGATTAAAAGATCCGCACGAAGGTATGCATCGCTCTCACTCGTAATCTAGCGTAGACTCGAATTTCATTTATGCTAGATATTCAATATACTAGACATTTGTGCACATACATAAGTTTAATGAAAGTTTTATCGTGTGACGTATGCCACGTATAATTCTTCAACCAGCAAATTACTTCTGTTGCGAGCCTCTACCATAGGATTTTTTCAACACCGACTTGTGGCACAGACGGCTTGGTCATTTGTCTGGTGATCGACTCACAAGCATTTTTCGTTTGGGCGCTTTGGGTCGTGTGTCCTTCTCTCCCCTCTCTGTCTGTACGGGTTGCAGATTGGCAAAGCATATGACTCTACTATTTTCGACTAGTGCTTCCTGATCTGTTACCCCTTTTGATTTAGTGTATTCTAATATTTGGGGTCTTACTTTGGTTGCCTCCTTTTCTAATTTTCTATATTATGTAAGTTTTATCGACGACTACTCCAGATGCACCTAGTTCCATCTCACGCGTTGTCGCTTTGAGATTCCCCACATATATCAGACCTTCACCGCCATGATTCATACCCAGTTTGGTTGACATATCAAGACCTTCGGGTCTGACTATACACAAGAGTATCTCTTCTCTGAGATATATGAGATTCTTCATACTCACGATACTATTCACCAATAGTCATGCCCCCACACCCATAAACAGAACGGAGTAGCCGAACGCAAGCATTGCTATGTCATTGAGACAACACGCTCTCTACTTCTGTTTGTCTCAGTTTCATATTCCTACTTGGCTGAGGCTGTTCTGACCGTTGTTTACCTTATTAATATCACTCCATCTTCCACCCTCTCTGGGGTCACCCCGTACGAAAGACTTTACTCCACACCTCCTGACTACTCCCGTCTTTGCACCTTTCGATATACATGCTTTGTCCTCCTCCCGCCACATGAACGCACCAAACTTTCTGCTAGATTGATTAGGTGTGTTCACTTGGGACTCAGTTAGGAGCACAAGGGCTATCGGTTCTACGATCCTTTGGTTTGCCGGATTCGTGTTTCTCGTCACGTCTGCTTTGTCGATGATGTCTCGTACTTTTTCACCGAGTCTCGAGATCTTTCTTTATCATCTACGTCACCCTTCACGCATCCACCACCTCTCACTATCCCCCTTCTCCCTCTGTATCCTGCTCCCACACCATTGGTTGTGCCTTCCCCGATTGAGTCCCTACCACTCTCAACACCTACGCCTTTTCCTTCCCCATCTCACTCGCTATCTCCACCACCACCACTACCACTTGTCACACGTGTCTACATTCGTTGCTCTGTAGTTCCTCCTCTCAGAGTCGGTTCACACTGGTACTCCTTCATCTGCTACTGTTGCTCCCTCCTCTCCGATCGCAGGTCCTGATCCTGTTTGGTGTTACTCTATGTGCGAACATTACCCTCCTAACAGATATACCTACTCCCCCGATAGGTTTAGCTACTCTGTGTTTACCTCTGACTTTTTTGACTCCTTTAGCTACTCTGTTGTTGCCTCTTATTCTTCGTCTTATCAGGCGTTCCTTACTGCCCTTCATACCTATCGAGATCCCTAGTCATACCGTGAGATAGCTTTATACCCAGAGTGACGGCAAGGTCATGCCAGTAGAGCTTGAGGTTTTTCAGTGGACTCAGACGTGGGATCTGGTTCATTGTCCCTTCGATGTGGTGCATGTCAGCTGCGAGTAGATCTTCAAGGTTAAGACTTGACCTGATGGTTCCATTAATCGACACAAGGCCCGTCTCGTTGCTCATGGCTTCTCCCAGGAGTATGGGATTGGCTACGAGGAGACGTTCGCTCCAGTTGCTCGGATGACCACTATCTGCACCCTCTTAGCTATGGCAGCTGCTCTCCATCAGATGAACATGATCAATGCGTTTCTTCACGGTGACCTCTTCGAGAAGGTCTACATAGATCATCGACCGAGCGTTCCTATTCCTTAAGGATACATTTTGCCGTCTACGCCGGGCTATCTCTGGGCTCAAACATGTACCTCGGGCCTAGTTTGAGCGATTCTGTAGTGCAGTTCTGGTAGTTGGGTTTGTCGAGAGACACTCCGATTATGCTCTGTTCACCCACTCCTCCAGTCAGGATATTGCTGTGCTGCTTCTGTATGTGGATGATATGATCATATCCGGGGATGACTGTGCCACCATAGCGTCACCTCCAGAGTCAATTTGAGATGAAGGATATGGGCCCCCTTTGATACTTTCTTGGCCTTGAGATTGCCAGATCAGCTCGTGGGTTGTTGATCTCTCAGCAGAAGTACATCTCCGATATTCTTGCCGAGGCTGCTCGTACTGACTCTCGTTCTGCTGACACGCCCATGGAGTTCAACTTGAAGCTCCTTTCCACAGATGGTGAGCCTCTCGAGGATATCTCTCGATACTACCGACTGGTTAGGATGCTCGTTTACCTCACCATAACTCGACTTGATATTGTCTATGCCGTTGGTATTGTCAGCCAGTTCGTTCAGGCTCCTCGCTCCGTTCACTTTGTAACGGTCCTTCGGATTATATGGTATCTCCAAGGTACTATCACTCGTTCACTATTCTTTCCCTCCACCTCTTCGCTGGTCTTGCGTGCTTATCCGAAGCAGATTGGGCTGGAGATGTTGCTACCCACCTCTCTACCACTGGCTACTGTATGTTTCTTGACGACTCACTCATTTCTTGGCACAGCAAAAAATAGGAATCCGTTGCTCGCTCTAGCACCGAAGCCGAGTACTAGGCTATGACTTCCACCACAGTCGAGATTGTCTGGCTTCGATGTCTTCTACTCGACTTGGGAGTTAGGATGTCCGGGGTCACCCCTCTCTTCTGTGACAACCAGAGTGCTATCCAGATTGCTAGCAATCCGGTTTTTCACGAGCGGACCAAACACATCGAGGTTGACTGTCATTATGTTCGGTAGGAGTTTCTCGCCCACATCATCTTCCTGCCATTCATTTCCTCGACAGAGCAGACTGCTAATTTTCTTACAAGGCCCCTTAAGATTGCTCGATTTCATCATTTTATCAGCAAACTCTCGGTACATGGTCCACCGTGAGTTGAAGGGGAAGTGCTAATGTATATATCGGGTCGGGTTCTATGTATAGTCGGGTCGGGTGGGTTGTATATGGATGTACATATATATTAGGCTTTAGTCCCTCAATAAGGATCATTCCATTCTCTCCAAACCCTAGCCGTCATCTCGTAACAGAAAACATGGTCAATTACAGAATAATCCCCCTACATACTCACTAGACCCTCGTCAAAATGATAAGTTGTGCTATTTCTTAAATTACAGATTATTACATCTGGATGCAAGGCCTTTTCAGTAAGGCAAGCTCTTGGAGCTACATCTGACATCCAAAGGTTTAAGGTTAGAGAAGTCCTCGAGCGGATGCGCTAGCTCTCCTCATAATCGATTCCATATTCTTATTGAGGCTCTGCCTTACAATCCTCTTAATCGCTCTCCGACGTTCCTCTCCTTCTCCATCGTCGATTGTGTCGCTTGGAAGGGCTGCTCTTTCTCCCTGCGGCCCGGAATGCACTCTCACCCTCGCCTGCCCTTCGGCTTTGTACCACTGCAGTATCCTCAGTGCCCTCTTTTGCGCCAGAGGGCTCCCTAGCAGAGCCACCTCAAGAAGCGGCGGCACGATGCCCAACGCCGCCATCTTCCGTCGCTGTGTCGCGCTCCGATGCGCAAGAACCATCAATACATACCCCGCAAGCTCTTGGCATCTGGGCTTGTCGTCCCATGCCAGTACATCTATGAAGACTTTTGGAACCAAGGAGTCATCCACTATCGCCTTCTTGCCTACCGCGGTCGGTACCAAGTGTCCGAGCGTTGCCAGTGCCCCCTCGGAGGCCCTTCTGTTCGGCGCCAGCGTCAGGAGCGCGTGCACGACGCCGCTAGCGACGATGGATTTAGCATTCTCCAGCTTTGCAGAGAGGTTGTATAGAGTCGCTAAGGATGCCATTTTTGCATCGTCAACGATTCCGTCGGCGTTGAGGGTGTCGGCTATGAACGGGAGGATATGGCGAGGTGCGACGTGGAACTGAACCCTGACGAGCGAGGAGATCGAGAGGAGGAGGAACATGAGCTCTTGTTTCCTTGAGAGGTCTTGGGTGGTCGTGAGCCGTGGTAACTTTGCAAGGAGTCCGGCCTCCACCATCAGCATCTTATTCCTGAAACATAGCACACGGTGCTAACATCAGTAGAAGAAAAGAGCTGCACGATTACAACCGACATAACATACAAACTGCTTAAAGCTTTGTTCTAATTGATACTTTACAGTGGTGGTGATGACCCGGGCACTCGCATTAGTCCCACATCGGTAATGGGAGCGGGATTATACACCTTATATACCCGCTGTGTATTATTTCTTACAAAAGATTAGTCTTTTGGAGTTGTTGATGATGCAGCAGTTGAGATAGAGGAAGTAGATGGGAGAGTTGACCAGGCATCTCTGGAGCTCAAGAAAGAGGCTGTGGCGGAGGAGCGGGATTTGTCGGCTCGTTCTTCGCGTATTGAAAAACGGACCAAGGAGAGCTGGCCCAAGGGTCCTTGCAATCGGACTTTTCGTCGCAAAGTGGATCAGGTTCGGAACTAGTGGAGATCTTTTGCAGTAGCAATTCATACGGAGGAGTTGTTTGTTTGCTCCCAGGGTACGTCGTGTCCTGTAACTGATTTCTTTCTCTTTTGTTAATCTATTTATTTACCAATTTTTTTTTTTTAAAATCTTTTGGAGTAATAAGGGGTTGTCAACACTCTTAAGTTTTCAAATCTCCTAATTCCATATGACCTACTAGGAATTTTTTTCCCTGCGTGGGGATTTAGCTGTATCTGAACCGTTCCCTAATAAGCAGTCTGATTTAGGGGTGGCAATGGGTCGTGTCGGGTTGGGTTCGTGTCGTGTCTAGTTTTGGGTCGTGTCCAAAACCCCTATACCCGGACCTGACCCGTTTAACTAATCGTGTCTAGATCCTAAACATGTACCCGACCCGTTTATAAACGGGTAGACTCGATAAGACCCGTTAGATCCGCTTACCACACAGGCTTATTCAGTTGACTCGACCCGACCTAACCCGAAAGACCCGCTGATACGATATATTACAATATCGGAATGCGGGTAGACACGACCCGACCCAACCCAACACGACCCGTTGAATATTAAACAGATCTTACCGGGTCTACCGTGTCCAGACCCTAAACCCGGACCCGACCCGTTTATTAAACGGGTCTATCATGTCGACCTGTTTACGACCCGAACCAGTTTAGTCCTGACCGAGACCTGCTAATTTCGTGTCGGGTTCGAAATTGCCAGCCCTAGTCTGATTGTATGTAAAATAGGTATGAGTGCATATGGGCGGCCCGTCAGCCCTTAACAAACACCGTTTGAGTCGGGCTTTCGGGTCGGACCTATTTAAAATTTTGGTTTGGCTAGGACCAAGCCCGGCCAATTTACAGCCCTACGTGTCATGGCCATCATTGAGCTAGTGATGGTGGGTTGTTTGTTGAATAGTGGGAGCCTAATAGAGACAGCCATTGTTGAAAACTTGCAAGAGGGACAGCCTGTGAGGTTGACAATTGGGGTCCATGGTCAACCTTTTGTCGGATGGTGAGGCTTTACCCACCTAGGGTTGTTGACTCTGTTTCCTTCTCCTAAATATCCACACCAATGCTCCATTCTGATCTAAAATTAATTTCATGTTTGGTTTGGCCGAATCACGACGAAAGCAGCTCTTCCAATGGTTTTTTCTTGTTGGACCGGCACTCGGTCAAAGGACAGGATTTTATAATTTTATAATCCTATGATTATAACATGAACGGTTAGGATTCGCGTGCGCAAACAAGATCGACACAACGGCTTTGAGAAAAAGTTCGCTCCACAGTGTCCATATCAGGAGTTGAATATCGAACCTCTCCAACTATGGATGTTCATTGGTTTGGTTTGATCCGGAAAACCGAACCAAACCGGCCTAATTGGTTTGGTTTGGTTTGGATTGGGGATTTTTAAATATTAATTGGTTCGGTTCGGTTCTAAAAATTAAAAAACTGATCAGTTCAGTTCGATTCAGCTTTGAAACCTAAGTTTTGTGACCCGAACTAAACTTAGATATATGTGTGGGTAGAACGGTCGCTATTAGATCTTTTTGCCTTGTCGGATTGCATTAGATTTAATGGATTGTTGATATCGTATGAAATTGGTTGTATCTCTATCTGATATGATTGTCATTTAGTTATTTATCTGTATATTCAAGTATGTTGTAGCTACTTATAGTAGTTAATTATTTAGTTCTAAACTCATGCATGGCTGTCTAACGATTTGACTGATCCGTGGAACCGAATCGAATCTAATAGAAATTTTTGGGCTTGGTTTTGTTTGGTTCAATTTTTACCAAGGAATAGTTTGGTTCGGTTCCATTTTTTAAAGAACCAATCAACTTCGAATCGGCTCCAAATTTTTCAAAAAACCGAATCAACCTGAACCATAAACACCCCTATCTCTAACATGGGAGAGAGAAAGTACCACCAGACCAAGAGTCCGTTGATTAGAATATTTAAAAGAATTAATTGATGTCATTTTGTTGTGCTCTTAATGTTCTACTCAAAAACTAAGGCAAGTGCTAATGATGTGTGGGAGTTCATGGATAAAATTGACCCAAAGGGGTATTAGCAAATGTTTCTTATACATCGAAGGAGTTCGTGATACTCCAAACCTTTAGGCCTCGTTTGGTTGTCGGAACTATTAATGTTAGAGGGGGGGGGTGGGGGGGGGGGATTATTGAGATTATCACAAAGAGAGAGAAGATGTCACATACTTTTCCACCGATTGTATAGAATGGAGTGATTACGGAATATGATTCCCGAGTGAATGCCATTCTATCAAGCATACATTCTATCAAGCATACCAAACACTCCAAAGTTGTGTTTCATGTGAGGGAATCACTTTCCTTTCCCAAATTTAGTTTTTTTTTTTTGGAAGGATTCCAATCTTTAATTTTATTATTGTTATTATTTTGAAGAGAGACCTATTAATCATGTTCATGATTTCTCCGTTTCCATTGGATCTAGCTTGATACCTTTTGATTAAAGGAGGAGATGATTGTTGGTGACCATGGTGGGAGAGAGAGAGAGAGAGAGAGAGAGAGAGAGAGAGAGAGAGAGAGAGAGAGAGAGAGAGAGAGAGAGAGAGAGAGAGAGAGAGAGAGAGAGAGAGAGAGAGAGAGAGAGAGAGAGCGAGCCTGGTAAGCTAGTACTCACGTGAAAGTACCATTAGCGAGCTCGATGAGGGCTTCGACAACCAGCCGGCATCGATCATCTTCCTCCGGCGACTCGTCGAGCATCGCCACCAGCGAGGGTATGACCCCCAGCTCCGCCAGCATCCTCCTCGCCCGTGGGTCCGCCCTCGCCAGCCTCTTGATCTCCGCGGCCCCCGCCGCCTTCTCCTCCCGCCCTCCGAAGTGGAGCTGCTTCACCGGCCTCCTCACCCCCGCCGCTTCCTCCGCGCCGCTCTTCTCCCCCGCCGCCATCCCCGGCCCCCTCGCAGGTGAGCTGTTCAACCTCGGTTGTGCCTCCGCCTTCCGATGATGGGAGGGGAGGAAGCGGCCGAGAACCAGAGCCAAGAACCGGATCAGCCGAGGCTGGTGCTTCCTGTTGATGCCCTCGTCGGAGCCAGGGGCTGATGGATCCGACATGGCTCTGATCTGCTTCGGCTTCTCTGATTTAAAAGTCTGGTGATCAACTGTGGAGAGGGGTCGCAGGGATCACATGGAGAGGACCCTGTGACAGAGAGGAACTCAGAATTTGTTTATATATTTGGGTTGGGAACCCCACTAACGGTAGTGCGCTCGCTCGCGCTCGCGCGCGCGGGAGGTAACGGGTATCTAAACGTTATTGGGTAAATTGCACTTTGCACCCTTGGATGTTAGCTCAAGAACACTTGACTCCCCTGTAATTAATAAAACTATGCTTTACCCCCCTTTCAATTTTGTTCTGACTTCTGGTCAGATGAAAATTACCAAATAAGGGAATTAAGTAGTGGACAAAACGGGTATTGTGCTAACATTTCAAACTTTTAGGGTGCCATTTAAAACAAAATAAACTGCAAGAGTGTTAAGTGTTTTTGACATAAACGTCGGGGGAGAAAGTGTAATTTACCCAATGTTTGGAGCTATTAGAATTTCGAAGACGCCTAGTGTTTGGTTTAGTTCCACATGGGCTATGGCTAGGGGCTGGGTGATGGTGTGCCTAGGCCTGTCAATTAGGCCCTCCAAGAAGGGCATCTAGCCATCCAGTCTGTCAAAGCTTGTCTAAAACCCGGCCCGGTGTTTTCTGTCAACGAGTTGGGCCCGGGCTTAGTGTTTTCCAGCCCGACCCGACTAGAATATATATATATATATATATATATATATATATATATATATATATATATATATATATATATATATATATATATATAATATATTAAATTTTTTTATATAACTGAGAAGTGAGAAGAGGGGGGGGGGGGCTCGGGTTGACTCAGTTGACCCAGATGGGCCAGATCGGAACTAAAACCCCCCCTTTCTCTCTCTCGCTCAATTGATTTGAAGAGGGTTTCAAATATGGGGCTATATGATATATAACATTTTTTTTTAATGTTATCTCTCTCTCGCTCAAACCCTAACCCTAATCTCAGTCCGTCGCCGACTGCTTCTCTCTCAATCTCTCTCTCGTTGTCTGTCTCTCGACCTAGATCGGTCCGATCAGATCATCGCCTAGAGTCCTGGATGCTTTCAAAGGGTTCTCTGAGTTCTCTCATCTCTAGTCGGCGTGATCGCTCATAGTCTTATTCTTGTTCAGTTTTATTTCGAGTTTTTTTTGTTGGGTAAAGAGTAAAGACTAAATACTATCTATTCTCTCACTCTCTCTCAATTTCTCAGCCCAGATCTAATTATTAGACTTATCAGATCTGTTTTTTTGTTTTTGTTTTTATTTTTTAGGTAAAAAAATTGGGTAAATATCATCAATCCCAGTTTTTCTCTAATCCCAATTTTTTATTAAAAAAATAATTAATATTTATTTTCTAAAGATAATTCCATATAATTTATAGGCCCGTGCTCGGCTCAGGCCCGGCCCGGACCCTCAAAGGGCCGGGCTACGGCTGGTGGTTTTTAGGCCCGAAAGGGCCCGTGCCTGGGTTTACCCAAGCCCGGACCTAGCCCGGCCTGTTGACAGCCCCTAGATGTGCCTAATATAGCCTATGGTGGATCTTTACTAACGACTCGGGCTTTGAAATGTGAGGGTATCTAAAAATAGTATCAAAGTCAGGTTTTGTTCAGCCGGATACTAGTCTGGTTGCAGTGTGTCTCCTTCCCTAACCTCCACCGCACGAGAGGGTCGTTGGCGGGTGTTCAACCCTAGCCTTGTCTGAGGAAGAATTGTTGGGCTTAGTTATGTATCGGCTAAGGACATGGGCAATGATGTGCTCATATACCCTCTGGTGGACATGGGATTTAGAGCGTGAGGGTATCTACACTTGGTGAGTGGCAACTTTCCAGCAAAGTGGGCCATGTGTATCGCCACGCCGGTGACGGCATCTCGTCGCACCACCGAACTTGCGTGTGCTGCACTTTTGGTTAGGCGGCTTGTGCTGTGATTTATTCAAAGGAAAATGCTACGGCCCTATTTGACGTGGCACAATCACTGCACGTCAGGTTGGACAAAAAAAAAAAAAGAAAGTTGGCAGGACACGTTGGATGGGTAGAGTTGCTCTTTTTCTAATGGTTAGACATCTTATGGTTCCTTAACTGCCACCATTGTCTTAAGTGGTGCTTTCTAACCGATTTTTGTGTGTGGATGTATGACTAATCCACTCTATCAATATTAGGATTATTAAAAAAAAAAGGATAATTTGGCTAAGGTCCCTCTGAAGGAATCGGTTTGAGCCAAAGGATAGACAATGTTAGGGTTTGGTAAAAAGTTCCTCCCAAACAATTTTATTTTATATACCCGTTTGACCCCTACATGTGGCTGTCCAGGAATCAGGATGTTTTGGTGCAAATCATTGTAGCAGTTGTTACCTTTGCTATAGTGATTTCACTATATCATTTTTTTTTCTTAATAAATAACGAGATTTCTTTTTAAAAAAAATGCTACAATGATATCGGTCTGCTACAGTGATTTCGGTTAGGTTTAGAGTTATGGTTCACTGTTAGGGTATAGAATTAAGTTTATGATTAGGGTTAACTGTTAGGGTATATAATTAGGTTTGGGTTAGGGTTCACTGCTAGGGTATATAATTAGGGTTAGGGTTCACTATTTAGGATATATAAATGGTTAGGTTTAGGGAAGGACAATTTTGTCATTTAAAGGGGTGAAGAAGTCAATAAAGGGACTTGTTGTCATTGCATCTTTTCGAGAGGCACCTGATGCAACGCATCGTGTTTGCTATCCTTTAGCTAAAAAAGATATTCCTAAAAGTTATTGCTAAGTTCCCCCTAAAAAATCAGTAGAAAAAAGTTAAAACAATTTGAACATGTTAAAACAAATTTAACGGTAAATTGTTAACATGAAAACACATAAATTTTGGGATACTAAAAAAACACTTGTAGTTAACCAGCCAAACAAGGGATTCTCTCCAAAAGGCCAAATTGATAGACCTCTAGTTAACTTATAGTTAAAAAATAATAATGCCATAATAACATACTTGCTAATAAAATAATTAAAAGCAATAGTATATTAACATCTGTACGAATATGAAGAGATTATGCCAACCTGATTGGTTCAAAGGATATGAAAGGAATCAAATGAAGCTAGCCCAGGTCTTTCCAAACATTGTTGGATTTGGGTACAAAAATATACCAACTACTTAGCAACCATAGTGAATACATAGTTTAGAATCTATGTGGAGCTTATTAGTACATTTGTGGAGGTTTGGCCTATCTTTTTATTTTTTGGTACATTTAGGGATGGTCACGGGAAGGAACTAAGCTCACAACACCCTAGGAAGGAGCCTCCGCTGGGCCCATAGAGGTGCCACACAAGCACACCGGAGTTGCCACACCGTGCCAGGCTTGGAGCCACCACACCGAGTGAAGTCCTGAAACTTGGATGGGTCGAACCCGATCGACTCGTGTTCAACCCGATGGGTTTGGGTAGTCGTAAGATGAGTTGGGTTAAGAAAAGACCAACCCAATTAATATTTGGACGGGCTTGGGTTGAGGATCCGTGTCGGTTGACCGACCCAACTGGAACCCAATTAATATATATATATATATATATATATATATATATATATATATATATATATATATATATATATTATCTTTATTTTATATTTTCTTTGTATGTATTAGTTTCGTCTAATATATTCCAAATCACAAGTTCTATATGTTTGATATATATAGTGCACACCGATACTTGTCTCTTTTATATTAGTCTAGATATTTTTTTACATTATAAATTATTTCTTGATAGAATTTTTTGTTTTATGAAATTTGATACAATTGAATATTCATAGAGTATTTTTCCTACACATAATTTTTCTTCCTCTTCTTATTTTTTGAGAAAGAGTGAAGTTCTTTCAAAAAATAACTATACATAAAGCTATTATTAGAAAGAAAAAAAAATTAATGCACTGCAATACAATAGACATGATACTATAAAGAAATCTTAACCCGATCAACCCGATGAATCTACTTGGGTTGGGTTGAGAATTCTTAACCCAAAATGAAGTTGGGTCAGGGGTAGGGTTGAGGTATACCACCTTTGGGTTTGGGCTAGGGTTGAGCACTAACCCAACCAAACTCGCTCGAGTTTCATCCCTAGCAGCCCCCCTCGCAGGAATCGAACCCCAGAGAATGTTCACTAGCTAGCCCGTGGTATCATTACCAAAGCAGCGGTGGTGGCTCAACCTATCATCGGTTGAGCTTCAATCCTCTTTCGTGGTGAAGGTGAGCCTTATCCGAAACACCAACTTAAGACGGCGTGCTCATGGGATCCACCAACTAGTGTAGACTCCACTGGGCCAAGTGGCTCCTCTGAGCCATCTGCACATTCGAGTGGACTTCTAGTTCTACGGGATCAGCTCACTCGAGTGCGATTTTATTGACACACTTGATGGATGGATCAGCATAACCCTTTAATATGAACCGTTGGATGAACTTTTGACGGGCGTCTAAGCATGTACATGGCATTCAGGTTTAAGTTTGGAGGTGCATATAGGTGTCCAAATTGTAATCTGTATCAGGCTCAATGACTTCCAACATTCTGGTCGGATTGTGGTAATATCTCACTTTGATGGAAGTAGCTAGCAATAACTTTTTGGGTTATTTTATGTACCAAAAAAAAACTTTTTGGGTTATTTTGACTTTGCCCCCCAAATTTTGCCTTGAATTAGATTTTACCCCCCATTTTTCATTAATTAGACTTTAACCCGCAAAACTAACTGTACCGTCAACTCACACCCCAAAACCAAACTTTATTTATTTTCCGTCAGGTCACCCTTTCTAAGATAAAGGTTACTAGCTGACGGAACAGTTAGTTTTGGGGGTAGAGTCTAATTAATAAAAATATTGGGGGCAAAGTCAAAATAACCCTAACTTTTTTGATACTCACACCTTCTCCCTCGTGACAGTGAGAAGGTTGCGGGTTGGATTCCACCGCCATTGATTTAGCCAGGAGTGTGGTAAGAAAATTCACAGTGGATTGGTGTGTATTTTCGAAGGGATTAATTTGAGCCCAAAGTGGATCGCACGAAGCAGGACTGGCAATTTTGGACCCAACACGAAGTTAGCAGGTCTGGGTCAGGGTTAAACGGGGTTGGATCGTAAACGGGTCGACACGATAGACCTGTTTAATAAACGAGTCGGGTCCGGGTTTAGGGTCTGGAGACAGTAGATCAGGAAAGCGTGTCGGGTCGGGACTACCCGCAATCCGATACTGAAATATATAGTATCAGCGAGTCTATTGGGTCAGTTCGGGTCGAGTCGGATTGGGTCAACTGAATAGACCCGTTGTGGTAAACGGGTCTTATCCGGTCTACCTGTTTATAAGCGGATCGGGTACAGGTTTAGGATCTAGACTCAATTAGTTAAATAGGTTAGATCTGGATCTAGGGGTTTTGGACACGACCCGAAACTAGACACGACACCAACCCGACCCGACACGACCCATTGCCACCCCTAGGCCCGGAAGAGTTTCGGGACACCGTCGATTTTTTTAAAAAATTAATTTATTTAACTAAAAACATTATTGGTTGTCCGCCCTAAACAGAGCCCCCTTCTTGTGCTGATGTGGCAACATATGATATGCCATAAATATGGGACCCTATGGTAAAAAAAAGTATACTATTATTTTTTTTTTGGTTATTTTGACTTTTTTGCCCCCCAAATTTTGCCTTGAATTAGACTTTAGCCCCTATCATAACTCATTAATTAGACTTTACCCCCAAAACTAACTGCTCCGTCACCTCACCCCTAAGAGAAAGGGTGAGCTGATGGAAAAGAAATAAAGTTTTGGAGGTTGAGCTGACGGAACAGTTAGTTTTGGGGGTTAAAGTCTAATTAATGAAAACATGGAGGGTAAAGTCTAATTCAAGGCAAACTTTGGGGGGCAAAGTCAAAATAACTCTTTGTTTTTGGGAAATTTTATTCATACCCCAAAAATCTGTAATTAGCCCCCGAATCCCTAGCGTTTCTCAATAACTTACTCAACAATCCTTTAATACCAACAATGCCCTTTTTTTTGTACCCCAAACCCCAAAGCCCCTGCTCAGCGTCTTTTGTACCCCCCAATCCAACCCAATGTTTGTTTAAACTTAGCCCAAGCCCAACCCGTCGGGTTGACCGGGTTGTGCGGGGTGGGTTCGGGGTAACCCGCCCAAAGTCGGGTTGGGTTCGGGTTGGCTCGCCCAAGTTGCAGCTAGGGGTGGCAATGAGTCGTGTCGGGTCGGGTCTAGTTTCGTGTCGTGTCCAAAACCCCTAGATCCGGACCCGACCCGCTTAACTAATCGTGTCTAGATCCTAAACTCGTACCCGACTCACTAATAAATAGGTAGACACGATAAGACCCGTTTACCACCCGGATCTATTCAGTTGACTCGATCCGACCCAATCCGACTTGACCCGACCTGACCCGAAAGACCCACTGGTATTATATATTATAGTATTGGATTGCTGGTAGACCCGACCCGACCCGACACGACACGACCCGTTGAATACTAAACGGGTCTTCCCCGGGTCTACCGTGTCCAGACCCTAAACCCGGACCCGACCCGTTTATTAAACGGGTCTATCGTGCCGACCCGTTTACGACCCGAACCCATTTAGCCTTGTCCCAGACCTACTAATTTCGTGTCGGGTCCTGTCGGGTCGAGGAGAAATAATTCGGGTTGGGCTCGAATTAGCTCGCCCAAATTCGGGTTGGGTTCGGGTTGGGTTCAGGTTGGCCCGCCCAAGTTGCAGGTCTACTTGTGCCTTCAAGTATCAGCCAACTGCATGGGGTTTATTTAAGAGTGGGGTGTATTCAAGAGTGCATATAATTGGGGTATATTTAAGGAGGTATGTGTTTGATTGGGGTATAATCAAGTTGGGGCGAGCCATTTAACTGGGGTGTATTGAAGGTGGGGTGTAAGGGGGACGGGTATTTTTGGGATAGGAATGGGATATGAAAAAAAAAAATGGGTTGTGTTCAAGTTTGTTGGAAATGGGGGCTAATTACAGATTTATGGGGTATGAATAAAACTTCCCTTTTTTTTTTTAGCTGGACCGATCGTTCAGCCTCACCAATACGTGAGAGAGGAAGTAGCACGAGGCCAAGAGCCCGTTGGTCTATACTATGATTACTATCAGTTTTTATTTATGGCGTACATTGGATGCTGATCATAACTCAGCATGTCCTCACAAACCAGGGTTGACAAACCTACGAGGAAGTCGGAGTCCCAGTTAACCTTCGCTCCCATGCACACGGGCCCTATGAGCAAGCCAATGGGCAGCACTATTAGCAGTCCGAGGAATCCACTGCACATAATTGTTCGCTAGAAGATCCCAAGTCATCATACAGCTAGCCGATTACTTGGGGGAAGATGACAACGAAGCCGCCCTTCCCAAGAACTAGCATGTCTCGCGCCTTCGCAACGTGATTGAGCAGCAATGCACAAAGTCCCTCTGGTGGTAGTTTTTTTTTTTTTTTGGTAGGAATTACACTAAGATTGCCCGTTAGGCTAGACAATTCACATCAACGTCTGGCCCGCACACGGCGGTGGCCTTGCGCATCCAGAACCAGTAGCCGGTTCAACATGCAAATCTAGCCAACCAGTCCGCCACCGTGTTTCCCTGCCTTAGCGTGTGTGAGAGTCTCGTGGCACATAGATTCTGAAGAAGAAGAAGAAGGCAATCAAGTAGAAGCGCATCACCCTGATGCGTGGAGACCAGTCTATTGAGTGCCTCCTTGGAGTCGCCTTCCACACAAATAGGATGAGCCGGCCATCGATGGTGTAAGAGTTTCAGACCGGACCATAGAGCTCGCAATTCAACATCATTCACCGATTCGTACTCAAAAGCCTCCGCGCCAACCGCCACAGGAAACCCGTGAGAGTTTCGAACCATGAACCCCGCTCCTCCTCGGCGTTGCTGCAATGTGTAGGATCCGTCAAAGTTAAGCTTAAGAACCCCCGGGTCTGGTAGCACCCATATTATGGAATTAAATAGGAGTCGAGGGACGAGCAGGTCCAGGGAACATAGAGGGCGAGCGAGCAAAGGCCAAATCATACATAACCACATCCAAGCTAGCTTGCTGCCAAGTACAAGATGGGATAGCCACCTGCAGCTCAAAGACGATAATGTTGCAAGACATCCAAATGTTCCAAGCCATTGCAAGAAGCAATGCTTTGGGGTTGTTATGGCCCGTACTTCCCCCATGAAAGCGGCGTAGGAGTGTGACGAATTTCGAGGGGGATGTGGTCGGGGAACAAAGCAGGTAGAAACGATAGAGATTCCACACGGCCATCGACACCGGGCACAAAAATAACACATGATTCACTCCTAGCTAGCGAGCAATGGAGGAAGTCATAGACTCTTGTTGGGGATTCAAATGCCCTAGTCGCTAGAGACAAAGATAGTGGTGGAAGGCAGAAAGGTAGTGATGGAGGTGGAGGCGGTGTTGAAAAGTTCAAGTATAAGACAATGTGTTGACGCTGCATTGAGGTGGACCATGTGAGGTAATTATCCAAAGCGATTATAGAAGCAAGAAGGTGGGGAATCTTCTGATACAATGGCGGTGGCCTCTGCTAATATCGGTTATGATTTTGAGGATGTCCTAACTGTATTAGATGGTGAAAGTTGTGGTTCTGATGATAGATGGGTCCTAGATTCGGGGTCGCTTTCCATATTTGTTCAAGGCGTGAGTAGTTTGACACATTTGAGGAGAAAGATGGTATGATTCAGTTTGGTAATGGCTCTGAGTACGAGGTCACCAGTGAAGGAACCATGAAAATCCGGACTCACGCCAGAATAGTAAGGATGTTGAGATGAGTATGATATGTGCCTAAAATGTGCAGAAACTTGATCTCGTTGGGTGTGCTTGACTCCGAGGACTGTGGATATTTAGCTCGAAGTGGAGATCTGAAGGTTACACAGAGCGGTAGTGTTTTGCTGAAGGGTTAGAAGCGCGGTGGTGTGTATCGGCTGATTGGATCCACCTGTTGATGGATCACTTGTGGATTCTACGGCGAGCTGGAGGTCAAAGCGAAGACCTCAAACTATGGTTGTGGAAGACTGAAGGTGTAGACTCGAGCATGGTTTGAGTCCACATCTGTAGCAGAAGTGTTTTTACTAGACCCCAGGGGGAGGGGGTGTAAAGAGGGGAGTTCTTGAGTTAGGAAGCAATGACGGCAATGGTGGCAGTGGTGGTACCTGAGACGGTGAGGCAGAGTAATCAAATAGTTTCTCATGGTATACAAGTTGGCATACTCGCAAAGGTGGCGATTATTGGTTTGTAGGTTATATGCCAAGCCGAACCTGAAAATAACTTGATTGGCGCCCTAGGGCGGCCAGTGCAAAATTTTGCGACAGTTTTTCTGTAGTTGGCGTCCTTGGGTGCCCTTGGCATCGATACAGCCAGAGGCGCAGGTTTGAGGTATTTTTTAGGTTTCCTTTGGGGCTATTTAAGGATCCCTTAAGCCGTCATTGGAGAGAAGTCGTATGTGAGTTTTCTTGGAGAAAATTCAGTGTGCTGCCTCATTTGTGCCTTGAATGAGATTGGTTGAGATTAAAGAAGACTTGATCGAAGTAGGATTGGTGAAGGTTAAATAAGAACAACGGATCTGGTGGAGGTGCTTTGTATTGGTTCTCGTGATATGTGTTCTTGGTGAATCTTCTCATCATCCTTGGTTCTTCGTGGAAGCTTTGTAATCCTCTTTAAGCCTGTTCCTATTTGGGTGTTAATTGAAGAGATCATTGCTCTCCCGTTTTTGAATTAGTCTTGTTTTGGATGAACCACGTTAGATCCTTGTGTTTTCTGTGATTTTCTGTCTCTAGATTGTTTATTTTCGTCGAATCGATATTTGTTCTGTGACGTGATTGATTTTCTGCAACTAACCATTGGTTAGAGATTTATTTCCGCTTGAGGGGAATCATGAGAATCCCCAACATGAAACTGTTCGTATTGGGTAGACCCCATGATCTACTGTGTTTAGTGGCATTGGCACCATCTAGCTTGGGGTGCGGAGTGTAGCCTGTTGATTGGCGTACACAGAGCAGGAGTACAACAGTTGTGAGTGCTGAAAATTTTTCCCAAAGGATAGGTTGGGATCGACTAAATCGGCTGGAAGTCGGACTTAATCATGCTCGAGTCCTCGATAGTTATAATGGCTCGAACAAAACTTCTAACCCAACATCTGTTTGATTTTGTATGGGATGACGAGTTTGCTCCAACTAGCTATGCAAATGGAAGATAGCCAACAGTCAGAGAAATTGGTGATCGAGATTGTCATATTTGTTTCACAGGTCTAGTTAGTGCCATATATAATTGTGCATGTCCTTCAACGTTGTCCTTAGGAAAAAGTCTTTAACCTTTACAGACTTTCACTGTGCGAAACTAAAGGGGGTGCTTATACAAGTTTATCGTGCCAACGGGCTCTTGTCCAGGTGATACTTTCTCTCTCCCTTGTTTGAGAGGCTCCCAGTTCGACTCCCTGTATGGACACCATAGAGCGAACTTTCCCTCAAGGCCGTTGTTGCCTTGTTTGCACATCCGAATTCTAGCCGTTGATGTCACATTCACAAGATTATGAAATTTAATAAAAGTAACACTTATACTGCCTTTCCTATTTCGATCTCCGGACCTCTTTAGGCCCATGCTCTACCGCTCTATCATGTGATCAAAGGAATTAAGAATCTTTTTAAAGTTAGTTTGCACATATTTGTAACTTTGTATCCATACCAGTGCGAAGGTGGACGTGGTCGACTGAGCTGGATTTGACTTTATTAGATGACTATCCAACTGTTATCGATAGAACTATGAATCGTTTCCTCACTCTCTTGCCTGATCCGAGAGAAATTAAAAGGGTGGTGTTCTCTCCCCCTCCAAAAATATCCCTGGGACTTGATGGATTCAATGGAAAATTCTTCAGAACGTATTGGGATATCATTGGGGAGGATATTGTTCATGAGGTCCAACAGTTCTTTCACTCGGGTCTTATGCTAGGGGAGGGGGTGGAATGATACTACGGTGGTCCTTGTTCCAAAGATTCCATCACCAAAGGCTCCGTCTGATTATCGACCTATAAGCCTTTTGTAATTTGAGATATAAATTTATCTCAAAGATCTTGGCCAACCTGCTGAAACTTATTATCCTATCCATTATTAGTGAGGACCAAAACGCATTTATACTGAGTAGGCGGATTCGAGATAATGTACTCCTTGCCAAAGAGGTTATGCATTCCTTGCATCAGGCTCCAAAAGGGCACTTAGCGATAGCGGTAAAAGCTGACATTGATAAGGCTTATGACAGTGTCCAATGGGACGCATCAGAGGTGATCCTGACCGGGATGGGATTCCATCCGATCTGGAGGACTTGGGTGATGGAGTGTGTTCATTCAACCATCATGAAGCTGCTTGTCTTTTTTTTTTATTTGGGGGGGGGGGGGGGGGGGGGGGGGGGGGGGGGGGCATAGAAATAGAAGGTCAAAACGACCTCCGGAAAGTGCCACATCCCGGTGCAAGCGACCGACCCTCCACCAGGCGACTGGAAATCACCACCAACCACCATCATCAGGTGGATAGAGCCCCGAGACGTCGGCCCCTTAGTCGTAACAAAGACACCACAGATTGTACGCCGTCAAACCCACCGCACCCAGGCGAACACATCACCACCACCACTGGTGGGGAAGAAGTACAAAAAAAGAAAAAATAAAAGGGAAAAAACAAAATACAACACCCCAAAACGAAGCACACCAGCTCTGGCAGCCGGCCAACCTCGAAGAATCCGCAGCCTCGCACTTGCTCCCATTGAACGCCGCCACCACCGCAGCTCCGGAACCCGTGCCGCCAGCCAGAGGAGGCGATCCGGAAATCCACCGACGTCAACTAGGGGATCGGGGCCAAATCTAACTCTCCGACTGCCTCTGGTGAGAAATCATGCCCTCGTCGCCAAGTGGGTGCCTTCGAACCCGAGGATAGGCCCGCCCGTTGCGTCTCCGGCGAGACGATAAAAAAAAATCGGCCACTGGATGAGCCCCTATGTACAGGGGGATGAACCGGTCCAGATCCCGCCCCGAATGCGCCATGTGAATATCAAAGGGATCGGTAAAACCTAGGTCCGGGAGAGTAAAAAAAAAGGATGAAGCTGCTTGTCAATGGGAAAGAGACGGATGGATTCAAACCTAGTTGCAGTTTGCGACAAGGGGATCCATTATCGCCTTACCCAATCATTTTGATGACTCAGGTAATTCATTGGGAGATTCGTAAAAGCATCAACTCCGGTGACTGACTTGGATGGTTTTTCGACGAGTCCGAACCCTCAGTCTATGATCACGCTTGTCTATGCCGACGATTCTGGACGCTTGGGGTCTTCGTGCTGTGTTCCAATGCATGTGATGGTCAATGGGGGTTTACCGGTGGGTGTTCTGACCCGGCTGGATAGGATATGCAGGCCATTCCTTTGGGATGATTGGAATTAGGGGTGGCAATTCTTGACCCGACCCACCAACCCGACCTGAATTTAGCAGGTTTGGGTTTGGCCTAAACGGTTCGGGTCATAAATGGGTTGACCCGATTGACTAGTTTATTTAATGGGTTGGATTCGGGTTTCTACTTAATTGACCCGACTTGACCCGTTTACCAAATGGGTCGTGTCAGCCTGACCCGACCCGAGCCAACCCGACAGGTTTACATGGGTTCTGTTGACCCAACCCGAGCCAACCCGACCCGACACGACCCGTTTAGTAAACGGGTTAAACGGGTCGGATCGGGTCAACCTGTTTATTAGGCAGGTTGGGTTTGGGTTTAAGTTTTTGACCCGTTTATTAAACGGGTCGGGTTCAGGTTGGATGTTTTGCCCTTATACCTATGTCTCAACCCGACCCGAACCCAACCCATTGCCACCCCTAATTGGAATGGGTCCTAGCATGTTCACCTTGTTTCTTGGGGTACGATTGACAGACCCAAGAGGGAGGGTGGTCTTAATATCCGAAGTTTCTTGGCACATCAAACCTACATGGGGGTTGCCAATCTTTGGTATACTCTGCGAGGGGGAGTCATCGCGGGCGAAGTGGATCCACAATCAGAACTGTCTAACACTGGCGTCTTGGGTTCAATGGGAGGAGTGACGGTCGTCGTATTGGTTAACTGGGATGTGGCCCAATTGTGTTGTTCACGGATTCGGCTCAGGCTTGAGATGCTCTGGTGGTGGGGAGGGATTGCACGGAGGAAATTTGTCGCCTCATCAGGAGATGTATGCTCGACTGGGAGACTGGAAATCTTTTTTCGGTGCGACTTCCGGTTCAGTTTTGAAAACATTGATTTTGGTACGCATTTGGCTAAGCGGTGAGCGGACCACATCTCGCAATGAGGGGTAAATGAAATCAGCGGTTTTAATTGCGTAGTATATACATGCCCAACTGATAGCTTAGTTGGTAAGACATGCAATCAGTGACTAGTGGCGGGTCTTTCTCTCGCCTGAGTTGTGACCCTTCCTACTATTGTTACTTTTTTAAAAAATGAATAGGCTGCTTATGGTGCCAATATGGAGATGGCAAAATAATGTTATAGGAATATATTTTCTAGCAGATAACAAACGGAGCACCAGTGGTCTAGTGGTAGAATAGTACCCTGCCACGGTACAGACCCGGGTTCGATTCCCGGCTGGTGCAATTTAACCTAGTTTTACTGTTTTGGGCGCCACCTCTTGGTTTGTGTGATTGGTGTCTAGCAAATATTTTTTTTTTTTTTGTTAATTTTTGGTATTTAGAGAAGGAAGAGGTAACACAATGGACCCCGGGAGGCGCCACATGTCAGTGCGAGCATACAAAGACTGTCACTTGGCGGAGAACACCCCAACTCCGACCGAGAACACAACACCCCACCGGTGGACACCAACCACCACCACTCCGGTGGTGAAAACAACCCCGGCCATCAGGCGATCCACACACCCCCCACCACACCAAGGGGAAAGATAAGGGGAACCTTACCCCTAAAAAAAAAAAAAGATAAGGGGAACCTTCCCGGGAACCAAGACCCGAGCAAGAGAGGAAGTCCGCACAAAGCCAGAGAGGAACGCGCGAAAATGCTGACGCCGCCGGAGGAGGAGAAGGCCCCTATCTACACAGGGAGGGAGGGGAAACCAGATCCCACCCTAGGAGAGCCATCTCTACTGAACCCTTGATCTACCCGGAGCCGCCGCCGCTGGTGGCGATCGAGCAGACCAGGAGGGAAAAATCCATAACCCTAGCGCAGGGGTGGAAAGGGGAAAAGGGAGCGGGCGATCGCAGCCCTTCATGTTTGATTGTTTCTCACAATTTGTTTAATTATAAAACTTGAGCTTGGTGATGGATGGAGAGCCTGCACTAACACCTCCTCCAGTTCTTCTTTTTTTTTTGGTACATTGGATGAGTCATAACTATATGACCAAGATATCTTCAGATATAAGGACCTGTAGCACAGGTGGGAAATTATGCTCCCAGTACCCACCAACTCCAGAACATCGGGCCTGTTGATCCAACCAATGAAAAGCCGAATTGGTCGCGCCCTAGGAACCCACCAAGTCTGCATACACGACCATCCTCAGGCCGCCGCCAAGTCTGCATACACGACCATAGCACATCCCACTGCTCCTCTGACCGAGCCACCCCCAACACGAGAACATCCCGAGCGAGACTGACATCTGTCATAACAACCACCTTTCCACATTTTCGGTGGTGGAGCTCCTCCAAAGCGCCCTTAATTGCCCATAACTCCAGTTCTCACCCAAATTAACAAAGGCTGTGCTCCACTCCAGGGATTTTCCTCATATTATTTTCACAATAGCCATGTATCTGTACACAAACCAGATGTGGGAGGGTTTGTAAATCCAAGGGTACCAAGTTGTTCCATACAAAGAATATGGGAAGGAGCCTATTTCCTGGGAATTCCAATTCCCAGGAAAAGAGCAGTCACTAGAGGCTGGTTTTCTAGGAAAATAACCAAAAAGAAAATGAAGTCACATAAAGCCTAATGAAAACAACAAATGTAAATTAGGGGAGCATGTACCATAAATACTATAATCAGACACATACACTTGATTTAATTAAAAGGAAAGAACAATCAACATTTTTATTCAGAGGTAAGACAAGAAAATAAAGAAAAAGGAAGGAAATAATCGGTGGAAATAGAAAGAAATATCAGTTAAATTTCTAATATATCATTAGAGCATCTCCAACAGATGACCCATATGCATCTGTACTTTGCATAGCCAAAGGACTGCCAACTCAGCTTACGCATAAGATGAAAAAAAAGAACTCCAGCGAATGACCCATAAGATATTTTTACAAAAACACACTCGAACTTCTATAAAATCTCGGATGAATTATAACCTCTTGATTACTGGCCATTGATACCCAGGGCAAAGATATATAGCCTCTTGATTAAAGTTTCCGGCCGAATATGATAGGCAATTATGCAAATGGGTTAGCATAATATGCAAATGGGTTAGCATAAAAAGTGTGGGGACCACACTTATGGGTCATCCGCTTGAGGCTTGTTATAGGAAGATATTACCCACATTCCGGTGGGGCCCATCGGATAGGTCGTTCGCTGGAGATGCTCTTACGAGAGACTAGGATGTAGGGTCAAAGAGCGACCGGGATATATACAAAAAAAAAAATGTGGTCACCAGTGGTTGTCAGTACTCAGTGATCATCGGTGCCACTCTTGCCTCCCGGTTCGGGCTTTTAAGTACCACCACTAGCATAGGCGATTTTGGACGAAAGCACCAAGGTGATGTCTTTGATGAAACTACGCACCCTAATAAACAAATTACAAAAACTATGAGGATAATCAAGTGCCAGCTAAATGAGTTGGTAAAGTCTCAGGGGACTGGTACCTAAGACTTGGGATCGATTCCTGCTTGCATCGAATTAATAACTGGTAGGGGGCTGCCTTAACCCTCCCACAGATAAGATGCGGTGGGGTGCTAAACCAAAAAAATTCTAGTAACAAGATGGCTTTGCGGCCAAGAACAGCGACAATAGGATCTATTAAAAATTTACAAACCTAAGATCAGACATACAAATAGAAGGACAAAAAAAAACAAAAAAGATCGATATTGAGCTAAATTTGTGTGCTACAAAGCGCAGCGGGGATGGAAACAATCACCTAATGTTGACTATGGTTCCTACTTTCAGAAGAGAAACGGAAGGTCTATTTTTTTAGAAAGAATAGAATCTGATTTGCTTACAGATCTGATAAGTCTTACAGTCTTACAATCTATGGCGCACATCCGAGGGAAAAAAAAAAGGACAGAAAAAAAGAGGAATATAGAGAAAAATACAATTGCCGTTCGAGGGGAAACCTGAATCCACAAGCCAAGTTGTCGTAGTAGGAAACTAGATCAAAAACCTTTCCAGACAAATAACCTCAACGGTTAATGAGCGCCATTTGAGAAAAACGGTGGGTAAAGTGTAAACCCTCTTTTCGAGTAATCAACAAAGAAAGAATCACAATTAATGTGTTTTGTCTTAGTTAATGAGATCGTTGAGGCGTCTCCATGCCCGCAGCCCTCTTTTCTGTAAATACAACTCAAGTCTGAGGTTCAAATGCGTGTCGCACATCATACAAGCAAACTAACCTCACCTCCGAATGGAAGTGATCGATTATTAAGAAGATGTCGATACTTTACCACCACAAATAAACCTAACCTAAAAAGAATGATAGGCATGGAACTTTGTGTTCTATAATTGACTAGTGTATGCCCGTGCCTGTCGGCACTGCAGCGGGCCGCCTTCGGTGGCAACACACCTGAACGGCAACAAAACACTTTCGACGACAACACCGGCAATATAGGGACACCAATTTCCTCGCCTGTGCCGATTGGCACGAAGCGGGCACCTTCGGCGCGACCAACTCCCCCTCCCCCTATAATTGATCAATGACAGTTGTCTCTATTCGAACGGATTCCTCAAGATCGACCCGATGGTTTGGGACGACCAAAATTTCAACAGACAGGTTTATAGACGTTGATGCGAACAACAATCACGGGATGAACGGTCACGATTAGTGCAGTTTAAATGGGCCGAGATTTTAGGGGTTTAGTGCAGTTTAAATGGGCCGAGATTTTAGGGGTTTAGTACAGTTTAAATGGTTAGCGAGGGAGTTGGTTGATGGGGAAATAGAGATCGTGCGTTGATTTTTGAACGAATGGACGGGGAAATAGAAATCGTGCATTGCAAATGATTGGATCTATTCGGTTCATTTTATCCAGTCAGCTTGTCCTAGCCAGCTTCCGTTTTGTCTAGTCAGCACACAACCGACGTGCCATGTTATATAGATATATCAACGGATCTATTAACTAGACTGCTCGACGTAAGGGTTAAGGCTTTAGTCAAAACATTTTTTGTTCCCGCACATATCTAAAATCCCATTATACATAGCCTTTAGCGGGCCAAGACCGAAGTCAAATACCTTGAGTAGTAAGCCGACTATAAATCAAAGCTTACCCAACTGCTGGTCTGGATTATTGCTTGAGATGATGAGAGATGAAAACATGAAGGAAATAGCCTATTTCATATTAGAAGGTTTCTATTTTTGGAAATGACAAGAAAAATGATAACTGGTACCTATTGATAGGATATATACCCCTAAGTTGAAGAGGCCACTTCAATGCTGAGGAAGTACTCGAGAGGCCCCAGATCCTTCGTTTCAAAGGTTTGATATATAGACTAGTTGTTGTCATTAGAATCTGGCTTTAAAGCTAAATAAATATGGAAGTCTCTCTTTCTTTATTGATAAGGAAGGGGTCTTGTGGATTCCGTCGTGGAGCCCATGCAAGTCTTTCGCAACTCAAAATCAAAATTCTGACAAAATTCCTACAAGACATTCAATATTAGCTCTAAACATTTAAACTCAAAAAGAAGGAAAAGCACCCCTTGCAATAACATGGTTGAATATAGTAGTTTCAATTCTTTTTTATTCTTCTCACTAGAATCATTTCATGTCAAGTCGAAATACGACGAATGGCGATAATGGGTCTCTACTACTCTGCTCATTTTCCAAATCCAAGTAACAAGATGCAAGATGGAGAGGGCATTTGACCATTCTGGGCAAATTATAGTCAAGAATTTGATCAGAAAGAAAGACATACAAATTTAATCACAGAATAATTTGAAAAATATTTGATAGTAATGGCACCTTGTCATACAGATGAATCGATCACTAATATGCTCCTCATAAGGCTATATGAGTCTGAGATTCCACGAGACCAAGACAAATGAATCATGTTTGCGAAGGATATCAATTATATGTTCAGGTCACCAAGCTAATTTTATTGATTCCATGTCTAGTTCTATATTCTAGAAGTCCTATATCCTAGAAGTCCTGCAATTGTTTAAAAGGGCAGTGAGGTCATAAATGCATTTGGAATAGAAATTGCGGGTAACCGGTGCAATATATCAACAATATTATCTGTTTGGCATGTGGTAGCATGGTAGTCTACTCTGAAATTTTCTTTTGTTGTGTTCCGTGTCTTTCTTCAAGCACATAATCCAAAAGTAACTGGATTCTACATACAGATGATCAATATGTGTCTTCTCAATGTGAACAAAAACTAGTGTAAATCAAACCAAACTTTCACCAATATTCCTGAAGAGGTAAAGTTTGATTAAAAATATTAACACTACTCATGCTAACCTCCAGGACAATTGATAAGATTTAAACCTCCAGCTTCCAAATAAACTATAACCATGGACAAGAAATAGAAGAATAAAAAATTTAGTTGACAATTACCACGACAATTAGTATTCAAAACCTATTACATGTCGAATCTGCTTGCATCAATCCAGTTCAATATCTATATCTAATCAGGTGCAGTAGAACATGACAAGCGCATCACACACAAATGAGATTTATCACCAAAATCCTGGATGTAAAATAGAATTCATTCAACATAAGGGTAATAAGAGAATCCATAGCAGTAGATTTTCTGTTCCTAAACATTAAGGAAGAACATTAAGGAAGACCTTGCAACTCTGACCCGGGACCACCAAATGGAATGAGAAACAAAATGCAACAAGGAATCTGAAACTCTAAGGCTCCACCGTCGTCACTTGCTGCCACTCCCCATCCACAGCTTCTTTCCACAGTGTGACGTTGTTATTCCCATCAGCCACAGCTAATATGTTCCCAGTCAGCGACCATGACACCCTCCAAACAGGAGCCTTGAAATCATTCAGAACTCTACCCTCCCACTGATCACCTTCTTTTGCCACAGTCCATATCACCACGGTCCCATCCTGCGAAGCACTAGCAATAGTAGACTTTGGAAGCCCCAAATTCGGTGCCCAAGCAACATCCCTCACCCAGTCTGAGTGCATTTGAAGGGCAGGAAAGCAATCCATCTTCCAAGTCCCATTGTAAAGCTTCCAAACTTTAAGCGTGTTATCGCAGCCACCAGACACCAGTTTTTGTACAGGATCGAGCTGCCCTGAACTAACAAGGGCACCAGGGGCCATTGATGGAGCCCAAGAGACAGAGGTCACCCCAACTGGGTGTGCCTGATCAATCCTGGTGGTGTCCCAACCTCCATCAGATCGAGCAGTGAGGACCGATATGTTCCCATCCGAGGACCCACACGCTAAGCAGAGGCCAAGCTCATGCGGCGCCCATGCAATGGAATTGACGGAGGACTTGTGCTCGGTGAAGACGTTCGCCTGAGCCCACTCATCGGGCTTATTACCTTCCTTCCATATGATCACACGTCCGTCGTAGCTGCAAGAGGCGAGCATGGATCCGAACTTGGGGTGGGCCCATGCGACCTGCCAAACCGGACCCTGGTGTCCAGTCAGGGTTGCGAGGTGCTGGTTCGAGGAGCCACTCACGCCAATGATCTTGATGGTCATATCGGAAGAGGCCGTGGCCAGGCGCTTGCCATAGTAGTCCATGGACACATCATGGACCACATCTTGGTGACCTGTCTCTATTTTCTGAGAAGGCATCGCTCCGATTCAATACTTGTAACTTTAAATCCCTAACAAACCTTTCCCTGCAATGATTTTAATAAATATTTGGAATCTCAGAGCACATATACATAAATGATCCATTAAAAAAAAAGAATCAGTTATGTGTCATCACAAATGGATATAAACCGCCATCCCATGAATTTTTTTCAAGAATAGTAAGTATAAGTGACATGGAAGTATGGAACCTATGTAGGGGATAAGATGTTGTGCATAAATTTAATCAGACTACATAAATCAATGAAATCATTTAATCCAACTACGATTTCATAGTTACGTCAGGGCATCTCCAGTCCTTAAAACCCTTACTCAGATTTGTATCTTAGTTAAGAAGGCCCAAAACCCCTTTACTCAAACTCATACCTAATTGAGTTTTACTCAGATTTTTCACCAAATCGAGGGAGACTCAAATCTCGTACCAAATTCCCAACGGTCATCTCCAAGGCCTTCCTATTTACAACAATGCCATCCAAAGGTTTGAGCTTTTACGCAAATCTGAGTAAAAGCCCCAAAATCTGCTCCAGCCCTTACTCCAACTCATACCAAATTGAGTTTTTACTCAAATTTGAGCACGGGCTGGAGTGCTCTCTATCAGATTTGAGTAAAAATTTGAGCAAGGGCTGGAGATGTTCTCAAAAAGCAATATTCAGGGAAGAAACACAGGAAAATATACACAAAAAACACAATTTTTACACCAAACTCCATGTGATTTTAACTTGTCACATGGATTCTGCAATCGATCAAAGACAATAGAGAGGAAACTTTCCAAATCAATTACTTCGCACTTGTCCCAATCTACCTCGAGGATCAGGAATCACGGGAAATGGATTCGGCCTCGATCAGTTTGGGGCTTCTACCTACATGTCCCAATCTACCCTCGATCGGGTGAAAACGGGGAAAAATGGATTCAACCTCGAAATTTTTTAGGGCATAATTCCAAATTACAGAAAAAAAAAAAATCAAAGACGGAATAAATCAGGAGATCACGGCGCGGCACCTCAGATCTGGCTACGGGGTGCAAATCCGACCAAAGTAAAGGGGGAAGTGGAGTCGCAAAACCCTAACCCTATCTAGATCTAGATCAAAAAAAAAAAAAACCCTGATCTAGATCCAAATCCGGAGAAAGAACAGCGTAAGAGATCGAGAGATCACAGAACAGTGGAGAACGATGAGAATCAGGCATAAAGGCTTTACCTTTCACGAGATCTCACAGGGATCGGATCGAGGGGAGCGGGCAACGCGGGCAGAATCCGAGATCTGCTGCTCTCCTCCTCCTCGACGTTTCGGATTCCACCACCACTGCCGAACCGCGGTCAGTAGTAATGCCGTCGCTCCGTGGGCTTTCGGCAGAGCCTGCACAGTACCGCATTTCTACAATCAAGCCCAATGCCAATTTGACAAGCCCGGCCCGTTTAAATTGGTAGCATGTGCTAACAGATCAGGGCGGGTATCAGCTTAGAGCCCACAGTTCCGTATTTGGGCTTTTTGGGTTTGATGTACCAAAACACTGTTCTGTGATCTCACTTACTTATTTGGGTTTATGGGCTTGTGACGTCATCAAGCCAGTCATGCATGTGCTCCCCTCATATGTCACATGTCCGACCGATAGTGCATCGATTCGGATCGGTGATGTGGTGCTAGAATTTTGTGACCTCATCTGGATTGACAATAGTGCATGTCTTCACCGTCAGGTTCTAGACTGATCCTATTGCTATGTCTGTATTTGTAGCGTAGTTAGAGTAGCAAAAAAAAACTGCCTTGCCAACTTGACGTTGGCACTCGATCACCGCCGTGACTGTGCCGTCCATTTGACCGACAGTTGGGTTGACTGTTGAGTGACATTCAACGGTGGGAGTTGTTTGCAACGGATGGATGTGATCGTGCCATGTCAAGTTGGCAAAATGGGTTCGCAGTACGTTGTCGCCCCGAACCATGCTATCACTATGGTTTGGGGTTCACTCGCCAACAACTAGGGATCTATAGACCACCGGGTGAACCCTAATAGGATCGTATGATAAGGGACAAGTGATCCGGATGGATCAGGACAAGTGTTGGCGAGCGGACCCCGAACCCCGATGACGTGTGGTTCGGGGCGACTATTTTAAGTCGTTGGTATATTTTTATAACGGCCCAAGGCGAACTAATGTGTTGTGTCAAAGCCTGATATGGTAGTGTTTCATGGGCTAAGCCTTTTAGCCTCGCACCTAGAAATCTATATAATAAGCTACAGTTTTGTGGGGGTTACAAAGAACGGTCATGATCTATTTTTGAGAGGAAGATAGAATGAAGGGGCAAGATAAGTTGATGTAAGGGTGAGTGCGATTCATCCAGGAAGAGGTGAACGGCTAAGATTGAATCGAGTTGAAAGTGGGGATAAAATTAGGTGGGGGAAGTAATAAATTCGTGAAGGACCTGATTGTAAAAAATAAAATTTAACAATCGTTTGGAGGGCTTTCGTGTAAAAAAATATGGGCATACTTGGTATTGATCTAATGATTATTCAGGCGTGGTCCCCTCTCCCCCATAAATGAGGGGAGGCCCTAATCTGGCTTTCCGGTCCAGCTATTACCAGATCAGGTTTCACACAGCCGTCGATTTCGACCAGCCCACGATCGGATTTGCTCTCACAGCCGTCCGTTCTCGCGATTGGGCGATCGGTCCCGCGATTGGGTCCGGTGCCTGCCCACGATCAGCGCCTACCCACGATCGCCCCTCTGCTGCTATATATATATATATATATATATATATATATATATATATATATATATATATAGAGAGAGAGAGAGAGAGAGAGAGAGAGAGAGAGAGAGAGAGAGAGAGAGCGGGGCGGACGGACGGCCGGGGCGGCGGATCCGGCGGGAGGAGGTGGCCGGGGCGGCGGATCTGGCTGGAGGAGGAGGCCGGGGCGGCGGATCTGACAGCGAGGAGGCCGACGTCGGACGGACAGCCGGGGCCGACGTCGAAGTCGTTGAAGTATCAGCCCCCCCCACCCACCCACGAGATCTCTCTTTCTCTCTCCGATTCTCTCTCTCTCTCTCTCTCTCTCTCTCTCTCTCTCTCTCTCTCTCTCTCTCTCTCTCTCCTTCTACGACCCTCGGACCTCTGCCCTCATCGGTTGCCTCCGTGCCGCCTTCGAGGAGTCTGATGGTCACCCCCCCTTCCGGATTCTCTCTCTCACACTGCAGATCTCTCTCCCTCTCCCAGATTTGGACCTCGCCGGAGGAGCTTTGGTGGTGTTGCCAGTGAAACTCGAGGTCGGGCCTGGCCGCGGTTGCTGGAGGAGCTCGCCGCCGGGCGCCGGTCCCCCTGCGAACGCCGCCTCCTTACCCTAGATCTAATTCCTCTCTCTCTCTCTCTCTCTCTCTCTCTCTCTCTCTCTCTCTATCTATCTGATTTAGGGTTACTTTTTTTTTCTCTCTGTTTCAGATTGAGGAGGCAGAGGTCGAAGTCATCGAAGAATCATCAAGTTGTCTTCCCATCCCTCAACCCCCACAGGTTGTACATCGTCCCCCCCCGCTCTCTATCCCTCTCATGGTTTTCTTTTTCCTTATGCTTTTCTTTTATGTGTGATTTTTTTTCCTATTTCTTACTCTGTTTTAGGGCTGCTTTTTTTTCTCTCTGTTTCAGATTGTGGAGGCCGAGGCCGAAGTCATCGAATAATCAGCTCCCACAGGTTGTCTTCCCGTCCCTTAGCCCCCACAGGTTGTCTTCCCATCCCTCACCCCCCCCCCCCCCTTCTCTCATGCTTTCTTTTATGTGTGATTTTTTTTCCTATTTCTTACTCTGTTTCAGGGCTGTTTTTTTTTTCTCTGTTTAAAACTGAGGAGGCCGAGGTTGAAGTCATCAAAGAATCAGCCCCCATAGGTAATTCCCCCCCTCAACCCCCATAGGTTGTCTTACAAAAACACATTTATAATGGTTTTAAAAATCAGTGCATGTAGTTGGGGTCGAGTGCTATTAGTTTTATGTTTTTTTGAATATTTTGTTTACTGTCTTCAAAACCAAGCCTATAGATCTATGGTTATTGAGAAGTTTTGTTTAATCTTGGGGTTCACTTCAGGGTTGATTTGCAACCTCTCTCTCATCTTAGAATGGTCTCTCTACTCATTAATAGAGGGGTTAATCAGTTTATGTAGTTGGGGTCAGTGCATGTAGGGGTTTTTTTTTTTGCTTTTCCAAGTTTATTCTTTGTTTTGATTGTTTATCAGATTTTTTTCATCTTGGGGTTTTCATTTTTTTATCGCACGAGAGTGTTTGGGGGTTTTTTTGTTCGATTTTTTTTTGGTTAAGCCTCACACAAAGCATTTTCAATTTTTTTTTACCGAGTGTTGGTTTTTGTTGTGTTCGATTATTTGTGTTTGTTAAGCCTTGCACAAGTATTTTCATTGTTCATCTGATTTTTTTTCCAACCTTGGTTTTGTTTTTTGTTTTTTTTCCCCCAATTTTTCCTCTTCAAATGTCAAGAACAACTCAATTTTTTTTTTCTATGGTGGAGCTAAACGGTTCCCCTCCCCCCTTCTCCGACGGAAGGACAACAAGAGGAAGGGGTTGATCAGCTCCTCTCTCTCTCTCTTTCTCTCCCTCTCTCTCCCTCTCTCTCCTAAACATGTTTTTTTTTCTTTTTTTCTACTGTAAGTGCCCATGTAGTTTATTTTGTTCCAAATTGCTCCCTAAAGTTTGAAATGCTAGCACAATACCCCCCTTTGGTCAACTACTTGATTTCCTCATTTGGTCAACTACTTGATTTCCCAAAGTTTTGAAATTACACTTTGCCCCCCTGAAGTTTTCCTCAAAAAACTTAACCCACATGTAGTTTTGCTCAAATTACACTTAACCCCATGAAATTTTGACACCCTCGCGAATGTGGGTACCGTCGAATGAATTTTGATGCCTTCACCGAATGTGGACGTCATTGAACTTATTTTGACGCGCCCGCCGAATTGGGCACCGTCGAACGAATTTTGATGCCGCCAAAGACGGTGGGGGAGTAGTGTCGTCGAAGGTAGTTGTTGGACTGCACCTGATCACATCGGCCCTTTTCGTGCGGGTTGATTGTGATTCACTGGTCAGGGTTGGGTGCATTGGACAGTTGTGATCGGGTGCCATGTCAAGATTACAAGAATAAAGATGCAAATAGGTTGAGAGAGAGAGAGAGATCAATCCTAATTGGATCTAGATGGTGTCATTATATATATTTCAGGTGCTTTGCCCCGCTGTTTGTGCCTCGAGATAGTGTTATGCCTTAATCCTTGAACTTTGCTCTCCGTGTAGGGGAGTGTTGCAGCCGAAGGCAGCCATCCGTGAGTTGACAAACACAGGCATGTCGTCGCTGAATGTGGACAGCCCCATTGAATTTGGGCATTTCTTCTGAATGTCAACATCGTCCATAAATTAGAATGTTTTGTCAAGTATAGGCTCTCTGGTCGAATTTGGGTGCCACAACCGATTGCGGGTGCCGCTGAACCAATTTTGTCATCCCGTTCGAGTGCTGATAGACACGAGCATTATCATCGCTCACAAAAATATTGACACATTCCTCAAAATACTATCACCGTTTATGAAATATTGTTATCACCCTCGAAATATTATTCTCCCCCTCGAAATATTATCACTACTCTCGAAATGTTGTGGCCTCCTTTGAAATATTGTCATCTTCCTCGACATATTATTCCCGCCCTCAAAATCTTTTGCGTGCCGACAGGCACGGGCATTACTAGTTTTCAATAAACCAGAGAATGTTGGCCTCTCTATTACTGGAAATTTCGATGCATTGTTTCGCTTTCCTACTAAAAAGCATCTCCAACTGACTCCTTCCTAAGTGGAGTCGATTTTAGCTCCCATCCTCCTCCCATCTGCCACATGGGATAGGAATCAATATAGTTTTGTATGCCCTATGACTGACTCCTACCTCCCTCCCATCCCCAAATATCACCAGATTTTCTTTTCCACATGGGCAGGCCCCGTATGGGAGACACTTTTCGCTCCTGGCTGCAAGGAGGGATTTCAGCTCCTACCGCCACGTAAGATAAGTAGGAGTCGGTTGCAATGTTATCAGACCCGGACCGGACATCGACCCGGTCTAGGACCCGAGTCACGGGTCTCTGGTTCAACCGTCGGGTCAACCGGTTGAACCGATGATATATTTAAATAAATAAATAATATATATTAATATTAAAAATAGATCTAACGGTCGAGATCACGCAGCTGGCTGCACTCACTTCTCTCTCTCCCAACTCTCTCACTGATCGAGCTCGATCAGTGAGAGTTGGGAGAGAGAGAAGTGAGTGCAGCCTGTGCAGATGAGGTGTCCCCCGGTTAAAGGAGAGAGAGAGAGAGAGAGAGAGAGAGAGAGAGAGAGAGAGAGAGAGAGAGGAGGTTGGAGAGAAAGAGTGAGAGTGCACGTGGGGTTCTAGGTGGGTTGATGGGTTCGGGTTCACCGGAGGAGGGGAAGGTGAAGGAGGTGGAAGGGTGGTGATGGAGGTTGGCCGAAGGTCGGGAAGAAGGCGGGGTTGGCTCAGGGTCGGGATGGGGTGCAGGGGAGTGTGTGTGTGTGTGTGTGTGTGAGAGAGAGAGAGAGAGAGAGAGAGAGAGAGAGAGAGAGAGAGAGAGAGTGAGTGAGTGAAAGAGAGAGAGAGAGAGAGTGAGCTGTAGAGAGAGAAAGAGAAGATGGAGGCGGTCGGGGTGATCGTGAGGTGCGGGTGGGCTGGACCGGTTTTTAAGTTTTAACTGGGCCGGGTCACACGGGTTTACACACAACCAGCCGGTTCACTCGTCTTAGTATTTCCGATCCGATCTATCAACCGAACCGGCCGAGGGTCCAGGTCACCGGTCCGACCGTCCGGTCCGGTCCGGTTCTGATAACACTGGTCGGTTGGAGTGGGTTTTCGATACTACAAGACAAAAATGTTTGGTGCCACATGGGATGGGAGATAGGATAGGAGTCACTTGGAGATGCCCTAAGTATTTTTCACATTAAAAAAAAAGTTATTAGCGTTACCTCCTTAAAAGGTTTTCGTTTTACATTAAGGGAATGTAAAGTTTGAACTCAAGCGTGAAGCCCCTATAGTTAGACTTGGGCTAACACGGGCTTCTTCTCCAACACAAATGCAATAACAAAATTTTTTAAATGGCAATTTCACCCCTACAAAATCCTTGCTGCCCTCCCTGCATGACGTCAGACCTACCCGATCGGTAACAAGATGGTCAGAATCCAAACCCGAGCCACCCGGACCACCCCGTGCGGCCACATGGCTACAAACCCTCTACTGCATGCATGGACTTCATGGCCGGAGTTAGTCTCGGTTCACAGAGTCTGCGGACACGAAATCGACAAACCTCGGCACGAACGGACGATCTTCGGTGGTTCTCCTCCGCGTCCTCTCTGCATGACGACGCGGGGGAGGTCGACCGGTGTCCGAGCCGCGCGGGAGCGGTGCAAAACCTCCCCAAGCTCGGTTATCTTTGGAAGAATGGGTTCACCGTTCATAAATTCGAATACCACTTTGGGCATTTACGTGATAAATTCAAATACCACTTTATCTATAGTTGGACTTTGGCTAACATGAGCACCTTCTCCCATGCACATGTAATATCAAAATTTTTTAAATGATAATTTTACCTCTACAGATAAAAGTTTAACAATTGTAACAAAAGACTAACAATCGTTAAAGAGCATAAATCCATTAATTTTAGTTAACATGGGCTCCTTCTGTCGCGCACATGTAATAACAAAAAAATTTAAATAACAATTTTAGCCTTATATATAAAGTGTAACAATCTTAGCAAAAAAGTAACAATTGGTAAAGAATAATAATTCGTTAGCAAAGAGTAACAATTTGATATGGTAAAATGCCTTAATTGTCGATTAATTGTAGTGGTATTTCTACTCATTTGGTCACAATATGATTATCATTGTGACAAAACATGCATTTAACTTTGCGTAACCAAGTCGATTTTATGTCGCAAATTAAAGAGTAAGATAGAAGAAATTTTTTTTTGATGAAAATATACATAAAAAAATTGTTTTGTGGTTTAAAATCGACAATCTGGAGTGATTTCAATTGATTTTCATGCATAAAATGGTTCGTCCGCCCTCTCCTCCGCCTCTTCCACCTTGTCCTACTCCTTTGACTTCAGAGATCTATCCTTCCCCTTTAATGCCCGCTTCAGCTACTCCTCCTTCGCACGCACGGAGTTTGCTTGTGCTGACTGCTTAGGGGGGGCTCTTGTCGGAGGATCGCTGGTTCGTCTCCCGTCCTCTGCATGCTGTTTGGTTGTCTTCCACTTTGATATCCTTTTATATCCTCTCGAACATCACCCCCAAGGTTGACGGAGGGTTTCAGATGAAGTCGTTGTAGATGTGGAATTCATAGTGGTATGCGTTTTGGAAGGCGAGCATGACCGCCTAATCGTCCAAATGTCGTCCGAAGAGTGCTGCATGCTCGTTCCGGAACCTTCAGGTGAAACTCCGGAGGGTCTCGTCTGACCCTATGCGAAGGTGGTATAGAGTATCGAGCTTCTTCTCTGGCTTCATATTCAACTGGTACTGTTGAACGAAGAGGTCTGCCAGCATCTCAAATCGAGTGATGATGCCTGAAAGGAGGTTGTAGTACCAATTCAAGGATGGCTCGTCAAGACTCTCCACAAAGGTGCGACACAAGATGTGGTTGTCGAACTCGTGCAACGTTAAGAGCTGCTTGAATGTCAGGATGTGCATGACTGGATCTCCCTTTGTGTAGTTGAGCTTGGGAAGGACCTGAGCTTGCCAGCCTTGGGGAAACACTACACCAAGGATGCTTCTATGGAACGGTCCCTCTACTGAGACCACTTCCCTCCTATCGGCCCGTCGGTTCTGAAGGGAGAGATGAGAGCGATGCGGCGAAGACAATGCTTGCTCTCTCCGAAGCTGAACTGAGTCCTTCTGAGCTCGATTCCTTTCGTCAGGGTGCGTGGCTTGAGGTGTCACCCCATACTCCTTGCATGTCATGGCGTGCAACTCACAGACAAGGATTCATACTCGTCAGGCCTACCTCCTTGCTGTGGCATCTCGATGCAATCCCAAGCTATCTGTAGGGGCGAAGAGGCTGAGAGTCTTCGATGCAAGGGATTGGCCACATGGGGTATGGGTGGATTGTCTCCCAAGCACAGTGGGAGGCTAGCTACTGGAGTCTTTGGCAGCGGAATCATAGTCTTGATGTTATTGTTGGTCTCACTAGCGGATGATGACGTGGCCACCCTTGTCTCAGTTGTGGCCTTCTTGAGGGCATCTCGCTCGATCATCAAGGTGGTGTTCTACTTCACGAGGGCCAGGAGTTGATAGTCTTTCGTTGAGACTTGATAAGTTCCTAACTACTCCACCGTCGAGGAGAATGCATGGGTCTTGCCTGAGCGTTGTAGTGTCGTGCTAGAGTAATGTGAGTAATCCCTCAATGAGTGGACCTCAGGCTAAGGCTGGTCTACCCCAAGAGCTACGGATCTACAACTCGCCAAGTGGGCTGCAGATCGGCCTAGGTCATCCTCATGCTGGCTTGCCTCTTGTCGGTGTTGGTTCGAGACTTGATTCTGATACTTTCAGGACTTTGTCATAGTTGGAGTAGCCTTGCTTCTGTATGATGAAGAGAGCTCGATCGATCACTTCTGCTCGATCGATCAGTCCCTAGATGCTGCACTGCTGATCAGTTGCTTTTACTCAACCAATCAGCCTTTGGAGAAGAGTAGATGAGTTTTTTGCTCGATCCTGTGTAGCTTGAGGTGAGAATGAGAGAAGTAAAGAGTAATGAGAGTAGACAAGGGATTTGAAGTTCAGTCATAGCCTACGTCTCCATGCGATAAGTCACAACCTCAATCCACTAAATCCGTAGGAGTAGAGCTACCCCTTGACAGGCTGAGGGGGGCTTACACAAGTGGTATAACTTGAGCTAGAGGGTTACAAGCTAGAAGGTGGAGGGAGACACATGGCCTTTCTCTGGTCAGCTTGGGTATGATGCTCTGCTACTCTCACCCAAGGCCCGACTTTCCTCAAATAGTAAGGAATCTAAAGAAGGTCCTAAAGTCTCAGAAAGATACCTTAATGTTGTTGCTTTCTGCTATCGTTATAAGTGTTGCTCCCCGTATAGGAGTCGAGTCGTGGTCGATACAAGTGGCGCCCCGTGGCTGGTCGACATGTCGCTCTCCCTTGGCTATTTTTCTTTGCGAGGTGGCGGGTTGTAATTGCTCCATGTTGCGCCCCGTGGCTGGTCCATGTTGGCCTCTGCTAGTCTGATAGTTAGTCCTTGGATGGGCCACGAAATATCCTCGTGGGCCTCTGCTGGCAAGCCAAGGGAGATCCCTGCGGGCCCCCAGGGATGTGGGCCTCTGCCGGCCTATTCTCGATGGTCTGTGGGATGAGTCTCTGTTCGCCTGTCTCGAGTCCTACGGGCCTGCGGGTCTATGGGTTAGCTAATGGCACAAGCCATTTTTTGCACCCACAGTATTTTGCTCATCTGGTCACAATATGATTATCTTTGTGACAAAAAATACATTTAATTATGCAAAACCAAGTCAATTCTATCTCGCAACTTAAAGAGTAACAATTAGGTAAAAAAGAGTAACTATTTGGTCGGTTGAGAGAATAAATTTTATTTTTGATAAAAATATACAGAAAAAAATTAAATTGTTTTGTTGTTTTAAATTGATAACCTGAAATGATTTCAATTGATTTTCATGCAAAAAATGGTTTGAGTTAAGTTGATGACAAAAAATATAAATTTAATGAACTTGGGCTAAACTCTAGTGTCCTTTTTTTTTATTTGGTTCAACGGGATTTTAGGAGGGAGCTATTGCAATACGGAACTTGTAGGAGGGCTTATTGCAATTTGATACCTTTGTCAGGGAACTATCACTAAGTTCTAAAAAAATTAGGGGATTTAGTGATCAGTCTCGAGAACAAGTTCTAACTTACCATACTGATACAAAAAAGTTTCATTTCAAATCAGGTCCCTGGACAAGAAAAAGAGCAGTCGGTACGCTGATACTATTTCATCACATCTGTGTTGTGCCAAGTTTTCGAGGCATTTAAGCAAGCACCCGAGAAGCAGCTGGAGGACAAGGTTCACCTGGAATATTCTAGAATCCTATGAAGCCATCGTAAGTTCTTTAGTTCTCTAGAATATTCTAGCATATTGTATTATCTTATATATGATTAATGATAGAAATGTGTGAAGAACTCTAGAATGTTCTCAATTGTTAGATTTGTGGAAAATGGCACAATTTCAACCACTCTTGTGCACTCTTGTAAACTATAAACAAGGGGGGAGGTCTCATGTGCTCCTCATGTAAAAGAAGAATAATTGTCCAGAGTAATAGAGATTTTTCTTCCATCAGTATCCTCTCTTCTCTTGTGGTTGTGTGAGCGAGTGAGGGATGGTCCTTATGTGGGAGAGCTTTGAGGAAAGGCTGACTCGACTACAAGGAGGTAGATCAAGTGTCGCGCGGCTATAGCAAAGGAAAATGCTAAGTCAGTGATATGTCAAAGTGAATGTAAAAAGGGTATGTGCGAGATACACCTGTCGTGATTGTGTGTAAAAGTATTCTTCCGTGCACAATAGGTAATAGGGGTGAGCGTCGGTTTTGTCGGTCGGTTTCGGTGTCGGTTTTGTCGGTTTTATTTTTTTTCGGTTTTCGAAAAATCAAAACCGAAATCGAAACCGAAATGGTCGGTTTTTGTCGGTTCGGTGTGATCGGTTTTCGGTTCGGTTTCGGTTCGGTTTCGGTTAATATGAGTTATGCTAGAACCCTTGGCTCTTGAATCTTAATCGTCAGTTCATCACAAATAAGTGGATGATTATGTTCTTACATAGTGCCAAAATGAAAGTTCAAAGCAAAATCAATCGACGTTCACTCTTTTGAAGCATTGTAGATGCAACATAATTACTTCGTACTTGCACTTACTTGAAACAAAAGTATTATGGCCGTTGTGTTTATGATTTAAGAAGTCGGGTCGGTTTTTTTCGGTTTCGGTTCGGTGTTTCATACCCGGGAACCGAAACCGAAACCGATTTAATCGGTTTTGTCGGTTCGGTTTGATGTTCGGTTCGGTTATTTCGGTTAAATTTTGGTCGGTTTCGGTTTGGTTAGGCGGTTCGGGTCGGTTTTTGCACAGCTCTAATAGGTAGGTAATGGTCCAGAAGGACTTATTACTAACGGTAAATATCAGGCTTCTAGTTACGTTATTATTAATTATGGTTTCGTGGGCAGCTATTATGACTCTACCTTATTTATGCATTGCTCCCCTTGTGGTAGTGCCATCCTTTATTAATATGTAAATTATGAAGCATGATCATCAGTGATAGTTTCAGATAGATGATCGTAGGGCCCTACATTACTACATAGGCTATAAGATTACTTTCTCTTCTCGAGGCTACCTGATCTTGAATTAGTAGTTTAATGTCATTAGTAGACAAAGCACATTGAGATCGACTTAATTTCATACGCCATCACTATTTTGTTGGCACTCTTTCCATTCTTCATGTGTCCTCAAATGCTACCTTGCGGACATGTTCACCAAGTCGCACACCTTCTTCGATTACAGTTTGTTGATGGCAACCTCTCAATTTATGATTTATAGTGAGTTTGAGGATGGGCGCGCGCGGGGGGGGGGGGGGGGGGGGGGGGGGGGGGGGGGGTAATACATGTACCAACGTTCATGTACATGGTTATATGCATGGTTCTTATGTTGTAAGGACTCACATCACATGGGTACAGTCTATCTCTGTGTATATAGGGCAAATGTCTTCTCATAAAGTGAACAATTCACCCACTTCTTTTGTTTCAACTTCAAAATTAGATGAACGGTCCAAAATTAGATGAACGGTACAAACGGACGAAACAATTACATATTGATAGGGAATCAAGCAAAGAAAGGTTTTGGCAATCTATTTTGATGCCAATCTAATTTATCGTTCATGCTAAAATGACAACATATAGATACATTATCTAAGATTAAGCAGAGAACAAATTGATCATCCATCCAACATGGAATGTGAAATTATGTTATTAAAGTCCTAATGAATATGGTTATCCTTACAGGTTTCCACCTAAGGAGAGACTAATTTCTTTATGCTCACAAGGCTTAATTTGCATGTACTAGAAAATGACAGAATTATGGTCAACCTAACAAAAATTCAATATCACTCAAGGTGACCAAGCGCCTATGTATGACCAATCTCGCTCGGGGTACCTCCCCTATTTCGATCTTCAGACCTCTTTGAGCCCTTGCTCGATCTAGCGCCATGTCCTTTGACCGCTTGGTCGATTCAGCAAAAAAAAAATCTAGGATGTCAATTATCATCCAATCCTCACAAGACTTTGAACTTAGGTTTGTTCGACTATCCACCCAGATACAGATAAAGATCCTTATGATATAACCAATCTTCTATTTACTTCTTCCATAATCCAAAATTCGTACCATCGAATTTCTTGATTGTCGCATTGTCTTCCGCCTTTGCTTCAATCTCCTCGAAACCTCACACCGAATCTTGCACTCTGATACCAATTGTTGCAAAAGCAATCAATCGTTGAGATCGATCCACGTACGAGAACAAATAAACAATGACAATCACAAAAAAAAAAGAGAGAAAAACGATCACAGATGACACAAAAGATTTAAGGTGCATGGTTCACCCCAAACTGGGTTATGTCGATCGATGTCGGAGCGCTCGGGAAATTTTCACTATGAATGAGAGAAAGATATACATCTTACACTTTTTTCTCGAGACAAAACACCCGACACCATAATAGACCTCCTTCGACTTCAATCTTCACTCCATGGTAGATCGTCATCTAGATCATTCTCTCCGTGGAAGAACCCTAGTCTCCAAATCTCTGGAGAAATCCCTTTCTTTAGATCTCAGTGCATCATACACATTTTACAACTCAATATATGTTGGCTCAAATAGGTTTATACCAAGACCCTAATTCAAACCCATCTGGGTTTCCTTGCAGCCCGACCTCGATTCGCTCGGGCGCCCGAATGTACGACTCTGTTCCTAGAAAGTGTGTCGAGTTCCCCCGGCCATGGTTTTTCTCCGAATAGGGATGGACCCACAACAATGAAAACTTGTTTGCCTTGACTTGCCGCGGCCATCGGTTCGCATGCTCAGGGTGATCTTAAGGGAGAGGTAGTGAGGCTAACGAGGTGAGCCGAAATAGGCTCAATTAAAGATGATATATATGATCCAACTGAGGACAAGTTGATCAGACTTTTGCCAACCTATATAGGCTGAATTGGAAGCCGAAGACGTGTATCTGCCATCAATGCTGGTTAGTAAAGGAGGAGGGCATGTAGAGGTGACAGTAACGGTACCTTCCAAATCATGGTGACGTAGGATCGGAAGGAATTACGATCGCAATAGACAGGATTTGTCCCTGTCGAGTTTGACACGTAGGATGTGTGACATAAGACAGGCTAGATGAAGAGAGAAGAGAGAGAGAGAGAGAGAGAGAGAGAGAGAGAGAGAGAGAGAGAGAGAGAAGGCATGGGATTGATTCAGTCACTATGAACAATAGTTAGCTGATTTCTAGAGAGATGTTACAACAGAGTTGTTAGTTGGGCACAATTCATATGTATGAGACGAAGGAGTCGGACCGTACCAAGGGTTGTGGTAGCTTGGAAACGGCTTGATTAAAATTCGCATGAGAAGGGCAATAGTACCACTCATAAGATAGTGCATCCCGGCGAGGCCTCGCAAGAACTGTCGGGGAAAAATCTCGTTTAGCTCGCATTATGAGACGTATGATACCAATGACAAAAAGTGCAGAAAAAAAACATTTACATGTAAAAACCCTCCCAACGCATGAGGGAGAAAAAACCACGGGCGAGACAAAAAAATCCACTAAAATCTCGAACCGGTTACATTCACAAAAATATCGGTCTCTCGGTCTCTCAATTAAAGACAGGGGTTTAGAACGCACTAAACCGTGCTGGTCGATGACGTAGAACTGGCCATCAGAGGGCGGCTCCACAACAACCGACTGAGATGCCCTCTGATCCAAGCTTGCTCATGAGTCCATACACACTTTACACAAAAATATTACAAATTACATTCGGCGGGCTCGTCCGCTCGAGCTAGTTGCGAAGTGCGACATACGAGCTGGGTGATCTGCGAGCTAACTGCGAAGTGCGACCTGTGAGCTGAGCACAAGCTCAGACCCTCGTCCATCTTATATATCTTTCTCGGAACTGAGCACCGTACACGGTTCATCAATCAATATCGTTTCAACCATCAGGAGCTGAAGACTCTGGAGTCACTCTTCGAGATGAGCATGACCCAGTAGAAGACGTTGAGTCGTTGTACCACAGGTTCAGGGAAGAATACCTAATCTTAGCAGATGCTGACGGACATGATTGCATCGTGATAGCGGCCTTCAAGAATTCGGTACAGCCTAATCAATATGTTAGTACCTCACTCATCAAGCGACCACACGAAATGATCGATTACATGTTCCGGAGGGTGGAGAAATACATCAAGATCGAAGATGCCGAACGAAAGCGGAAGACTAAAGATGCAAGTGACTAGTAGTCTGCCTTTAATTGACCAGTAACTACAAGGAATGTGGAAAACCAGTCAGGCGAGTCAATGCAGCACGACACAAAGTGCCAAAAGCGGGGTGATGGTGACAAGACACCCTACACTCCATGGAACCAGGACTTCATGATGCTGAACATGCCACTTGACGAGGTCTTAGAGATCATCAAGGAAAAGCAGTAATTTCGTAGGGCATCACCGATGCGTCCAGTAGAGATGGCTCACGAGACCTGTCTCGCTACTGCGACAACCACATAGAGCACGAACATACCACGCAGTAGTGCCGGGTATTGCAGAATCATATCGAGGACCTCATTGAAGCAGGTTATCTCGACCAGTTCATTGACCATCCTCGACGCATAGCCCACGAACCTGTCGATGAGACACAAGAAGGCACCCCCTCTTCCAACTGATCACTACTGCTTGTAGTCTCCCATGCCTAAGAATGTAACGGCTAGAAGCTTTTAATGGAAGATTTCAAGTTCTTATTTTATCAATGAAGACTCTATGCAAAAATTCATTGTCCAAGATCTTCTACAAAGAAGACCCCTAGCAATATGAGTTAGCTGGGGGTGGCGAAGGATTAGGAAGACCTACCTCAGGCAAAATCATCCACCCTCAAGCTAAAAGCCTCCTCCAGGATCCCTTGACCCCCCACGAGTTGGGTCAAGCAAAAAACTCTCCCCCAAGAAGACCCGGTCGACTGAAGTTAAAGAGTCGGTTGGGTGAAAGCTTGACTGGTCAAAAGACTCAATGTTGAGTATGATCGGCCGATACTTTCACCTCTCAGAGAGTGGGGGTAAATCTAAAATGCCAACTGGTCAACAAACTCAAGAGGGAGTATGACTGACAGGTGAAAAGTCTGGGCCATATATAACACCCTAAAATGGGTTCTATCACTCGATGGGAGCAAAGACCAAGGGGCGGTAAAGACCAACCAGTCTAAAGACTAAAAAGAGAGTATGACAGGTCGGTGAAAATGTCCAGGGTGAAACACTCCTTATTGAGTAAAGACCAATCCACAGTAAAGACTGACTGGTCGAAAGACTCAACAAGGAGTACGACCGGTCAATAAAGATGTGTGAAAGTTGAAACACTAAAGACCAATCCACAGTAAAGACTAACTAGTTGAAAAACTCAATAAGGAGGACGACCGGTCAGTGAAGATGTGCGAAAGGTGAAACACAAAAGTCTCCTCCAGGAGCACTTGACCCCCCGCGAGTTGGGTCAAGCAAAAGTTTCTTCTGAGAGCCACTTGCCCCACTTGCGGAGCAGGGGTGAGTTTTCAAAACTGACTGAGTATATAACACTCCAAAATGAGTTCTACTCCTCGGTAAGAGTAAAGTCCTAGCAAGAAAGATCGATCGGTCGACAGACTCAACAAGGAGTATGACCGGCCAGAGAAAAGTATTTGGAATGTGAAACACGCACTGAAGACAGACCAGTTGAAGGACTCATCAAGGAGTTCGACCGGCCGCTGAAAACGCTCGAGCACTAATGAGTGATCGGCTCATAAGACTCAATGGCGAGAATGGCTGGTCGGTTAAAGTATTGCGCGGGCAAGAGAAAAATGGTTAAGTGCATAGAACTGGCCAGTTGGGCGAGTGCGAGAAATAGTCTTGATCGGTCGAACCATGAGACTGACCGATTGAGAGGAGGTATTATGTGTACCTTAACAAATAAAGAAGGTGGAAGCACCCAGCCGTGTACTTCGCCTGACCGACCATGCACCTCGCCCCGGCCGGCTGCGCACTTCACTTTGATGTGTCCGACCGCGCACTTTAACTCACTGCACCCGACTGCGCACTTCGCTGCGCCCCGGTCGCACACCTTGTTGTGCCCGACTGCGCACTTCGCTGTGCCCTGGCCACGTGCTTCACTTCACTGCGCCCTGGTTGCGCACTTCACTTTGCTGCATCCGGTTGTGCACTTCACCTAGATGTGCCCGATCGCGCACTTCGCTGGACCCCGGTCGCGCACTTCACTTTGCTGCGCCCTGACCGCGCACTTCGCCTCGTTGTGCCCGATCGTGCACTTTGTTGTGCCCCGACCGCGTACTTCACTTTGGTGTGCCCGGTTGCACGTTTCACCTCGATGTGCCCGACCACGCACTTCGATGTGCTTGACCGTACACTTGGCCCGGTTGCATCTCGGATGGCCGCGCATCTCGGTCAGCCGTGCCTGGTCGGCCATGCGTCTCTCCACAACCACGTAAGTATTCACGCACAGCTCCGATATTCATCCGAAGAGCTAACCTGAAGATCGTGCACCAAGACTGGGCAGTAACTACTCCCGAGAATCTCGGTCGGGTGATGGTTATGGGAAGACAGCCCAAGACCCAAGATTCCCGGTCGACTAGTAAGGCAAGTATCACCAGCTGTGACCACCCAGCGCATGCAAGATGATACATCATCCACGCGCGAAGCAGTTGCTCAAACCATGGGAGCATGTCATCAATACCGCTCCGCGCGGAGGGCAACAACTGTCACCTAGCAGCACTATAAAATGGGACCTACCCCCTCAGAGAGAAGGATGAGATTTCTGGAAAGGGAGGTGCTGCCCAATTCTTTTCGAAGTTTTCGGTATTTTGAGAGAGATAGATAGATAGATAGAGAGAGAGAGAGAGAGAGAGAGAGAGAGAGAGAGAGAGAGAGAGAGAGAGAGAGAGAGAGACTCAAGAGGTCGGCATTTTGGAAGGCCGGTCCTCTCCGGGTGTAAGCGGGTCAGGGTGAGAGATTGTAACCCGTTTACCTTGTTAGTGCATTCTCTACCCGCCCTGTGGATTTTTCCCGTTCGACGTTGAGAAGGAATTTTTTCACGTAAACCCGGTCTACTGTGTTCATTGGTTTGTTAGATTGTGCCTACCAACCGAACCGCCCGATTTCAAAAAAAACCCCACAACCATATCGTTGAATTTTGACCCTCCAAAACATATAAACTTATGCATATTCACCCTTTTGATTAACTACCATCTCAAAACGGTGAATATAGTCGAAATATTCATTGTTGGTGGTTAGGTGTAAACGAGGAGGCCAGGGGTGTCGGATCTATTGGATGAGCATGGAGTTGGACGAGCATCGAGAGGAGACCGGAGTGGAGTTCGTGGTTAGGGTACTCACAATGAAAACAACTAAAATTAGCCGATGCAGGTGGTAAGTCACTCTTTGACTATGGACAAAATGGTTATTTGAGCCTTAGGTTGTAGAAACTCGCCTTGTTTAGTCATTTTCTATTAAATGATAGTAACATAGGGGTGAGTATGCACAACTTAACATGTTTTGGAGGGCCGATATGCAAATCTAAGGGTTAATGCACAATTATGTTAGTTTGTAGGTGTCGATTGCATAAAACACTTCAACAAAAAGCGTGTTGCTCGCTATTTGCACCCCACAAATGACTAGCCCGCCAGCTTAACATATAAAGGGATGACAGATGTGTCTTGGAGCATCCCATGCATGTTGATATGTACATTGTGGATTGACTGACATGTACCACACTATGTCAATCAGGAGCAATCAACAATCATGTCGATTGGGAGCGACCAACACATCTGTAGGAATGAGGAGGCCAGGAGAAAAGGGGGGGGAGGGGGCGCGGGGAGGCCGGAGGCGGTGAGGTGCATGAAACTGATAGCTTCGACGGGGCAATCGAAGGCGGAAGGAGGAGGGACAAGAAGAGTATGAGGAGTAAGTAGAAGAGGAGGAGAAGGACCAAGACGAGAAGGAGGAATGACAACGATGACAGAAGGAGAGGGGAGGGTGAGGCAAACCCATATATGGGGTGCACTATCAAAATGGAGGTAATAGAAACAATAAAAAACGGGCTTTAGTGTGTGCTTGATTTGGGGTCCCAAAAGAAAACGTCCCAAGACGTCACCTGTCTATAGGGGTGGCAATGTTTGTGTCGGGTTGGGTTCGTATCGTGTCTAGTTTCGGGTCGTTTCCAAAACCTCTAGACCCGGGCCTGACCTGTTTAGCTAATTGTGCCTAGATCCTAAACCCGTACCCGACCCGCTTATAAACGGGTAGACCCGATAAGACTCGTTTACCACAACGGGTCTATTCAGTTGACCCAATCCGACTCGACCCGAACTGACCCAATAGACCCGCTGATACTATATATTACAGTATCGGATTGCGGGTAGACCCGACCCGATCCATTAAATTTTAAACGGGTCTTCCCGTGTCTACCGTGTCCAGACCCTAAACCCGGACCCGACCCGTTTATGACCCGAACCCGTTTAACCCTGACCCAGACCTGCTAACTTCGTGTCGGGTCTGCCGTGTCGGGTTCAAAATTGCCTTCCCTACCTGTCTACCCTTCTAACGGCTATCGTCAGGTGAGAGATGGGTGAGTCCACCACCACCAACCACCTTCTGCAGCCGGTCAATATTGCAGCTCACCCAAAAGGCATTACCCTCTCTCGTGTGACTCCACTACAAGGTACATACAACTCAAGTCCACTGGCAATACAGATGAAATATCTGTAGCTGACTCACACAGGAATTCAAACAAACCCCTCGTCACAAGAAAAAGGAGGGCCAAGTCAAAGCACCCCCATATACGTTTTCAGGGAGAGTAGAGGCCATGGCATTGAAGTTTGGTGTGTTAGCTCATCTCCTCCTTCTCCCCTCCCTCACATTTCTCACCCCCCCTCCTCCCTCCCTTTCTTCCCAACCTCTTGCCGCTCTCCTCCATGGACTTGCCGGAGATATCGCCGCACCGTGGCGGCCGGAAGGCCGGCCGCTACCGGATCGAAACCAAGTCCCTATCCTACGAGCTGCTGCCGCCAGCGTTCGACGCCGGGGAACTATACCGGTGTTGCGTCGGCCCCTCCGGCACCTCACGAACCATCCTAAGGGACGTGACCTGCGAGGCTCAGCCGGGGGAGCTCCTCGCCATCGTGGGACCCAGCGGCGCCGGGAAGACCACCCTGCTGTCCGCCCTCGCTGGGATGATACACCCGAGCAGGGCCTCCGGTGAGATCCTCGTCAACGGCTGCCGGATGGACATCTCCCGATACCGGCGGGTCTCGGGGTACGTCACCCAGGACGACGCGCTCTTCCCGCTGCTCACTGTCGAGGAGTCTCTCCGGTACAGCGCGCGGCTGAGGCTCAGTGCTCCGCGCAGCGAGTCCGCCGCCCGGGTGAGGGAGCTGCTCAAGGAGCTGGGGCTGAGCCACGTGGCCGGTTCGAGAATCGGCGGAGGACACGGGGCGGGCGGCGTGTCGGGCGGCGAGAGGCGGAGGGTGTCGATCGGGGTCGACCTGATGCACGACCCGGCCGTGCTCCTGCTGGACGAGCCGACGTCCGGGCTGGACTCCGCCTCGGCGCTCCACATCGTCTCGATGCTCAAGGCCATGGCCGTGGTTCAGGGCAAGACCATCGTCCTCACGATCCACCAGCCCGGGTTCCGGATCCTGGAGCACTTCGACCAGGTCGTGCTCATCTCCGACGGCTCCGTCCGGCACAAGGGGCCGGTCGCGCTGCTGGAAAAGCGGCTTACGGAGGCCGGCCACCGCATCCCTCCCCATGTGAACGTGCTAGAATACGCCATGGACGCCATGGAGTCCCTCGTCGAAATTCAGACCGCGACTCCCGGAGAACCGGCGGCCAGGATTCCCGGCTCTGAATGCATCAAAGAAGACCGCCTCCACTACGCCAATTCCCGGTGCGGAGAGGTCTTGATACTCGCCGAGAGGTTCTTCAAGAACACCCTGCGGACCAAGCAGCTCTTCGCCGCACGGATGATCCAGTGCGCCGTCGTGGGCCTGGGGCTCGGGACGATCTTCATGAACGTCGGCAACCTGCAGGCCCGGGTGGGGTTCTTCGCGTTCAGCCTCACCTTCCTGCTCTCCTCGACGACCGAGGGCCTCCCCATTTTCCTGCAGGAGCGGGGGATCCTCCAGCGGGAGACCTCCAGAGGGGCCTACCGGGTGTCGTCCTACGTGGCGGCCAACGCCCTCGTCTTCCTGCCGTTCCTCCTAGCGGCGGCGCTTCTCTACGCCACCCCGGTGTACTGGCTGGTGGGGCTGCGGAGGGAGGCGGACGGGTTCCTCTACTTCGCGCTGGTGGTGTGGTTGGTGATGCTGATGGCCAACTCCTTCGTCGCGTGCTTCAGCGCCCTCGTGCCCAACTTCATCATGGGAAACTCGGTGATCGCGGGGCTGATGGGCTCCTTCTTCCTCTTCTCCGGCTACTTCATCTCGAGGCAGAGCATCCCCAGGTACTGGATCTTCATGCACTACCTGAGCTTGTTCAAGTACCCCTTCGAGGGCTTCGTGATCAACGAGTACGGCGGGGCGAGGGGGAGGGGGGAGTGCATGCAGGCGGCGGCCGGGGGCTGCGTGCTCGACGGAGGGATGTTCTTGGCGCAGCAGGGGTTGGAGGAGTCGCAGAAGTGGAGCAATGTGGGGGTGATGCTGGCCTTCATCTGTGGCTATCGGCTGCTCTGCTTTTTGATCCTGTGGTTCAGATGTTGCAAGATGAGAAGATAGGTTTTTTCTTTCTTTCTTTTTTTTCTTTATGTTTATTGTGTTTTTCTTTTCCTTTTTTTTTTCTGACTAGGATATTCTGTACCTGTCATAAAATTATTCCTTTGAGCTTTGGCTTATTTAAATATTATTATTTTTATATTCATTATGTACACTAGGTGATTGATGAGAGTGCATCTGAATATAAAGAATATGAGTGTATCTCAATATGAAGAGCATCTATTACACCAATGCTGTTGAAAAAGGACAGACAATAATTATAGTTTTTTAGTATGTTATTTTTCAGTATGTCGTTTTTCAGTTTTCATCGTTTTTTATCACAAAAAAAATAATAAATTGATCGTCGTTTATTAAAAAATAAATTTTGCCCGTCGTTTATTTATGTAGTTTATTCCTCAAATTTGTGTAGATTGTCCTAGCTGGTATACGTACCTCCTCTCTCCCATGTAAGAATGGTTCATATTGGGTTTTGGCTCGAATTCACTCAGCCGATTTTCGACTCGGTTGAACTAGTGGGTAATAAATCGGACTCAGAGGTATGTGATTAATGAATTCTTGAACCAACCCTAATCTAACAAGTGTCGGGATTAGATCTATGGTTTGAGAGGGTGCGGGTCCCAACTCCGGTGCATTAGGATTGCGACAGACCTTGTGCAACCCATTAGAAGACATGAGCCCATGGGAGACCCGAATAGGAAATAGGGAATAGGGGGGCTGCGGTTTTGCATTGATGGGAATTAAGAGGGGGGGTCGGGATCTCCTAAATATATCCTGATCGGCCTTGGGTGCCTATGCGCGCAAACCGAGAGGAAAGAGAGGGGGGATCACATGAGGGATCGCGCCCCCCTCTCCTTTGTGCTTGTCCGTCCACAGAAAGCAGAGAAGGGAGGGGCTGCGATCAGGTTCGACACCCCCGACCCCTTCTCCCTTCCATTTTTTTTCCCCGAAAGCAAGCCGAGAGAGAGGGCTGCAGTAGGAAATCACAACCCTCCCTCCCCATCCATTGATCCTCTAGGTTTTGAATTAAGAGAGGGAGAAAGAGATCCGATTGCTCTTCTTTTGCCCCTTATCCCCTTTTCGGTTCCCTTTTTCCCAAGTGCAAAAGCGAGAGAGTGTGAGAGAGAAGACAACAGTTCTCTGTCCCCTCCTATGTTTCTCTCGGCTTGATCAAGGAAGGGTGAGAGATAGAGAAGGCTTTGCCCTTCTCCTCTTCCTTCGGGTTTTCGCTCCTTTCATTGGATTGCATTAGATAGAGAGAAAAAGAGAAAGAAGATCCTTCGGCTTTCGATCTCTTTCTCATCTCGTTGATCTCTGCAGGGTTTCCATGTGGTTTTCGGTCGCCAAGAAGAATCGGAGTTGAAGACCTCCACCCGAGATCATCGGATCTCATTGCACGCATTTTCTTCCTCCATCGTGGCTCAGATCTCGCACAAGGATGGACTTAACTTCATAAAGCAAATTATAGATTATCACTCGGCACGTTGTGGCCGGAGGTACGTGAATCGATTCCTTCGCTTCCACCTATGGTCTCTATGTTCATCACTTTCAAGGTTAATGGTTCTCAATAATAGAGATATTGCATGCTTTTCATGTTGAATATTTCTTAAACTTGGTATCGGTGTCATTCTCTGATCGGTTATCCATATAGTTAAAGTCTTGATCCCGTTTTGTGATCGCTGACAAGTCGATTCAAGTTCCTTGTTCCCGTTAATGATTGCTAAAGGGATCATTTGTTTCCGATCTAATCTGCAAATAAATTTTATGTCTCCGATTTGTCAAAAATTTATAGATCCGAAAGCGAACCTATAGCATATTACGTTTTGATTTTCGGAACAGAAGGCTGTATGCCATAAGGTCTGTTGTTTTGGTCATAAATAACAGTTGCAGGTTATTTTCGACTGTTTTCTGCCAAATAATGTTTTCTTCCTCAGCGGTACTACATGAATACTTGTTGTGATGTTTTTTTTTGGGATCAGATTATGCTTTTGATCTGATCTCTCTTTTATTTATATATCATTATGTTTGGATCTTGCGATCGTTAATGGGCCTTTTTCAGTTCCATGAACCCATCATCGATCGGCAAGAGATCATAAGAAACCCTAAAAACCGCGGATGTATTTTCACTCCGATCGAACATCAGGGTTTCAAGGGGAGTTTCGCGATCGGCATGCAACTGACCTTCCCGGTTGGCTTATGCAGAGGGATGGGGCAGGTAGGCCATGTGGTAAGCTATGAATTTAAGATGGTTGATCGGAATTCAGTAGATCCAAAATTCAGGTCATGTGGCTACTTTCGGCTCGATTCGGAAATCGAATCAGAGCAAAGGATTGTACGCCACGTACATGACATGCTAAGTTCGATCATAAGGGTTGTATGCCACAGGACATGTTAATTTTGATCATAAGGTCGTTGCCTCTTGTAGGAGGATAACTCATTGAGGATCATTCCCTCGTGGGATCACCTCCAGGAAGATTAACCCCCTCGCGGGGGATCACATTTTTGACCGGTTCCCCTCCGGGGATCACTGTCGCCTTTGGCAAGTGGATCACTCAAGGAGGATCTCCCCCTTGCAGGGGGGGGGGATCACTCCCGGAGGATCACCCGCCCCCCTCGTAGGGGCGCACTTTTTTGACCGATTCCCCTTCGGGGGGTCACCTTTTTGATCAGTTGCCCACCGGGGGATCACCGTCATCTCTCGCCGAATTTCTACACCAAAATCAGTATTTAGTAACACAGCCAACTGTTATAAATATGTGTAGTAACACAAAAAAACTGTTAGGAATATGGCATTACAGATATTTGTAACACTTTTTGTAACAACCGTTACTAATTGACCGTTACAAATTGTCTGTTTTGGTGTATATCGAAGGATCACTCAATGAGGATCACCCTTGCGAGGGGATTAACCCCCTCACGGGGGATCACTTTTTCAACCGGTTCCTCTCTGGAAGATCACTCCCGGGGGATCACCATCGCCTCTTTCAGGAGGATGACTCCATGAGGATCACCCCCTCGTGGGGGGATCAATCTAAGAGGATTATCCCCCTCGCGGGAGATCACTTCTCCAACTGATTCCCCTTGAATTGGAAGGATCACTATCGCGGGATCACTGACACGATTCTCGCCTCTCATAGGAGGATTATCCCCTCTTAGGGGATCACTCAATGCGGATCACCCCTCTCACGGGGGACAACTTTTTCAACCAGTTCCCCTCTAGGATCACCATCACTCCTCTTAGGAGGATCACCCTCTCAAGGGGGGATCACTTTAGAAGAATCTGATGCCAAATCCTTGAGGCATTAGCTCTGGATCTCCGAATACTTGGCTCCTGAGGACCAGGAAACTAGGTCTGCCTACCGACATGAACCTTGTGACGATCATCTGTCAGCACCGAACCAAAGGGCACGAGCCACTGAGCAAAGGCGTCCAATGGCTCCGTGCCCCACCCAACACCTTCACACTCATTTTTGAAGAAACCATCAAGGTACCATTCGAGGACTATTTTTCCAATGAACAATACTTCGCACCAACCGGTGTTTGAGCGGGCTGAACCAATCCTTGAACTATAGGATGAAATGTCACTAGTGAGATTCTGTCAAAAGTTCGAACAGCTGAATGTCACTAGTGACATTCATCCAATGATTCATGGAGTGGGTTGGCGCTGCACGCTCCAACACCGGGTTGGTGCGAAGTATTGTTCTTTACCAAATGCTTAATTTGTAGCCATTTTGTTGTTGTCCATCCACATCGGGCCATCTTGAATGGAATTTTTTTTTTAAAAGTGTGAAAAAGCCGAGTGCGCTTTGATAGGCAAATGGCAATGAAAGGATTTGTTGAGTTTCCTACTAAATGATATCTGATGAACAATCTAATATATATTAGATTGTTCCGATCACGTGGGTCAACAAAGATAAATTGGAAAAGACAATTATCTGACGAATAAATGCAGAACAAGCTAGGGATGTCAACGGACCGGGCTCGGGACGGGCCTATATAAGCCCGGGCCTAGACCTTGGCCCTTGCGGGCCTAAAAGCAATACACCCTAGCCAGGCCCTTTGAGGGCCCAGATCGGGTCCGGGCTTATCTGCCTTTACATGTGCCGATGAGGGCCAAGGGTTTCCGGTCGCCTTCGACCCTTCATTATGCCGAAGAGGCCCGAGGGCTCCTGGTTCGGGTTACATGCATGGGCTCGAGAGCGATCTAGGTTCGTACTGGCGAGATGCATATGGAGCTTGAGGGTGAGGGCGGGGCTCCGAACCTCCAATGACTTCGACGCCAACCCACTAGAACAAATTACACATTTCTTGACGAAATAATACGTCGGGAATAATCAATAAAACGTCGGGAAAACTCTTTCCCGACACAATCACCAACGCCGGCAATGCGTCACTAATAGTGTGTCTGGAAAAGTATTTGCCGGCGCGATAATGAAGCGTCGGTAGAAGAATGACTTTTGCCGACACATAATGTATCGACAAAAGTATATTTTTTCCAGCACAAGAGCGAAGCGTTGAAAAAAAAGTTATCTTCGCCGACGAATTATTTTGTGCTATACTTTTGTAATTAAAATATTTATAAAATATTTACCGACGAAAGGTGATGGCTGTCGGTAAAAGATTAATATTTGTTGACGCATGATGCGTCGCTAAAAGTTCACATTTGCCGATGCACGTACATAGCGTTAGTAAATGTGTACTTTTACCGACGTAGTATATGTCGACAATAGTAAAAAATATTTTTAAAATATATCCTTTGTCAGCACAAACTACGTCGGCAACAGTTATATTTTTTATTTATTTTTATTTAGAAAGAATCCTGCAAAGTTGCAAACTTGCTATTATTGTAAACCGTTCAATTTCCAACTACTTATCATTGCTCTCGATCCATAGTCTATTCAAGAAAACAAAGATATTTTTTTATATAAATTTTTGTCACCAAGATCTTAGTGTCCAATGGTCTTGGTTTATGACCCACAATGTTCACAACCATTAAAAAAACAACAAACTGTAAGTGATCTCTTGAGAAGAAAAATTGTGCCATCCACAGACATCTAACTAAATAAGAGCATTAAAACTCTGCAAAACCGTCTTACAACCAAAGAGGAGATCTCTTGAGAAGGGAAATTGTGCTATCCACAAAGGCATCTAACTAAAAAAGAGGAGCATTAAAACTCTACATAACATTCTTACAATTATTTAAAACAAAAAAAAAGTCTTACAACCAAAGAGGAAAGCATCAAATTAAAACAACAGTCAAAGATGATAGCAGAGTTGATGACCGGAGGACGTTCGTCCATGTGCAGCAGCAGCTCTCCATCCGTACATGTGATGTCACGACTCCACCATGATCCCAATGTTACCCAGGAGGAGGCTTGGAGATATAGATTGTGCGTGGATTATGAAATGAAGACATACATACAAATAAAAAAAAAAAATAAAGCAAAGCCCCACATCTACTTATAAAATAGAAGAAAGACTACTTAAAAAAAAAATAGTCATTGTCACAAAGGGGATAATGTAGAGTCCATTGCACAATCTCAGTAATGAAACAGATTGCCCATCTTACCAAAAATTTGCTCATTATTGAACACCAAATACTAAACTGAAAACTAGGATGTCATTTAGATTTGCAACAAGGCTCTACTGAAATCAAAATAGAGAAGGAATGATCAAGAAAATCAGCAGCATCTTGTGAGATTACCTGCTTCCACATGTTTACCCCAGCCATAATCTTCTGGATCCCTAAATGATTGCTATTCCATTAACAACGAAGCTAGATGCAACCCATTACTGCTATTCTATGGTGAACTACCTGCTACTCTATCTGCCAATAGAGTTCTGAATGCTGGAATGATTTTCAATGAGTCAACCAACTTAAAAGAAGGAACACGCCAATGGGTATTCACAAATGCAAAAAAATCACAACATCATCTGCACCGCCCTAGCACAGGCAATTTAAAAAACGAGTAATATTCAAAGTTGTACTTCAAAAAAAAAGAGAGAAATGATAGAACTAATCTCCAAACAGACAATCCAACTCACAACCTCCAATTAATGGTAAGCCAAATCTCCAAACGGACACTCCAAGATACAACTCCTAATTTTCAGTTCATTTTTGGCAGTCGGAGCTGATTTTTAAAATTCTACATGCTATGAAATTGAAATGAATTGAAAAATTAAGAATTGCTAATTGGAAATGCACTGAATCATTTCTCATGATTAAAAGGCTGAAGACTCACATGTAAAGCCATTTTACTAAGGACTACATCAATTGTGTACTTGAATGTGCAGAAAAGATATGCATTACTAGTTGGATTAATGGTGGAAAGAGCTGAATTCCAACGAACCATAAATATCAAAAATAAAAAGAGCATAACTATGACCTCCAAAGCCCAAGCCAACCCATAACACAGTCGGGCTTGAAAGTTCGTGCCTAGCCCCTCCCAAAGCCCAAGCTCTGTCCAAACTAGGCCCAAATCAGGTCCGGCCCAATGGGTCTTGAGCTAGCCTGAGCCTTTTAACAGCCTAATCACAACCCCACGCACACAGAAATACTAAACAATACTAATCTGAAATCACACTCAGACATAACCCAAATGAAAAAACTTATACACTAAAGTCTTAAGGTCTGACCTCATCCTAAAGAGAAGCCTCCACCACCATCGGTCGCTGGAGGCATATCCCGTGTTAACAACTGATGCACTAAAGCCTCAAGATCGGTAGTCTTCTGGGCTTGCGTAGCCATCTGCTCAGCTTGCATAGCCACTTGTTCCTTCAAGGCCTCGACCTCAGCATCTCGCGCAGCTGACTCTACGACAGTTCTAAAAGATGAACTCCTCCAACACCTCTCGTGCAGAATTTGAACAAGCACAACATTGATTGAGGCAAAACCTTGGTTGGGGCAAATCTACAAACACCCATTTGCATTCTCTCCTACTACACTAGCATAACAATGATTGAGCCAAATCACACCAGTAACAACACCCTTCTCCGTTCACAAATGCAACAGATTGCCCATCTTACCAAAAATTTGCTCATTATAGAACACCAAATACCAAACTGAAAACTAGGATGTCATTTAGATTTGCAATAGGGCTCTACAGAAATCAAAATAGAGAAGGGATGATCAAAAAAATCAGGGGAGGGAATAGGATCGAGAAAAAAAGGAAGCCGGGGAGGGAGAAGAAGGAAGAGGAAGGGGGGCGTACCAGCTGGTTGGTAGGGGTTCTACTTCGGCTGACCGACTGGTCCTCTACAATGCCCTCCTCTCCTCGATTAGCCACCGAAGACGAAGAAAAATAAATCAGGGATTTAGGTTTTGTGTTGGGGGTTAGGTTTCAGTTATTAGGAAGGAGGTGAAGGGATGGTAGCTGCCATGCATGATCGGGAGGGTACAAGAGAGATTAGGATATTCAGGTGATTGAATCCGATGGTCTAGGTTTAGCTTGGTGGTTTTGGGTAGGGGTGCAATTTGGGTCGGGTAAACCCGAGAACCGAACCAACCCGAACTTAATGGGTTGGGTTGGGTCGGGTATTTTAAAAATCGAGGTTGGTTCGGCTCCATTTTTTATTGACCCGACTGAATCGGGTCGGTTCTGGGTTAGGGCTCAGGTAAACCCGAACTAGGGCTGGCAATTTTGGACCCGACACGAAGTTAGCGGGTCTGGGTCAAGGTTAAACGGGTTCAGGCCATAAGCGGGTCGACACGATAGACCTGTTTAGTTGGGTCCCGGTTTAGGGTCTTGACACGATAGACCTAGGAAGACCTGTTTAAAATTCAACGGGTCGTGTCGGGTCGGGTTGGGTCTACCCGCAATCCGATATTGTAATATGTAGTACCAGCAAGTCTATCGGGTCAGGTGGGGTCGAGTCGGACTGGGTTGGACCGGGTCAACTGAATAGAGCCGTGTGGTAAGCAGTTCTAACGGGTCTACCCGTTTACAAACGGGTCGGTACGGGTTTAGGATCTAGACACGGTTAGTTAAACGGGTCGGGTCCGAGTCTAGGGGTTTTGGATACGACCCCGAAACTAGACACGACACGACCCGTTGCCATCCCGAACCCGAACCCATATTATCTATATAACATGTTAGGGCAGTTCGGATTATTTACAACCTTGCCATCCTCAAAATCACACGAGACAACTTTTGGAGACAAGTTGTCCATCCGATCTGATTGTATGTGTCAAACACACTCAATTACTTCTCAAATCAAACGGATAAAAAACCCCCACAAATCTATCAAAACCGAAACCCCTCAAATCCCTCAAAACTCTCACCACACTAACAACCTCTCGCTATACGATCTCCCCCCCCCCCCCCACGCTGCACTATCGCTGCATGTTATCCCAACCCCCTTGCTGCACGCTATCCCCCCAACCCCTGGTTCGTCTCCCTCTCTTCTCCGGCTCGCCATCGCCCTACACTGCCAGGTTCTCTCTCTCTCTCTCTCTCTCTCTCTCTCTCTCTCTCTCTCTCTCTCTCTCTTCTGACGCTCTTCTTTCCTAGAAAAAAAAATAGAGCAGGTCCCAGTCCTCGGTCTCGGATCGGCTGAGAGAAGGGAAGGAATGAGGGGTCTATCTCACCTCTCCGGCACTGCAACACAGCCCCCTTCTCTTCCTTCCTCCGCACTGGCCGTAACACACCTGCACCCGTCCCAACGCCGGCCGAGCCCCGCACCTCCACTCAAGCCGAGGTCCGGCCCTGATCAAGTCCCCGGCCACGACACGGCCCAATTTTGATCTGTGCTCTACCGCCTCGACGGTGGGAGGGAAGAGGAAGTGCTTACCCGGATAAGCGCTCTCCCGACTGGGACGATCGCTGAAACCCATGAAAAGAAAACAAAAAACAAGGAGAGAGAGAGAGAGAGAGAGAGAGAGAGAGAGAGAGAGAGAGAGAGAGAGAGAGAGAGAGAGAGAGAGAGAGAGAGAGAGAGAGCCACTCTCCGGCACTGCAACACAGCCCCCGCCATCTCTTCCTTCCTTCACTCCGGACGCAACACACCCGTTCCGACGCCGGCCAAGCCCCACGCCTCCACTCAAGCCGCAACCCCTCCCCCCACCACGATCCGGCCATCCCTCTCTCACCGTCTTCCGTGTCGAAGGCCTAGATCCGCCGGACCTGAGAACGGACCAGGTTGGAGCGGAAGGCGGCATAGATCCTGACGACGGCGGCAGGTTGGGGTCGGGGTCGTGGAGGCGGACGGTGGTGTGAAGCCCTGTTCCTCTGTATTATGTTTACAGAGGTCACGGAAGATCCCGTGACTCCATGGGTAAGAAATGGTTTTTTACTCACACCCCCATTTTTGAATTGAAATTTGAGTTACACCCGATTTTTATAAATTTTGGTTTTACCCCCCAATCGGTAACCTGACTGTGAGCAACCTGTTCAAAGTGGGTTTTTTTTTTAATTGAATAACATCCCAATATTTTTGTCGAAATTTGAGTTACACCCCTACTTTTAACCGGTCGCTATCGGTCAAGTGACGGACCTAGGGGTAAAGTCAAAATTTTTAAATGTGGGGTGTAAATAACATTTTGACATAAAAAGGGGTGTACGATTTTTTTCCAACGAGGTTAAAGTGGTCGGAGCATCCGCTCTCTGTCATTGGTCCATTCCAAGGGTATGTTTGTCATTTCATACTGTTTATCACGGTGAAATGACCAAAAGTCCTTGGAATGGACTCATGAGAGAGCGGGATGCTCCAACCACTTTAAATAGGTTGGAATAAAATCGTTCTCTAAAAAGGGGGTGTAAATAAAATCACTGGTCACCCTGTTCAGACCAGTGAATCGCATTCAACCTGGACCTGCAAGCCAAGTGACACTGTGATCCGAAGCCACGTCAATCGGGCTGACCATTCGGAACACACTCTGGGATGGCAATGGGTCGGGCCGGACTTTGCAAAAAAAATAAAAATCAATTACCAAATCCGTCCCATTGCCATTCCTACTTCGCCCTGAAGAACACTTCTCTACCCCATTTGCCGCAATGTGTTGGGACTTGCTACCCCATGTGCATTTAGCTCGCATCTTTTACAGTTCCAGAAACCTACAATTGAAAACAATACCGAATGGTTATGTGCCACGTGGCACTAACGGGCCGTTGGTTTTAGTGAGATTCACGGTGAGACCCAGTAGCAAGGACACACGAATAATGAATCGTGCTCAGTTGTCGGATGTCGTTAGTGAAACATGGCACGCATCATCCCAGGTATCGTTTCCAATTGTAGATTGCTGGGCGTCTAGAAGGATCGAACTCATTCACATTATCTCGTAGTGGGCTCGCGATCAAAACTTTTCCAATTGTGCCTACATACGTTACCAGATCACCCTTAACCAGTTATACCCATTTTAAAGGACAATATGTCACACTGTGGGGGTAAAATCTTCATGCCGATCCGAAGACTTCACTCCACCAGTCAATTGAAGTTGAGTGGTAGATCTTTGATTGATCTGTTGATTAAAAGGTGGGTCTGAAGGTCGATGCCTAGGTGACTTTGAGTTAGGACTTTCGATATGCAAACAGAGAGAAGGTTGACACAAGTTATGATCTCGGAGTTCAGCCGAAGCCTACGTCTCCGTGCTATAGGGAGCAACCCGAATTCACTAACTCTTTGTTCGTCGTGACCTCGACAGGCCGAGTGTCATTGAAGTGTCTCCGAACTCTTCAGAGACAAGAAGAAGATCAAGGGAACTCGAATATCGAAAGCTGGGATTCCAGAGCTCTGGGATTCTGGATTCTGTTCTCTGATTTTTGAAATCAGATTTCAGATCCTTTTACACTTGAAGGCTCTGCTATTTATAGGATTACCTGGGAGGAAAACTGGGACAAATGGCGGTTTCTACTGTCGTATCTGGGGATCCTCCAGGCAGGGCTGGTGGGCCCCATTGTAGTCTTTGTGGGTCCACCAGGCAGGACTGGTGGGTCCCGTTGTAGTCTTTGTGGGCCCACCTGGCAGGGCTGGTGGGTCCCGTTGTAGTCTTTGTGGGCCCACCAGGCAGGGCTGGTGGGTCCCGCTGTAGTCTTTATGAGCCCACCAGGCGGGGCTGGTGGGTCCCGTTGTAGTCTTTGTAGGCCTCTTGCCAAAATTTGCACCCACACACACTATCATTGGGAGCAAAAATACAACAAATGTGACTCTTAACCTTATACTCGATTGATTTACTACAAATGCAGGAAATCAATCTGACAATAAAAATGCACTCCACGATCTATGGGAGAGCATTTTCTCAAACTAATTGATTTGTTACACTTGGTTATAACCCAGTCGTGGTCTGCCACATAGTCCAAAAGAAAGAGCATTTTTGCTACCCATTATGCCTTTTCTTTTGGACAACATGGTAGGCCACGATTAGGGGTGGCAATGGGTCGGGTCGAGTCGGGTTGAGACATAGGTATAAGGGTAAAACATAAGGGGCAACGTGTAATTTATCCAAAACTTTTTCAACCATATCAGTCGGAGAGAGAGAGAGAGAGAGAGAGAGAGAGAGAGAGAGAGAGAGAGAGAGAGAGAGAGATTCGCAGGCGGCACCGATCGGGCAGGCAAGATTCGCAGGCGGCGCACGCGTGAGAGAGGCACAGGCCGTTGGTCGTCGGTGGGCGGTGCCGATCGTGTAGGCCAGACCCAAGCCCTAGCCCAATCTCGCCGGAGAGAGAGAGAGTCACCGGCTGATGGTGGCACCGGTTGCGCAGGCTAGACCCAAGCCCAGGCCATATCCGCTGGAGAGAGAGAGAGAGAGAGAGAGAGAGAGAGAGAGAGAGAGAGAGAGAGAGAGAGAGAGAGAGAGGGAGGGAGGGAGGGAGGGAGGGACGAACGAATGCAGGTCGATGGCTCAAGATTTTTTTTTTTCCCAGCCGCGTGTCACTTAAATTTGACATCTTTTTAGTTGGGGAAAAAATTTCTCGTAAAACATAATAATTTGATTTCTTATGAAATATATTTCTCAAAAAAAAAAAAAATTAGAAAGTTTTATTTTTCCCAGGAAATATATTGCCTTGCATCTTTTACTCGCGAAAAGAACAGACCATTGACGGCAAAATATTTCTTACGTCGGCAAAAATATCACTTTTTTCGACGAAAAATAAAACACCTCCAGTAGATTTACTTTTATTGGCTCAAATAAAATAGCGTCCGCAAAAGTATAACTTTTGACAATAAAATCGGTGTTGTGCCGGGAGTACGCGTCGGGAAAAGTGCGTGCCAGCTGTAGGCTATCTGCATGGGGATGTATCACATATTTTAGCGGTGGTGTGGGGCCTCCTGGATGGACCCGGCCTTCTAAGCATTAACTGGCTCCATCTCACGACCCATGTTAGTCTAGTCCCCGGACCCCACACCTCTTTACACCCTTCCATCCTTGAAGTTGGCTATAAAAAGCACTGCTGATTAGGGGTGGCAATGGGTCGGGTCGGGTCGGGTTGAGACATATGTATAAGGGCAAAACATCCAATCCGAACCCGACCCGTTTAATTCACTGGTCAAAAACTTAAACCCAAACCCGACCCGTCTAATAAACGGGTTGACCCGACCCGACCCGTTTAACCGTTTACTAAACGGGTCGGGTCGTGTCGGGTCGGTTTGGTTCATGTTGGGTCAATAGAACCCATGTAAACCTGTCGGGTTGGGTCAAGACAAGTCGGATTGGGCCGGGTTTGATCGGTTTGGGTCGGGTCGGGTTGACTCGACCCATTTGTTAAACGGGTCAAGTCGGGTCAATCGGGTTATAAGGCCAAACCCGAACCCGACCCATTAAATAAACGGGTCAATCGGGTCGACCCATTTATGACCCGAACCCATTTAGGCCAAACCCAAACCCGCTAACTTCGGGTCGGGTCAAGAATTGCCACCCCTACTGCTGATATCTTTCGCTATAAAACACTATGTATATTGATCGATCAGGCTCAATCGGACGGATAGGACAAGATTTCGCAAGTTTTAGAAGTACCCCATGACTTCATGATTGTACCCCAAAAAAAAAAAAATCCACCAAAAGAAAATGCAGTAATAAAAAGGCCTCTTACTTAACGTACTCCAGATACTGAGATACATACACCACCGACGGTTCAAGGCAGCGAGCGCCTTATTATTAGCGAGCCCGGTGGCCATACCACGTTGAGGCGATTGGATGATCTCATGCAGCCACGTCATCGCTGGTCACTCCGCAGAAGTCCTTGAGGGACTGCTCGGCGCTATATCCTCTAGGGTCCGAGAACCGGAAGCGGAGGTAGTCCGGGTACCGGAAAGGCTTGAAGGCCACCCTGTGCTCTTCATCCACAAGCTCTTCAGGGGCCTGGATGGTGTAGTCGTCCTTGAACTCAAACCCGAATAGGGCAGAGTATCTCGTCTCGTCGCTCGTCATTCTCACGCGGTGGACTGTAGGTTTAATCCTTCCGTTGCTCACTGCCTACCAAAATGAGTTTTTTTTTTCATGTTTGCTACAACTTCGGATCGATACGCATTATATATGTGTTTTTATAAAAAAAAATCTTGATTTGATAACTATAGTGACATTCAACTGTCTGGAGTTATGACAGAATGCATGTCACTGGCTAGTGACATTAAATGTCACTAACACTGTTTAATCCTTCCGTTGCTCATTGCCTACAAAAACTCACTTAATCAGAAAACGAAAAAAAAAACGATAAGGAAAAAAAACGAAAAGATATGATGAAAACAAAAAAAAAAAACGTTAAAACATCGAAAAAAAATAAAAAAAAATCTTAAAAATTATACAAAGTATGTATATATGTCATTTTCCAACATTAAGTAATCAAAAGTTCAAAACATATAGCATATGTGTTTATTAAGCACGAACAAAATAAAATCCGAACCTAATTTAAACCCAGACCAAATCCGACGTGTTTTTTCCGATTTAAACACGTATAAAACGCATACATTTTTTTTATAAAAAAAAACGAGTTTTTTTTTCATGTTTGCTGAAATTTCGGATCGATACGTGTTTTTTTTTTTCCAAAAAAACGCTCGATTTGGCAACTATAGCGACATTCAACCGTTTGGAGTTATGACGGAATGCATGTCACTAGCTAATGACATTAAATGTCACTAACACCGGTTGGTGCGAAGTATTGTGCATTGGAAAAATGGTCATAGAATGGTATACCTCCATGGCTTCTCCGAAAATGAGTGTGAAGTTGTTGGGTGGAGGACAGAGCCATTGGCCGCCTTTGCTCAGTATCTCGAGCCCTTCGCTTCGGTGCTGACAGATGATTGTCACAAGGTTCATGTCGATATGGGGACGCATGGCGATCCTGGTCTCTTGGTCCACTGGAGCTAGGTATTCGGAGATCCGGAGCCAGTGCTTCAAGGATTCAGCATGGGAGTCGTAGTATTGTCCCACGCCCAAGCTCTCCAGCACCATCCTCCACACCAGCAGATCCAGCTCACTTGCTTGCTTCGTAAAGCTCCACACCGTGTCACTACGTACCCAATTAATGTTGATTAAGTAAATTAATTTATTTTCATTTTTTTAGGGTTATTTTGACTTTGCCCCCCAACTATAGCCTTGAATTAGACTTTACCCCCTATGTTTTCATTAATTAGACTTTACCCCCCAAAACTAACTGTTCCGTTAGCTCACCTTCTAAGGGGAAGGGTGAGCTGACGGAAAAGAAAAAAGTTTTGGAGCTGACGGAACAGTTAGTTTTGGGGGGTAAAGTCTAATTAATAAGAACATGGGGGGTATAGTCTAATTCAAGGCAAAATTTGGGGGGTAAAGTCAAAATAACCCTTTTTTTTTATGATAATAAAAATTGGGAAATTTTATTTGTACCACAAAAATCTGTAATCAGCCCCCGTCTCTCCCTATCGTTTCTCAATAACTTACTCAACTATCCTTTAATACCAACAATGCCCTTTTCTTTTGTAACCCATACCCCAAAGCCCTAACTCAACGTCTTTTGTACCCCCAACCCAAGGTCTCTTTGAACTTCCTTAGCCCAAGCCCAACCCCAACCCGTCGGGTTGGCCAGGTTAATCGGGTTGTGCGGGGTGAGTTGCCCGGCTTCAATATGGTAGAGGAGAAATAATTCGGGTTGGGCTTGGGTTAGCTCGCCCAAATTTGGGTTAGACTCGGGTTGGGTTTGGGGTTGGCCCGCCCAAGTTGCAGCCCTACTTGTGCGTTCAAGTACCAGCCAACTGCATGGGCTTTATTTAAAAGTGGGGTGTATTCAAGAGTGCATATAATTGGGGTATATTTAAGGGGGTATGTGTTTGATTGGGGTATAATCAAGTTGGGGCGGGCCATTTAACTGGGATGTATTGAAGGTGGGGTATAAAAGGGAAGGGTATTTTTGGGATAGGAATAGGGTATGAAAAAAAAAAAATGGGGTGAAAGTTTGTTGGAAATGGGGGCTAATTACAAATTTATGGGGTATGAATAAAATTTACCTAAAAATTAGGGTTATTTTGACTTTACCCCCTATATATTCATTAATTAGACTTTACCCCCTATCTATTCATTAATTAGACTTTACCCCCGCCCCCCCCAAAAAAAAAATAACTGTTCCATCAGCTCACCATCTAAGAGAAAGGGTGAGCTGACGGAAAAGAAATAAAGTTTTGGGGGTGAGCTGACGGAACAGTTAATTTTGGGGGGTAAAGCCTAATTGAAGGCAGAATTTGGGGGGCAAAGTCAAAATAACCCCCGCAAATTTTGCCAGAAGCTAGAGATTTCCTTGAGGCCAAATGAGATTTGGACCAGAAGCTCGGATTTCCTTGAGGCCACATGCGTTTGGTGAAGGCCTGGACGGACTCCAGGTGATTCGCGTCCGTGAAGGAGAGGCTCTCGTAGCAGGTGCCCGGCGATCTGGGGAGGTGGCCACCGTAGGGCAAACTGGAGGTGTTTGACTGCTTCAGGTGGAGAGGGAGGCTGAACAACGACTTCGCCGCCGTGCCGAAGAGCTCGTCGAGTAGCTCCGGGGTGACCTTGTCAAACCCCACGATGAAGGCGCCGACGGAGTCGATGGCCTGCCGGACCTGCGCACGGGCCGCAGCCCAGGCTGGGGTAGTCCCGGGGTCGTTCAGGTCCAGCCCCGAGAAGTCGACCGTCGGAAGTTCGCCGGTGCTGCTCTCGGTGCCCATCTTTCTTCTCTGTTTGGCTTTCCCACCGAAAACCATCAGTTATATAGAAGATCAGGAGCCACGTGGAGTCTCCCTCTACCATACAGATCAAGAACGTGAATCACGTGTCAGTGTGTCTCCTCAGATCAGGCTCTCATCTCTATCTATCTCCTACCTATAATAATTAACAAAACAGGAGGTCTGTTGTGCCACTAATGTTCTCCATCCAACTCGGAAACCCGATTCCTTTGTTGTATCGCCAATTTATTCCATCCTAACACAGAAACCCGATTCCCCAACAAGATCTAAACGGGCATCCATGGACCGTCTATAGTGCTCCATTCGAATGATCGTTGACCGTTGATAGTGGCTAGCAACAACGGATACTAATCACAAGTTTTAAAACTACCCCATGACTTCATGATTGTACCCAAAAAAAAAAAAATTTCCACCAAAAGAAAATGCAGTAAAAAAGGCCATAGTAAGATCAAGTTTAATAGCCATATGACCTCCGTGTCCAGAGGTATGCTTAAGGGTTTGATCACTTCTTGTGCAAGAAACGAATTGTTTGTGTTGTTACTATTGGAAAATTTAACCGTTCTATACTAGCAAAATAAGGACTTAATCAAATTCTTAATATTAAAGGATTGGTTGTTTAGCAACTATAATATTTGCAAACAAAAACACGTCATAAATTTCTTTTAGAAATTGTTTATCAAGGCAGAGCGAGTTCTATGGAACCGTCATTCACCTTGCCGAACTTTTCTAAAAGAGAGAAATAAACTATCTAAATTAATTATCTATAATTATTTAGTGTTTAGAATTAGATGCAAATCGTTTTCAATAGATCTACTAATAGCAAGAAATTAGAGTTAGAAACTCTAGCCTGATTGTCGAAGCACGCTAGGCGCTGTTCCAAGAAACTTATTGCCCCCCTCGTGCGGGTCTCGTGGCAATGGTTCTTGGAGATACGATGACTCCGGTCAGGCGACCTCCTTCTCGTCGATACGACTTCAAGAAGGCCTTGCGAATCTCGTGAACTTTCAGGAATCCAGTGACTCGACGAAGATGTTCTCGAAGCAGGGAGGCAGCACCGCAGCACAACTTTGATCCGAGAGAGTCTTCTTGGAGCAAGGAGGCAGCACCGCAGTAAGAGCTTGAGAAAACGGGAGAGGGAGAGACAGAGAGTAGGGAGCAATTCTCACTTTTTTGTGTGTTCTTTTCCATGGTCGCACTGGACCTTATATAGGCCTCGGGTTGTTAATGGGAGGATGAAAGAGGGGAGGCAATCGTGGGCTGCGATTAAGCCCATTAACCCCGCACGTGTTACAGCTCGTAACGGCTGGCATACAGCGACGCTTCTCGCGCAACGGCTAGCATGCAGCAACGACTAGTAGCCCAAAATGAATTTAATAAATGTAAATGGGCTGGTCCGAAATGGGCAGGTGCGGACTAGCCCATTTCGGAGGTGCCATCGTGTCCGGGGTCCGCGTGCGCACACACACACACGCCAGCCCAAGCCAGGGCCGGCTCGGCACGCGCTCGCGCGCGCGCGTGTGTGAGCTTGTGGAGCCCCTCCTCTAGTGTGATGACTAATGGGGGGAAGAGGACAATCCCTTTTAAGTTGGTAGGGGATTTCTCCCCATACCGATATGGGACTAAACCTCCATATGTTTTGAGTGATTTTCAAACACACACCCAACAATTACGACCATTTATAAATGCACACTACTGTGGAGAGATGCATCTACTAAGGAATGGCTTAATCCTATTAGCCAGGATCTTAGACATAATCTTATAAAGCACGTTGCATAAGCTAGCTGATGGGTCGAAAGACCGCTAGCATTTCTGTAACATCTTTTTTGGGAATGGAGTGATTAATTAGTGTATGATTAAATGACTGGGGAATTAATAGGCATACCTTAGAAGAAATTCTGAACAAATGTCACCACCTCTACCCCAATGGTCGTCCAACAACTTTGGTAGAATCCCACATTTAGCCCATTAGGACCCGGGCTTTTCATTGCATCCATACTTCGAACAAGAAGTTCGACCTCCTCCCTTGTTGGAATAACACAAAGAGAAGCGCACTCTTCCATAGTGATGGTAGGGCTGATGGAATGTTCTGTGGGGTTAAACGGAGGAGGGGATGAGGTAAAGAGATTAGAAAAATAACCAATGAAGAAATCGCCGATTGCTTTCTTGTCCGTGATCCATCTCCCCTCTGGATTCTTTATCGACGAGATAGTATTCCTTCTTTTGCGATTAAGTATAACCAGGTGGAAGAATCGAGTGTTACGATTCCCATGTTTAATCCAATAGGACTTGGACCTTTGCTTCCAATATATCCCTTCGTTAGATAGGAGGTCTTCAATTTTCGTTTGGTCGATTTGTTCCAAACAGATATTATCTTCAGTTGGTGGACTCCTTTGGATTCGATCAAGAATATACCGATTAGTTGCTATAAGATTAGGAATGCTTATGAATTCCTTACGATGCCACTTCATAGGTTTATATTTAACTCTATAAGTCTTCTGCATTACATCTTCGGAGCCAGGGACATGCCAAGAATTATTCCATGCATTACTAACAACTTCTTGGAGACACCCAGGCCAGAATTGCTCGAACTTGAAAAAATGTCTTCTTCTCTTCATAGCAGCAAAGAGGGAGATGGAGGTAGGTGTTTGACCTCAACACCCGGAACTAGGAACTTCCACTCTGGGTTAGCAAACACTCGATCTAATCTCTCTCTAATGTGAATGCAAGCCGGCTGATTATTGACCCAAGTGAAGGCGGGCCCTTTGAAGCCTAGATCAATCAAACCCAGATAATTAACGAAATGACGAAGCCAATTGGTCTGAGAGATTAAGGGAGCATTTCCACCCAATTTATCCACAGCATGCATAATATCATTGAAATCTTCAAAGCAACAAATGGGTTCACTAAAACGAGAGAGGATAGTGAGCATATCCTCCCAAACAGCAGGCCGCCAGCAGCCCTGTGACTTATGTGGGGGTTGCCGTAGACCGGTAGACGCAAGCCATAATCCAAGAAGAGTCTGTGTTAGACACTCGAGCTGTGATAAGGTGTTGAGAGGAGGAGAGGATGGTTAAACTCAAGCTCAACCGCCATAAAAGACCTAGGCCTCCGCTCCAGGCTGAAATGGATAGAACAACATGAAGGTGATCCATTCCTGAAATTTGACGGATGATCTCCATGCGATGACTCGAGCACTTCGTTTCTGAAAGAAAAAATATATCTGCAACACAACTTCTGAGGAGATTCTTAAGATTAGGAAGTGCAGACAGGGGCGGAGCCAATATAGGCCCAGTGGGAGCAGCTGCCCCCATTGAGATTAGAAGAAAAAAAAAAAGTAATTCTATTTGTACGGTCTCTGTCAACAAACACTGGTGGAGATCGGTTCAGTGCTTTCACACCAAGAACTGAGCATCGGCCCTGGCCCCGGCCCGGCCCCTACCCCACTTCATGGATCTGGTTTGTCAATGAGTAGTACACTTTGCCCATTGAACTTTAGCTGAAAGACACTTAACCCCCCAATAGTTTAAGAACTACATATTACCCCTTTTAATTAAGTTTTCATCAGATAAAAGATTACCAAATGAAAAAATAAAGTAGTTGACAAAAGGATGTATATGCTAACATTTCAAACTTTAGGGAGCCATTTTGAACAAAATGAATTGAGGGATTTAAATATTTTTGAGCTAATTTTAAGTGGGTAAAGTGTAATTTACCTCCCAAAAAAATCAGTGTTCGTCTCTCTCATTCGTCCCACGTTCGTCCCACGACTATCTCGCGGTAGCCTCGCAGGATCTCACGACTCGAATTGTATTCTGCGAGACTCCGTTCCTGTCCACTCCAGCCATCCTTTGTCCGAAACCCGTGGCCGACGACACGATCGGCAAGTGCGGCCCACCTGTAGCGTCAACTGAAACCCTACTCTCTCTCTCTCTCTCTCTAGATTGTTATTTACGATTTTTTGTGTAATATCTTTTTCAATGGGAGATTTTTGTGTGCCTATGAACTGAAAGCAAAATTTTTTTGTAGTCAATTCAAACCCTTTGTTAGTAGAAATTGGATAAACTTTTAAAGCCAATCAATGGTTGCCCCCACTGGAGTGAATTCCTAGTTCCACCACTGTGCAGATGAAGGATGATTTTGCCGTGTACGCCTCCATTTGCCGATCGCCGGATGAATTTCCACCCACTGCATCAGATTTTGCATGCCTGGAGTGGGAGGGATCACAATGTTAGTAATCGTTTGAGATCCCAGTTTCAAAGTATTAGCCATGTGGGGTCTGGCAGTGCAGATCCCATGCAGGCCGTTGATCTTGGATCAGAGGATGGAAAGACTCATTAATGCCATGCATTTTTGGGAAGGCTTTGATCTTGGAGCACAAAATGGGAAGGCTCATTAGTGGCATGTGGATCAGTCAATCCGGACACTCAACCCAAGCCCATCCAAATATTAATTGGGTTGGCCTTTTCTCAACCCAATCCATCCTAAGACTATCCAAACCCAATCCAATGTTGGGTGGAACCCGTCCAAGTTTCAGTCCTAGTATTGAGTTGTATCAGTTATGAGGTATCCCAAAGACTAGGGGTGGCAATGGGTCGGGTCGGGTCGGGTCAGGTTCGTGTTGTGTCTAGTTTCGGGTCGTGTCCAAAACCCTAGACCCGGACCCGACCCGTTTAACTAATCGTGTCTAGATTCTAATTCCGTACCCGACCCGTTTATAAACAGGTAGACCCGATAAGACCTGTTAGACCTGTTTACCACACGGGTTTATTCAGTTGACCCGATCCGACCCAATCCGACTCGACCCGACCTAACCCGATAGACCCGCTGATACTATATATTACAGTATCGGATTGCAGGTAGACCCAACCCGACACGACCCGTTGAATTTTAAACGGGTCTTCTCGGGTCTACCGAGTCCAGACCCTAAATCCGGACCGGATACGTTTATTAAACGGGTCTATCGTGTCGACCTGTTTATGACCCGAACCCGTTTAGTCCTGACCCAGACCCGCTAACTTTGTGTCGGGTTGTGTCGGGTCTGCCGTGTCGGGTCCGAAATTGCCAGCCCTACCAGAGACACAAATCGATTTATCGCACCGGACACTCAAACAAATATGGCAAGTTATACATCGTATTTGGAATACTAACCTCAAGGCGACTTACTACACCTGATACTTTCAATTAACCAAATGGAGCCTTCTGATAATATCTAGACGACATTCTTGGAAAGAGCATTTTTGCTACCCATTTGATTTGCAGCTTGCTTACGGCCCAAAAGTGATGTGTCACCACGTGTTATAATCCGAGGCCCTCGCGCAGCAGAAAGAGCATGAGCTCGACGTGCAAAGAACCACCTCGGAGAAGACGAGTCTCATCACCACTGAGAAGATCGATCGAACGAAGGAACAAGCACATGCAATCACACACGATTTTCCAGCAACGACGATCAATGGATTCGCTAGAGAAAAAAAAAAAAAAGAGTACATGTATGTTTGTCCTCTCACCAATCCCTCTTCTACACACAAAGAGATACCCCTAAAGAGATCCTGCAACCTTCACCCCGAAGAACAACGAAGAAACCCTTCCCGAAACCCTTCGGTCTCCAATAAGTTCCCCAACAACTTCGTTGATGATGGCCACTCCCTAATTTAAACCCTTGTAGAGTCCTAAAAATTCCTCTCTTGTGTTGCTCTTGAGTTGCTAGGTTCGTCCTAGAACCTCTAATTTATAGGCACAAGTTCATATCCGATCTTGTAGGAAGAATCCCACGCGAAACTACAAGCCGAACCGCCTCAATCACATGTTGCCAGAGTAGATCGAGCACACAGCCGTGAGCGTGGAAGCAGGAAACGAAGGTAGTAAGGGAACAATGAGGGGGGGGGGGGGGGGGGTGGAGGCGTAAAGGGTGGCACAGGCGGTGAGGGAAGATCCCGAGACTCAGTGGAAAAGTACAGGACGTCCTCAATAAAGGAGACTTGATGAGAGATATACAGATCCGGCGAGCCAAGGGATCGTAGTACCGATAACCCTTGTGCTCCCGACTGAGCCCCAAGTGGACACATCTAACAGACCTAGCAGAGAGTTTGATGCGCTCATGGGGAGGGACGAGAATAAAACACGTATACCCAAAGGTACGAAGAAGAGAGTAGTCAGGGGATGTGGAGTAAAACCACTCATACAGTGTAAGACCAGAGAGGGTAGAGGACAGAGAGATGTTGATAAGGTGAACGACGGTCAAAACAGTCTCAGCCCAAAAGGAATGTGGAACAGAAGCAGACAAAAGTAGAGCTCGTGTTGTCTTGAGGACATGGCGATGTTTGCGCTCAGCGACTCCATTCTATTCATAGGTGTGGGGGCACGACTGTTGGTGAAGAGTGTCATGAGTCTGAAGGATCTCACGCATCTCAGAGGAGAGATACTCCTAGGCACAGTCAGACCAAAATGTTTTAATACGCCGACCAAACTGGGTGTGAAGCATAGTAGTGAAGGTCCTGTAAATATAAGGAATCTCGAAGCGGCAACGCATGAGATAAACCCAGGTACAGCGGGAGTAATCATCTATGAAACTTACATAGTACAAAAAACCAGTAAATAAGGCAAATGGAGCAGGACCCCATACGTTGGAATGCACGAGATCAAAAGAGGTATTGGAACGGGAGGTACTAGCAGAAAAAGAAAGAGCAAGGTGCTTTGCTAAGAGACAACCAGTACAGACAGAGAGGGGAGAGAAGTACACCTGACCCAAAGCGCCAGAGCGAAAAATACTTTGGAGTCGATCACTGGATATGTGACCTAATATTATGGCCACAAGTCGACATCAGAAGTAACAGACAAAGCTGATGGAGTGGAAGTGGAAACCTGAAGCTGATCCAACTGATAGAGTTCCCCTACTCTAAGATCCAGCCCAACTCTCTGACCCATCCACGGATCCTGCACAGAACAAGAGGAAGAAGTATATATAACAACAGGCCTGAGTCACAAAGAGAACTAACAGATATTAAATTAATATTTAAGAGGGGAGCATGTTGAACACAAGGCAAGGTCAGGTGACCAGTAGGATCGGAGACAGGGGTGATGGATCCACAGTGCGAAATGGGTACATGAGTCCATCAGCAGTAGGACCCCCAGGTGGGTAGGAGTAGGGCTACAGTCCGTGAGTACGAAAGAGTCGAAGGTAAGGTGGCAGGAGGTACCTTTAGTCGAAGATCCATATAGCAGTAGTACCAGGAGTGGCAGATAGGTTGTGAGCTGTTAAAGAGCTGATGGAGGCAAGATATTGGAGAAGTACCTCCTCAAGTCGCTGAAGACGATTGGAGTCAGACCAGGGCGGAACAGTAGTGGTGACGGGAGGTGCCAGAGCAGTTGGATCGATATCAGCAGTAATGTCGCCAACATGGCATAGTAGAGCCTGACCACGTCCACGACCGACTGTCTCAACGGAGGGACCTGGCCCGAGAACACCCTCAAATCAGAGTGGCGGAGGAGCTTGATGGAAGCCTATAGTTCCAGAAGATGCCATGATAGCGCAAAAGTGAGGAGACACAGAGGCGAGTGTAGAAGTGCCCTCGGAAATTCTTGACGAGAGATGATAAGGAACCGGCTAAGTAGAGGGGTTTGAAAGGGGGTGAGGGGCTATGGGGGATCAGGTGAGGGGGTTATGGGGGCTGCCGGTTTGGGTGAGAAAGGGATTGGGTGGCTGTAGGGGGTTGCTGGTGCGGGTGAGGGGGGGAATTTGTGGATGCAGTGTCTATAGGAGAAAGGAATCAGAAAGGGGGTTGGCCAATGGGGGGAGGAGCGGGTGTCTGGAGGGGGGGCGGAAGGGCTGCCGGTGCGGGAAGGACTGTCGGAGGGGCTGCTGGAGGGGGGATTGGGTGCAGGAGGGTGCTGGAGGGACTACCAGAGGGGGAAATTGGGTGCAGAAGGGGGTTGCCGGAGTTCTGGAGGGGCTGTCGGTGTGGGAGGAGCTGTTGAGAAGCTATCGGAACGCCGGAGAAGGAGGAGGTGTAGACCAAGTGGGGTGCAAGAGGGAGAGGGGAGGTCGGTGGTGGTCGGGTGGGTTGCCAGAGGGGAGATCGGTGCTGGAGGGGAAGGCCGGAGGAGAAGGAGGCCGATGCCGGTGGAGGAGGAGGTGCCGAAGGAGTCGTCTTCACTGCGGAGGAACCTAGAGCTCTGATATCTTATTAGGAGATGATGGCTAGGGTTTGGAGAGAATGGAATGAATCTCTATTGAGCGAGTCAAGCCCAATATATATGTACATGAATACACAAGCAACCCGAGCCGACTGTACATAGAACCCGATCCGGTATATACATTAACAAGGGGGAAAACATCATCCGTGCAAACCTAGCCATCCCACCACTTGAGCATCACGAGCTTGAGTCGAATTCGTGAGTACGTAGCACAATAGGGCCATACTTCAATTGGCCCGCCGCCGTCAGAGCCACCCAAATCGTCTATAATTCTACAGTAAGGGCAGAATCAACATGACAACGAAAGGACGCAGCCGCTCGCAGTTCCCTATCACCAGAAGCCATCACACAGGCCGCACTAGAAAAGAAAGACCCATCCGTCCAAAGTCGAAAAACATCCGTCGAATATGCATGATGTTCCACACCTAAATCATCGAGGTCCGTAAAAAGGCAGTCAGCATATTCGATCCCTTCCTAGCCTCCGTCTAACAATGAAAACTCGAGATTTGAAACATCTTGCGACACCAGCCCTTCCACATTATCGCCTTGGAAGCAAGTCATGAGATATGGAGCACTATGAGTGCAATGGTTTTGATTTAATTACTGCAATCCTTGATTCCTTTCTTTTGTACTTGTCTAGCACTTGAGGTTTTGATATTGCGACAATGTGGTTGCCTGACTGGCTCTCATTTTAGATCCGCGTGCACATCGTAAGTAAGTTAAATCCTAGATATATACAGACCGAATTGAGTAGAGAGGATCAGAGGATTAGGTCACGAGTTATTCTCGAAGAAAAATTGAGGTGGAGTGGCCTAATCCTGGGGTTGCAATAGACCTTGAAGCAAGCAAATTGGGCGAGAGTGCCCTGTGGTGAAAGACCAAGCCTCCTTTTGGCCACTAAGGTAGATTGTGCACGATGCGGTATCCTGTGTACCGAGAGGCCGGAATGGTTCCCTTAGTGAGAAAAAAGAACCCTCAGTAATGCAACTAAGTCAAGAGTTTGGGTTCAAACTTGGGGTTCACATTTGCCTCTCCCCCCTTCTTCACCTTCTCTCCCCCTTCTCTATTCTTTTGCTTGGGCTTTTGATAACAATAATCATACTTATTTTATCGCTTGGTAGTCGAGTTTTAAGGTTTCATAAGTAAAACTTGGTAAACATCTCTTTATTCTTTATCTGAGGAATTTCCTTTATGAAGTGGTATGGGACACCTCATGAGAAAATTCTCATCACAATACACAACCTAGGAAATGAGTTCTTTCATGAAGTGAAATGGGACGCGTCATGAGAGAATTGTCGATTAGAATTTGGAATATATAAACAATGGTTACTGGACATAGTAAGATAGATTGCTTAATATAGACTTGTGATAGATGTAGTTCTTTCAGTTAATTATACAATAAGTCTTCAGCTCTATTTTATTAGTGTTAGCTTTTATAGAAATATGTTCAAGATATGTATGTTCTCGTATATTGCTTCGATTATTTGTTTAAGACCATTGACTTTTTAAACTCAGGGGGAATTCGCTCCGTATGGTGACGACCAGGATCCAATAAGCCAATTGCCAAAAGACAAGACTCCTGAGGCTGTGATGCCAAGATGGATGAGGTAAGGTGATGTGTACAAGGTCACGAGTTAGCCCCACATCGTTTGGGGAGAAGAAGATCATAAGCTACTTATATAATTTTCTCTCCCAAATATAGAATACGTGTTTTAAAATAGTATGTTGCTACGGATTTTGTAAGAACTTCATAGTTAAGCGTGCTCGGGCGAGAGTAGTACTAGGATGGGTGACCCCTCTGGAACGTCCTCGTGCAGGCACGGGCAAAGCGAACAATATCTCTTGTGTGTTTGGGGTGAATTGTACAAATGGTATAAGAGTTGGTTCTCCTCGCAATGGGGGGGGGGGGGGGGGGGGTTTAACCCTACTCGTGGACGTGTAGTCCTTAAGGGGGGTGGATTGTGATAACCAAGATCCAATAGGCCAAGAGCAAAGAGCCAAGACTCCTGAGGCTGTGATACCAAAATGGATGATGTAAGGTGAGGTATCCAAGACCACCGAGTTAGTCCTACATCACTTGGAGAGAAGAAGATCTTGAGCTACTTATATAATTTTTCCTCTCAAACATAGAAGATGCGTTTTAAAATAGTATGCCGCTACGGATTTCGTAAGAACTCCTTAGTTAAGCATGCTCGGACGAGAGTAGTGCTAGGATGGGTGACCACATTGGGATGTCCTCATGCGAGCACGGGTAAAGTGGATAATATTTTGTGTGTTTGGGGTGGATGCTATAATCACTGTCACTTCTTGTAGGAGGACCACTCCCTCGCTGGGGGATCACTCCAAGAGGATCACCCCCCTCGTGGGGGATCACGTTTCTACCAGTTCCCTTCTGTAGGTTCATCATCGCCTCTCGCAGGAGGATCACCCCTTGTGGGGGGATCATTTAGGAGGATCACACCCCTCACCGAGGATTACTTTTTTTGATTGGTTCCCCTATACGGGATCACCGTCGCCTCTCGCAGAAGGATAACTCCATAAGGATCACCCTCTCGCGAGGGACCACTTTTCTGACCGATTCCCCTCTGGGGGATCACTCTCACGAGATCACCAAAATGGTTCTCGCCTCTCATAGGAGGATCGATCACCCCTCGCGAGGGATCACTCTAGGAGGATCAGCCCCCTCTAGGGGGATCACTTTCCAATTGGTTCCCTTCTAGGGATCACCATCACTTCTCCCCCTTGTGGGGGGATCACTCCAGGAGGATCACCCCCCCCCCCCTCACGGGGATTACTTTTTTGACTGGTTCCCCTCCAGGGGGATCACTGTCGCCTCTTGTAGAAGGATCACTCTAGGAGGATAACCCCCTTGTGGGGGGATCACTCAAGGAGGATCAAACCCTCACGGGGGATTACTTTTTCAACCGGTTCCCCCCAGGGGATCATTCCCGGGGGATCACCATTGCATCTCACTGGAGGATTATTCCATGAGGATCACTCCCCTCGCGGGGGATCACTTTATATACCGGTTCCACTCCAGAGGATCATTATCGCCTCTCGCAAGAGGATCACGCCCTCGCAGGGGGATCATTCTAGGTAGATTACCCCCCTCGTGGGGGATCACTCCAGGTAGATTATCCCCCTCGTGGGGAATCACTTTTTCGACTGGTTCCCCTTCGAGGGATCACTCCCGGGGATCATCATCGCCTCTCACAAGGAGGATAGCGGGGGGATCATTCGAGGTAGATTACCCCCCTCATGGGGGGATCACTCCATGTAGATTATCCCCCTCGTAGAGGATCACTTTTTCGACTGGTTCCCCTCCGGGGAATCACCGTTGCCTGTCATAGGTGGATCACCCCCTCACGGGTGGACCACTCCAGGAGGATCGCCCCCCTCATGGGGGATCACTTTTTTGACCGGTTGCCCTTCGGGGGATCACTCCTATGGGATTACCATTGCCTCTCGCTTGAGGATCATTCCCTAGGGATCACCGCAAGAGGATCACTCCCTTCATGAGAATATCCATTGTAGGGGGATCGCCATAGGAGGATCACTCCCCTCACACGAATATCCCTCGTAGGGGGATCACTATAGGAGAATCACTCCTTGGGAATCACAACACATAACCAGCCAACAACTTGGACCGGCTCCAGCTTTCAACCAAGGATCTCGTCCAGCTAGTTTGTCACCTGGCTAATCGGGAGAGAGAAACTATACGTGCAAAAATGGCTATGGCCAGCCCACAGACATACAACTAGCCCACAAAAAACAAGCCAGCAGAGGCCCACATCTCCAGATTTCCATGAGGACACTCATGGTCCACAAGTAGGCTAGCAAAGGCCCACATCTCCAAGGCCCACGAGTACAGCTTGAGGCCCACCAGCAGGTAGGGCTGGCAATTTCGGACCCGACATGGCAGACTCGACACGAAGTTAGCGGGTATAGGTCAAGGCTAAACGGGTCGACACGATAGGCTCGTTTAATAAACGGGTCGGGTCCGGGTTTAGGGTCTGGACACGGTAGACCCGGGAAGACCCGTTTAAAATTCAACGGGTCTTGTCGGGTCGGGTCGGGTCTACCCGTAATCCGATACTGTAATATGTAGTACTAGCGGGTCTATCGGGTCAGGTCAGGTCGAGTCGGACTGGATTGGATCGGGTCAACTAAATAGACTCGTGTGGTAAACAGGTCTTATTGGGTCTACCGTTTATAAACGGGCCGGGTACGGGTTTAGGATCTAGACACGATTAGTTAAACGGGTCGGGTCCGGGTTTAGGAGTTTTGGACACGACCTGAAACTAGACACGACACGAACCCGACACGACATGACCCGTTGCCACCCATATCAGCAGGCCAACAGAGGCCTATACCGTAGGAGGCCTGACACGAGGACAACTCGTGACCCATTCAGAGGCCCGCACGTGAACCAATCACAGGTTGCCACGTGGACCAATCATGGACCGCCACATCAGCCCTGGTGGTTATGAAAGGCTAGCACATATAAATACGCCTCAGAACAATAGCAAAAGGACTTTTTAACGGTTGAAGCACTTACAAACTCGCGTGGAGTAGCAGAGCTCTGTGTTCGGGCTGATCAGATTTAAGACCACGTCTAATTCCCGAGCTTCTACTTCCATCTCTTCTCCATTTCTTTGTACATGCTTTCCTCAGCCTGTCTAGGGATAGCTCAATATATAAAAGAGATAGTGAATTCAAGATTGTGATTTACCGCACGGAGACGACGGATTCGATCGAACTTTGTTACAAACTCTGTATCATTTCTCTACTCTTTACTTTGCTTCAATTTTATTACTCCATAATCAATTGATTGTTGACAGAATTAAGCGACGGTAAAAACTTTCCCATAATGTACGCTAAGTATTTCTTACTTGCCCATGGGTCCAAGCATTTGGGAGTCATATTGGGAGTATGAACGTATTTGCTTTGAGAAGGAGACGATCAAGAATCATGACGGGCCACTTAGCCCCTACAATGGATGAACGAATGACATATGCACTATGGTTTTTGTGGAAGGCAAGGTGTGCTAAATTGTATAGGGGAGAGTCAACCAATAGCCATTAGTTAGTCTAGAGGTGTTCCGTCCTTAAACTCAAAGCCCAACAGGGCAGAGTATCTCGTCTGTGATTTTTTTTTTTTTTTTTGAGAACCCCTTCTAAAAAAGGGAGGGTTATGCAGCTCCCGAGCAGTACAGTTATTATTAAAAGCTAATCACGAAACATTAAGGTTGTAGAAATCGCACACCTCAAATAACAAAGAAGCCGACTAAGGTACTATCCAAATTTTGAAAATGATAACAGCCGATCTTCTTAGGACCTTGGCATCAGTGGCGGACCCAGGATTTTTCTTCAGGGGGGGCATAATTATTAAAAAGTAACTACAGTCGTTGCCTCACAGTCAAAGGCATCGGCAGACGGCATGACAACGTCCCTACCCTTCCTTCGATCACGCAACAAAAGGCCTATTAGGATTTTCCCTCTAGTGGAGGAGAATTTCGATCCTCAAAGTCCTTCAAAAATTTGGAACTATAATTGGCCGTCTCGATCGGGGTGCACGGGTTGTAAATTATAGAGCATATTCTTTTTTCTTTTTTTTTGGCTGGGGGGATTTCATACATACCCCCAAAAACCTAATTCCCACTCGATTCTTATTCACTAAGGGCCATGAACTCTACGAGGATACCACGTGAGCGGAGGTGGCAGACGGCGGTGGGTGTTGGTTGGACAGTGGTGGGCGTCGGTGGTCGGCAAACGGCGAGGCCGGCCATGGGTCACCAATACAGGCGGCGACGACGGGTGGTGGCCGGCGGCGATGGATGGCCCATGTGGCAGTGGGGGTGGAGGTCGGTGGCATGACAGTGGACATTGACTGGCGGGGGATGGTGGCCGGTGGGACGGTGGTGGCCACCTCCATGTAAAGTTGGCAACCAAAAGTTTGCTAGAATTATTTTTTTGATAAATTACACTTTGCCCCCTCTGAAGTTTAGCTCAAAAACATTTAGCCCCCCTATAGTTAAAAAATAACACTTTACCCCCCTGCAACTTAGCTTCGATCAAATAATTACCAAATGAGGAAATCAAGTAGTTGACAAAAGGGGGATTGTGCTAACATTTCAAACTTTAGGGAGTGATTTTGAACAAAATAAATTATAGGGAAGTGTTTTTTTAGCTAAACTTCAGGGTAAGTATAACTTACTTTGTTTTTTTCCAAACTGAGGGGGGCTCCGGGCCCAATGTAGGTCTGCCCCTACTCGGCACTACTCGATTGACCACTAAAAATCTTCATGTTACGTCGCATGTGATTCTCACACAGTGGACCGTAGGTTTAATCCTTCCGTTGCTCAATGCCTAACAAAACTCGCTCAGTTTTTTCACACTAAAAAGAGAAAAAGAAAGAAAAATTAACCCTTTTTCCATCTAAAATGGTCTCATTTGGATGGAAACCAACAAAATGGTTACAAATTAAGCAAAAAAAAAAAACAATACTTCGCACCAATCCAGTGTTAGAGCGCACGATGCCAACCCCATCCGTAAACCGTTGGATGAATATCACATGTAACATTCAGTCGTTTGGAGTTTTGACAGAAAGTCTCTAGTGACATTTCATACAAATTCAGCCGTGGGAAGTATTGTCCACCTATTAGAGCGCATGGTGGCAACCCCATCCGTGAACCGTTGGATTAATGTCACGTGTAACATTCAACCGTTCGGTTGAAGGTTGCCGACAGACCCGAAATGCAACACCAACGGAGACATCATTTGGGTGCCTATTTAAGGTCCCACATCCATAGATTAGTAACATTTCGACCACTAGTGACCCATCGTCATCAAACACCACAGAGGGATCATCGCAGGAGGATCACCCACCTCGCGGGGGATCACTTTTTCGGCTGATTTTCCTCTGGGGGATCACTCCCGGGGGATCAAATTTCCAACGGATTCCCCTCTGGGGGACCACTCCTAGGAGGATCACGCCCCTTGCGGGGGATCATTTTTTCGATCGATTCCCTACTTGGGGATCAATCCAGAGGGATCACTATCGCTTCACGCAAGAGGATCACTCCATGAGGATCAACCCCTCGCCAGGGGATCACCCCCATCGCTGTAGGTCACTTTTTTCGACCGGTTCCCCTCTTGGGGATCACCATCGCCTCTCGCAGGTGGGTCACTCTATGAGGAACACCCCCTCACATGAGGATCACTCCATGAGGACCACCCTCATTGCAGGGGATCACTTTTTGAACCTCTCGTAGGAGGATCACCGTCACCTCTCGCAGGAGGATCAACCCCTAGCAGGCCACCATAATATAATTCTAAATAAACCATCGATCATATAAAGATAATCCAGAGTTTTACAAATAAAAAAAAATTGTATTCACTGGTATGTGTGTATATCCCTGATATTTATGTATATAAATCATGTTATGTTTGTGTATGAAAGCACATGTTGGGGTCCAGGCCAAACCCCCCCTCACTTCAAGAGGTATTTCCCAAAAACAAAAGTGTGTATGAAAGCCCTGATATTTGTGTATATAGACCAGGGTATGTTTGTATATGGCCGTTATATATGTGCATACATGAGTATTTTTGTATATGGCCTATGTGTATACAAAGGTATGTGTACGTATATGACCTTTTTATGTATATATACTGACCATGATATGTTTGTATATATATTTGATAAACGTGCTTACATTCAAGGGTATCTATATATGTAGCCAGCCTTGATATGTGTGAGTATAGATCATGTTATTGTGTATAAAAGCCACGGTATTTGTGTGTATAGACCAGGGTATGTTTGTATATGGCCATTATATATGTGTATACAAGGGTATGTTTGTCTATGACCGTTTTATATTTGTATACAAGGGTATGTTATTGGCTTTGGCTCGACTTCACCTATTCGGGCATGGACTCGGTCGGACTAGTGGGTAATTTGTCAGGCTCAGAGGTATGTGGTTAATTGATTTTGGACCAACCCTAATCCTACAGGTGTTGAAATTAGATCTACGACTTGAGAGTGTGCGGGTCCCAACTTCGGTGTATTAGGTTGTGACACACCTTACGCAATCCATTACGTAACCCGAACACGTGGAAGACCTAAATTGGATAGAGCCTAAAGGGGAAAGGGGTGTGGATGTACAGGGATTTAAAAGGGGGAGATCGAGATCTCCTACGGTGATCCGATCGGGCCCCGGGTGCACTGTGCAACAAAACCGAAAGGAGAGAAAGAAAAGGATCGCTAAAGTCACGACCCCCCTCCCTCTTTGCTTGTCCGTCCGCAGGAAACATAGAGTAGAGGGCTTGGATCAGGTGCAGCCTTCTCCCTTCCTCTCTTTTGTTCCTTCTTCTTTGAAACCGAATAGAGAGAGGAAATTAAGGACTGCAAAAAATTGCAGCCCTGCCCCTCTCTCCTTGGTGCTCTCAGATTGCAAAGAAGAAGAAGAAGAAGAAGAGAGAGAGAGAGAGAGAGAGAGAGAGAGAGAGAGAGAGAGAGAGAGAGAGAGAGAGAGAGAGAAGGTCCGGCCTCCCTCTTCTTCCTCCCCTCGGGGTTTTTTTCGTTCTCCGTTAGATCGTATGTGAGAGAGAAAGGATCTTGCGGCCTCGCAATTTCTCGATCTCTTGTTTCAACGATCTCTACGAGGTCAATCACCTTGTGTTTTCGGTCGCCAAGAAGAACCGGAGTTAAAGGCCTCCATCCGAGATCATCGGATCTCATTGCTCATGATTTCTTCCTCCATCGTGGCTCGTATCTCGCGCAAGAAAGAACTCAACTTCATCAAGCATAATTGCGGACTAGTTATCACTCAGCGCGTTATGGTCGGAGGCACGTGAACTGATCTCCCTTCGCTTTCGTCTATGGTCTCTATGTTCATTGTTTTCATGGTTAATGGTTCTTGATAATAGAGACAATTTCATGCTTTGTGTAGAATAGTGCATGCCCGGTCGTGCCTGTCGGCACTTCAGAGGGGTTGCCTTCGGCAGCAACACACTTGTCGGCACTGGGCCGCTTTCGACGGCAACACACCTGAACGTCTTCGGCAACAAAACACTTTCGACGACAACACCGACATTCATAGGGACACCCATTTCCTCGCTCGTGCCGATTGGCACGAAGTGGGCGTCTTCGGCGCGACCAACTCCCCCTCCCCCTATAATCAATCAATCACAGCTGTCTCTGTTCGAACGGATTCCTCGAGATCGACACGATGGTTTGGGGCAGCCGAAATTTTAGCAGACGGGTTTATAGCCGTTAATGAAAACAATGATCACGGGATGAACGATTAGGTTTAATAAAATTTCAATGGGTCGGGATTTTAGAGGTTTACTGTAGTTTAAATGGGTTGGGATTTGAAACCAATAAGGATCGTGCGTTGATTTTTGAACGAATTGTTAGATCTATTCGGTTCATTTATGTCCAGTTAGCTTGTCCTAGTTAGCTTTTTTGTTCCTTTTTGTCTATTCAGTACAAAACCGACGTCTCTATATTTCTTACATATATTTGTATATATGGCCGTTATATATGTGTATAAAGGGTATGTGGCCCCCTCGCCTCCATCCCACCCAATTTGTCTTTTTTGCTGGCCCATCTCATGTTGGTTGTAAGTTTGTAGTACCCCCCATGCCCGCCAGGACAATCCCCCCATTGGCTCCCCAGTCCCGTCCTTTCTCTATCTACCCTCTAAGCTTTGCAGAAGAGAAAAGAGAGGGGTAGAGAGAGAAAAGTGAGAAGACGGTGTCAGGATGAGAAGAACTTCCAAAATCTCGTGACTGTGCCTCCCAAGATTCGTAGAAAATTGACGAATACGTATATGGATGGTGATGCATGTGATGAAAGAGGAGAGAGTGGTTTGAGAGAAGGGTATAGTGGGTATATAACGTTAGTAGCAATGGATGTGAGAGAGAGAGAGCACAAAGCAAAACCCTAACCCTAACTGCTGATGGGTACTTTGCCCAAGGAACTGGCTAATGAAAGCATGACAACACACTAGATCGCGTGTTCTGACGTGAAGAGAGAGAGAGAGAGAGAGAGAGAGAGAGAGAGAGAGAGAGAGAGAGAGAGAGAGAGAGAGAGAGGAATAAAAGAAGGGGAAAGGGAGAGAAAAGAGAGGAAATGGCAATGTTGAGATCTAAGAGAGGGGGGAGGGGGGGAATGTATATGACCGTTTTATGTATATATAATGACCATGATATGTCTCTATATACATTTGATATACATGCTTACATTCAAGTGTATCTGTACGTATATATATATAGCCCTGATATATGTGTATACAAGTTCATGAATGTAACCTCTCACAAAAAAAAAGACCAGGGTATGTCTCTTTGCCTCTTTGAGTCCGGGTGGCTAGAGTTAGCGAGTTCATTTGGTTTGCTCTAACTCGTAATTGAAGACAAATTAATTGACCAATAATCAGATATTTTCTTACGTTGTGTGGTGTATAAATAAATAAAGTGGTGCGCATGTGGACAGATACAAGAGCTCAATCTTTGACGATGTCAAAGATACTTGGTGCTCCTCCAAGACTTTAAATCGTAGTCGATTTTCTTTTATGCGGTGGCACTTACAGGTGTCGTTCTAACCAGGCAAGTATCCGGAAAGAAGAGAGAGGTGCATCTTTTTGTCGATCGACACTCGAGAGCAATCATTCTGTATCAATAACCCACCAAAACTTTTATTCATAATACACAGGTTGGGGTCTGCCTAACCCCCTCCCATAATGGGATGTCACCTTTTCTCAAAAAAAAAATAATCCACCAAAAAAAAAAACAGTGAAAAAGGACTTCTTTATTCATAGAAAAATAGTGCAATTAGCTCTTTCAAGCTACTGATGACAGACTCCACATAAGCATTCATAATTACTGCAGAGAGAGAGAGAGAGAGAGAGAGAGAGAGAGAGAGAGAGAGAGAGAGAGAGAGAGAGAGAGAGAGAGAGAGAGAGAGAGGAGAGAGAGAGAGAGAGAGGAGAGAGAGAGAGAGAGAGAGAGAGAGAGAGAGAGAGAGAGAGAGAGAGAGAGAGAGATTCCCAACCGGTGGCGATCGATACGACGTTGAGGCCAACGATCTCATGCAGCCACGGCATCGCCGTTCACTCCGCAGAAGTCCTTCAGGGGATGCTTGGCGGTCCAGGTTGCCTGGTCGGAGAACCGGAAGCGGAGGTACTCCGGGTACCGGAAAGGCTTGAAGGCCGCCCCATGCTCTTCATCCACCAGCTCTTGCGGGGCCTGGATGACGTAGCCCTCATTGAATTCGAAGCCGACCAGGACAGAGTATCTCGTCTCGTCGCACGTGAGTCTCACACGGTGGACCGTAGGTTTAACCCTTCCGTTGGTCGGTGCCTAACAAAGCTACAACTTGGTTATCAAGGCAATGGAAAATACTCCTTTTTTCATGCAAAAAATTAAAAAGAAAAAGAAAATGCTATTCTTCCGTCCAAATCAGGCTATTCTGACATGGGGCTGTGATCAGCAAGTGGGCCGGTCTGCAGGGTTTTTTTTTTTTTAGGGGTAAAAAATGAATTTATAAATGAAAACTAGGGATGGCATGCAACGATGCGGTTTAAAACCGAGAATCACGGAAAACCACATCGCATGGTGCGATTTTGGTTTGCCAAAATATAAAACCGTCGCGGTGCGCTGCGGTTTCGGTGTTGCGGTGCGGTTTTGGTTTTGCCAAAACCGTACCGTTTAGACCATTATAATGTTAAACCTCAGTGCACCGCATGGTGCGGTTTCGGTTTTACATACGGTACACCGTCGCGGTACGGTGCAGTTTTAGTGTGATGGTTCAGGTTGCGGTACGGTTTTGGTTTTGCCCAAAACAGCACCGAAACCACACCGCTGCCATCCCTATCGAGAAAACATGACACCAGACCAAATAGGACCACACATTGATACCTAAGCCCTAACGAGGAAGATACCCACACACTTACACAAATGTCCAACAAACCACACCCCAAGCAGGTAACAGATCGACATGGTAGCTACCCGCAACATATGTGCAGGGGTGTTTCCACATGGATGGTGGTGGGGTTTGTGTGGCCTTTGTGGGAGCGTTGGTCCTTGCAAGCGTTGGAGTGTGACGCCTCCCTGAGGTCTGTTTCGACCCCCATTTCACTTTGTACTACTATCAAAAAAAAAAAACATTGAGATCGAAAAATAGTACCTCAGCGGTTTCTCCAAAAATGATTGTGAAGGTGTTGGGCGGGGAACGGAGCCATTGGCCGCCTTTGCTCAGTATCTCGAGCCCATCGCTTCGGTGTTGACAGACGATCGTCACCAGGTTCATGTCGGTGTGGGGAGCCAGGACGAGGCTGGCCTCCTGGCCCTCGGGGGTCAAGTATTTGGACATCCGGAACCAGTGCTTCATGGATTCGGCGTGAGAGTCGTAGTATTGTCCCACACCCAAGCTCTCCAGCACCATCCTCCACACCAGCAGATTCAGCTCGCTTACTCGCTTCGTAACGCTCCACACCGTGTCACTATCGCCCAATTAATATTGTTGAAGAAGCAAATTAAGTCATTTTTTTATGATATATATATATATATATATATATATATATATATATATATATATATATATATATATATATGCTATAATGCGACATACGGTATGTGTGGTACTGCATTGTAATCATCTGATGCACGCAACGCATCGTATGCACACAGTGGTGCATCAGACGGCTGTGGTGCGGTGCCGCAGTTACCGCATGCATCATTATAACATTTCTTTCTATATATATTATGTAGTAAAAATAAAGGTTATTTTGACTTTGCCCCCCAAATTTTTCCGTGAATTAGCCTTTACCCCCCAACATTTTGATTAATTAGACTTTACCCCCCAAAACTAACTGTTCCATTAGCTCACCATCTAAGAGAAAGGGTGAGCTGAAGGAAAAAAAATAAAGTTTTGGGGGGTAAGCTGACGGAGCAGTTAGTTTTGGGGGGTAAAGTCTAATAAATGAAAAATGGGGGGTAAAGTCTAATTCAAGGCAAATTTTGGGGGGCAAAGTCAAAATAACCCTAAAAATAAAAATGTAGAAGCAAGAGAGATTTGGACCAGAAGCTTGGATTTCCTTGAGGCCACATGAGTTTGGTGAAAGCTTGGACGGAGTCCAGGTGATTCATGTCCTGGAAGGAGAGGCTCTCAAACTTGCTGATCGGCGTTCTGGGGCGGTAGCCGGCGAAGAGCTTGTCGGCGTTGTTTGACTGCTTCACGTGGAGAGGGAGGCTAAACAACGACTTCGCCGCCGGGCCGAAGAGCTCGTCGAGGAGCTCGGGGGTGAGCTGGTCGAACCCCACGATGAAGGTGCCGACGGAGTCGATGGCCTGCCGGACCTGCGCACGGGCCGCGGCCCAGGCTGGGGTCCCGGGGTCGTTCAGGTCCAGCGCCGAGAAGTCGACCGTGGGGATTTGGTCGGTGCTGCTCTCGGTGCCGGCCATCTCTCTCTCTTTCTCTCTTTGCCTTTTCCACTGAAAACTCTCACTTATGTAGCAGCTCAGGAGCAAACACGTGATTCACGTGTGTAACATTAGACCCAGGATAAATGCTATTCAGCCCCCAAGACTTTTCACATTCCGACAGCCCAATCTAATGTGTTGCAGAAGATCGACCACGTTGCCTATCTTCGACCAATGGATGATACGGGATCTAGGGGTGGGTCGACTAGATTAATTCGTGGGTGGCAAGGGATGCGATTGGCACCGCTGGTGGGATTGTGATTTGTTGAGATGAAACTTGTTGGAGCAAGGTGGATGACATATGGGTCAGTTCTTTGTCTTTGTAACTCTAAGGGATGTTCGTGGAGTGACCATTTGTGTGTCCTCGGTGAACGGCCCAACAGTCTTATCCCTTAGGCAAGCTTTCTGGGCGGAGCTAGAGGCGGCAAACGTTTCTGCCATCCCTTGGGCACTGGGGGGTGATTTTAACTGCACTCGATTCCTGGACGAAAGAAGGGCAGCATGACGCGTGGTAGGGACTTGGTTGTGTTTGCTGGATTTGTTCGTGGATGTGGTTTGTTCGATTTACCACTCTCGGGTCGGAGGTTTACATGGTCGAACCGTCGTGAGACTGAGGCCTTTGCTCGGCTGGATAGGTTCCTCGTCTCGACGGAATGGGATGGGGCCTTCCCGTCCTACTCTCAATCAACTTTACCCTCAGTAACCTCGAATCACTCCCCTATCCTTCTGGACACAGTAGCACTGCAAGCTGGTCCCCGGTGTTTTCGGTTCGAACCTATGTGGCTATCTCGAGAGGATCTATCGGGCTTGGTGATGGGGTGGTGGGTGGAGATGTCTTCCCAACCTTGGGCAGATGTGGATTTAGCTCGTAAACTCCGGTTCCTCCATAAGAAGTTGGTGAATTAGGCACATTTATCTTTTGGGAGTATCTCGAGGCAGAAAAGAGAGCTATTGAACCTAATTGGGAATTTGGAGGCTTTGTTAGAATAGCGAGATCTAATATTGGCTGAGAATGAGAGTCTTTAGTTCAAATGCGTGAGGAGTTTCAGAGGGTTACAGTTGTTGAAGGGATCATGTGGCGACAGTGTTCCAGGGACCGCTGGATTCGGGAGGGGGATGCTAACACTAGTTATTTCCATCGTTTGGCTAATGCTAGACGAAGGCGGAATTTTGTGGGGGAATTGGTGATCGATGGTTTGACTCTTACTGACTCGAGGAGCATAATGGAGGCAGCTTCGTCAACTTTCAGGGATGCTTTTTCTGCGATGTGTACACCGTCGGTAGGTCTTCGTCTGATTTCTTTGGGGCTTAGACATCTTCTAGTTGATAGTCCTGTGTTCGCGGAGTTTTCTGTTGAGGAGGTGGCAAAGGCGGTGGCGGGCATGCGTGCGGACGGGGTTCCAGGGCCTGACGGTTTCTCGATTCTTTTCTTTCAGAAGTTTTGGGCCTGTGTGCAGGAGGATGTTCAGTGCCTTGTCCTTGAGTTTGCAAACGGCAGATCGAGGCTATGCGCAGTCAACTTTTCGTGGATCACTTTGGTGCCTAAGAAGGATACTCCAGTCTCACTTTCAGATTTTTGGCCTATCAGCCTAACGAATTGCATGTATCGGATCCTTTCCAAGACGTTGGCTTGTAGGTTGGCAGCTGTGTTCGGGGAGATTATTCCGCCCTCCTAATCTGCATTCATTGCCGGGCGAAATATCCTCGACGGGGTGGCCTCGGCCCAGGAGGCGATTTATCATCTCAAGGAAGCTAGCATTCTACTGAAGTTGGATTTTGAGAAAGCATTTGACCGCGTCCGTTGGGATTTCCTCTTGGATGTTTTGGGGGCAAAGGGGTTTTCACATGATTGGATTGCGCGGATCGAGGCTTGTCTGTCGTCTTCGCGCCTTGCTAATTGTTGAATCAACGGGGAGATGGGCATTTCTTTAAGATGCGTCGGGGCCTCAAACAAGGTTGTCATCTCTCACTGTACCTCTTCATTCTGGTGATAGATGCCTTCGACGGTTTTCTTCAAGGTGTAGCGAGACTTGCCTACATTAAAGGGATCGGACGGGGATCATGGAGATTAACAAAATTGTATTTTGCTAATGACACGTTGCTATTTTGGGAGGCAGATGAGGCTCAGGTGATCGCCCTTAAGGCCATTTTGTATGCTTTTGAGTTGGTATCGGGCCTCAAGATTAATTTTGCCAAGAGTTCTCTGTTCTTAGTGGGGGAAAGGGAGTTGGTGGGTAACTCTACTCATTCGGATCTAGTGGATTAAGGTTGCAACTTACTGCACGAAGATGTATGCTACGGCCAAACTTCGACAACAATCCCTGTGTCCACTCTCCGTACTCTCTACTCCTCTCATTTTTACCTTAATCTATAGATCGATCTTGCACTCACTCAACTCCACATCAATTGACTATGGGAGGAAATCTTTGGACGACAAAAGATTTTTCCACCACAGTTTGGTGCCATCTGTAGGATCCGAGGAAAAAGCTTATCTACTCTTCTTCGAAGGCTGATTAGTTGAGCAGAAGCAACTGATTGCAGTGTAACATCTGAGGCTGATCGACCTAGCATAAGCGATCGATCTCCCTCTCTTTGCTATCTAGAAACAAGGCTACTCTAGCAATGACGAAGCCCCTGAAGCATCATAATCAAGTCTCTAACTAGCCACGACAAGATACGAGCCAATAGGAGGACAACCAGGCCAGGGCCGATCTACAGCCCACTCTGTGAGTCGCAGATCCGCAGCTACTGGGGTCGACCAGCCTCCACCCAAGGCCCACTCATAGAGGGCTTACTCGCATCACTTTTGAATGGCTCCATAGCGCTCGGGCAAGGCCTATGTCGTCTTCCCGACGATGGAACAACCAATAATTTATCAAGTCTAAGCGAAAGACTATCAACTCCTGGCCCTTGTGAAGCTAAACACCGCCTTGATGGTCGAGCGAAACGTCCTCAAGAAGGCTACAACAGAAACGGGGGTAGCTACACTATCTCACACTACGTGCCGAGGTGGTGTGAAGTACCTCGGACTTTGTTGGCGAGTGCCAAGGCTGCGTGAAGCACCTCGCACTCTATTTAGGAGCGCCAAGGCGGTGCGGAGCACCTTGGATTTTTTGAGTGCCCGTGAATGCTAAAGGCAGAGCCTTGGGATTTCTTTGGATACTGAGGTGGCAGAGCCTGCCTCGGGCTTTGCTTTCGAACACCAAGGCTGTCACCTTGGGCCGAAATAGTTTAACTACCTCGGGCTTTGTCTGGTGCCGAGGCGACAAAGCCTGCCTCGGGCTTTGTCTTCGAATGCGAAGGCTAGCACCTTGGGCTGAGACAATATCGCCATCTCAGACTTTGTATGGTGTCGATGCGGTGGAGCCTGCCTCAGGCTTTGCTTTCGAATGCCAAGGCTGTCTCCTTGGGCCAAGACAACATCGCCGCCTTAGGCTTTGGCTAGTGCCGAGGCTGCAGAGCCTGCCTCGGGTTGTTTCTTTGAATGCCAAGGGTGGAGCTTATCTAGGGCTAGTTGATCGATGGGGGTTAAGATTCAAGGTACTCAGCGTAGTGCCTTTGTATCGGCCATGCTAAGGTGAAGCGTCGTTTCAGTTGGACTTACGTCTTAGTCATGTAGCTTTGTACCGTTGTTGGTTAGTCAGCCATGTCATAATGTAAACCGAACTAACTATGGTGAGGCACTAGTGCATGTGTCCTTATGTGACAATGGGAGTATGTGCGACGCCAATGATTCGAAGTACTCAGCGTATTGGACTTAGGCGAAACTCCATTTCAATTGAACCTATGTCAGGGTCACGTAGTTTTGTACCGTTGTTTGTTAGTCGGCAATGTCTCAACACGAACCGAAGTAATTGTGGCGAGGCACTAGTGCATGTGCCCTTATGTGACAATGGGAGTATGTGCGACGCCAATGATTCAGAGTACTTAGCGTGATGCCTTTGTATCGGTTGGACTTAGGTGAAGCGTTATTTCAGTTGAATGTATATCAGAGTCACGTAGCTTTGTATCGTTGCAGGTTAGTCGGATGTGTCACAATGCAAACCAAACTAACTGTGGTGAGACATTAGTGTATGTACCCTTACGTGACAATAGGGGAATGTACGATGCCAATGATTCGAAGTACTTAGCGTGGTGCCTTTGTATCGGTTGGACTTAAGTGAAGCGTTATTTCAGTCGAACCTACGTAGGGGTCACGTAGCTTTGTACTGTTGCAGGTTAGTCGGCCGTGTCGCAACACGAACCGAACAAATTATGGCATTGCGTAGAAGTTGAGATAGAATTTTATAGTCTTCCATAGAACTTGAAGCAGCTGTTATTTTATTGATAACTCGGAAGATGTTACATCTTAGATTTCAGATGACTGACTTTTTGAGTTATCATATGGTGTTAGTGCCTGCTTGAGATCTCCCGTTAGACAGTTAAACTTGGGAAGAGCGGGGGCTCTCCAGCTTCGAGGAAATTAGGCTTGAAGAATCTACTGATGAAGCGGTCCATTGGAGGTGTGATTGTTCCGACGATCGCCTTGCTGGTCAGAGAGGTGTCTCACAGGAAGAGGAGGCAGAGGGGGTGTCGAAGTCCCTCTTATCATCCGATACCCCACTGGGGCTCGGTCGATGTTGTAATGTTGTAATGTTGCCTAACTCTGGAGCAGCGACCATCATTCTGAACATCCCTCACGATGCAGGGATCGGAGGATGACTAGAAGCCGAGAGGCTTAGAATGGCGAGCAGACTCATTGAGACGTTCTCGGACCATTGGCCTGGGAGGACTAGGCGAGGGTACTCTCAAGGGGGATTCAAGGGACCATATCGATGGATGTCGACAAATGATCGTCTAAAAGGAGAGAAAAATTGGTCGACCGACCAGCGGACGTCTACTCCGTCATTGATGCCGGTTGTAGATCGCGGAAGGTTGACTCCTACATCGACGGTGACCCTTCGGAGGGAGTCTCTCTCAACCATAAGAGCAGCGTTTTGCTTCATGAGAATGACAAGTTAGAAGTCCTCCGGCGAGATTTGATATGTCTGCTGAGGGTTAGCGACGGGAGAGACGTGCGATTTCCCTAGGCATTGAAGGGTGGCATCGGCGAACTGAGGAGACTGTGGAGATTGAGTTGGAGTTATACGGTCGACTAACCGATGACTCCTCAAGTCTACAGTAGGATGCTGCTCAGGGCATTGGCTTGTCGCAAACCTATAACTCATTGAGCAGTCATAGGATACTGAATGTCGAGGTGAATGTTTCTTTCCTCCGGTTGGTCCACGGGTCGTGTCTTCGCCATTCAGGTAGCGAGGGAGAAAGACAGATTGCTCCGACAATCGGTGGTTGCTGCTTGACCAAAGGAGCTGAAAAGCACGGAGATCGCTAGTTGATAGGATAAGATCCAAAGAAGGCGCCAAACTGTGGGGGAGGATTTTGGCCGTCGTACATAGCCCCCCTCCAATAGTCGATTGAAAATTTAACCCTTCGGGATATGGTGCACTATAAAGCGTTGAGCTATCAAGTGCTAAGTTGTCACGCTAACACTGTAGAGTAGAGAGAGATAGAGAGAGTTGACATAGGGTGTGATGACAAAGTTTAGCCGAAGCCTACGTCTTCATGTGGTAAGACACAATCTTTGAATCCACTATCTTTGGGTAGAAAGTAAGGCTACTCTCGACAAGTCGAGGAGTGCTTATACAAGTTGACAGAGGGTGGAGTAGGCTTGAGAGTCTGAAGACCAGAAGGCTCAGAGAGCTCTGGAAAACAGAAAGTTGGAGTGTTGTCTGGAATTCTCGATCTGGAATATTTACAGGGTTGGCTATTTATAGGGGTTTGATTTGTGGAGAATATTCCGAAAATATTTTCAGGCATATCCGGGGTATTGGTAAATACCCGGGAGGGGATTTACCAGACCTCAGACAGTGTGCGCGGGCCCCAGGCAGGGTTGCGGGTCCCACAGTCGTCTTCGTGGACCCTAGGCAGGGCTACGGGTCCCACTAGCGTCTTTGTGGACCCCAGGCAGGGCTGTGGGTCCCGCTGTCGTCATCATGTGCCCCAGGTATGGCTGCGGGTCCCACTATCAGGCGTTAGCGAGATTTTGCACCCACAGCTCCCATGATAAGGGTCAGGTAATCAAACAGGTGGAGACATGTGTCGTTGGCTAGAGACTATTTTAAGTCATTCGTTTTCAAAATTTTAGAGCATCTCCAACCGGGGATTCTGTTTTAGAACCCCATGATTATTTTTTAATTTATATATTATTATTATTATTATTATTATTATTATTTGAGAACCCCTTCTAAAGGGGATTAGGCGGCTCCTGACCAATTTTATTAAAAACTACTCAAGTATTTATTTAAAATTATTTGGAGTCCACATCATTCCAACTGGTGATTTCCAGAAGAGAATCTTGTATGATTTAATGTATTAAATTTTTTTATTTTTTTTATTTGAACTAATGATAAATAAGAAATGATAAGACAAAAGGGCTACAATTATTTTGGAGCCAGCTTTCGGTCTCCATATATAAAGCCCGACTCTAAAATAGAGACCTGGCTACAGAGGTTTCGGAACCCACTTGGATATGGCCGAGACTCTATTTTGGAGTTATAGACCCGGTTGGAGACGCTCTTATGAGATAATAAATGGATTTTTTTAAAAAAAAAAACCCAACTTCATGGAGTATGCATGCAAGACAACTTACCTCTACTACATGATTAAATGGATGCATCGTGATATTTTTTTAACCGGAGTTAAAACTTGGTTAAGTTAAGTTCACCCCTCCCAATAATTATCAAGAATAAATAAAAAAAAAAACACATACCAAGTGGTATTTTTATTATCAACAAAAAAATTTGTGCACAGTATTTTACTGTAAATTCGTTTCAACTTGATCGGATTGATTTAAATTTTTTTTCTTCAATTTTTTTTTATAATCATAATATATCCATATTAGATTGACCATACATCAACAGTTGTGGGGTCCCTAGAATTAGTCCGAATAGTCACTAGCTAGATCATGAGCCACCGAATTTCCTCGAGTCGGGTGATCATGTTTATGGGTCTCACTCCCTGTGTCTTGATTAAATTCCCACGATTCATAAACAGAATGCAGATTTTTCATGCATGGATGGTCTTTCTTCAAATCAGAAGAAGAAAAAATAAAAAGTATGTGGTGAAAATTTGAGAATCTGATCGACCAACACTATCACTTTTAGACCATACGTGCCCATTATGTAAGGTGGCAGGCCTGATTCACGTATCTTTCACTCATAGCATCTCCAACCGACTCCTTCAAATATCCGGGCCCCACCCCCCTCCCATCTTAATAAATTATCATCCACCCATCCACTTTGTTGGTTCCAAAGCCCGAGTGCCACTTTCTCAATTCAGTTCTCCTCCAGTGGGTGGCTCCGGTCGGTAGGCTCGGTGCGCATCATAGCTGCATGTAGTCGGCTGAAGTATGATTCACGTATTTTTCACTCAGAGCATCTCCAACCGACTCCATCAAATATCCAGGCCCCACCCCTCTCCCATCTTAATAAATTATCATCCACCCATCCACTTTGTTGGTTCCAAAGCCCGAGCGCCACGTTCTCAATTGGTTCTCCTCCAGTGGGTGGCTCCGGTCGGTAGGCCCGGTGCGTATCACAATCAATTGTAGTCGGCTAGATTAAGATTCACTTATCGACTCCTTCAAATATCCGGGCCCCACCCCCCTCCTATCTTAATAAATTACCATCCATCCTTCGACTTTGTTGGTTCCAAAGCCCGAGTGCCACGTTCTCAATTCGGTTCTCCTCCAGTCAGTGGCTCCGGTCGGTAGGCTCGGTGTGCATCACAAGCGCCGCATGTAGTCGGCTAGAGTATGATTCACTTCCGAGTTATCTGTCATCGTTTGGCTGTGATACGCATGGGCCCATCGATCGGGGGGACCGACCGGAGAAGATCTGAACTCGATGTTTTTTGGCTCCCAACTTAACCAAGCCGTTTCTTACTCCTGCTGCCACATAGAGTGGGTAGGAGCGAGGCAGTCGGGAAATATTTTTTCACTACAAAGCAAAACTGGGTGAGATGCTCTCATGCCAGAACTTGACGGCTATAGATGCATCATGCCACCTTACTGTATGGAACACCATATGAATGTTTTTTTGGATAATGTGCGTAAGGTCCCGACAATATATCACTATAGTGATAAGGACCGACAACTACTAGTTAACAGTTGATGTGGAGGATGGGATGAGTGATGGCTAGGGCTGGCAATTTCGGACTTGACACGGTAGACCCGACACAAAGTTAGCGGATCTAGGTCAGGGCTAAACGGGTTCGGGTTGTAAACGGGTCGACACAATAGATCTGTTTAATAAACGGGTCGGGTCCGGGTTTAGTGTCTGGACACGGTAGACCTGGGAAGACCCGTTTAGTATTCAACGGGTCGGGTCGGGTCGGGTCGGGTCAGGTCTACCCGCAATATGATACTGTAATATATAATACCAGTGGGTCTTTCAGGTTAGGTCGGGTCGGCGGATTGGGTCGGATCGGGTCAACTGAATAGACCCGGGTGGTAAACGGGTCTTATCGGGTCTACCCGTTTATTAGCGGATCGGGTATGGGTTTAGGATCTAGACACGATTAGTTAAACGGGTCGGGTCAGGGTCTAGGGGTTTTGGACACAACACAAAACTAGACGCGACACGAACTCGACCCGACACGACCCATTGCCACCCCTAGTGATGGTGCGTCCGCCACCGGAGGTGGGTCAGAAGATGACGGAGGGACGAGGGAGTGGATTGGGAACCGGGTCGGCGATGCGGCCGATACGAGGGCCAGTTTAAGGGCAGATTAGCTTTGAAGGGCCAGCTCCTTAAGAAAGGGAGCAAGGTGGGTAAGCTCCCTGCTTCACTACTCTCTTCGATCCCCCCCCCCCCCCCCCCCCTTCAATGAAATTGTTTTACGGTTTGCTGTGACTTGGTGTGGGCCCCGACGGGTTTCATTTATAAATTCATGGACCCGGAGTGGGCATGCAACGACAGGTGGCTTGTCTGTTCAAATGGTCTGTTGGTAGATATTTAAGTGTCTGTCTCTGGGGCTAGGGTTGGATTCCGATCTCTTGGCGCGCGCTTTTTGCTTGGCATGCGTTCTGGGTTGTTGAGAACTAGTAATGCCTGTGCCTGTCGGCACACAAAAGATTTCGAGGGAGAGGACAATATTTTGAGACAGGTAACAATATTTCAAAGGTCGCAAAAAAATATTTCGAAGGTGCCGACAATATATTGAGAGAGAAAGAACAATATTTTGAGGGTGATAACAATATTTCATGAACGGTGAGTTAAGATGGCTAAACTCCTAGATGAATCACAGTCAGTTTGTGACTGTGATTCAGTTTTGATTCTCAGTTTAGCCCTCCTAGCTATATTTAGAGGACTTGAGTTTAGCCCTCCTAGCTACATTTAGGTTTGTTAATCAAAACTGTGATTCAAATAACTTACATTAGAGAGTCACAGACTGAGTTTAGCCCTCCTAGCTACATTAAGAGATCTTGAATCAAAATTGTGATTCTAAGAGCTAAATGTAGCTAGGAAGGCTAAACTCAAGTTTGTGATTATCAGTTTTGATGAGAGTCAGAGACCTAAATGAATGAGAAGCTGGTAAAATAACTTGCATAAACCCCCTCAAATTATCCAAACCTTACCCATGGACCCCTATAGTTAGTTGCCATTCTAAATAAAGGATTATTCCTTTATTTGGTTATTAGTTTGATTTTTTTTTAGATTTCATTTTATTCGGTAATGTCTTTAGACTTTCCCTAAATTCTCCTTTAAATTGTGAATAATTCGAGTTAGGTCCAAGTTAGATTTAGGTTAGGTTAGTTATGTGCTAAGTCCAAGTTCAATAAAGATGGATCAATTTAAGTAATTAAAATCTAAGTATAAAATGTTCATTTCCTCTTTATTCTTTGTTTTGAATACCACGCAACTTCATGTGTCGATGCGTGAGGTTTGGATTCATTTGATGGGCCTGCAGTTGTGGGGGAAAATCTTCGTGCCGACCCGAAGACCTCGCCTCACCAGTCAATTGAAGTTGAAGTTGACGTTGAAGATCGTTGGTCGATCTGTTGATTGAAGTTGAAGCCTTTGATATATAAACAGAGAGATGTAATCAGAGAGAATGTTTGACACGAGAATTGATCTCGGAGTTCAGCCGAAGCCTACGTCTCCGTGCTATAGGGTGCAACCCGAATTCACTAACACTTTTCTCGAAGTAACCTCGACAGGCCGAGTGTTACTGAAGCCTCTTTGATCTCTTCAAAGACAAGAAGATGATCAAAATAGAGGTGTAGGGTGAGAAGATAGAAATTCCGGAGCTCTGGTTCTGAAAATCAGATCTCAGAGTGGAAAAGTTAGAAATTCTGGATCCTTTTACATTCGAAGGCTTTGCTATTTATAGGATTCTCTGGTGGTAAATGGCGGTTTCTGCTGCAGCATCTGGGGATCTTCCAGATAAAGCTGGTGGGCCCCGCTACCGTCTTCGGGGGGATTTCGCAGGCTCTCGGTCCCACCAGGCGAGGCCGGTGGATCCCGCGATAGTCCTCATGGGCCCACCAGGCAGGGCCGGTGGGTCCCATGGTAGTCTTCGTGGACCCACCAGGCAGGGCCGGTGGGTCCCGTGGTAGTCTTCGTGGGCCCACCAGGCAGGGCCGGTGGGTCCCGTGGTAGTCTTCGTGGGCCCACCAGGCAGGGCCGGTGGGTCCCGTGGTAGTCTTCGTGGACCCACCAGGCAGGGCCGGTGGGTCTCGTGGTAGTCTTCGTGGGCCCACCAGGCAGGGCCGGTGGGTCCCGTGGTAGTCTTCGTGGGCCCACCAGGCAGGGCCGGTGGGTCCCGTGGTAGTCTTCGTGGGCCCACCAGGCAGGGCCGGTGGGTCCCGTAGTAGTCCTCGTGGGCCCACCAGGCAGGGCCGGTGGGTCCCATAGTAGTCCTCGTGGGCCCACCAGGCAGGGCCGGTGGGTCCCGTAGTAGTTGGTAAACTTCTGCCAAAATTTGCACCCACAGTTACCCCCTCCAAGTTAGCTAGAGTTCGTTCTGGCTGGCTTGGATTTGGTGCAAAAAACAGCAACCCCCTGTCTAGAAAAGGCACAAAGAAGCTTGTAGAAATGTTAGTATAAAAAAGACTGATCGGTTAATTTTGACTGATCGGTCAATTTTGACTGATCGGTCAAATTTGACCGATCGGTCAATTTCAACCGGTTAAGGATTGGGTGATCGGTCAAAAAACATGGTTTTTTGCCAAATCCAGTAGAAAATCGACCGATCGGTTGGTTTTAGCCGATCAGTCAAGTTTGACTGATCGGCTAAAATCAGCCAGTCAGAGTTCTGATGATCGGTCAAAAAACATAGTTTTTTGCCAGATCCAGTAGAAAATCAACCGATCGGTTGGTTTTAGCCGATCAGTCAAGTTTGACTGATCGGCTAAAATCAGCCGGTCAGAGTTTTGATGATCGGTCAAAAAACATGGTTTTTTGCCAGATCCAGTAGAAAAATCGACCGATCGGTTGGTTTTAGCCGATCAGTCAAGTTTGACTGATCGGCTAAAATCAGCCGGTCAGAGTTTTGATGATCGGTCAAAAAACATGGTTTTTTGCCAGATCCAGTAGAAAATCGACAGATCGGTTGGTTTTAGCCGATCAGTCAAGTTTGACTGATCGGCTAAAATCAACCGGTCAGAGTTTTGGTGATCGGCAAAAAACCTAAGTTTTTTGCCAGATCCAGTAGAAAATCGACCGATCGGTTGGTTTTAGCCGATCAGTCAAGTTTGACTGATCGGCTAAAATCAGCCGGTCAGAGTTTTGGTGATCGACAAAAAACCTAAGTTTTTTGCCAGATCCAGTAGAAAATCGACCGATCGGTTGGTTTTAGCCGATCAGTCAAGTTTGACTGATCGGCTAAAATCAGCCGGTCAGAGTTTTAGTGATCGGCAAAAAACCTAAGTTTTTTGCCAGATCCAGTAGAAAATCGACCAATCGGTTGGTTTTAGCCGATCAGTCAAGTTTGACTGATCGGCTAAAATCAGCCGGTCAGAGTTTTGGTGATTGGCAAAAAACCTAAGTTTTTTGCCAGATCCAGTAGAAAATCGACCGATCGGTTGGTTTTAGCCGATCAGTCAAGTTTGACTGATCGGCTAAAATCAGCCGGTCAGGGTTTTGGTCATTTGGCAAAAAACCTAAGTTTTTTGCCAGATCCAGTAGAAAATCGATCGATCGGTTGGTTTTAGCCGATCAGTCAAGTTTGACTGATCGTTTAAAATCACCCGATCAAGCCAAAGTTTTGAACCTGCATCTTCGAGGAAGTGGTATAGCTTGTTCTCTTCTTGTGATCTTTGGCAGTCCTGAATATCGATGGAGTTCAATTTTTTTCTGCTTTTGCATCTTTGGTCTGTCTTGAATGGTTTCTCTGAACCGGCGGTCCGGTTCATTCGGACCGGTGGTTTGCTTGGACCGGTGGTCTGACATTTCGCCTGGTCGCGACTGTTCTCCTGGTTTTGCGCTTGCTACGGAAGGATGCCACGTGTACCTATAAAAACATGCGATTTGATATGGTGAAGACACGTGTCTTCTCGATTTGCGCGCCTGTTTTACCCCGGGTATATAAGTTTTTCTTGCTGTCATTTTTGCCTCACGCTTCCAAAATTTTTCGAAGTCCAGACTCTTTGGAAGCAATCTTTCGTTCTTCATCTCCTTTCGATCGGTCAAATGGCGTCTTCGGGCAGTTCGAAGAAGAGTGCAGTTCCTTCCAAGAGGAAGGGAAAGGAAGTTGTCAAAGAAACATCTGTCTCGAAGGGCCGAGGTAAAGGCAAGGCTGAATTGATCGAACTTGGCCAGTTGGGCAAGAGGCACCAAGGAGTGGGATTCGCTTCTGCACCGTCAAGGCCAGAGCAGATCCCCAAGGCAAAGTTTGTCCTCTGCCCTCAGCTACCTCTGTCGGTGGAACCGGAATTCGGGTATAACATTGGTGGCAAGCTTACAGACGTGAAGAGAGAGAAACTGCAGAAGCTGCTAGCATGCTTCACTGAGGGGAAGGCCCGGCCAGCGCTTTCGGGAGTTCTGTCAGCTTTTGGCATTGACAGGCGGACAATCTTTGTCTCGTACGCGAGCAAGGAGCAAGTGATGGGAACTATCGTCACGATCGGCCAGCTCAACTGCGGACTGCGCCTTCCACTGCCTCCCTTTGCTGTGAGGTTACTGAACATCTCTGGTCTCTGTCCCGGGCAGGTGACTGGAAACGCCTGGAGGATCATCTACGCTTTCTGTCGCGTAGAGTCGGACTTCCAGAAGGAGCTCAGGGAATGCTATTCCAGCCTCCCTGAAGGTGAAGAAGCCCGGATAGAGTTTGGATATTTCTTCTATCACTATCGATGGGCCTGGAGGAAAGATAGCCCATTCTACTATCTGACGGGTGTCTCTGCCCTGCGCCCGATCATCGACACCATTGGCTCCGACAAACTTTACACTGACTGGCCGCTGTCGGTGTCTGGTGCCTGGACTCCAATGTCTGTTCCTGAGGTTCCCCGATACAAGGTGCATGAAGAGACAGACATGTTCAGTGCAGGAGGAGCTCTTACGTGGTCTTCGGAGCAGGTGGGGGCTGTTGATAATCTCTTTCTGGAGTTGACCTGCGGGACTCGGTCTTGGAAGCAGTTCTCGAATTGCCCAGTTCGACATGGCAATGCCAACCTCCTCCATCGATCGAAGCTTCGTTATGAAGATAACGAGGTTATCTACTCGGATTATGAGGAGGACCCTCATTCGGGCAAAATTATTCGAAAACTTTGATTTGAGAAGAAAGCTTACGGAGTTAGGCGCAGCTTACCCTCGGAGGAGAAACTGGTGATTCCGAAGGGCCCAGTGAAGAAGAAAAGGAAAATCCCCATTAAGCAGGAGGAGGATGAGGAGAAAAAGGAGGAGGAAGATGAAGATGAAGAGGAAGTAGAGAGAGAGGAGGAAGGTGGAGGTGAAGATGAAGAGGATGTGGATGGTGACGATGATGATAATGAAGATGGCGAAGGTGATGAAGAGGATGGCGAAGATGATGATGAAGATGGGGGTGGTGAGGAAGAAATTCCTCCCACCCCCACTGATGGTGGCCAAGGACATGGGGATGGTGAGGAAGAAATTCCTCCCACCCCCACTGGTGGTGCTGACGAGGACCCGCAGCCTATCCTCATAGACAAGGGTAAGGCTTGGAAGATGGAGGGGGTTATGGATGCAACGAGCGATGGCCCCAAAGTGATTCCTTCTTATCACTTTGGGGAATTGAAGAAAAACCCCATGCGCTTTAAGATCAAGTTATCGGGGAGTGGTGGGGTTGGAAGCAACCCCACACCCCTTGATCAGATACCTCCCGAGGTCCCTCGTCTCGAAATGGCGACTACAAGCGGGGGTGTGGAGGTTGAACAACCCCCACCCCCCTCGCGATCTCTGGCTGAGGAGGTAGCTGCTATGGTGGCAGGGCTCGATCAGCAAGACGAGCATCAGGATGAAGGGGGAGCTTCATCTCCTCGGGGTGCTCCCTCTCCTAATCACTTGGAGAGGGAGAGCCGCGTGGGTGATGGGGCTCCTCAACCCCAACCAGAGTCAGCTCCTACCAAGGAGAAATCAACCCCCAAGGGTAAGAGCTCCGACCGCGGGAAGGGTAAGGAGCCGAGGGTTGAAGCCTCGGGTAATTGCGCTAACTTGCCTTGATCGTCTTACTGTTGAAGCTCGAAAATATTCTAACACTTTGAACTCTTGTGTTGATTGCAGGTACGCCTGTTGGCTCGACTCCGAAGATAAAGAGCTTGGGTGATGTCGATATCAACCACCCGACCAGCGTGATCCGGAAGCTTTGCAATATTCCGGAAGCGACTTTTGAAGAAGCCTTCGATCGGCTAGATGTAGTGGTATGTGCGTCTTCTTGATTCCATATTCGAGTTGTATCTTTGGAATAATTATAACTCTCTATCCATCTGCAGAGCTCAGTAGTTTTGAGAATCACAAGCTCTCTCTCTAGGAGAGCAGGAGAACGAGAGGCCGCATCTGAGGTATCCCGTTTGACAGCTGAGCTGAAGGCTGTAAGCGAGGAGAGAGACAGGCTGAGGGAGCTTTTAACTTCGAAGAAAGACTCTCTCAAGGCCAAGATCGAGGACCTTCGCAAAGGGAAGCAAGAGATCAAGGGGTTGCAGGACCGTTGCGAGGCGCAGAGTCACGAACTTGAATCCTTGAAGAATCGACTCTCTAAGGTTGAGGACGTGTCCTGTGGTCGTACAAACGAGATCAAGGAGTTGAAAGAACAACTTGCTGCTCAGCATGCTGCCTTTACTACCAGAGAGGAGACTTCCAAGAAGGCACTGGAGCATGCGCTGTCTGAATGCAAGAGTTACAGGGAAACAGCTGAGAAGGCGGCAGAAGCACTCAGGGTCCATGCTGCCAGCGTCCGATCTTCTAAGGCTTCAGTGGCGAGCAAAGCTCGTGCTGGATCTGAGGGAGAGAAGTCGCGTGCGCAAAGTGTGGCCAAGCCTTGATGTATTTCTACCTTTCCTCTTTGCTGTACTTTGTAAACTTTGTGATATGTAAAAGCTCACTGCTGTACTCGACAATTTTTTGATAATAGAAATCTTTTTGGTGCTTGAAAGTTGAACGTCTCTGATATTGAATTCTTTGAAAGTTGTGTTCTGGATGGTATTGAAATATTCGAATACATATACCCATTTGAATGTAAAGGGATAGAGTCGCAACTCGATCACCCAAACTGTTGAGTAACTTGAAAATTGAACTCTGTTGTAGCACAACTTGAAATCGTTAACATTTGTATGTGAGGGGTTGAGTCGCAACTCAAGCACCCAAACTGGTTAGACGATATTGAAATCGAAGGTTGTGTTATAGCACAACTTGAAATCGTTAACATTTGTAGGTGAGGGGTTGAGTCGCAACTCAAGCACCCAAACTTGTTAGACGATATTTGAAATTGAAAGTCATGTAACGTTTGCACGTAAGGGGTAGTGTCGCAACACAAACTCTCAAACTCGTTAAATGACCAGTGACTTGAAGGTTGTGTTGTAGCACAACCCGAAACCGTTTAACATTTGCCTGTAAGGGGTCGAGTCACAACTCAAGCACCCAAACTTGTTAAACGACCTAGTAATTTGAATGCTGATAGCTTTGAACTTGAATGTAGATAATTTGAAACTGCTCCAGAATTTGAATCACCAAGATGAACATTTGAAAGCAATCTTTATTCAGCTTGGAATTTACATCAAGGATAAAGCATTTTGAGATGTCTAGCTTTCCAAGTTCGTGGCAATCGATAGGATCCTTTGCTTTCTCCTGATTCGACCATGTATGGACTTTCCCAGTTGGGAGCTAGTTTCTCACTGCTGTGTTCTCGGGCAATACGAATGGTTGCTTGAAAGTTGACCATCTCTAACCCCCAGATCTTTCAATCTCGAGGGAGATCTTCACTGTCGATGTTTGACGGAATGATCTTGCCTGCCTTTGACAAATTCTTGGAGATGTCCTACACGTAGCAGATCTTCCAAATGATACCTTAGCCGGTGGCATTGATCGGTAGAATGGCCATGACTGCGATGGAAATCACAGTAGACTATTTTATCTGCAGTGAATTTGGTGTCGGGCTGCAGTGGATTAGGCCATCGAAGGAACTCTTTGTGCTGAATGCGATCGAGGATCTGTTCAACAGGTAAATTCCACTCGGTGAAAGTGGTCTTCGTCGGAGATCAACGCCCATCATTCTTTGATCGTTTGTTGGCTGGAGGGGCTGCTGCCTCAGCGTTGTGAGCTTTGGCAGCATACTTTGGAGCTTCTCTCTCAGTAGGCCTTTTCTTCGACTCTCGCCCTTTTCGAGCGACTTGATCGTCTTCCACCTCAATCTCTCTCTGGATTCGATCAAACATTGCACCCAGAGAGGGAGGGGGATTGCGAATGAAATCGTTGTAGATATGTAGATCGAAGCGGAGGGCATTCTGGAAAGCTAGCATGATGGCTTCATCATCCAGATGTCTTCCAGAGAGAGCAGCATGCTCGTTGCGAAATCTCCTCGTGAAGCTGCGGAGAGTCTCGTCGGCACCCATCCTTAGCCGATAGAGAGAGTCGAGCTTCTTCTCTGGCTTTAGATTGAGCTGATAGTGCTGCACGAAAAGGTTTGCCAAAACACCGAACTGGGTGATGGACCCAGCCCAGAGATTATGATACCAGTCGAGTGACGGCTCATCGAGGCTTCCTGCGAAGGTGCGGCAGAGCACGTTGTTTTCTTCCTCATGCGGCGTTAGAGCTTGCTTGAATGCGAGGATGTGGAGAGTAGGATCTCCTCGGACGCAGTTGAATTTGGGGAGGATAGGAGTTCTCCATCCCCTTGGAAATGTTGACTCGAAGAGGCTTCGATGTAGAGGTCCGGCAGAGGAATACCCGTCCCTACGACCGTGTCCTCGACCTAGAGGTGGGTCAAGAGGCAAGATCGCAAGGTCTTGCTCAGGCATTGAAGTATTTGCCGGTTGAAGTCGGTGTCGAAGGTCTGATCTAAGTCCACGTTGAAGTGGAATAGATGGGGAAACTCGACTCTTCAAAGGAGCGCCTTTCATCTGGTGCCTCCTTGGTATATCGAGCTTTGAAGGTGCCCTCTTGTCGCAATTACGGCCAGAAGATGATTGGGAGGACACGTCGTCGAGGCGGTCCCAAATACTCTGCTTCCATGGGGGAGCAGAGGGAGTTGGTTCGCGTCGAATCCTCTCGAGGGCAGTAGTGCCCATTGACCTCCGTTGTTCGGAGTGGATTGAAGGTCGAGGAAGATTGACCCTCTCACTTGTAGAGGGGATAGGAAGGGCGATTCCAGCCTCAGAGGCTGCTTTCTTCAGAGCATCCCTCTCAACGGTGAGGGTGGCGTTTTGCTTCGCCAATTGGAGCAGTTGGAAGTCGACCGCAGAGATTTGGTAGGTCGATGGAGGGTCTTCAGCAGGAGCGGGGGCTGTTTGCCCAATTGACTGTCGTGCGGGGTGGACGATCGACCGATCGACGGATCTTCCACTCCCTGAACGAACCCCCATCTCGGGGACAGCAAGGGGCTGTCCGAAATTGAGCCTTTGACTCATTGAACGAGTCTCAGGACGAGCTTGTTGTTGAGTGTTACTTCCTTCTGGTTGACCTTGATGTTTCGTCCTCGCCATTCAGAGAGCGAAAGGTGCAACGAGAGTGCCGTCCGATCAGTTGTCTGATCAACCGAGAGGGCGAGGAAGTTTGACTATCAAGATCGGTTGTAGGCTCAACCGATCAAGTAGTATCGGAGAGCTTGACTTTTTGATCGAATCCCACAAACGGCGCCAAACTGTGGGGGAAAATCTTCGTGCCGACCCGAAGACCTCGCCTCACCAGTCAATTGAAGTTGAAGTTGACGTTGAAGATCGTTGGTCGATCTGTTGATTGAAGTTGAAGCCTTTGATATGTAAACAGAGAGATGTAATCAGAGAGAATGTTTGACACGAGAATTGATCTCGGAGTTCAGCCGAAGCCTACGTCTCCGTGGTATAGGGTGCAACCCGAATTCACTAACACTTTTCTCGAAGTAACCTCGACAGGCCGAGTGTTACTGAAGCCTCTTTGATCTCTTCAAAGACAAGAAGATGATCAAAATAGAGGTGTAGGGTGAGAAGATAGAAATTTCGGAGCTCTGGTTCTGAAAATCAGATCTCAGAGTGGAAAAGTTAGAAATTCTGGATCCTTTTACATTCGAAGGCTTTGCTATTTATAGGATTCTCTGGTGGTAAATGGCGGTTTCTGCTGCAGCATCTGGGGATCTTCCAGATAAAGCTGGTGGGCCCCGCTACCGTCTTCTGGGGGATTCCGCAGGCTCTCGGTCCCACCAGGCGAGGCCGGTGGGTCCCGCGATAGTCCTCATGGGCCCACCAGGCAGGGCCGGTGGGTCCCGTGGTAGTCTTCGTGGGCCCACCAGGCAGGGCCGGTGGGTCCCGTGGTAGTCTTCGTGGGCCCACCAGGCAGGGCCGGTGGGTCCCGTGGTAGTCTTCGTGGGCCCACCAGGCAGGGCCGGTGGGTCCCGTGGTAGTCTTCGTGGACCCACCAGGCAGGGCCGGTGGGTCCCGTGGTAGTCTTCGTGGGCCCACCAGGCAGGGCCGGTGGGTCCCGTGGTAGTCTTCGTGGGCCCACCAGGCAGGGCCGGTAGGTCCCGTGGTAGTCTTCGTGGGCCCACCAGGCAGGGCCGGTGGGTCCCGTAGTAGTCCTCGTGGGCCCACCAGGCAGGGCCGGTGGGTCCCATAGTAGTCCTCGTGGGCCCACCAGGCAGGGCCGGTGGGTCCCGTAGTAGTTGGTAAACTTCTGCCAAAATTTGCACTCACAGCAGTATCGATTCGATAAGGGTTTACGTATGCATAAGAATTTCAGGGTCAATTTGTAAAAATCCCTTTAGGTTATTGTTGGCAAAGTACCAAGCATAGCATATGATACAACCATGATCATCCACAAAAAGACAGCAAGAAAGGACATAACAAATTAGCCTACTATTAGTAACTTAGTACACATCTCATACCCAGCTACTAAGAGTAGCAATAAGCAAGGACATAACAAAAGCTACCAGACCCACAATTCTTTAAATAAATGAGCCAAAACCCATCATCAATTGGCTCGAATTTGCTACACTTCAACCTTAGGAAAACTCTAACCATATACTTCAAACTTTGGGGAAACTCTCATCTTTGAAATGAATGTTCATAAACACTAATCATCATGGGTAGGAAGTCAATACCCGAACCATTGATACTCTTGCTGCATGAAGGGAAGTTCAGAAGAGATGGAGGAAGAGAGGGAAGGAGCGTGGGAAGAGAACAACAAACAAAGCACCAGTTCATGCACTTGATGGGGAGCATTCAAGTCCAACCAACCAAAAAGAAAACCCAATCAAACCACCTCTTAAATACCCACATTAAGAGCCCTTTGAGCCCATCTGGTGTGCTGGAGTTAAGGAAGGTGGGTCTGCGTGGAGCTCTAGACTCTAAAGCCTCTCTTCAAGGCTGGCCATCAGGCACTGCTAGCAATTCAATGCTGCTTTTATTTGCGTGCAGGTGGTGCTAATGAGGTTATTGAAATGTTTAGAAACTCTTCAACAGACGCAACAATAGACCTGCAATACAAATAAATAAATTGAAATCGAGAGAGATAGAGCTACAATCAAAAAAATATATAAGAAAAAAAAACACTAAGATCGAGAGAGACATTGAGAGCTTCAATCAAAAAATAAATTGAGATTGAGAGAGATCGAGTGAGAGACCTGCTCACATGTTCACCGACGACGACCCCGACCCCGCCAACGACAGCATAGGACTGCAAGTCAAAAAAAAAACCTAAGATGAGAGAAAAAAAAAAGAAGGGGAAAAAATCATCACCTCCATCTCCCCCGATCAGCCGGCAACAACAAACCTGCAATTAAAAAAGAAGTGAAATCGAGAGAGATAGAAAGCTGCAATAAACGAAAAAATCTGAGATCGAGTGAGAGACCTCTTGTTCACCTATTCATCGGCGACGACCCCAACCCCGCCGGCGATAGCATAGGACTTCAATCCAAAAAAAAAACACCTGAGATGAGAGATAGAGAAAAAAAAAAAGAAAGGAAAAAAAGAATAGAAAAAAATCATCACCTCCATCTCCCCCGACCCAGCCGGTAACAGCGGATCTCCAATAAAAAAAAAGTGACATCGAGATCGAGAGAAGAGAGAGAGGTGCAATAAAAAAAAATATGAGATCGAGAAAGATTTTGGAAGGGTTTTTTTTGGAAGGGATTTGGAGGATGAGGGAAGAGGGGGGCACGCGATTAACGGGAATGGGCCGCGATGGGGGCAAGGGCTGAGGTGGCTCGCGGAGGGGGATGGGGATGGAGAGGGTGAGCGGGATCCTAGGGGGAGGGGCGCTCGATCAACGGAGAGGGTGGCGGGGATGGAGAGGGTGAGCGAGATCCGAGGGGGACTAAGGTGGCTCTCGGAGGGGGGTGGGGACGGCGAGGGTGAGTGGGATCCGAGGGGGGAGGGGGGGCGCGATCAGCAGAGGGGGGCTGAGGTGGCTCGCGTAGGGAGAGGGGCGGGGACACGGAGGGTGAGCGGGATCCGAGGGGGTGGGGGGCGCGGGGGCAATTAGAGCTGAGGTGATGGGACGCGATCAACGGAGGGGGGACGATCGCGATCAGTGAGGGCTGTGGTGTGAGGGACGGATTAGTTAATCGTGTGGTTGAGAGGGCACGAACAGGCTTTAGAGGGCGGCAATCATAGCCGTTGTTTGTACCCCCCACAAAACCCTTCCCTATTATATAGATCTGGGTTGCTAGCTGAGAATCCTTATGTAATCTCTACTTTTGTTTTGGGGGACTTACTAGTCATACGGTTATGGCCACCTCTGATGTACCAAAAAAAAAGGACCAACAACAAGATGCCTTTGCACCAGTCCTTTCGTTTGGAAAAAAAAATCCAATTCTACCCTTTGACCCTTTGAAAAATAACCATTTTACCCCTACTCTTAGCTGTACAATGAAATCACTTGAAGAGTAATATTCCGGTAATATAGAGTAACATTTTTTTTTTGGCACTACCAATTAGACTAGTTAAGATGTTACAAAAGGGGGTCCCATGAGGTCCCTGTTACATAGGTCAATGACCTCCCAGCTAAAACTACTAGATGAAATACATGGCCTAGTTAAAACTCTAGCCCCTTTGGCCAGCAAGTCAGCCACTTGGTTGCCCTCTTGGAATATATGGGTCGCCCGAAACGTGTTGAATTTCCTTACTTTGCGGATGCAATCCTGCACCAAATGTTGGTTTGAGTCATTTGTGCACAAGGCCCGAATAATCTGATCTGCATCACCTTCAACCCACAGCTGGCCCCTCCACCCCGAGTCTTCAACACATCTGATGCCGTCCCATAACACCCTGGCCGCTGTCACAAGAGCCGAGTGAGTGTAGCATGGGCACTCCCCGGTGTAGAGGATACCACCACTATTGTTCCGGAGGATGAACCCCGCTCCCGCCTTCTCCAGTTTGCCGGTCCAAGCCCCATCAAAGTTGAGTTTGAGCTCTTCCCCCACCGGTGGTTCCCATTTGACTTCGACTTGATGATTTGATAACGCTGGTTCCTGGGTAATAGAATGAAAATATATATTAGTTTGTGTGAATTCCTTAAGACTAAGGATGACTATACGTGCCACTTGTTTGGGCTCTTCCCTGATTCCTCTGAATAGTTCGTGGTTACGTGCGTTCCAAATGGCCCACACCCCAGCTATAAGTATTCCACCCCTTAGTCGGGCCCTATTGCCGGATCCCAGTTCTTTGACCCCCTCACGCCAGGAGTTTGGCTTCCACATTCCTCCAGTCAGAGACGCAAGAGGTCCCCACGTAGCAGCAACTCCTGCACAACCAAAGATCACATGAGATGCATTTTCATCCTCTGTAGCATACCGGCTACAGAGGGGAAGAAGGTCAAGGCCTCTCCCAAGGAGAAGGTCTTTGGTGGGTATGTGCTTGTGGATGAGCTTCCAAGCAAAACTCTTAGCCCGAGGGGGGCAGCTTGTCTTCCATAAGACGTCCCAAAGGAAGGGTTTTGGAATGAAGTTGGGGTTTATGTTTGGCTCAACATCGAATTCATCCTCGCCTAGATCTTTCCCATAGGTAGACGTAGACTCATCATTCATACCGTTGTCCGAAGCCAAAATGTGATAAGCTATGTTGGTCTTGTAAATAGGTTCCTCGTTTGGGCCCCAAAGGATGGCACTGCTTGGTTCCTCACTTAACAACGGGATACTAATGATCTGGGTTGCCATATCTGGGTGGAATAACTGGCCCAGAACATCAATGTTCCAACCCCCATTTTCATCCAACAGATCGTCAACCCTATTGACACTAGCAAGCATCATAGGATTCACAAAGGTAGGCCATTTGTCGAGTGGGATGGTGGATATCCAAGGCTCTAGACCCACCTGAAAATTAGCATCCACCCAAATTGGACGTTTTATCTGGTGATGTAACACAGAGGTTCCCTGGAGTACAGCCCTCCAAGCCCAAGAGCATCGTTTTGAAGTTTTCCAGGTCCATAGGTCACCATGAAGATGATACTTAGCCCGACAAAAACCACTCCAGAGACCTGTGGGTTGGCTGAGAAGTTCAAAACACTTCTTTCCCATTAATGCCTGTTTAGACCATTCAAAACCCCGGATCCCCAGCCCCCCTTCAGCCAAGGGTTTGCAAACCTGACACCAATTTACTAGATGGATCCCCTTGCCCGATTGGTTTCCTCCCCACAGGAATTTCCGTAATACCTACTCCAAACGATTGATGGCGTGTTTGGCCACCCACGTGCAAGAAAGTGCATATAGAGGCAAAGAGTTTAGGACCGATTTAATCATCGTAACTCTGCCTGGAAAGGAAAGGATTCTAACTTTCCATCCTGCCAATTTTCCTAAGACCTTAGCAAGAAGATCATTAGTTTGATCCTTAGCTGGGATTCTCTTGCCCCAAATGGTGACCCCAAGATACCGGAAGGGTTCCTTAGTGATCCGGAACCCAAAAAAATCCGAGATAACATTTTTATCAGTGTTGCTAACATTTTTTCCGAAAAGGATGGAAGATTTGGCCTTGTTAACACTCTGACCTGAAATCTCGCAATAAGAGTTGATGGCCCGGAGGAGAGTAGCACTTTGCCTCTGGTTAGCTTGGCCAAATAAAAGACAATCATCAGCAAAAGTAAGACTTTGTATTGCCGTGGCTTCCGGGATTAGTTTGAGACCCAACACTACCCCCTGACGGCTCAAATAGTCAAGATGTCTTGTCAGCACATTCGACCCAAGGATGAAAAGGTACGGAGACGGGGGTCCCCCTGCCTCAACCCTTTGGTCGATTTAAACCACCGAGTGGGGGTGCCATTTAGGAGGATGGTAAAGGCTGGATCACAAATATAGCCATGAATCCATTTAATCCACCCCTCACAAAATCCAAACTTACGCATGAATAAACCAAGGAAACTCCAACTCATGCGATCCTACGCCTGAGCCATGTCAATTTTGAGAGCCATGGTGTCCTTACCCAGCTCCTCATATTCCATGGAATATAAGGCCTCCTGGGCTAGGAGAATATTATTAGTGATGTTACGTCCCTTAATAAAGGCTCCCTGCTCCTTAGACACCAATTTGTGGAGAAGCAGTTTCATTCTGTTGACCAAGATTTTGGTGACAAGTTTGTAGATCACATTACATAGGCTGATAGGCCTGAAATGCTCCGGCTTTGAGGCCTCAGTGGACTTGGGGATAAGGGTGATGAAAGTATCCTTCCAACTATAAGTCATGGAGTTGGAAAGAAAGAAACCCCGCACCTCCCTACTCACCACCTCCGCAACTGTGTCCCAATTGGCCTTGTAGAATTCACTAGTGAAACCATCGGGCCCTGGGGCCTTATAGTCAGCCAAGGAAACACATGGTGTCTTTCACCTCTTGGAAGGAGACCGGTCGGATAATCCAACGGTTTTTTGCATCCGAGACAAGATTGGGACCGAATCCAAGATAGACAAACAAGTAGCTAGTGGGGAGGGGTGAAGGGGAATTCCATTTTGAGTAGAAGTGGTCCACAAGAATCCTTTCAAGATCGGGCCTATCCCGAAAGGTGGCATCAGTCTGATCCACCAAGGTCGGAATGTGACTGTGATTCCTCCTGATGATGGCAGTTCTGTGGAAGAAGGCAGTGTTCCGATCACCCCCCTTCAACCATTCCACCCTAGACTTTTGTTTCCACATGCTCACCTTCATAGCGAGGGTAGAGTGGTAATCCGCCAGGACGGAAACTCCTTGCCACGCGCTAGCAACCACTCTATAGCAATCTGGACGCAACAGCCAGAACTGCTCAAAACGAAAAGGTCTATGACCTTGCCACAGTTTAGGTTCAAGATTGATTTTCAAGGGGCAATGATCAGAGGCAATTCTAGCCAGGTGCTCAACTTGGGCATCAGGAAAGAGGTCAAGCCAGGATCCAGTGCAGAAAGCCCGATCCAGCCTTTCCCAGATACACCTATCACCATCTTGGTTGTTGGACCAAGTGAAACTTGCCCCCCTGAAGCCCATGTCAATGAGGGAATTAGACCCAACAAAATCCCGAAATTCCAAAACCTCATTGTAAAGATTGAAACCCAGACCCCCTTGCTTGTCTTCCGGGTTTAGGGTCACATTGAAGTCACCTAGGATAAAAGTAGAAAGGGAGAGATTGCACACAGTAGAGATAGAGCCCCAGATATCCTGGCGATCCGTGGCGGTCTGCTTAGCATAAACTGCTGCCATGATCCATTGTCGGCCCGAGGTTTCCGTAATAACACCAAAAGCCACTTGAACATTGAAGGAGAAAAAGTTCACCTCCCCAATGGTCGGCTTCCACAGAGCTAGGATACCACCCGACCTCCCAATGGAAGGGATGAAAAAGAAACCCCACTGCCCTAGGCGGTTAGCCGCCAACTGAGCCTCCACCTCCCCGACATGGGTTTCCAAAAATATAAACATGTCCGGATTATGCATTCTAATAAGGTGCTCACAGTGATTTAGGCACGCTTTGCCCCTAATGCCCCTGCAATTCCACATCAAAATATTCATAAGGAAAGGGTTTATACGAAGAACCTGATCCTTATATGGTTTCAACATCATCAGATACATTCATCTCGATGTCGCCCTTCCTAGATTCAGAATGTGGGTCGTCGACCTCGCTCACCCAGCTCTGGACCGACTCCTTCATCGCTTGAACAAGCTCTTGGTGATCAAGGTTCTTGGCACTCCCATCACTAGGAGAACTATTCTGATGCTGGTGTCGCTCGCCATCACCGCACTCCAATGTGGACACCCTTCCACCATCCGGCTTCCCCAAGGAGCACATCTCTCCCCTCGAGTCTCCATTGAGGATGGGGGAAGAGGCGGTCGGCTCGGCCTCTGAAGTAGGTTGTAAACTTAGGGGCCATAGTGATGCATTATGGCTGGTGGAGGAGGGCCAAGTGCCTCGTTGTTGGGCTCCGGCCACCCCCCGCTGGAGTTTGAAGTAGGGTTTATTGAAGGGAGTTTTCAAGGGATCCCGGTGCCCTGGGACCCCGATCTTTTAATTTTTTTGCCTTTGTTCCCCTGCATGCCATTAAGGTTTCCCCAATCATCCTGCTTGAAGCTTGCCGTTTTGACCGGCCAGCTCCCCACCTTCTGGGAGTTCACCCTATCTGTTGCACACCCTTCCATCGGTTCCACACGGTCCCTCATGTGACCATCCACGTGCTTTGGTTTCTCCGGGATTGTCACTATGTGGAAGGTCATAGGGGAGTTGGTTTTTGTTGCTAACTCCATAGCCTCTGTGTCTTGTAGATCCACTCCCGTCCTCGTCCCTTGCCCCATACTTTCACACGTGTCCAATTCCTCAGTCATGGTCTCTCCCACCGTCTCTTTACTGACAGTGGTTTGCTTCCTCTGAACTTCTACCACACCCCGCCTACTCCGCCCCTCATGTCCCCCACCCTTTGGTTTTGGTTCCGGTCTCCACTCCCTCTGTCTCTTGCCCCCTGCCACCGTTTGCGTTTCCACCCCTCTTCCTCATCCAGATCGGGTCCCCAACCCTCTCTTCCTTCGGTTCACTATCATCCATTCCCCATGCCCTCTCTCCTTCTCCATTTGTTCTCCCCCTTTCAGACATTGCCCGAACTCTCCGGCCACCCCCCCGCTGGAGTTTGAAGTAGGGTTTATTGAAGGGAGTTTTCAAGGGATCCCGGTGCCCTGGGACCCCGATCTTTTAATTTTTTTGCCTTTGTTCCCCTGCATGCCATTAAGGTTTCCCCAATCATCCTGCTTGAAGCTTGCCGTTTTGACCGGCCAGCTCCCCACCTTCTGGGAGTTCACCCTATCTATTGCACACCCTTCCATCGGTTCCACACGGTCCCTCATGTGACCATCCACGTGCTTTGGTTTCTCCGGGATTGTCACTATGTGGAAGGTCATAGGGGAGTTGGTTTTTGTTGCTAACTCCATAGCCTCTGTGTCTTGTAGATCCACTCCCGTCCTCGTCCCTTGCCCCATACTTTCACACGTGTCCAATTCCTCAGTCATGGTCTCTCCCACCGTCTCTTTACTGACAGTGGTTTGCTTCCTCTGAACTTCTACCACGCCCCGCCTACTCCGCCCCTCATGTCCCCCACCCTTTGGTTTTGGTTCCGGTCTCCACTCCCTCTGTCTCTCGCCCCCTGCCACCGTTTGCGTTTCCACCCCTCTTCCTCATCCAGATCGGGTCCCCAACCCTCTCTTCCTTCGGTTCACTATCATCCATTCCCCATGCCCTCTCTCCTTCTCCATTTGTTCTCCCCCTTTCAGACATTGCCCGAACAGATGTCTCTGCTGACATGGAGCTGGTCGGATCCCTGCTATCCTTTGCTATAGACGTAGCGCCCACCTCACATGGCCATCCGGACTCAGGCAGCTTCTTAGGGCAAACCGAGCTTAGATGGCCAATGCACCCGTAGCCGAAACAGAAGGTCGGAACCCCTTCATAGACAAACTTTTGCCATCGTGCATGGCGCTCGCTACGGATCTTGGTGCCCGAACATAGAGGGCTTGCCAGATCAATCTCCACACACACCCGTGCATACTTCCCTCGCATGGATCCCCTTGTGCAAGCATCGACTTCAATTGGTCTCCCCGCATTAGCTGCCACAGAAATTAGTAGATCTCGGTTCCAATACTCAATCGGGAGGCATGGCATGCGGATCCAGACGGCTGCTTTGCTAATATTGTCAGTTTCCAGGCAAAATTTCAGCTGCCATCGTTCCAAAGCCAGAGTTTGACCGGCCACTGACCATGGCTCATCGGAGTGAACACGCCGTAGGTCCTCCTCGTTGCTGAACCTGAAAATGAAAAATCCATTCGCAAGAGGGACAATGTCAACCGAACCTATAGTCTTCCACTTGCTAGATAGGATTTTGCTGACGAAATCCGGAGTGGCTCCTCGCCCTAGGAGCTTCCCGATGAGGGCCGATTCCCATTACTTCCTTACCGGCGCAAGACGCTCTTCCGGAAAGAAAGATCCCATCTCCATCATCCCGTTTGACCTGATCTATTTCTTCTTGAGAGATGAAACCGTTGATTTTCTCCCTCTTCGACTCCTGGAACAACCTCGCCCATGACAGAGCAGCCACGACCCCAGCCCTCCCTGCCGGTGGCCCTGGCTTGCTGGCATAAGCCCTGCCGGCTTGGATTTCGTTTTCCCCATGCTTCTCCCCCACGACACAATCGCTCATCTCCTCCTCACCACTCATTCCTCCAACGTTGAAAAGAGAGACAGAGAAGCAACAGAAAACCCTAGCTCCGTCGCAGCCGCCGCCCCGCTCGCCCCCAACACTCTGGCTCCGCTGCCCGCAGAAAACCCTAGCTCCGCCGCCCGCAGAAACCCGAGCTCCACCACCCAATTCTGTCAGGCAGGAGGGGGGGGGTCGTCTGCTCCGGCCGTGATCTCCTCTCTTCCAGGCCCGACGCCGCCCATAGGAAACCGTAGCTCCGCTGTAGCTGTTGCCCGCTCGCCCCCTTTTCAGCGTCTCTCACTCGCCCGTTCGCCCCCTTTTCCAATATAGAGTAATATAGAGTAACATTTGCTAAAGTGAAATCACTTTGCTACAGTGAAATCACATTCACTTTGCTACATTTTATTTTTTTAAAAAAAAAACTTTGCTACAGTGAAATCACATTCACTTTGCTACAGTTTTTTTTTTTAAAAAAAAACTTTGCTACAGTGAAATCACTTTAGCAAATGAAATCACATTTGCTAAAGTGATTTCACTATAGCAAAGTTTTTTTTTAAAAAAAAAGAAGATTTGATAAAAAAAAAAACTTTGAAATAGTGAAATCACTGTAGCAATTGTTAATCTTTTATCACCGAATTGTTACTCTTTGCTACCACTGTAGCAATTGTTGCTCTTTATTATCGAAATGAGTAATAATTGCTACCGTGATTTCACCGTGTGTGTGTCTATATATATATATATATATATATATATATATATATATATATATATATATATATATATATATATATATATATATATATATATATATATATATATATATATATATATATATATATATATATATATATATATATATATATATATAGGGGACGGGGAGCCTGGACCTCAGGTGCAGCGTGAACGCTGCACCGGTGGTCTGGATGAACGACACATGTCCAAAATCCACAAAATCGGCCCAATCTTCTCGCCCGCTGACCGCCCGAGACCTCAGCCGTCCGATCGTCAAAATCGGACGGATGGCATTCGGTTCGGCCGGCGCTGTTACTGTGGCGGCCACAGTAACAGCCCGGGTGAATCTCATCCGTTTGATCCTGATGATCGGGCGGCTGAAAATAAAATCACGGTTACTGTAGCCGCTACAGTAATCACGATTTTGTTTTCAACCGCCCGATTCAATCGATCGGACGGTTGAAAGGATTCTCGCGGTTATTGTAGCGGCTACAGTAACCGCGATTTTATTTTCAGCCGCCCGATCATCAGGATCGAACGGATGAGATTCACACGGGCTGTTACTGTGGCCGCCACAGTAACAGCGCCGGCCAAACCGAATGCCATCCGTCCAATTCTGATGATCGGACGACTGAGGCCTCGGGCGGTCTGCGGTGGGATGATTGGGCCGATTTTGTGGTTTTGGACAGGTGTCATTCATCCAGACCATCGGTGCAGCGTTCACGCTGCACCTGAGGTCCAGGCTCCCCGTCCCCATATATATATATATATATATATATATATATATATATATATATATATATATATATATATATATATATATATATATATATATATATATATATATATATATATATATATATATGGGGGCGGGGAGCCTGCACCCGAGGTGCAGCAACAACGCTGCACCTCCCCCTTGTTTTACCTACCTAGAAGTTTTGGGATTGGATGAAACTTGGTGAGGGTGTTGTCTAGGGTAAGATGATCATCCTCACAAATTTTCATCAAATTCCAAAACTTCTAGGGGGGGTCAAATGGTCGAAGCAATATCTGCAGATTTTAACGGTGACTACGGACGGCTGATTTTGCTTCGACCATTTGACCCCCCTAGAAGTTTTGGAATTTGATGAAAATTTGTGAGGATGATCACCTTACCCTAGACAACATCCTCACCAAATTTTATCCAATTCCAGAACTTCTAGGTAGGTAAAACAAGGGGACGGTGCAGTGTTGACACTGCACCTCGGGTGCAGGCTCCCCGCCCCCTATATATATATATATATATATATATATATATATATATATATATATATATATATATATATATATATATATATATATGGGAAAGGGTAGCCTACTCCATGGAGTAGGTAAGTTTTCTACTCCATGGGTTAAATGGATGTCGTGTTGCACTTTTTAATGGAAGTTAAGACTTGGTCAAGTTAGGTTCACCCCTCCCAACAATTATCAAGAATTTTTTTTTGAAAAAAAAAATATGTCAAGTGGCATTTTTAGCATCCACAAAAAATATGTTTTTACGATACACAGTTTACCGTTAAATTTGTTTTAACTTGATCGAGTTGGTTTAAGTTTTTTTCTTCAGATTTTTTTTCATAATCCTAATCTATCCATATTAGATTGACCATACATGAATAAAAAATTTGATTAAAAAGTACCATGTGGCATCTATATAACCCATGGAGTAGGTAAGTTTCCTACTCCATGGAGTAGGCTACCCTTTCCCTATATATATATATATATATATATATATATATATATATATATATATATATATATATATATATATATATATATATATATATATATATATATATATATATATATATATATATATATATATATATATATATATATATATATATATATATATATATATATATATATATATATATATATATATATATATATATATATATATATATGGGGACGGGGGAGCCTGGACCTCAGGTGCAGCGTGAACGCTGCACCGGAGCCACCCCCCGCGCGCCACGTGTCCATGAAACCGGCCGGATCCCGTTTAAAACCTCGGGATGAACCGCAGCCGTCCGATCCGTTCGATCGGACGCGAGATCCGGCCGTCCAGATCTCAAATACACGGGATCGTCCGCCCGCCGTCCGATCGGTTTGCCCCAGCCGTCTGATCCGTGCAGCACACCCCCGTCCGGTGTTTCAGTTGGGTTGGGTGATTCCCATCCGTTCGATCGAGCGAATCGAACGGACAAAAATGTTTTTCGCTGTTACTGTAGCGGCTACAATAACAGCAAAAATTGATTTTATCCGTTCGATTCGCTTGATCGAACGGATGGGAATCACCCAGCCCAATTGGAACACCGGGCGGGGGTGCGCTGCATGGATCAGACGGCAGGCGGACGATCCCGTGTATTTGAGATCCGGACGGCCGGATCTCGCATCCGATCGAACGGATCGGACGGTTGCGGTTCATCCTGAGATTTTAAACGGGATCCGGCCAGTTTCTTGGACACGTGGCGCGCGAGGGGTGGCTCCGGTGCAGCGTTCATGCTGCACCTGAGGTCCAGGCTCCCCGTCCCCTATATATATATATATATATATATATATATATATATATATATATATATATATATATATATATATATATATATATATATATATATATATATATATATACTAGTAAAGCCCGTGCCTGTCGGCACGCAAAAGATTTTGAGGGCGACAAAAATATTTTGAGGGCGTGATAAAATTTTGAGGGAAAAGGCAATATTTTAAAGGTGGTAATAATAATTTAAAAGTGATGATTTTTTTAGCAAGAGAACAATATTTTGAGGGTGAAAACAATAGTTTTTGAGCGAAAATAACAATAGTAATATTTGATTAGTCTATATATGAATGCCCGTGCCTTTCGGCACTGCAACGGCTGCCTTTGGCAGCAAAACACATTCGAACCGCCTTCAGCGGCAACACAACCCTTGAGCATCGCCTCCCCCACTCCCACCGTCCTCTTCAGTGAACACACTTGGCCACTTCTGTAATAAAATCACTCGATGGGAACGAAAAAAATATTGTTTTAAATCTGAAACCACACAAAAAAAAGGAGGGGTTCATTTAATACAATAATAATGGTGAGAGAGAGAGAGAGAGAGAGAGAGAGGATATCGTGGCCTTCACGTTTAGTGCTAAACAATACATGCTCACAGTACTGGAGTACATTGGCACATTCAGTCACTACACATTTGCTCAGTTAGTAATTGTGTATTACAAAGCTGGACACATTAATCTCATAATTTCACATTCCTACAAATCAACCATACATGGAAGGAAAAAAAAAAGCTCCGAAAATATGCCGCGAAAATCTCACATCCTACCAATAACCTAATTTCCCAGATATTTCTTACAACCAAATTAGGATGTAACCAAATCCAAGTGATACAGCTACTGCCTGAACTCGCCAACCTTTGCTCCTACCATCCTACAATTCCATGATCAAAAGGATTAGGGAAGTGTAAAAAAAATTTAACCCAAGCATTTTTGGTCATAAGACGGTCAGATGATAAAACTATTTAGGCTCGACCCGACCCAGCCCATTTTACACTCCCAGTGGCAGGTGTGACCTATGATTTAGGAGTGCATTTTTGCTGCAAGCTTGGTTTGGATGTTTCTTCTGGCCCAATCGCTGCAAGCCACATCACCCATATACCCCTTTAAATAGGTGACGTGGCTTGCAGCGATTGGGCCATTAGCAAACGTTCCAAATCAAGCTAGTAGCAAAAATGCACTTGCGATTTAGGTTGCATCCCTGTGGCAAAACACCTACCCCCACCAGGTAGATTGTGTAATCGAATCCCATGGGCCTTCCTCCCATCTTTATGTAGGCCGGGTTTATATGTGCTTCGTATGGCAAGATTAAAGGAAGGGTGATAATTCAAACCTTGATCTATTTTGTGCTTTAATCACTAATCGGTGAATTGATCGTGAGATCTCTTGGGAAGTGGAAAAAAAATTTATACATGTGCATTTTCCGATCTCCCTCCAGCGAACCACGGTTCACTTGGATTTTTTTGACATGTTTTTTTAATTACATCTCCCACCATCTTCCTCTTGCATGCGGCTCACGTGGTGTTTACAATATATACAATGTGATTCTTGACTATTTTACACATGGTGAGACTGCATTATCAACCCATTGCTTTTGAGATGGAGGAAGTTGTCACTCGTCCAGCCAGACCAATCCAGTTTTCAAAACAATACAATTAGCTAAAGATTAAACAAAGATAAACTCAAATAAAGAACAAATCCTTAGATTATCTGCTGGTCTACCAGGACTCCAATACTACAATTCTGCAAAGTTAGATTAAACTAAACTATGCAAAGAGATAAAAGGGATGCACAATAATGTTTGGATCTGGCCACCTTCTAATAATGGCAAGACACCCGCCTACAGTCTGATGGGAGAGTACGTACCACTCAACAAAGAAGGGGGGGGGGGGGGGGGGGGGGGGGGGAATTCTCTTCATAACTGATAATTGAATTAAAACACAAAAAATGACCCAACCCTAGAGATTCAGTGCTGAAAAGAAAGGAGAAAATTTGAACCGAAATTCGGTAAGGATTTTTTCAAACACCACCCATGCTTCTTCAATAATCAATATACATCGATAGCCAAAAAAAATAAGTACAACTTTTGATAGAGAGAAAGAGAGGGACGGGGATAAACAATTCCTTGGATGTAGATCTCGCAGATGGAGATTCGGTGGTCGTAGGGGTTGTCGACGGAGATCGACTCCTCTCTGGTGTTGCACTGGATCGAGGCCGACGGGCCATGGAGGAATAGGGGATCAATCAAGAGAGGGGGGGATCAATTTATATCGATTCCATCTCCCCAAAGCCACCACCCTGTAAATCCCCTACCATATTTGGGGGTTTTGGACTGCTGCTTAGGGCGCCGATTTGGCCGAAGAAGAAGACCAAGGAGGGGGGTGGCAGAGGGCAAGAGGGAGGGTGAGGTGGGAGGCAGCGGCAACCATGACAACGCCTGCCTGCTGAGGGTGAGTGCGATTTACCGGTTGGAAGCATCTGCCGGCGGGGGGATCGCCGGCCAAAGGTTGCTGGCGGTTATCCCTCTATCAGTTGGCCCTGCAAAAAAAACAAAAAAACTGATGTTCAGAGAGAGAGAGAGAGAGAGAGAGAAAGAAAGAGAGAGAGAGAGAGAGAGAGAGAGAGAAGAGACCCCGATCCCGCTGGTGACGATCTCGACACCACCGGCAACGACCCCGAGCCCACCGGCGATGACCCCAACCTCGACCCCGCCGGCGACAGCATAGCCTTGCAAAAAAAAAACCATAATCAATATCGAGAGAGCTAGAGAGAGGGGGTTGGACTACGATTCACAAAGGGAACCGACCAAGAGAGAGAGAGAGAGAGAGAGAGAGAGAGAGAGAGAGAGAGGTACCTAGGGCCTGTATCATGTGCTCCCCCCACCCCCGACCCTCTCGTGTTGCTGCTGTCCTCCTCGGTGCTGGTGCGAGCTGTGGCCAACGAACGACACGAAGAGCCTCAAAGGCGGCGTGGAGGCGGCCGATAAGGGCTTCGAGGGCAGGGGGCCGGGGGGCTGTAGAAGGAGAGAGAGAGAGAGAGAGCGGCAGTGTGAGAGAGAGAATCGGGGAGGGGGGGTGGCCGTCGGACTCCTTGAAGGCAGCGCGAAGGCGACTGATCAGGTCGTCGAGGGAGCCTCAGGCCTGCCGGAGGGGTTAGGGACAGGGATCTGAAGGTCGGAGAGAGAGAGAGAGAGAGAGATCTCGTGGGGGGGGGGGGGTTGTTGTGCGGGATGTGGAGAGAGAGAGAGGGCGGGGGGGGGAGATCGTGCGATGAGGGGGCCGGGGTGACGTAACCGACGGGAGAGAAAGGGGCGGGGGGCGCTGGATTTGTGCTGAGAGAGAGAGAAAGAGAGAGAGAGAGAGGGGGCGGGGAGAGAGGGACGTGGAGAGAGAGAGAGGGGGCGGGGGGGAGATCGTGCGATGAGGGGGGTTGTTGTGCAGGATGTGGAGAGAGAGAGAGAGAGCTAAAGAGAGATCATGGAAGAGAGGAGAGAGAGAGGTCAGCGGTTAGAGAGAGAGAGAGAGGGGGACGGCTGGATCGATGAGAGAGGGACGCGCAGAGATAGAGAGAGAGAAACAGATAAATGACGTAGCATGTAGCATATGATGAAGGGCACGAACGGTTATGATTTTCAAGAAAGGATCGTGAAGATCAGGTGGAAACAGATCGTGCAAAATATAAAATACTACCCAATGTATAGAGATCTTGGCCATCAAATCCTCTAACCGCCTCTTATGTTTGTATCGAACGGCTCTCTTTATCCATTCGTAGTGAAATATTATATAGATATATATATATATATATATATATATATATATATATATATATATATATATATATATATATATATATATATATATATATATATATATATATATATATATATATATATATATATATATATATATATATATGGTAGGGATACTCTTACTCATGACCTCTTATAAGTGCCACTTACTAATGATCCGGGCCGTCCGTTCCGATCATGATGGAGGGCCCGGATCATCCATCCCTCTATCTCTCTCTCTCAAATGTGAACAGCGACCACCCCCCCCCCCCCCCGACCCCGACCCCGACCTTCCCCACCGGCTCCGGCGCGGCGCGCGTTGCAACGGGCCGGCGGGCCGGAGCGGGGCGACAAGCAGGCGCGGGACGCGGGGCGGCCGGCAGGCGCGGGGCAGTGGGCCGGCGCGGGGCGTTGGGCGCGGAGCTGCGGAGTCGGGGTTGGAGGGCTGCCGGAAGGGAAGGGGTTGGGGTCGGGGTCGGGGCTGCCGAAGGGGGGGTCGTGGGGCTACCGGAGGGAATCGGGCTGCCGGAGGGGGGATCGGGGGGCTGCCGGAGCCGGAGGGGATGGGGTTGGGGTCGGGGTCGGGGTCGGGGGTCGGGATGGGGGGTCGGGGGTGGGGTGTTACAGATTAAGAGAAAGAGACTGAGAGAGAGGGAGAGAATTGATCCCAGCCATCAAGATCGCAATGGATGGCTGGGATCATTAGTAAGATCTCATGAGTACGTGCTCATGAGTAAGAGTATCCCTCCCCCCATATATATATATATATATATATATATATATATAAAATCAAGATTTCTTAAAAAAAAAATGCTAGTGAAATCACTATGGCAATTGTTACTCAATTCGATAATAACTTTATTAATGAATTGAGTAACAATTGCCACAGTGACTTCACTGTAGCAATTTTTTTAATCCATATTTTTTTAAAATAAAACTGCTATAGTGAAATCACTGTAGCTAATCCATGGGTTAAGTTTTGTAGCAACAAGGAAAAAGTGGCATGCACTAAGGGGTAGTTTGGTTATTAAATAGGGATAAAAGTCAGGTCCAACTGCATCCTTTTCCCAAGGGACCTAGTGCAACACCATCTTATTGTCTATCCTTCCCCTTAAACTGATTTCTTATCAGGGACCTCTCACTAAGTCCCCCTTTATTTTTTGTAACAATATCACTACCTTAGAACGGATATGAGATTATTCTTTTTATTTTTGGAAGGGACATAACAGTTAGTGCATAAAATAACCAAGTTAAAAAAACTGATCTATACATTAAAACTTATATTTATATTGTTTTATTAATTACAAGTTATATGAAAGATATTCTTAAGAGTTAGTCATTGTTATTATGGCCGTCGAAGTCTCAAGATAATAGCCCATTGCCTACGCCGCACATGCGCTATGCGGTGTTATCCACCACATCATAGTTGGCTCATGTTAGACAACAAGGACCTCATCTTGTCACTCCATAGAAGTGAGATAGAAGAGCTTCAAATTATATACAAATCTCATTTCTTTTCCCCAAACAATCTTGGACTAATTAAAGTTCTCATCAATAAAGAGGGGTTTGGAGGAAAAGTTATTGGATGACTGTAATTCATTTGGCCAAAAGGTTTTAATGGGAAGTTTTTGAAAAACAAAATTTTGAGTGATATGTGATCTGGACACGCGCCGAGGGGTGGGGGAGGAGGGGGACTATAAGAGACGTACCTCGTGGGAGTGTGGGTGAGCGCGTTGGAGATGGAGGAGCTCGCTGAAGGCGTGGGAACTCTCTCTCTCTCTCTCTCTCTCTCTCTCTCTCTCTCTCTCTCTCTCTCTCTCTCTCTCTCTCTCTCTCTCTCTTTTTGATACAGATGATGGCGTCTTCTCTCTCGGAGGACAAGCTGCGGGGTTCCCCGGGGGTGGCTCCGATCTAGGGAGTCCGGGGGCTAGAGGCGGCTGCGGGGGGAAGTTCTAGGGGTCCTCTTGATGTTGGATCACATGCCCAGACCCTCGCCTCGAAGCGCCAGCGGCAGCGGCAGCGGCAGCGGCTAAGACAGGTGCGTGGGAGACCCATCCGGCATCGCACGGGGCCACCTTCTGTCCGCCCCCAACCCCACCTCATTGAGTTCCCATCCCGTTCCCGCTCACCCACGCTCCTACGTCAAGGCTTTATCCTCTCCCCCCGTTCGGAAACCTAACCCTATCCCTCCACTTGTTCTCTCCCGACGCGGTGGCCCGTCTCGTCGCTCCGCTCCGCTCCCTAAGGGTTGCTTGCTTCCGCTGGGGTGACCAAGGCCATCGGATCCCAGGCTGCCGAAACGCCATGATCTGCTTCCACTGTCGTGGCTTGGGGCACATGGCAAAGCGATGCCCTGCTCGTCTTCAGGGCTTGCCTCCGGCCAGGCGCATCTCCTCCTCCGCGCACGGGGCAGCTGGTTCTCCACCGGTCTCAACCCTAGACCGCCGAAACGCGAAGAAGTTTCCACGGGGGGCTGGCTACTCTAACGGTTTCCATAGGGTGAGAATCGTCTCCCTCCTCCGCGGGACCTCATATCCGCCCTCTCTCTCGGCCCTGCTCCTCTCCCGCTGGGGCTCTAACAGCCGTGGGAGGACGCATTGTCGCTCCTCTGGCAGTGGCCAGTCCAAGGATTGGACACCGTTAGGAAGTCCTTTAGGGTTTCTTTCCCTTCCTCCCGTCTTCTCCATGACCTCTCGTCTAGGGGACCCATCGAACTCGGCGACTTCATGCTCTAAGTGGAGCGGTGGATGGAGGGCTTCGGCTAGGAGGGGCGCCTCCCGACAGTGACGATCGACCTTAGGGTTTCGGGACTGCCCCACCATGCTTTGGATCCCGACACCCTGAGCTCCTGGGCAGGGCAGTTTGGGACGGTCTTCTCGTCCAACTGCGATCTGGAGGGAGCCAGGTCCCTTTCCCACTGCTCAATCCTGCTAAAGACCCTCTTCCCGCATCGCATTCCAAGCCGACACAGGATCTTCTTCGGCTAGCACCTGTTTCTCCTAGAGCTTAGGCCAGTGGTCCTCTCCAAGCACTTCTCCTCCCCGTCGATCTTCCCTAATTTGGGGGCTTCAAGGCCGGGCGTGAGGATCCTCGGACCTTACCCGGGCTCGGAGGCCACCAGATCCGCCCCTCTTGCCTCTCCCTAGCGGACCCCACTCCAGAAGTAGGAGCTAGAGCCAGTTGTCATCTCCTCTGGCTCGACCGGAGACTCCACCACTCCTTCTCCTCCCCCCAGGCTCGCCTACCGGTGGGAAGGTATGGCCTCCTTACCTGACGATCTAGCTTTTCTCGTTAGATCTAATGAGAATTGTGATATGTATTTATTTCCCACCCCATTGGTCTTTTTCTTCTTCCCGCCTACCTGCCCGGGTCCACTGGTTCCCTTCATTGATCTCGAAGATTCCTTGAACGAGCTCCCTGGCCCACCGGGATTCATAGGATCAAATTCCTTTCTCGCCTCCACTCTAGTGGCCTCTATTGAGGAATCTCCATTTTTGGTTGACCCGCTGTCGGGTTTGACCACCCCCCTTACTGACAATCGATTAACCCTTGCTATCAGGGAAGAGACTCCAGAGGCTCTATACATCAGGGTGCTACCTCCTGCTGCTTGCCTTGGGAACCCTCTCCAAGCTGTCAGGAGGAGCTCGTGCCAGTTATTGCGGAAGGTGGAGGAGGGAAAGCTTGCCAAGGTAGACTTCCTGGGGCAGGACGACGGATCGCATGGATCGGGAGCCTTACCCCTGCCAATCAACTTTTTGGAGGACCAACTAATTCTCAGCCTGGCGACGGGCTGCGGCTTTCTCCCCCCTTCTGACCCTGCCTATAATCCTTATGAAACAAGGCGCTTTGTAGATGCCCTTCGGCATCTGGATGACAATGTCTGATGTTTTGCTGTGCTGGGTTTTTGGATCTCTTTTCTTAGTCTGATGAAGATTATATCTTGGAATGTTTATGGGCTTGGTGGGTCCTTGACGAGGCAGGTAGTGTCCACCCATGACGCGGACGTCATCTGCTTGCAAGAGACAAAGATAGCTGACCCTTCGAAACATTTCCTCCAATCCCTGAGCAACAACAAGATCGGCACTTGGGAGTCTCGTGGGTCTATTGGGACGGTGGGAGGCATACTCATTGGGTGGGATAGTTCCCTCTTTTCCATCTCAGATCGCCTATACGGTGATTTCTCCCTCTCGGTTTCCCTCCGCAATCGATCGGACAATTGGTTCTGGACCGTCACCTCCGTCTACGGACCACCCGACAACCGCCTTTCTTTCGAATTCTGGGAGGAGCTACGAGTTGTTCGTTCATCGTTTTCGGGCACCTGGGTTCTTAATGGGGATTTCAATGCTACCAGATTCCTCAGGGAGAGAAGCGGGAACCAGGGGAGTCGCCAGGAGATGGAGGCGTTCTCCGGCCTCCTTCGTTGCGGAGTACGGTTTGGAGGACTTACCGATGGGGGGAGAGCTTTTACGTGGTCCAACAGGAGGGAGCAACCTATCTTCGCCAGATTAGACAAATTTCTCATCTCGGCGAAGTGGGAATCCCTTTTCCCCCTTTCCTCCACGGCCGCCCTTACCTCCTTCCTCTCGGATCATGTTCCAGTGCTCCTTGACATGAGCGAGGGGAATAGAACCTGCCCGCCGTTCTGTTTTGAGAAGATGTGGGCACTCCAAGAGGGGTTCGATGACAAGGTAGTGTCCTAGTGGTCAGCCACCCCGTCCTTGCCGAACTCCACCCTCAACCTTTCATCCAAATTGCGGTTCATGAAGAGGGAGTTATCTCGTTGGTCTTTGAAACACTTCGGCAGCCTTCGGAGACGAAAGACAGATTTGCTGGAGTGCATTAAGGAGATTAAGATATGGGAGGAGACTAGGCCCCTCGATCGAGACAAGCGGGAGAATAGAGAGAGACTCTCTGCCAAGTTCATGGAACTTTTACACATGGAGGGGGTCATATGGAAGCAGTGATCGCGGGATCAGTGGGTAGCTGAGGGGGGACCAGAACACCAAATACTTCCACAGTATCGCCAATGGCCATCAGCGTTGGAATCTGATCTCCTCCTTGACTGTTGAGGAGGAATCTCTTGAAGACCAACAGGGGATTCTTGGGGGCGTTACCAGATTCTTCAAGAGTGAGTTCGACAGATACCCTTCGCCCCTGGACTGGAGGAACCTGCCTTTCAAGCAGATTTCTGATCTAGAGGCTCTCTCCAAACCATTTTCAGAAGAGGATTTCCGATGTGCCTTCTTTTACTAGTCGGTAGATGAGGCTCCGGGGTCGGATGGGTTTCCATTTCTCTTCTACCAATGATATTAGGAGACCTTGAAGCCTGACCTGCTGCAATTCCTCTCGATCTTCTTTGCGGGGAAGGTCAATCTCAAGAGCCTCAATCACTCTTAGATAGTCCTCATCCCTAAGCGAGAGGGAGCGAGCTCTATTCGTGACTGCCGCCCGATTTGCCTGTCGAATTGCATCTACAAATCGGTGACCAAGGTCATCTCTTCCAGACTAGCCAACCTCCTTACAGACTTGGTGGGGCACTCTCAGTTGGCTTTCATCAAGGGAAGGAACATCCTGAATAGTGTGGTGACTGCCCAGGAGGTTCTTCTCCACTTTCAGGAAACCAACGGTGAGACGATGCTTCTTAAGCTAGACTTTAAGAAGGCTTTCGACAAGCTGGGGTGGGGGTTCCTTATGAAGAGCCTCGGATGATAGGGGTTTCCTCCCAGCATGCTAGATTGGATCTAGTCTTACCTCTCCTCTTCCAGGCTATCGTGTCTCATCAATGGAGTGAAGGGGTGACTCTTTCCTAATGCACAGGGCGGTCAAGCAAGGGAGCCCTCCCTCCCCTTTTCTCTTCATCCTGGAGGTGGACATCTTCGATACGATCCTGAAGAAAACGGTACAGGGTGGTCTGGTCGACAGGATTAAGGCGGAATCTTGGGAGGTCTCCAATCTTCATTTTGCAGATGACACCTTGTTGTTTCTGGCAGCGGATCAGGCTTAGGCGATGGTTCTCAGGCTTCTTCTTGTATTCTTTCGGTTAGCGTCCAGCCTGAGCGTCAACTTCACTAAATCCATTATCTAGTTCCTAGGGGCGAACTTGGACATCCAATCTAATATGTCGGCCATCCTTGGATGCAGTCTGGGCAAGCTTCCCTTCAGGTACCTGGGCCTCCCAATTTCTGACCGCAAACTGTCGAGGGATAGATGGCTCGAGCTTATCCAGAAGTTGGAGAGAAGGCTTTCCGGGTGGAAAGGGAACCTTCTTTTGATCAGGGGGAGACTCACTCTTGTCAACTCTATCTTGTCCTCCATCCCGACCTACTACATCTCCTTCTACCATCTTCTAGAATGGGTCATCATCAGGATAAACAAGTTGCATCAGGGATTCTTGTGCCGGGGGGACTTGGGCACTTCCGGATCGTACCCCCTTATAGCGTGGGGGCAGCGCTTGCAAAACTAAGGAGAAGGGGGGCTGGGGGTCATCAATCTTCGGGAGTTCAATCAGGTCATGTTGGGAAAGTGGTGGTGAAGATTACAGAATGGAGTGGGAGACATTTGGCGGAGCGTGATCACAGTCAGGTACTTTAGGAGGTTCTCCCCCCTTCCACTCTAGATCACGGATTTCGAGCACCATCTCGTCCTTCTGGCGAGGGATCTCTAGGGTCTCAGCGATCTACCGATGCGGGAACCGACTAATTGCGGGGAACGAAACAAATGTGAGATTCTGGGAGGATTTATGGATTAGTGAACTCCCTCTCCGGACGTTGTTCTACAACCTTTACAAGCTGGCTTCGTCCAAGAGGGCTTCGGTTAGGTCGCAGGCATTCGTCAGAGGGGGGGTTATATTTTGAGGTCGAGATTCATCAGTCATTTCCCTACGGAGCACCTTCGGGAGCTGGGCCAGCTTCTGGGGCTCCTTTGGGGGGTGTCCCTTTCCTCTGAGCCGGACAGGGTAGGTTGGCGTTGGACCAGTTCCGGCGTATTCATCGTCCATAGTTATTACCATTTCCTCAACTTCGAGGGAGTTTCTTGCCCGTAGGCTCGGGAGATTTGGCGAACTAGATGCCCCCCCCCCCCGACCAAGATTTTCATGCTCCTCGCTTTCAGGAACAAGATTCTCACAAAGGTTAACCTCTTGAGGAGAAATCACCCAAGGGTGACTGCCCCAGCTTGTAGCCTATGTGGGTTGTGGGATGAGACTATGGACCACTTGTTGCTGGGTTGTGAGTTCTCCAAGCTAGTGTGGACCCACTTCCTTCTACGCTTGAGCCAACGTTCTCCTCCGGCTATCGTCGAGCATCTGTGGGGGAAGTGGAGACGCAGGAATTTCTGGGGACCAGATCGTTGAGGCTAGGATATGCTAGCCATTGGGATCTCCTAGGCGATCTGGCTTGAGCAGAACCAGAGGACCTTTCAAGGGAAGAGCACCCCGGCGGACCATGTCATCTCCTAGATCAAATCCACGATCCACCTTTGGGCGTCCGGCGTCACGACGGGGCCCCGGAGTTTTCTTCTTGATCTTTGTAACAGTGCGGACTGAGTACTTGTAATTCCCCACTTTTTCTTATCAACAAACTGGTAGGGTCTAGGCCGAACCCCCCCCCCCCCCCCCCCCCCCCCTATTCTCTAAGAGGGATTTCTCAAAAAAAAAAAAAGATAGAGGGTTTTTTTTCCTTTAACTGAGGCTTTATACCGATGGAATATATTGTTATAGAAATCCATTTATAGCTATGGAAATAGATTTATTCATGATAATAAATTTCAAAAACTAAAATAGTAAATTAAATATATATATATATATATATATATTATACTGACGATACTTTTAATTTTTTTGGGCAAAAAAAAATTATTTTACCATCGAAAAATATAGAGGGATATAAATTTTCTATCATTAATAAATATAAAAAAATATATAATCAATAAAAATAAATAGCGTTTTGCCGACGAGAATTACTATTCTCGTTGGCACACGCACTCATCCTTACACGCTTTGTAGTCCTCCTCCGAAAGCAGAAGCGCATGTAGGCCACCAGTTCATAAGGCCTGAAGATCATCGGGTATTCGGGTGCTTGCAAGCACCTGAATATAGGCCTGAAGAACATGGCTAATCCGATGGCCAATATAGGCCACTTAAATGGTTAAGCGGCCGTGTAGCCGTCGGAAAAACCGGCCGCAAATGGCTCCGTCGCAAAAGCTGGAAGCGACCATGGCCGCCGAAAATGATGGTCTTATGCGGCTGCTGCAGGTCGCCGAATTTGATGCATTTTTTGCGGCGGATGGCCCCCATATTAGCTGGCTTTTTTGCGGTGAATGGCCCCCATATTAGCTGGTCTTTTTGCGACGGATGGCCCCCATATTAGCTGGCCTTTTTGCGACGGATGGCCCCCATATTAGCTGGACTTTTTGCAGCGGATGACCCCCATATTAGCTGGGCTTTTTGCGGTGGATGGCCCCCATATTAGCTGGGCTTTTTGAGGCCAACATTTAAAACGTTGGGCCGCCGGAATTAGTCCGTCCAACAATTACATGTACAGATCCGAAATAGGCTAAAACATATACAACAAATCATAATCTATGTCATGCAAGTTCGGTAAAAAAAAATTATTTATTCTCAAACCACACATCAAAAACATCAATAGTCAGTAAGCACTTCACAATGTTCATTACACAAGCCAATGGAAAAGGAACACAAATCCCACAATGTTCATTACACAGGTCAATGCTCTGTTTCAAGGTCTATGCTTCAGCCATGGCCATAGGATGAGTTTTGTCTTAGTTTCTTCATTCTTCTCCCCTTCCTGCTCTTTAGTGAACTTCTTCGTGCGATCTCTGCATCTCCTCTTCCTGCTGTTGCCGCTTAATCCACGTATCAACATCCGCCAAAACTGAACAAGATAAACAAGTCATCGAGTATATGCTCTATATCAAATGTCTAACAGCACCGGGTGTTTTTAGGAACACCCGGTGTTTTTGAGAATTCGGGTATCTTTCATTTTCTAACTTTGATAGGAAAAAAGAAAGAAACAGAATGTATAAAAGCACCCTCCATGATAATCGTTAATACTGCCAATATTTCCTTTCAAACTGTTGCGTTTAAAACATTGCATGACAAAATGTTAAAAGAGCTCAAGCAATGAACACTTTTGGGGTGTAAACAATATTATTTAAGAAGCTGCTACAAGAGTCATCCTAGCAAACATACAAGCGCAATGTGCAAGAAATAAACTACATAAAATAAAATCTTCACATGTCAAGGCAAAACAAGCAAAAAACAGAATGTAGTTGCAGAAAAGGCAACAAAAGCCTTTAGGCTAAACAAGCACAAAACAAGAATTTGACATTGTACACAAAGCAAAGAACCCTTGTGATTTGGAACTTTAGGGATCAAGATTCAAGAATCTTGAGCATGTGGAATGATTTCGTCGCGAAGAAACAAAGTGTCGGGCAATGCATCGGCAATGGCATAACAATAAGAAAATTTATGCAAGAACCAATAAACAGCATAATGGGAAACTATGACATATTGGACATATAGGGAATCAATCTTAAAATGTTATAAATAGTTCCTAATTTGAGTCATGTTCAGCAACAAACACAATACAATGATGCATGAGAGGATTCGGCTTGGTTTAAGAGTCTAAGATTGATTACAACCTTGTGTGTGTGTGTGTGTGTGTGTGGCGGTGGTGCTTGTTGTGTGGGTGGGTAGGTAGGGACATGACAATTTAAGTGCGTCTGGATCTAAATCTGTTGTTTTACTTTGACTGACGAAACTACCGCATCTCGTCTTCCATGTAACTCTGATCACCCTTGAAACTTTAGAAGTTAGGGATGAGATTCGCTACAACAGAAAAGAATGGTATAAATAATTTTCAGGTTTCATGCAAAAAATAAAATGAAGAAGAAGGTTGGTTTGGACAGGTTTTAGACTAGTCCTAAAGTACCTGCGATCCTTAATTACTTGCAAATAATGTTACCTGCTTATTCCAAAATATTACCTAAATCATTCTTGTCGTGGGGGCTCAAAGATGTCTGGATGTGTATGATATGGAGCACGTGGTGCTGGAGGCAAAAAACCACCTTGTAGCATCTGTGTGAAGGTCTGTTGTTGGTATGGCAGCTGAGAGTTTGGCATTTGTGAAGACATAGATGCAAATGTATCCTATAGAATCAAATTACAAAATATTATTTTTACTAAAATAATTATATGAATTCGATTTTATATTTATCAAGTTAAGATTCAACAAAGATTATTCACATTTTCATTCCACTAAACGTACCCGACGCAACATCTGGCTAAGCTCCTGAAAGTTTGCCTGTAATCCATTAACGACTTCATTCAATCGTTGGTTCTCGTCTACTAAGCGCTCATAATTCGAGATAAACTGCTCGTGCTCTGACTTGAGTTTCTCGTACTTTGAATACAGCTGCTCGTGCTCTGACTTGAGTTCCTCGTACTTTGAATAGAGCTGCTCGTGCTCTGATTGAAGTTGCTCATGTTCTGAATGAAGCGTGGTTATTTGCTCTTGCATCTCTTGTTGCGATGGATGCTGATAGCTGAAGTATTCCCGACGTCTGATGCCCATCCCCTGGCCTCGTATGCGTCCTCGACTCTCTGGACCAAGGACTTCCTGAAATATTGCGTCCTCATCCACAATCCCAGAATTCTGTCTAAATTGCTCTATCAGCTCATCCATCCGACTCTGCAATGCATGAGATGAAAAAATAATGATTTGTATACTTGATCTATCCCGACAATATAAATTGAAGACATCGATACCTATTATTGAAAAAACTTACTGTGATCTGCTGGGTGTGCAAGTTCACGGAGGTCCTGTCTTTCTTAACATGGGTGCGATCCCACAGCTCCTTCCGGTTTGGGACCCGACCAAAATCCGTTTGCTGCAAATAACGAAAAGAGTATTAAATTATAATACACTAAAATTTATCTCAAATTATGAAATTAATACATATATACCAAGTCCTCTCTCCTCTGTGCGAAACTCGTCCGCCCAGATATATGCGTGACCTGCTGATGAATGCGATTTTTCATGTTTTTGTCACTTGTATTCTAAAAAAAATAGAATGTTTTGTATCAGAATGGGTAAAACAAGTCAATATGTACTACCAAACAACTTAATTAATGACTTACCCTCCACCATGGTTGCGAGAAAATGTTCTCACAAATCCTGGTCCATGTAACGATGTCCAAACTACGGGGAATGTGCAAGATCGCCTCTTGATGTGGATATAACTCGTAGAAATCCCGATATAACTTCGACCTAGTATCATTCCAGGTCTTCCTACAATTGTCTTTCAGGATAGAAGCTAGATCCCCAGCAAAATCAATGTCAAAATACTCCTGATAATAACTCACCAGGGGATTGGAGAGTTGGCAAAGCAACTGATGCTTTGGTGATGAGGTTGTGGGTTCAACTCTTCCTCCCCTCGATTTACCCAGGAGTGAAGTGGGAATTGCCGAGTGGGTCGGGCTTCACTCCCGGAGGGATTAGTCCGAGCCTAAAGTGGGCCATTGCCCGAAAGGTTTCGGGACACCCGCCGATGTCAAAAAATAAATAAAAAAAAAAAAATACTCCTGATAATATTAAGAAATAACAATAAGTACACATTCTAAACTATATGTGCAATTCTGTAAATTTATCTTACCCTAGCAATCATCGCCATATCAACCAATTTTGAATACTGGAAATTGTCAAAATTCTGCTGCCAAAAGGGAAAGTTATTTTGGTCTTTCACCCACACATCGATCTTTGTGATGAATTTATCCCGATTCGGACCCACAGGCCTTCCATCAACAATCCTTATCCGAAGCCTGTCTACCTCATTAGTTGGTCTAGGGATACCCTTTGCATTGCTCCTTGGTCTCTTTAGGCTAGAAGTAGATGATCATGCATGAAAAATAACAATAGAATTAATATACGATCATTTGTAATATAATATAAAAATAGCAAATTGTCTAAAAATGATAAGACTTTAATTTACCTCTAATAGAGGATATGTAACGGATGTATTGGACAAAACATTGGTATCAAACGGCTCCTGTGTATCTGCGTCTTCCAAACTCGGATGGTCTTGCATATCTCGTATAGGAGGATCCAATATAGGAGGATTCCGTGTCGAAGGATTCAATATAGGAAGATCCCGTGTCGGAGGATCCAATATAGGAGGATCCCGTGACGGAGGATCCCGTGACGGAGGATCCAATATAGGAGGATCCCGTGTTAGAGGATCCAATATAGGAGAATCTGCAATACGAGTACCCCCCACTCCCCCCACCCTCCCATGCCGACGCCACCTATCACGAAGTATTTATAGAAAAAAACTGCTACCTGTTACATGGACAAGGGAAATATAAAGTATGACAACATTACAATAAATAAGCCGTATACTAAAACTCCTCTTTCCTAGTGTTAACTACATAAAGGGAAATATACTCAGTCCACTAACTAATAAGGGCATTTTTTTGTAAAATCATGTTTTGTAAAGATACCCAGACCAATTTCAATGAAGCCACATCAGAATCTTTGAAGTTTCAAAGCCATCAGTTATATAGATTTGTGAATGAAACAGACAATGATAAGTAAGTATTTTCTGAGGTCATGAAACCCTTGAGAAAAAAAAGAGATTTAGGACTAAGCACTCATTGGCATACGATTGAATAGGAGACTGATCGTGATACCTATGATCAGCTTGTGAATCTTGTGATGGCCTTATCGATCGTTTGTACTCTACAATGGTCTGTTCAGTGTGTTATTCAAACCACGATTGAGAATTTGGGTCTGGGTTTGACCTAGAATAAAAACAAACTAGTTCGGGGGTTTAAGTTTTGGGGGAAAAAAACCATTTCGTTCGTTTTGGAAAAGAAATTAAAGAAAAAAGTTTAGAAATCCACATTTGATTCAACTAATTTGAGTCTTGTTTGATTGATTTGGAACTGTTTCCAGCAATTCAGATCAACCAAATTTCACCCCGCTTCGGGTTTTTATTTTTTAGTGTGTGCATGTGTGTGCAATGTGCTGCATCTAGGTGAAGTGCCCAACTATTTCAATGTGTTATGATATGAACGACCAATGTACTATGACGTCTGAAGAATAAAAAATCATTGTATAATTTTATGCTCCTCCTGCAAAACCAGAAACAAGAAAATAATCGTTTTCAACTATTTCAAAGTAGAACATGTACTAAGGCTTAATAGCAAATAAAGTTATATCAAGCTATTTAAATAATAATATTTCATATAGAGGCCAAAGTTCCCTTGTATGTGATGGAAAAACAGGGGGGTGTGCTCGTCAGTTGTTCTTACATCTACCCATTTTAGAAAAGTGCTTCATTTTATATTGTGAAGTGGCTCAACACTAGCATCATCTGCAATAGGGTCTATGTATCGTTAAGTTAATAAAAAATGACTCGATGGTATGTTATGATGCGTTCTTTTCATTTTCCCCCACTTAAAGGAAACAGAAATGATTTCCACTTACTTATATGTCCATTGACTTCATTTCCTTTCACTTGCTCTTCTGAAAGAAAAGAAATTAAGTGAGGAAACATGTTATTCAAGATAAAAGCTAACCGACATCTGTAAATCATGATTAGAACTAAAAAAGAAGCATTTGAGAGTATCGAAATTTGTAAATCATGATTAGGACTAATAAAGAAGCATTTGATAGAATAAAAATAAGCCGTAGCTTTTGGAATCCACTTGAATATTCTTAAAATTTTGATGTGAATTATAGAAGACCACATTGATAGAATAAAAATAACATCTCAAGTAAAGAACATCACAAGTCTTATCTGACTATTAATTACAAGGCTCCATGAAACCATCATCTAACCGATGAGAGATGAGATCTCATTTCTTACCCAATCCATATCATCATCACGATCCAATATAGAAGAAGTAAATTGAATAGGGATATCGTCATTATCATCCTGCTGATAAGGCTCATTATCTTGTTGGGACTATCTATCAATAACAGGCATGTTGTAATAGTTTCGTGGCTGCGTCTTCACTATGACATGCCATTTGGGATCTTTAATTTGTTTTATATAGAATACCTGCATAGCCTATGATGTTAATATATATGGTTGGTCACCGTATGCAGTGCGTGTAACATTTACACTTTTCATTCCCATTTTTTGCTTGTATCCGTTACAACGATTCTCGACATCAAATCATTTGCACTTGAATAACACAACCCGCATACTAGAATAACACACCTCCAAAATTTATTGAAGGATACCATAAAATGTTTCTGTATTGCTGGTAGCATCATCTCCTTTAACCTGAACACCGTAGTTTTGAGTTTTTCTACACAATTGAGACGCTTCTGTTGAAAATCTATAACCATTTACATTGTAGGTATCATAAATTTTCGCTTCACGATGAGGGCCCTTTGCAAGTAATTTGATTTCGTCACTTATGTCTGATTTCTCTACCTGTTTCAAATTATGATATATATATATATATATATATATATATATATATCATATAAGTATTAGAAAGCTTATTATAGTTTTAATGAAGTTAATATGAATGTTTACCATCTCTTTAAACTATTCAGCAAATTCGTTCATATGCTCCCGCTCAATGTTATTCACACCAGATCTCGTGATCTCCTCTACGTGCTGACTATAAACATAAAACATAGTACTCAGGCATTTAGATGAATTAAGAATATTATTTAATACAGTATGCTAAGTATTTAAACAAAACTTACTCAATGTATGGAAAGAGTTCCATGCAATTTTGTAGCACATAGAAGTGAGCCTGATTTATTTCAGCATTGGTAAGGAAGTACGTGCGGCCTCCTACTATCGAATGGCCGGTGGAGGAAAAAATAGACAAGGTTACTTCAAGATGTATCTGACCTCCATCAAAATTCCTTTTCGGCCGATTGAATCGGGTCTCGATACCACTAAGATACCTTAAACAGAATGTTAAACATTCTTCCGCGATATACCCTTCGGCAATAGAGCCTTCTGGATGAGCCTTATTCCTTACGTATGACTTGAGTGTACGTAAATACCTGATAAATAAATACTTCAATTAATTACGTCCATTATATAATGGTAAAAAACTAAATAGACTAACTATGATTGCGTAAATATATGGACTTGTTAAGTGATCCACCTCTTAATAAAATACATCCATCTGTATTTAACTGGTCCACCAAGCTTAGCCTCTACTGCTAGATGAATAGGGAGGTGCATCATAATAACGAATAATGCTGGCGAAAATATTCTCTCGAGCTTGCAAAGAGTCATAGCTATTTGGTTCTCAAGTTTTTCGAGGATGTCTAACCGCAACGCTTTCGAGCATAACTCCTTAAAAAAAATGCAAAGTTTAATTATAGCTTCAGATATGTTTTCTGGCATGAGGTCAAGTACTGCAATAGGCAAGAGTTGTTGTAATAACACATGACAATCATGACTCTTCAGACCTGAAATCTTCCACTCGTCGATCTTAACAGAACGGGATATGTTTGACGAATAGCCGTCCGAAAATCTTATGTCCATGACAAACTGACAAAATGCACGCTTCTCCTTTGCATTCATCGTATAGCATGTGGTTGACATTTTATACACATCCCGAGATTTTATTGGGTGCAGATTTTGCCTAACGCCCATATCTTCCAGGTCGAAACGAGCGTTTAAATTATCCTTTATTTTTTCTGCTATGTTCATCATTGTTCCGAGGATAATTTCACACACATTCTTCTCTATATGCATGACGTCGTGGTTGCGCTGCAACAAATTGCTGCTCCAATATGGCAATTCGAAAAAAAATACTTTTCTTCGTTCACCCTAAGTATTTTTCTCTAGATGTCCCTTTCCTTTTCTTCCCTGGTATTTTTTCGAATGTCACATATGGAAGGTGCTGTAACTGCTGCCTTACATCTACACCAGACAACTTTTTCGGTGGAGGCCTTCTATCTGGATTACCATCAAATGATGTTTTCAACAAGCGCCACCTATGATTAATTGGAAGGAATCTACGATGACCAAGTAACATTATTTTTTGCTACTTTTTAGTTGTCGTGACGTAGTTTCCTCGTTACATACCAGGCAAGCCATCTTAACCTTGGTGCTCCATCTGGATAGATTACCATAAACTGGAAAGTCATTAATTATCCACATCAAAGCGGCACACAATCGGAAGTTGTTCCTAGTGTATGCATCATATGTTTCAATGCTGACTTCCTACATATCCTTCAATTCCTTAAGTAAAGGCTGCATATATACATCAATTTCGTTTCCAAGAGCTCGAGGACCAGGAATAATCATTGACAATATAAAATTAGTCTGTTTCATGCAAACCCACGGTGGTAAATTATATGGAATGAGGACGACTGGCCATGTGCTGTAAGAAACACTCATGTTTCCGAATGGATTCATCCCGTCACTCGCTAGACCAAGTCTGATGTTTCATGAATCAGAAGCAAACTGCTCATGAAGTTGATCAAAATTCTTTCATGCCTCTGAGTCTGCTAGATGCCTCATTACACCATCATCAACACGTTGTTCATGATGTCATCACATATCTTTAGCTGTCTTTTCCGACATAAATAGTCATTGCAGTCTTGGCTTCAATGAAAAATAGCGTAGGGATTTGTCTGAGATTTTTTTATCATTCTCTTTCCATCTGTATTGACCATATATTGGACAATGGGTCTTTGAGGCATTATCCTTCCAGTACAGTATTCAATCATTTTTGCATGCATCTATTTTAATATAATCAAGGTCAAGGTCACGGATTATCTTCTGACACTTGTTGTAATCAGGAGGCAGTGTGTGACCATCAGGGAGAGCATCGGTAAGCAGCTCAAGCAGCATCTTAAATGATTTAATGCTCCAACCATTTAGACATTTTATGTGTAGTAGTTTAACAATTAATGACAATGTCGTAAATTTATTACAATCAGGGTATAGCTTCTGAGATGCATTATTAACAATTCTTGTATACCTATTTGTATCCGCATCTATCCGATCTTGACCATGTACAGCGGGTTCATCGTCCTTGTTATCTTCAAATGTACTTGGCAATCCAAAGGCAGCATCTATTAACCCATGCATGTCATCTGTTTCCGTTTCACTTTCAGTAGAATTTTGAGGTGGAACATAAGTTTCCTCATGCATCTTCCATGTTCTATAACTTGGTTCTATACCAAATTGAAATAAATCTACAATTACATCATCCCGTGATTGATATTGGACAGTTCTGTGGCGTTTACAAGGACAACGAATCATATCCCCAAGTGTTTCTCTGCTAAATAGATAGTCGACAAAATGATTGACTCCATTCCTATAATCCGCACTGGCTCTATTACTATCAACCCAACTCATATCCATAGCGTAAGGTTCCTTCAAATAAAATGAACATAAAAGTGTCAATCCATGCCAAAAATCAACATAAATGAATGGACCTAATAAAATAAGCAAATAGTCCATTATAACAAAACTAATTGCATTTAAAAATCTTGATGCTCCAACATTTTGAGATACTATCATTTTGGTTTTATGTTACTAATGATATAACTCCGTGCCTTAGCTTCTTCTTCTTGTATAAACGGAGTTTTTGAGTGAAATTAAAACATCTAGCATTCAAAACAATTCCATCTGGTGAAATTTGGTATGCGGAAATATGTGCATCAAAGTTTTGATGGCGAAAACGGGCAAAAAATCAGATCTCAGCAATCAACATACAAGACAATACAATCATTCTGAAGTATTGTTCAAAAACTCTGAAACTCAGACTCAAAAGTCAGCTGAGTAAAATCAATCAGACTCGGTCGAGTTTATCCAAACTGGTCCGACTCAGCCAACTCAAAATATGGCTGAGTCGAGTCGATTCAGGCTGACTCAACCTAGTTATACTAAGGCTTAAAACACTGCTTGCAAGTTAGACGTTCAGCGCAAAAACAAATAAGCTAGAGCCCGACAGTGAACACCTGGACACATCCAGTGTGGAATATTCTTGCAACACAAGGGATATAAATCTCAGCTTTCTCCCATAAACGAGATGACCCAATCATCAGGATCCTTACAAGGTCAATGCAGAAACGATGTTCAGAATCAATTGGTCCAGTCCAAATAAACTGTTGCAGTACCACTTTTTCTTAATTTTCCTTTAGCGCTCCCGAACAGATCCCAAGTATTTAGTGCTCTAGAACAGATCCCAAGTGTTTCAGAACAGAACCCATGCCACAATTCAGCTTGGAAACTATTCGAAACCATGCAAAAATTACATTATGAAACATGAACTCTTGCAAAAATTTTGTTTGGAGATGATTATAAACCATGCCTAATTAAGAAACGCTCGGTACAAAAGCAATATCCTGAAAGCTCATAAAATTGCTTGTGATTTTGCACATGACATAAATGACCACACATTGTATTCATAGATTTCACAGTCTCAGTCACATGGACATCAAAAAAAGGTGGCATCATAGGTGAGTTCACTAATAACAAATTCCTGATTCATTGCACAACCACCCAACACATTGTTATTGCACAATCTACTCATTCAATTCATACGCTATATTAATCATAAATTTGGCAATATCATGTCAATGTATTCTTGATATTTGACCACTCTATTTCAAAACACAATACGAGTATGAGAAATGTAATGGGACACTTTTTTTCTTCTAAACTTTTAAAAGATGTTGATACCGAAAGGTCTTACCAGTCTTGTAAATCGATATTCCACATAATTATAAATTCTTAAGTACTTGTTAAGAACTATTGGACCTATATTGCTGCAAGAGATGACTTTGGAGGAAATATTTGGCATAGATTAGAACAACTAATTAAAACCTCTAACATCAAAGATAAATTTGGCATAGATTAGAACAACTAATTAAAACTATCATAAGAGTCTAGTAAATATTTTTGGTCATATGGTGAATCCATCGACTCCAACAACTCCTATGGTATCTGCAATGGTGGTTGATTCCGTTAGAAGGCAATCTGGGTCATTAATAGCATCGACAACAACCCTATAGTTATCTTTACCCACATCTTTGTCATGTATGAGTTTTCCTTCTCCTACAATCACTCTTCCATTTGCTCTCTTTCATCGACTTGGTCAACATTGCGTTTGGCAAAATTTAACGCAATCTGGGTCATTTAAAGATTGGCCAATTTAACGCAATGGCAAAATTTTATCTCTTTCATCGGCTTGGTCAACATGTCTGCTACAATATCCTTTGTAAAGATTTCCTTCAAATGAACCTCAGCATCTTCCTCATTGTTGAACTCCTTTAATTTGTGAAATCGAATGTCAATGTGTTTAGTCCTTCCTTAAATGATGCATCTGATTCTTTGCAAGACTAATCAGGTGCATCATGCAAGGACTAAACACATTTGACATTTGGTTACACAAATTCAAGGAGCATTGGCATTTGGTTTTACAAATTCAAGGAGTTCAACAATGAGGAAGAGGACAATGTTCAATTGAAGAAAATCGCTACGAAGGATATGTTACAATATTAGTTTAACCTCGTACCTTGAACTAGCAGAATGCACGGGTTATAATGTTGGGATGCCTCTTGTTGTGATTAACCTAACTGCAATGATCGAGTCCACAGCGATCTGTGCACATTCCATAGATCAGTTCAATAAATTAAATAATCAATTTCACAAATAAACTAGGGTTTAAAAACTTACCCTCAACAACAGGAAAATAACCGGAAACAAAATCCCTTTGCGATCACGTCTCGATTGATAGAGGAAGAAGGGCCAAAAAAAACAGGGGAAAGGTATATACCTCAATGGAGAATGAACTCAGCAGTCGCGGCAAAAAAAAAAAAAAAAGAATCAAAATTTTAATTTAGCGCGGCAAAAAAATAACTGCATGTGAATCGATCACATTTATGGCACGATCGGGGAGAAATTCGGGGGCTATAAGCGGCGGCCAAACCGCCGATTAGATTCTCACCTTCGATCTGTAGCTGCGGAGCTCAGTTGCCCGCCGATTTCAACGGAATTGGCCACCGAATTTTGCGATGAAGCTTACCTGGCGATCGGATTTTGCGATGGAGTTGATCTGGCAACTGGATTTTGCGACGGAGCTGAGCTCGCCGCCGGAATAGGACTTTTACTTGCGGTAGTGCCCATCTCGCCACCGATTTAGACGATGAATTTGGGGCTTTCGCAGTCGGCCGCCGATAACAACGATTAAATATGGCGGAGACGAGAGGGCCGCCAATTTCGCCGCCGCATGTGCCCATTGTTGTTGTAGTGTTGTCGTTCAGCGCCTGGATCATCAACCTCTGGTCGCCAACTCATTGGTGGATCACCGTCGCAAGCCGGAGGAGCACCCAGAGTCGGTGGGTGGCCGATCAGCGCAGTGCACCCCACAAGACGCCGGCTTCTGGCCCCTTCATAAGATGTTCACTCGAGCCCCATAGTCCATCTTGCCGGTGCATCGCAGCTACGACCGCTTCTTGGTCGTCAGCTGCCTCCCGTCTCACCCTAAGTCGCCTTGCCACCGGGATTTGATCGGTGGGCATGCTGCTCATCATCGACGCAAAAAAATTATAAAAAGAATTCTTGCCCAAAACCGATGTCGATCATCGGACAAATATTGAACAAGATCGATGTGTCAAACAATTAAATTTCTTTCTCGATTAGAACATGGCCTAGATGGCTCTGACACCACATGTAATGGTTGTATTACTCCATCACAATATCTATGTTTGTTCTAGATCAAGAAAGGTGGATTAAGCATTCGTGCTTCGCGCAAGGATGATCACTTCCTGAGAGCTAGTATAGTCTTCTCCCTGCCTCCCATTTCTCGATGGGGATCTTATGTGCGTGGAGGGAATGGAGGGGCATTCCCTTGATTATATAGGCAATTAGCAGCTCTAATTAATGATCATTGTCAGGCAAAAATCTCGCTTGGCGTCTTTGGCGACCTGCAAGAACCGAAAGAGATGAGAACGACTGGTTCCCTATGGAACGCACACCCTCCGACGATCAAGTCAGTGAAGGTTCGAAAGGGAGGTCAAAAACTTCAGATGATTCTGAGTTTCAGAAATCAAAACTTGTACTTAGGAGCCTTGGGTGGTACCTTTTATAGCATTTTGCCGAACATAGGGGGCTGACATGTACTTGCCCTTCTCTGCATCCTCGTGCTAGCCCACGAGCGTCCTTGAATGGCTTTCTCGTCTTGCGGCCAGATGGCGACTCAGGATGGAGGGGAATTGCACCAGTCTTGTCAAATGGTGAACAAAGTGAACTTGGCTCACAAATGCCCACATAGTTCATTGAGGGTGCTAACATATATCAACTTAGCGCCGCCTCATTGTACAAGTTGGCCGAGATGAGGAAAAATGAGGTAGTATGTCTGTTCTTGGGCGAGCTATATCTTCGAGCATATACGTGTCCGAGGGAGAGCTATCTGTGAGCGCGCAGGTGCGAACTATCCGTGTGTATTTGAGCACCGGCTGACCGGGGCGGTGTTGATCTTATTCAAATCTGATCCTCAACCTTAAGCTTCCCCAAGAAATGGAGGTCGACACATATCAGGCGAGGGGAGGACGGCGAGCTGGCCGCTGGCAACGTGGACATCCTTCTCGGTTTCCTGAAAAAATGTGATCTCCCTCACCTGCGAGCTGGCTGCTAGCGACGTGGACATCCTTCTCAGTTTCCTAGAGACATGGCGATCTCCCTTGGGCCTCGACTGTGAGCTGGCTGCTGGCGACACGGACATCTTAGCGTGCAGGGTGTCTGTCATTGCACTTATTCAAGCTATCTTATCAAATTCGTAGGGTGACCTCAAATATCTAGATAGCGAGCTGGTGCTATTTTTCGGGCACCATCGATCGCCACCCATCAATCAGATCATAGGATTAAGAGAGACCGTACACCAGAAATGATAGTCACCATCCTTGACAATTCAAATTTCAAAAGTACGTAACCTTTAGAATCCCAACATGATCACACTGCCATAATGGACCGGATCATTATCCTTATCTTCTCACAATAACCCAATCCGACATTAGAAAATCGAAAGAGCGGATTAGGCTGAATCATATGAGATCATGTTAGAACACACATGTACTTTTGGGAAATAAAATTCTCGAGAAAGCAGTTAAAATTATATTGGCCTTAATTCATATTCTTAGATAAATAGGTCCAGCGCGTAGCCAACAACGGCCCAATAGGGGCATTGAGATTTTTTTTTTAAAAAAAAGAGTAATGCTATTTGTACAATCTCCATCAACAAACACAATGACAATCTAGACCAATGAAGTGGAGGTAGGCTTAGTGCATCTGCATCGGCATTCACACTGAGCACTAGGCCCGGCCCCCACTTCTTGGGTCTGGTTTGTCAAAAAAAAAAAACAGTAAATATAGTACACTTCCCCCATGAAGTTTAGCTCAAAGACACTTAACCCCCATATACTTTAAAAACTACATTTTACCCTCTTCAATTCAGTTTGATCAGATAAAGATTACCAAATGAGTAAATTAAGTAGTTGACAAAAGGGTGTGTTGTACTAACATTTCAAACTTTAGGGAACCATTTAAAACAAAATAAACTAAAGGGTTTAAGTGTTTTTGAGCTAATTTTAAGTAGGTAAAGTATAATTTACCCAAAAAAAAAAATCGGCATTCGCCTCTCTCGTTCGTCCCACGACTACCTCGCGGTAGCCTTGCACAATCACATGGCTCGAATTGTATTCTTCAACACTCCATCCCTGTTCACTCCAGCCATCCTCTACCCGAAACCCACGGCCAGCGACACGACCGGCAAGTGCGGCCCGCCTATAGCACCGGCTACCTAATGGGGCTTCTTTATGTAGAACGGGGCTCCCCTAAAGATAAATTTTTTAGGATAAGGGGAGCCCCGTTCTACAGGCCCCATTAGGTGGCAACCATCCAACGGCTTACCAATTTTATGTGAAAACAAAACCAAAATGAAATACCTTTATTGCCCTCAAGAGCATGATACATACTGCCTCATTCCTTTCACATTTTTAAATAATACTTTTTGGGATTTGAGTTTTCACTTTAAAAAATTCATAACTTTTCTTGTCTATATATCAAAATTTTATAAAATTTGTATTTTTGGAATCTCCTCATGGAACTCTACAAAACTATACCCATATTACCTATGAAATTCTAAGAAAAAAATTTGGATATAAGATTACCCTAAGGTTGTAAAAAAAATCCATCGATCCAAGCCTAACCCAACCCGATAAACGGCCCGACTCGGCCGGTCCCGAACACACCATTGGCCGGGCTGGGGCTGCCACCTTGAGCCCGCAGCCCGGCCCGATTGTTATAAAAAACTGAAAAGGTCACTTTTGAATCTTGGTTTCACATTAACTGAATAAATGTCACTTACAAAAGCAAATGTCACGTAAAACTGATAGTTGCAAAATCAAAAGACACTTTATCGAACACAAATTGCAGATAAAAGTTTCTTAATTTTACAACTGTCAAAAACTGACAATATCACTTTCGAAATCTTCGTTTCACGTTAATTGATTAAATGCCACTTCCAAAAGCAAATGTCACATAAGAAATGATACTTGCAAAATATGAAGACACTTTAATAGGAGATATTTTCAGTTTGTGACAGTTGTAAAAGTAAGAGAAACTTTTATCGATATTTTGTGTCCGATAAAAAGTGTCACTTGATTTTGCAACTGTCACTTTTATGTGGCATTTGCTTTTGTAAGTGACATTTAATCAGTTAACGTGAAACCAGTATTTTAAAAGTGATATTTTTAGTTTTTTTATAACAATTGGGGCAGGCTGCGGACTCAAGGTAGCAGCCCGAGCCCAGCCCATGGTGTGTTTGAGCCGGACCGGGTCAGGCCGTTGATCGGGCTAGGCCGAGCTCGGGCCGATATGTTTTTTTTACAATCCTAAGATAGTCTTATATCGAAAAAAAATTCTTAGAATTTCATAGGTAATATGGATCTACTTTTGTAGAGTTTGATTAGTAGATTCCAAAAATATAAACTTTTCATAATTTCAATGAGTATACAAGAAGTTAAGGTTTTTTAAAATGAAAAACACAACTCACAAATAAAACAAACAGCTTATTTTTTAATCTTTTTAAAAGCTGAAGGTAAGACAAACCAAGGTTATAAGGGTCTGGTTTGAATTGTCACTTCAAAGGGCTTTGTTGGGGCCTATAGAAGATGAGATCTAAATCATTTTCCTTAATAGAAATGTTGTTCAATTCGAAGGTTTTTTCGATTTTGCCAGCCCGATTGACGTGGCAGTGTTCAACTGGTGCAGTTAAAGATTTTAAAATTGCTAGTAGGTTTCAACCACCAGTTACACGCTGCCACGTCAATCGAGCTGGCGAAATCGGGACAAACCTTTGGGCTGAATCGCATTTCTCTTTCCTTAAACTAGTGGGTTCAGACAAAGTGCCTCTTCTCCAAATCCCCAAATCCTTAAAAGTGCCCCCTTCTTCAAATCCCCAAATCCTTAACTCTAGAGTGCGTAGAGGTGGACCAATATCCCCAAATCCATAAATATGTCAAGAAGGAGGGCATAGTTTCTTTTGGTTAAGCATGAAGTGGGCTAAAATCCAGAAAACCCCGAATCCCCAAATATGACATTCACGAACGAAGGAGGAAGAGAAAGAGGGCTTAACTTGAAAAGTTTGTTTGACTACAAACTTCAGAACCCAGTTCTCCATTGGGGGAAGACTGGCGCTTATCAACTCAGTTCTATCCACTATCCCTTCCGACTTCTTCTCTTTTTACTCCCTTCGAACTTGGGTCATTCGGCAAATTGACAAATTTCACAGGTCGTTTCTATGGCGAGGTGCGACAGGAAATTCAGGTTCCTACCCTCTGATGAACTGGAAGATGACGTGCAAGTCCAAGGCCCAAGGTGGACTCGGCATACTTGACCTGAAGGACTTCAATCAAGCGATGCTTGGAAAATTATGGTGGCGCCTACAGCAATCTGTGGGAGACTACTGGAGTGAGATCGTGAAAAACAGGTACTTAAGACAATTTTCTCCGCTCCATGTGAGATCTCGTACTTCCAGAACAATCTCCAATTTCTGGAAAGGCATTGCAAAGATCCCCTCGATCTATCGATGCGAGAATAGTCTCTCGGCTGGGAATGGAATTAAGATCAGATTTTGGGAAGACATATGGTTAGGGGATCTTCCACTCCGGACAGTTTTTTCGTAGCTTTTCGCTTTAGCTCCTTCAAAGATAAGTACGGTTAGATCTCAAGCCATCGTTAAAGGAACTAACACTACTTGGAGGCCGCGTTTCAATGGACCCTTCCCGACATAGCTTATTCCGCAGCTGGGCGAGCTTCTTCGCATCCTTCAGCCGATCTCTCTCACGGAAGACCCTGACATGGTAGGCCGATGGACGGCGAACGATAAGTTCACAGTGGCCTCCTTCTATAGATTTATCAACTTTGGGGGGATTAATTGTCTGCTAGCGAGAAAAATTTGGAAGATGAAATGCCCTCTCAAGGCTAGAATCTTTATGAGATTTGCTAAGGGAGACAAGATCCTCACGAAGATCAATCTCCTCAAGAGAAACCACCCGGCAATTCCAAACACTCTCTGTCCACTCTGCGGGCAGGTAGACGAGGCACCTAATCACCTTCTAATCAGATGTTCTTACGCTAGGCGCATCTAGTTATCCTTTAGATCTATCCTCGGTATCAGGTTTCATCCTACATCACTATAGACCCTTTGGGGAGCATGGTTGAACAAACGGATCAAGCCGGCGCTACGAGGCGGTTGGGATATTACGACTACAGCTATCTACTGGGGAATTTGGCTAGAACGTAACAAGAGGATTTTTCAAACCAAATTCAGCACGTCGGAGCGGCTAACCTGCGACATCAAATTGATGATTTTTCTCTAGGCCTCTCATCTTATTCCTAGGTTGAAGTGTTTTCGTCTGAGATTGTCCTCTTAGTTTTCTTCTCAGCCTCGGTAGTACAGTCTACTACAGAGATTGCCTGTTTTTTTTGTACTTACTCTTTATTTTAATTAACTGGTAGGGGTCTAGGCCAACCCCCCTCCCATTCACTGAGAGGGATTTCTCAATGTCCTAGAAAGGGAGCCTCTCAAAGTCACCAAAACGGAGCAACTGGCGCAACTCTGATGGGTAAACCTAAAAGTAAAACCATCAAAAACCATAAATCCATTAATTTATCAAAAATGATTTTGGCAACCCGAAAAGTCTGAAAATCTGCCAAACCATGGTTTTGAACTAAAAGGTTTAAGCCGTCCCTCAATGGCATTGAGGGACTAACCACTTTTAGCTTTACTTCTTCCTCCCGGCCCACTCTGATCTTTTTTGGTATTCAAAGGGGGAGATCACAAGATCTCCTGCAGGTGCCACAGCTTAGCACGAGCAGAACAACCAACATCCCGGCAACAGCTGTCCCTGCCGGTGGAAACCCAGCCCATCCAAGGCCGAAGAAAGCGTCACACCAACGCACAACTAGACGCCACACTAGCGCACGAATAAAACCAAAAAAAAGAAGAAACAAACTAACCACTCCGACCACCAGCGGAGAACACGTCCACCGGCAAACTACGACCACAAAAAAAATCCAAAAAACATGGCGAACCTCCGCCATCCCCACTAGCAGCTCGGCCAAGAAAATGGAAAACAACAGCATACCCATCGCCATCGAACTCCGTCGCCACAGCACCTTCGAGAGCTGCGTCACCGGCCTGCAAAGGCCGATCTGGAAAACCACCATTTCCAACTGGAAAATTGGGGCCAGATTTGCTCCTCCGCCCGCTCCGATGAGTAAAACACTCCAGGACTTGAGAGAGCTGTCGATCGAAGCGAGGGCCGCTGCTCGTCACCGTCTCAACGAACACAAAAAGTCCGGCCGCCGGAAATCCTCTATCTACACTAGGGGTTGAAAGGGGCCAGATTCAGCCCCGGAAAGCACCACAATCGAGATCCCGACCTCTCGGGAGCTATCGCCGTTGACTGAGGAGGCCAAGAGGAGGCACCGAAACTCCGATCTGTAGCCACCCTCCTCTTCATTTTTTCTCTCCAGCCTTCCCTAGCTAGCCTACCTCATCTCTGGTTCCAATGGCAATTATAACCGCCTCCTCAAGTGTAAACGGAGGCATCGAGATCTGACGACGGAGATGGCAACAACGGATCAAAACAAGGAAGGGGAGGTGGGTCGGATCGGATCAAGAAGACGAGCACGAGTAGGGAGAGGAGAAGAGGGTAAGGTACCCAAATTGGATTGTGTTTCTTCTCCCGTCGGTCATGATCATCATGCAACTCCTTTGATTGTTAATGGAAAGGGCTTACATACCAATGTTGCCAATGATGTAATGCACAACAATCAGCTTTTGAATCTCTATCTTCCAAACATTAGTTACAGATCAACTGCACACATTCAAGACTTCCAGAGCCCAGTAATGTTGTGCCGGAATGATTTGGAAGATTCAAAACTTGTTTTTTTTTTGGTATTTCAAAGGGGGAGGTCACCGGACCTCCGAGAGGCGCCACAGGCGCAAGCAAGAAACAACCGCAGACCGGTGGAATGACATGCCCCTAGGCTGGCACAACACCACCACAACCACCCACAAGAGGGGGAGGTACACCACCATGTCGCACACAGGCAGAAAAACAACCCGCACTCCGAAAAAGCACGACCGACGACCTCCCCGACCGCCGATGGTGGAAAAGAACCAGAAACAAAAAAAAAAAGAGAGAGAGAGAGAAGAAAGCCAACCCATAGTCACCATGACTCAAAAAGGTGTCAAAAAATCCAAATCCAACGCCGGATCTCGCCTCCCTCGGCTCCGGCGAGGTTGAAAGCCACTCTGCGGCCTCGATCTCCACGAACCAACCTCCAACGCCTCGTATCGCCGGGATCCACCACCGCATAGAGGAGGGTCTGGAAAAGCCCACAGCGGACGCCAGTCGGGGTCCAGAAACACCACACCACTCACAAATCGGCCGAGAAACCCTTGATCCGCCAACGAAGAGCATCGATCTAAGAAGGAAGCTGCATCGCGACTCCACTCTGTCGATCCGAGGAGGAGGATGCCCTTATGTACAGGGAGAGGGCAAGGGGACAGATCCGACCCCCGGAAGATGTCGACCACGATCTGGCCTCCCCGGAGCCGCCAGAGGCGACCAACGAGGCCAAGAGGGGAGGCTCTCAAACCCCAAGTGGCTCGGTGAGAAAGAAACGAGATTCCTGACTTGGTGGGAAGGAAACGAGATTCAAAACTTAAAACAAAGGTATTTGCTAACAACAACATAATAAACCTAGTATTCTGCCAACTTGACGTGGCATGACCGAGGAATCGTACTCAGCCGAAGCAGCAGGTAAAGAGAATGATCGTTGTGATTATGGTACCACATCAAGTTGGCGAAATGGTTTGGCAGAATAACGTTTTCCCATGAATAGAGGTATCTAGCTCGACTACCGGTGTGGACACTATGGAGCAAACTTTTCCTCAAGACCGTTGTGTCTTGTTTATGCATGCAAATCCTGGTCATTGATGTCATGCCCATGAGACTATGGAATTTACTAAATATTAATTATGCCACCTTCCCCGTTTCGATCTATGGACCACAATGCTATTGATTTGATTGTACGATGATGCGTACTATGCACGATGGGAGAACGATTTTGTTCCAACCTCCTTAAAGAGATTGGAGCATCCCGCTCTCTCTAATTGGTCCATCTTGAGGGCTTTTGGTCATTTCACCATGATAAATAGTATGAAATGACAAACCTACCCTTGGAATGGACCAATGAGAGAGAGCGGGACGCTCCAACATCTTTAAGGAGGTTGGAACAAAATCGTACTCGTGCGGTGGTGGGGATGATCACCATACTTTTTTTTTTGGAAAACAGATTGCACTATCTTCCGTGAAGCTTGGACGAAAACGGCGCCTTCACGAAAAGGGGAGCACTGTAAGAGAGATAGAGTGAGGTGGGCTACTCAGAATCAAGTTCTGTAAACGCTTATGAGCTCTTGGAATCATTCCGCTCATTTTAAGATCCATATTCAATATGTTCTGAGCTATATTTTAGTATTTATCAAAATACCCCTATGGTCCCTTAACATATGTAAATTAGGTTCTTAGGCTTCGAACTTACGCTCCATCATGCCACTTCGCATCCAACGTGTTCAACTAGGTCGGGGACACAATTCCTATACACAATGACAAGTGGAACCTTCAAGGTTCAGGATCTTTAGCTCCAACCGGATCCCTGATTAACTATTCCAGTGACACACCGAAAGTTCCGCTAATCAGTCCTAATCCGGTTAACCCGCGTAGATACCCAGAGTGCGACGTGAGTTGAAATATAGTGATCCTAAACTTATGTTACTCCCTCATAATCATGTTCTCTACTATACTCTGATAATCTTAGTCCTTCCTATTGCTAGTGACATGATTCGACTTGGGCAGTGGGAAGCACCGTCAGAACCCAATCGATCATCTGATTAGGATTTGATACTTGTCATCTATAACACCATATACATTTCGATACTATGCCTAGTATCCAGAACGTCGTCAGTCATACAACAACCACCAAGCCTGGATTAATTGTGTGGATAAATTGACTCATCAAAACGCATATATCCAATATTGGACGTCGGATAACCTGTAGGGATTGTATTCCACTCTAGCGCCAGCAAGGTAACCCAATGTACCGTGTTATTGGACTATGGAGGGTCCACACATGTTGGCACATCAAAGCACCACACAACTGGTTGGCTCAATGTACATGGCCCCTCAGGGTTTTAGGATAGATTATCTATAGTAGTAAGATGATTCATGCACCAGTGTCTAAATCACTGATCTGTCCACCGTCTTAGTTCCTGTTCATCACAATCATCGTGTTTGGTCAGGTGAATAAGAATCTCATATTTCCGTAGTGGAGACTTCACCACATCCTTTACCTACCAATAGCTTATTCCCGGTGAAGCGACTGGCCCCACCAAAATTGTGAACTAGATCTAAGTCTACACAGAACTGGTCTACTGGATCTCCCAAGCATGGACCCAATATGCATCTCAGTGGCCTATTGTGTTCCCTAGGATCCTTTATTATATAGGAATTATCATACACTAAAACTGTATTCTAATTAAAGTAATAACCAAAGTCATCTTTATTAATGTTAATACAGAAAATTCACGCTCAGGACATATAAGCTACAATAATCTTCCACTTGGCCTAGCAAGGAATGACAGTCTTAACTCCCATAGTATCCACGTGTTTCTCAAAAGCCTTGGTCGATAATGCCTTTGTGAAAGGGTCCGTCATGTTATTTACAGGCACCACCTAAGTCACTGTAACCTCCCCTCGCTTCTGTAAGTCCTAAATAATATAATATTTTTGCTCAATGTGCTTACTTTTCTAGTGATATCTTCGATCCTTAGATTATGCTACTGTTTCACTATTATCGTAATAAAGGACAATAGGGTCTTGAGCTCCTGGTACACATCCTAAGTTTGTCAAGAACTTCCTAAGCCACACCGCCTCCTTGGCCGTCGCGCACGCCGCAACGTACCACTACAAAAAAAAAACAGTTTTTACCGATGGAAAATATCCGTCGGTAATATTAATTTTCCGTCGATAATGATTTATAGCGACGGAAGATATTTTCGTCGCTAGTCTGTCGGTAAAAAAGGCGTCGGGAAAAAGATGCGACGGACTAAATTGTTCCATCGGTAATAATACTTAATACCGATGGTAATATGTTAGCCGTCGGTAATATATAAATACTTAATTAAAAATATAATATATTATTACCGATGGATAATCATCATCCGTTGGTAATATATAACCTTATTACCGACGGCCACTAGTTTTACCGTCGGTAATTATATATATATTACCAACGGACATGTGTTTTATCGTCAGTAATTATATATATATTACCGACGGATTTGTATTATCCGTCGAAAATTGATTAATAATTTAAAAAAAATTAAAAAGATTATTGCCGATGGAAGATTTAATTTTCGTCGGTAAAAAGTATGTTTTTTTTAATAAAATTACCGAAATAATGTTATTTAATTCCTGTGATTTACAACAATACCATAATATATTACCACAATTTATCAAATATTACCACAATTTATAAAATATTACCGCAAATTATCAAATATTACCTAAATTTATAAAATATTATCGTAAATTATCAAATATAACCACAATACTCGACAATTATAGACAAGAACAAAAAATAACCACATATTACAAAATAATTTTTACACAATCCAAAACTGAGAGAATCTGCGTGCCCTATCTCAACCACCCCACGCGGTCCGGCACCAACGTTGGTGCTCTCATCCCCTAACGTCGCCCGGCTCCTGCAATTAAGATGTATTTGTTAAAAAAATAGTTTATACCTATAACTGAGTCTAAGCGTTAAAAAATCATAAGTTAGCGTGTTTCGGATTTGAAATAGATTTGGATTCGATCGAATCGGTATCCGATAATTCATACTTAGAATTATTTCGTATTTCGAAGTTGCGAGCAAGTTCTAATTGGATATTTTAATAATTTACGCTCTGATTGACCAATTTAGAGTCTAAGAGTTAAAAAATCATAAGTTAGCCTGTTTCGGATTTGAAATAGGTTTGGATTCGATCGAATCGTCATCGGATTGGCATCCGATAATTTGTACTTGGAATTATTTCATATTTCGGAGTTGCGAGTGAGTTCTAAGTGGATATTTTAATAATTTACCCTCCGATTGACCAATTTAGAGTTTAAGCGTTGAAAAATCATAAGTTAGCGTGTTTCGGATTTGAAATAGGTTTGGATTCGATCAGATCGGCATCTGATAATTCATACTTAGAATTATTTCGTATTTTGAAGTTGCGAGCGAGCTAATTGGATATTTTAACAATTTACGCTCCGATTGACCAATTTAGAGTCTAAGCGTTAAAAAATCATAAGTTAGCGTGTTTCGGATTTGAAATAGGTTTGGATTCGATCGAATCATCATCGGATCGACATCCGATAATTTGTACTTGGAATTATTTCGTATTTCGGAGTTGCGAGCGAGTTCTAATTGGATATTTTAATAATTTATCCTCCGATTGACCAATTTAGAGTTTAAGCGTTGAAAAATCATAAGATAGCGTGTTTCGGATTTGAAATAGGTTTGAATTCGATCGGATCGGCATCCGATAATTCATACTTAGAATTATTTCGTATTTCGAAGTTGCAAGCGAGTTCTAATTGGATATTTTAACAATTTACGCTCCGATTGACCAATTTAGAGTCTAAGCATTAAAAAATCATAAGTTAGCGTGTTTCGGATTTGAAATAGGTTTGGATTCGATCGAATCGGCATCGGATCGGCATCCGATAATTCGTACTTGGAATTATTTCATATTTCGGAGTTGCGAGCGAGTTCTAATTCGATATTTTAATAATTTGCCCTTCGATTGACCAATTTAGAGTTTAAGCGTTGAAAAATCATAAGTTAGCGTGTTTCGGATTTGAAATAGGTTTGGATTCGATCGGATCGGCATCCGATAATTCATACTTAGAATTATTTCGTATTTCGAAGTTGTGAATGAATTCTTATTGGATATTTTAACAATTTACGCTCCGATTGACCAATTTAGAGTCTAAGCGTTAAAAAATCATAAGTTAGCGTGTTTCGGATTTAAAATAGGTTTGGATTCGATCGAATCGTCATCGGATAGGCATTCGATAATTTGTACTTGAAATTATTTCGTATTTCAGAGTTGCGAGCGAGTTCTAATTGGATATTTTAATAATTTACCCTCCGATTGACCAATTTAGAGTTTAAGCATTGAAAAATCATAAGTTAGCGTGTTTCGGATTTGAAATAGGTTTAGATTTGATCGGATCGTCATCCGATAATTCATACTTAGAATTATTTCGTATTTCGAAGTTGCGAGCGAGTTCTAATTAGATATTTTAACAATTTACGCTCCGATTGACCAATTTAGAGTCTAAGCGTTAAAAAATCATAAGTAAGCGTGTTTTGGATTTGAAATAGGTTTGGATTCGATCGAATCGTCATCGGATCGGCATCCGATAATTCGTACTTAGAATTATTTCATATTTCGAAGTTGCGAGCGAGTTCTAATTGGATATTTTAATAATTTACCCTCTGATTGACCAATTTAGAGTTTAAGCGTTGAAAAAACATAAGTTAGCGTGTTTCGGATTTGAAATAGGTTTGGATTCGATTGGATCGGCATCCGATAATTCATACTAAGAATTATTTCGTATTTCGAAGTTGCGAGCGAGTTCTAATTGGATATTTTAACAATTTACGCTCCGATTGACCAATTTAGAGTCTAAGCGTTAAAAAATCATAAGTTAGCATGTTTCGGATTTGAAATAGGTTTGGATTCGATCGAAACGTCATCTTATCGGCATCCGATAATTCTTACTTGGAATTATTTCGTATTTCGGAGTTGCGAGCGAGTTCTAATTGGATATTTTAATAATTTACCCTCCGATTGACCAATTTAGAGTTTAAGCGTTGAAAAATCATAAAATAGCGTGTTTTGGATTTGAAATAGATTTGGATTCGATCGGATCGGCATTCGATAATTCATACTTAGAATTATTTCGTATTTCGAAGTTGCGAGCGAGTTCTAATTGGATATTTTAACAATTTATGCTCCGATTGACCAATTTAGAGTCTAAGCGTTAAAAAATCATAAGTTAGCGTGTTTCGGATTTGAAATAGGTTTGGATTCGATCGAATCGTCATCGGATCAGTATCCGATAATTCGTACTTGGAATTATTTTGTATTTTTGAGTTGCGAGCGAGTTCTAATTGGATATTTTAATAATTTACCCTTCGATTGACCAATTTAGAGTTTAAGCTTTGAAAAATCATAAGTTAGCGTGTTTCGGATTTGAAATAGGTTTGGATTCGATCGGATCGGCATCCAATAATTCATACTTAAAATTATTTCGTATTTCGAAGTTGCGAGTGAGTTCTAATTGGATATTTTAACAATTTACGTTCTGATTGACCAATTTAGAGTCTAAGCGTTAAAAAATCATAAGTTAGAGTGTTTCAGATTTGAAATAGGTTTGGATTCGATCGAATCGGCATCGGATCGGCATCCGATAATTCGTACTTGGAATTATTTTGTATTTCGGAGTTGCGAGTGAGTTCTAATTGGATATTTTAATAATTTACCCTCCGATTGACCAATTTAGAGTTTAAGCATTGAAAAATCATAAGCTAGCGTGTTTCGGATTTGCAATAGGCTTGGATTCGATCAAATCGTCATCAGATCGTCATCCGATAAATCGTACTTTGAATTATTTCGTATTTTGGAGTTGCGAGCGAGTTGTAATTGGTTATTTTAACAATTTACGCTACGATTGACCAATTTAGAATCTAAGCGTTGAAAAACCATAAGTTAGCGTGTTTCGAATTTGAAATAGATTTGGATTCGATCGGATCGGCATCCGATAATTCGTACTTGGAATTATTTCGTATTTCGGACATTCGAGCGAGTTCTAATTGGATATCTTACCAATTTATGCTCCGATTGACCAATTTATGCTCCGATTGACCAATTTAGAGTCTAAGCATTGAAAAATCATAAGTTAGCGTGTTTCAGATTTGAAATAGGTTTGGATTCGATTGGATCGTCATCGGATCGACATCCGATAATTCGTACTTGGAATTATTTTGTATTTCGGACTTGCGAGCGAGTTATAATTGGATATTTTAACAAATTACTCTCCGATTGACCAATTTAGAGTCTAAGCGTTTAAAAATCATCAGTTAACGTGTTTTGGATTTGAAATAGGTTTGGATTTGATCGAATCATCATCGGATCGGCATCCGATAATTTGTACTTGGAATTATTTTATATTTCGGAGTTACGAGTGAGTTCTAATTGAATATTTTAATAATTTACCCTCCGATTGACCAATTTAGAGTCTAAGCGTTGAAAAATCATAAGTTAGCGTGTTTTAGAATTGAAATAGGTTGGATTCGATCGGATCGGCATCCGATAATTCGTACTTGGAATTATTTCGTATTTCGGACTTACGAGCGAGTTCTAATTGGATATTTTAACAATTTACCCTCTGATTGACCAATTTAGAGTCTAAGCGTTGAAAAATCATAAGTTAGCGTGTTTCGGATTTGAAATAGGTTTGGATTCGATCGGATTGTTATCGGATCGGCATCCGATAATTCGTACTTAGAATTATTCCGTATTTCGGACTTGCGAGCGAGTTCTAATTGGATATTTTAACAATTTACGATCCGATTGACCGATTTAGAGTCTAAGTGTTGGAAAATCATAAGTTAGCATGTTTCGGATTTGAAATAGGTTTGGATTCGATCAGATAGTCATCGGATCGGCATCCGATAATTCATACTAGGAATTATTTCGTATTTCGGACTTGCGAACTAGTTCTAAATGAATATTTTATCAATTTACGCTCCGATTGACCAATTTACGCTCCGATAGACCAATTTAGAGTCTAAGCGTTAAAAAATCATAAGTTAGCGTGTTTAGGATTTGAAATAGATTTGGATTCGATCGGATCGTCATCGGATCGGCATCCGATAATTCGTACTTGGAATTATTTCGTATTTCGGACTTGCGAGCGTGTTCTATTAAGAAATTTTAACAATTTATGATCCGATTGACCGATTTAGTGTCTAAGTGTTGGAAAATCATGAGTTAGCGTGTTTCGGATTTGAAATAAGTTTGGATTCGATCGGATCGTCATCGGATCGGTATCCGATAATTCATACTTGGAATTATTCTGTATTTCGTACTTGAGAGTGAGTTATAATTGGATATTTGAACAATTTACGCTCCGATTGACCGATTTAGAGTCTAAGTGTTGAAAAATCATAAGTTAGCGTGTTTCGGATTTGAAATATGTTTGAATTCGATCGGATCAGCATCGGATCGGCATCCGATAATTTGTACTTGGAATTATTCTATATTTCGGACTTGCGAGCGAGTTCTAATTAGAAATTTTAACAATTTACTATCCGATTGACCGATTTAGAGTCTAAGCGTTGGAAAATCATAAGTTAGTGTGTTTCGGATTTGAAATAGGTTTGGATTCGATCGAATAGTCATTGGATCGGCATCCGATAATTTGTACATGGAATTATTCCATATTTCGAACTTGCGAGCGAGTTATAATTGAATATTTTAACAATTTACGATCTGATTGACCGATTTAGAGTCTAAGTGTAGAAAAATCATAAGTTATCGTGTTTCGGAATTGAAATAGGTTTGGATTCGATTGGATCGACATCGGATCGGCATCCGATAATTCGTACTTGGAATTATTCTGTATTTCGGACTTGTGAGCGAGTTCTAATTGGATATTTTAAAAATTTACGATCCGATTGACCGATTTAGAGTCTAAGCGTTGGAAAATCATAAGTTAGCGTGTTTCGGATTTGAAATAGGTTTGGATTCGATCGGATAGTCATCGGATCGACATCCGATAATTTGTACGTGGAATTATTCCGTATATCGGACTTGCGAGCGAGTTCTAATTAGATATTTTAATAATTTACGATCCGATTGACCGATTTAGAGTCTAAGTGTTGGAAAATCATAAGTTAGCGTGTTTCAAATTTGAAATAGGTTTGGATTCGATCGGATCGTTATCGGATCGGCATCCGATAATTCGTACTTGAAATTATTCTGTATTTCGGACTTACGAGCGTGTTCTAATTAGATATTTGAACAATTTACGATCCGATTGGCCGATTTAGTGTCTAAGTGTTGGAAAATCATAAGTTAGCGTGTTTCAGATTTGAAATAGGTTTGAATTCGATCGGATCGTCATCGGATCAGATTCCGATAATTCGTACTTGGAATTATTCCGTATTTCAGAATTGTGAGCGAGTTCTAATTGGATATTTTAACAATTTACGATCCGATTGACCGATTTAGAATCTAAGTGTTGGAAAATCATAAGTTAGTGTGTTTCGAATTTGAAATAGATTTGGATTCGATCGGATCATCATCGAATCGGCATCCAATAATTCGTACTTGGAATTATTCCATATTTTGGACTTGCGAGTGAGTTCTAATTGGATATTTTAATAATTTACGCTTCGATTAACCGATTTAGAGTCTAAGTGTTGGAAAACCATAAACTAGCGTGTTTCGGATTTGAAATAGGTTTGAATTCGATCGGATCGGCATCCGATAATTGTACTTGGAATTATTCCGTATTTCGAACTTGCGAGCAAGTTCTAATTGGAAATTTTTACAATTTACTATCTGATTGACCGATTTAGAGTCTAAGCATTGGAAAATCATAAGTTAGCATGTTTCGGATTTGAAATAGGTTTGGATTCGATCGGATAGTCATCGGATCGGCATCCGATAATTCGTACATACAATTATTCTGTATTTCGGACTTGCGAGCGAGTTATAGTTGGATATTTTAATAATTTACGATCCGATTGACCGATTTAGAGTCTAAGTGTTGGAAAATCATAAGTTAGCGTGTTTCAGATTTGAAATAGGTTTGGATTCGATCGGATCGATATCCGATAATTCGTACTTGGAATTATTTCGTATTTCGGACTTGCGAGCGAGTTCTAATTGGATATTTTAAAAATTTACGATCCGATTGACCGATTTAGAGTCTAAGCGTTGGAAAATCATAAGTTAGCGTGTTTCGGATTTGAAATATGTTTGGATTCGATCGGATAGTCATCGGATCAGCATCCGATAATTTATACTTGGAATTATTCCGTATTTCGGACTTGCGAGCGTGTTCTAATTGGATATTTTAACAATTTACGATCCGATTGACCGATTTAGAGTCTAAGTGTTGGAAAATCATAGGTTAGCGTGTTTCGAATTTGAAATAGGTTTGGATTCGATCGGATCATCATCGAATCGGCATCCGATAATTCGTACTTGGAATTATTCCGTATTTCGGACTTGCAAGTGTGTTCTAATTGGATATTTGAATAATTTACGATCCGATTGACCAATTTAGAGTCTAAGTGTTGGAAAGTCATAAGTTAGCGTGTTTCAGATTTGAAATAGGTTTGGGTTCGATCGGATCGTCATCAGATCAGCATCCGATAATTCGTACTTGGAATTATTCCGTATTTCGGACTTGCGAGCGAGTTCTAATTGGATATTGTAACAATTTACGCTCCGATTGACCGATTTAGAGTCTAAGTGTTGGAAAATCATAAGTTAGCGTGTTTCGGATTTGAAATAGGTTTAAATTCGATCGGATCGTCATCGGATCAGCATCCGATAATTTGTACTTGGAATTATTCTATATTTTGGACTTGCGAGCGAGTTTTAATTGAAAATTTTAACAATTTACTATCCGATTGACCGATTTAGAGTCTAAGCGTTGGAAAATCATAAGTTAGCGTGTTTCGGATTTGAAATAGGTTTGGATTCAATCGGATAGTCATCGGATTGGCATCCAATAATTTGTACATGGAATTATTCCGTATTTCGAACTTACGAACGAGTTATAGTTGGATATTTTAACAATTTACGATCCGATTGACCGATTTAGAGTCTAAGTGTTGGAAAATCATAAGTTACCGTGTTTTGGATTTGAAATAGGTTTGGATTCAATCGGATCGGCATCCGATAATTCGTACTTAGAATTATTCCAAATTTTAGAATTGCGAGCGAGTTCTAATTGGATATTTTATTAATTTACGATCTGATTGACCAATTTAGAGTCTAAGTGTTGGAAAATCATAAGTTAACGTGTTTTGGATTTGAAATAGGTTTTGATTTGATCAGATCGTCATCGGATCGACATCTGATAATTCATACTTGGAATTATTCCATATTTCGGACTTGTGAGCGAGTTTTAATTGGAAATATTAATAATTTATGATCTGATTGACCGATTTAGAATCTAAGTGTTGGAAAATCATAAGTTAGCATGTTAGCGTGATAATATGATCTAAACTCAAATTAGTAAGATTCATATTTTTTACTAATATTATAAAGATTAGTAAGTACCTGATCATGAGCATGAGCCACCGCTAGACCTGCTTATGAAGTCATTAAGCCGATGCTCCAGTGCCCTGCGAGCTTCTCTTTCCACATCGAGGGCCTTCCTCTCCGCCTCAACCCTACGCTCGAGGGCCTGCCTCTCGCCTCAACCCTCTGCTCGAGGGTCTGCCTCTGCTCTCGCTCTGCCTCAACCATGTGCTCAAGGGCCTACCTCTGCTCGCGCTCCACGTCTAGCGCAGACTGCAACTGAGTGATAGCACCGGTCTGGGTGTCCCGTGCCCTCGAGCGCATACCCTCTCGTCCAAAGTAGGAGGAGGGCGTGACTCCAAGGCCCGTACAGAGGACACGGCCGTGCATGGCAGGTCTGAGCACAGTATCCATCACTGAGTCGACAGATACTGAGCTGGAGGAGGAGCCAGCCTCGCCCGACGGGGTCACCAGAAGTCGCATTCTCTCCTATACGAAAACAACCAAAGATATTCAATGATATTTTATGACATACGTATACGAATATATTAATAGTAATTTAATTACTTACCATTTGCGAGGTAACATTGTCGTCCATAAATGCCCCATCGGTACGCCGCCTCCTAGAGGCCTCAAAAAGGTCAATCCGATTAGGCTCGTGGCCCAAGGACTGTGTCTGTTTGATATATAAAATAAATAAATGAGTTAATATAACATGTATAGAGGTTTAAATAATAAAATGTTTGTATCATTTACCAGCTGCTGGGCAAGCTGGGGCATGGAGGTCCTCCCCTTTACTGGGGCAGGTATCGTCGAAGCATTTCTATTCTGCTTGCCTTTAGCAGAAATCGCATGTGTCAATCGATTAAATTTTGAAACATTAATACAAATTTTTAGTATAACATTAAAACAAGTACGAATCAACAAAATAATAATTATACCTGAAACTGAGGGGTGGCCCAGTGAGCGACCAAAAACTGTAGAACATGTAGCGGTGGCGCGTCTCTCATCACAGCCGCAACCTGTAACCATAGTCACAAAAATCGCCGAATAATTGAAAAAAACGCGTTTAAATCGCGCTCTACCCCCCTGCCGATTTATAGCCGATTTTACCCCCGAATTAAATGTGTCACAAAAATCGGTGATTTTTTGCCCTTTTTTCAAAAAATCAGGATTAAAACGGACCGAATTGGTAACACAGTAATAACCCGTTATGTTGTTCCGCGAGTTATCATACCACCGGTCCACTACTGCTAATAAAGCACAGGGGTCGGGCGCTCGGGATTTATTTCCGCTCGGGCCGCTCGGTTGTTCCTCTCTTTCGATCCGACGAGGCTAAGGTTTGCATGAGCGGCGGCCGGCGACAGCCGCGACAGCACCAGAGATCCTCTCCTCCGTTGGGGTTTGCATGAGCGGCGGCCGGCGGCACCACCAGAGATCATTTCCTTCGCTGGGGCTAGGGTTTGCAAGGGCGGGGACTGGCGGCACCACCATTCCTTCGATCAACCTCTCTCATCCACTCCGCCTCCTCCAGTGACCCTCTCCTCCGCCGAGGCTCTGGATTTTGGCCGACGGCAGCACTCTCCTCCGCCGGGGCTCAAGGTAAGAGGATACCCTCACTCCTTTCCTTTTTGTTCTCATCTTCTTCTGCTTTCCCTCATCTTCTTCCTTTGAGATCTTCTTCTTCCTTGTATATGTGTGTCTGCATACCCACAGCAGGCCGGAGCCTCTTCCCTCGGCTCATTGCTACTTCTCTGTGTAGACTGTGTGTAGGCAAGCCCGACATAGCAACGCCAGGACTTTTATTGAATTACAGCCACCACTTTTTAGCCCCAATTTCTGCCTTTCAGGTATGGATCAAGGCTTTGAATACACCTCAAATTTTGAGTTGTTTGTGAAATACATCAATTGTCGGTTTGTGTTGTTTTCTCCATCATTGTTATGCTCTTCAGTCTTCACTATAGACTGTATGTTTACATAAATTACATCGCTGAATACTGCAGCGTGTGCTATGATGTTATCTAGTTGCAAGCAAAGTTTTGTAAGTTTTGTAAGTTTTGTTTGACTGTATGTTTACAGGGTCAGGTTCAATGGACACTGTTTTTGCACTTAAATTTTTACACCGATTTTCAAATCAACTAGATAGAGGTTTCAGAATTTCTTGATTTTTTGTGAGCATAATCACCTTGACTTAGATAGCACGTCCACAAAAAATTAGCACATTCTAAAGCCTCCAAGTATATCAAAACTAAAAGGCTTTATCAACTGTCCATTTTAATCGTTAATTTGAAGAGCACATTTAATAAGTCTAGAGGCTTTAGAATGTGCTGATTTTTTGTAGATGTGTTATCTAAGACAAGATGATTATGCTCACAAAAAATCAAGAAATTCTGAAACCTCTATCTAATGGTTTGAAAATCGGTGTAAAAAATTGAGTGCAAAAACAGTGTCCATTGAACATGACCCATGTTTACATCGCTGAATGTTTTGTTTGACTGTATATTTTACATTTTGCAAGTTTTGTTTGACTGTATGTTTACATCGCTGAATACTGTAGCGTGTGCTATGATGTTATCTAGTTGCAAGCAAAGTGGCAAATGATTTTGTTTGTTGCATCATCTTGTTTTTATTTATGGATAATGCTATTAAATTGTAGATTTTTGCAGAATGCCTAGAGGAAGAGATCCCTTTTGGGAATATTTACAAGAAGAGGGGGGAAAGATTCGGTGTCTATTCAGCAAAGAGATGTTTGTTGGTTCTATAACAAGGATGAAAATCCATCTATCAAAGATATCAGGGAGGGATGTCCGTGCATGTCCATCTGTACCTGATGGTGTTTGTGAAGCAGCAAAGAAATCTATAATTGAGATTGACTCAAGGAAGAAGCCTAAGGTATCAGATTTTTTGAGGCCATCGTCATCAACACCATCATCAGTTGGTAGTTCAGGATCAATGACTACTTTTTATAGTCCATCAAGAGAAGGAGTGTCTGGAGTGCATCAACTAAAAATCAATGAGTTGATTAAAAAAAAAGAGAAACAGGTTGCCGACAATCTTATAGTGAAGGCTATGGTAGCAAATAACCTTTCCTTCAACCTACTAAGATCTGAAGAGTTCAAAGAAGCATTAGCTGTCGTTGCAATTGTTGGTCCTGGATATTTTCCCCCTAGCAGTGAGACGGCTAGAACGAAGATATTGGGATATTAGAAAGGTGAAGTGGAAGAATATATCAAAACGATGAAAGAATCCTGGGCGCATTCAGGATGCACCTTAATGTCAGATGGGTGGACTGACACAAGGAAGAGACCACATTTAAACCTATTGGTTACTTGCCCTAAGGGAACCGTTTTTCTGAAATCAGTATGCACGGTTGGAAGGAAGAAGGATGGAAATTTCATTGCAGACTTCATATGTTCCGGGATTGAAGAGGTGGGTCCAAACAATGTTGTGCAAGTGGTGTCGGATAATGCATCCAATTATGGTGTAGCAGGAGCTATCATCGAAGAAAGATATCCACATATCTTCAAGACTTCATGTGCGGCACACTGTTTAGATCTTATTTTGGAGGAGATAGATGAATTGCCTCATGTGAAGCCTATTCTAGCATCTGCAAGAAAGATTGTAAAGTTTTGTTACAAGTATCAACATGTTTTGGATTTGATGAGGTTGCATACTCATGGTAGAGAGCTGAAAAGGCCGGGTGCAACTAGATTCGCTACCGAATTCTTATGTTTGCAATCAATCATCAAAGAAGAACAAGCACTTCGATTCATGGTCGCTTCGAATGAGTGGAGGTCTCTTCCCCAAAGCAAGATTGAAGAAGGTGTAGATATGCAAATGACAATCCAAGGTAGTGAATTTTGGTTAATTGGAAAGGAGATAATATGTAGTGTTGAACCTTTAGTGAGGGTGTTGAGGATGGTTGATGGTGATGGTTCCACAATGGGTTATTTATACGAAAGCATGGATCGTGCAAAAGAAGCAATCAAGGAAGTTTACAAAGGGGATGATGAGAAGTATATGCCTTATTGGAAAATCATTGATAAGAGGTGGAACAAGACATTACATAGCCCTCTACATGCCGTTGCCGATTTCTCAATCCTAGCTTGTTTGTTTCCAAATTGGTGAAAATGGATAGAGAAGTAAAAAGCGGATTTGAGAAGGTTTTGTAAAAGATGATGCTGGAACCCGATGCGAGAAAAACTTTTCTTGCCGAGATCAAATTCTACCACCAAAAAGATCCAAAGATATTTGCACCTTTGGCAATCGAGTCCTTGAGCATAGAGCATCCAAGTGCGTATTCTTTTTTTACTATAGTTTTTTAAAGTTTGATTAGTTTGTTGCTTGGTTGTTTTTATGATTTGATAATTGGGATTTTGTATTTGTATGCATTGTGCTATATAGGAGTTTGGTGGCACATGTGGGGAGATGAGGTTCCAACTCTTCAACGGTTGGCAATCAAATTGCATAGTCAACCATGTAGTGCTTCGGCATGCGAAAGGAATTGGAGTGCTTTTGATGCCGCACACACAAAGAAGAGGAACCGGTTGGAACCCAAGAAGCTACATGATTTGGTTTTCGTTCGAATGAACTTACATTTCATGAAGACAATCAAAGATAAAGAAGCCAATGATTCTTAGCCGATCAATGTGGAGAACATATTGCCTTTCGAGGATGTGGAGGGGGAAGCCGATCTCGAAGATGTCTAACTTTCTTCCGATGATGAGTCTGATGACATGGAATTCTTGGAGGATGAAAAGAATGAAGCAAGGGAGGATGATACTAGTTTGGCATTGGATGCTCTCGATGACATGATCGATGCTTAATTTTTATTTTCTATTATATTTTGATGAGTGACAATTGAACAATGAACATCTTAAGTTTTATAATATTTTATTTTGGGATGGCGTTATCAACTTAACATGATGTTAGTAACTTAGTATGTTACTTTATCATTTTGTTGTTGCTTTGTTGCTTACTTGCATTTGGTAGTAACTTTGTTAACTTTTCTTGCTTTCTTATCATCTTTAAATCACGTTCGAAATGTCTTAGTTGCTTAAATAGTTAAATTTAGGTCAAAACTTTGTTGATTTGTTGTTGTTGATCTATCATCTTTATATAAGTCATGTAAAAATGTCTTAGGTGCTTAAATGTAGGCTAAAAACTGGAATTTTGAAGGCCCCGAACTTTCCGATTTTTTCCAAATTTTACCCTCGCCGATTAAAACCCGAACCCGTTTTTTTCCCCGACTTTTACCCGTTTTTTTCCCGAACTTTCCGATTTTTGCCGAACTTTTCCAAGTTTTTCCCTCGCCGACTTATTGCCGAACCCGAACTTTGTGACTTTGCCTGTAACTCCTCAGCCGGCTGGCCAACCAAGTAACCGTAGAGCTGGTAGAGCTCGTAACGGTAATCCCTGTACCGCTCACCCATCGTCTTCCACAAGTCCTCCCAATGGGTGTCGGTTTCCATGTTCTCCCATTTAAATTTTTCATATAAAATCAATTTAGAAACAAGTCATTTTATCAAATCAAATTATAAAGAAGTACGATATTATTCTAAAATGTTTTAATAAAACTAACGTACCAAAAACACATGATACATCCTCTCCTTATAGGATGCATCAATGTTCTTCCACCCTCTTATCCCCATAATCGGGGCATTCCTTTCCTCCCGTACTATCATACCGACCCACGTGGCGGCGTCAGAAGCGTGCTCGCCCACAAAGGTCATGTCGCTCCACTGTAGGGAAAGTGACTCGCGTAAAGTCGATAAGCACCGGGCCGTCATCATGCCCCGGTCGCCTACGTGCCTAGTGATCCTCGACCCTACAAATAAAATATACATCAACACTAAACAAGTATTTACAACATGTATAAAACTTTAGATCTAAACATTACCTGTGGGCGTAGACGCTGTAGCCGAGTTGTCACGTCCCAAAAATCTGGAGACCGATCTCTGGGATGTGAGGATAGGAAGGGGTGAAGGGTTGGGTTAAGATTAAAGTACTACATCAATTTAGGAGCCTCATAGCTTATTTCTATATGTTTTCTTTTAGTATTTGTGGCACGTCGGTGCCATTACACGTTAACAGGATTTCCCGCTAAGGGAGCATGACGCTATGCTCTAGCCTCCGACGATGAGCCAAGTAGCCTCACTCACTCTACCACTCACAAAGGCTAGTCTGGTGGTCCTATCTATAGGATTAACCCGTTAGGCCATCTATATCTCCTTATAATTTAAGTTGATCTATTCTAAGCATGGGCCTTGAGGAGAGGCCTACCAAGATGGGTTTTACAGCTGGATCATTGCAACTACGATCTATACTAATAATACCACAGGCTAAACTAAACCGAACAATATTCTTATTCTGATATCTATAATACAGTCCCAATAAATACAACATAAAGCCTACAAAGAACTACTACAAAAAGAAAACTACAGCTACTAACTCTGCTACTACCACTACTCTGCAGCTGCCACCCGTACTCTAACTCTGGTACCACTCTGCAAGAAAGTCTACTCATGGAAAGAGTAGTGCCCCAAACGGGGTCAGTCCAAACCACTAACTGGCAAGTAAACCCCCGCTCTAAGGGGTGAGTGTGTGCGAGGGTGTCTTTAAAATAAGATAAATTATAACGAGATCAAAGAGAGCGATAATATAGCTTAATAAGAAACAATCTGAGAGAAAAATGTTATGAACTACCACTCAGCTACTGGCTTTTCAACTCCCATTCGATATTTCATTCAACTCTTAATTATAATATGTTTAGAGACACGCTATAATAATTCCCAATAGTATACGCCATAGTACTAACCCTATGTCATATATAGTAGAAATACAGTGTTTGATCGTTTTCAATCATCCAGCAAGCACGGGTCTCAACAAGAGTGTTAATCGACAACATTAAGAATTTTGCCATGCAATTCTAATTTAACAATGTCAAACCCAATATGCCACCATAGCCCAATATTAATCATCCTACGACTTATGGTTATGTCATACAATATACGATGAATCATTTGCAAATATCACAAATTATACATACTAAAACATAATTCGAAAATAACCTCAGAGCAAGTAAATACTTGCCTCGGTCAGGGCAATGACTATCTCGCACGGAATCCCAATTTTCAAATTATCACAATTAGCCTAGACTCCTGGCACATGCAGGGAAGGCTTCATAAGTACCACTAATGTGAAGGTAAAAGTAAAATCAAGACAATCAAATAGATTAGAAGGTTTTGTGGGTCTCAATGTTTAGTGGCAATAGGCCGGTAATTAAAACCGGACCGACATAGCTGATTGGTCATGAATGGCTCCCCTAACAATCAATAAAGAACCAAGGTCTGGAAATAGTATGAGAAGACAGGGTTTAATGCAAGGAATCCATTGTCACTAGTTTCACCCGAATCCGGCCACGAATATGCCAGATATCATAAAAACACATATTCCGATGTAAGAGTTGGGTCTGGTTTGATCTAGTCTGACTGGACCCTATCCTATCCAAGTAGCATCAGACTTGATCCTTTGGGTCTGGTTATGGCTGGACTAATCGGATCTAAGATTGGATTAGGTTGAATCCAATGGGTATAACTCAAATACATCTCAAACAATCAAAGTGCCACTATGTATAAAGAAGGTGATTTTATACTAGGAAAACAATCGCCATAATTACTTGTACATCCCTAGTTTCTTATTTCAATCAGGAAAAGCTAGTGAGTCAAAGTTTTCTTTGAAAACTCCTAACCGGTCATGAGGATTCAGTTTGTTGGTCATTTGGCCGATCAAATCGCATCTCTGCAAGCATTGGCTACTGTCAATGGCGGCAGGTCCGAACCGCATAGCGGTGGCCATAAGACTCCGGCTGGATGCACTAGACACGAGAAAAGGTGCATAGGAACCGGGTTACGTCCCGCAAGTATTGGTGGTGTGTGCGTGCGTGGTGGCGACATGGCCGGCGCAATGGTGTTGGACGAGGTGGTCCCGGCAAGTGGCAGGGCCACATGTGGTGGTGCATGCATGGCCGGGCCGCCGGCATGGGTGCAGGTGTTTGTGGTGTAGTGTGGGTTCAAGGGAAAACAGAGGATGGAGAAGGGCTCACCTCGGGACCGAAGAGAGGACCAGAGGATGGAGAACCACACCGGATCGATGTTGGGCTACTTCAGATGGGGTATGGCTGTGCAAAGGAAGGATAGGAGGGTGTCGGCACCATCACTTTCCTCTTCTCTTCCTCTCTAACTCCCCTTCTGCTCTCTCTCTCTCTCTCTCTCTCTCTCTCTCTCTCTCTCTCTCACACACACACACACCCCTCAGGGGATGGAGTGAAGCTGGGGTTAATAAAGGGAAAGGTTGAGAGTGGCAGCTGGGTGTGAATGCATGGGATAGGATGCGGCTGTCAACTATTAGGCAGAAAACATAGGTACGTCATGATCTGTGGGATGGGATGTGCCCGATCCCATCCCATAAATGTGAGACCTTCATTTTCAACCCTTGATCTGCCAAGCATGATGAGCATGACAAATAAACATGGCATCCAATCGCGACGTCTCGTTGCAATCGATCGGGGCTGAGTGTGATTCACTTGTCTGATCCGGAAGCAACAGACAACTATGACTTGAACAAGAAGATCTATTTATAGAAAGACCACAATTAAGAGTGTGAATTTTTTTTTTGCAATCCAAAACCAACCTGTCCATTCTTCTCTCCCCCTACAACTCGAGCACTGGGTACCAATCCCAACGGGTTGCCCAGAGCCAGTAGGCCCGAGTGGTATGGAAGAGAGAGCGAAAGGATAGGTGGACATTATTATTAATAATCATCAACTGCAAGATCCTTACATAATACCTCTTCAAAAAGAGGGGAGATACGCCCATATGGCGAGGGATAGCTAAAACAGGTACTACTATGCATCGCATGGGCGGATAAGGCATGCGCTGCTTGGTTACATTCTCTGAAAACATGTCTAAACACACACGAAACATAGAGAGAAGAGAGTCTCCTGCATTCCATAATTAGATTATGGATTTTCCAGGGAGGAGGGGTGTCCTTCTCCAACAGAAGCGTAACTACTGAGAGGCAGTCCCCCTCTAGAATTACGTTGTTGATTCCCATCTGAAAGCCAAGCTTGATTCCTTCCAACATGGCCACAGTTTCAACTTCCAAATGGGAACAAGGATGGAGGACCTTACCTGCCACTCGGATAGGTTCTCCATCCTCATTCCTAGCGATGATTCCGCAAGCAGTCGTGTTTGTTCCAATTGCTGCATCAATATTGATCTTGATGACTCCCTCCGGAGGGCGTTGCCAGGATGGCTTGGTGCTATCATCCAGTCTATCTCTGTCCTCAATAGTAGGGCTACAGCCGAAGATCTTCATTAAGTTTCGTGCTGTCATAGTGATATGACCCGTGCTAGGTGCAATGCCCTCAAACATGGCCTTGTTGCGTTCCTTCCAAATTGACCAAAGAATATAGGCCGCTCGATACCGGCCTCTTGTCTTGATTTGAAGGGAGCTGGTCCCAAATGGTGCTCAATCTATTTTGCAAGCTCTCAGATTGAGTGCCAATAGGGGTTAGGAAGCCCTCCTGATTCCAAACCCTGCAAGTGAGGTGACAATCAAGAAACAAGTGCGCGTCCGACTCAGGTTCCATGTTGCAAAAGATGCAGAGGGGAGAAATATGTTGCATGAAATTAGATAGTCTGGCTCGAGTAGGAAGGCTTGAGATAACAAGCCTCCAAATGAATAGCTAGACCCGTGGCATAAGATCCTTCATGTTCCAAATTTGTTTCCAAGAGAAGAGATTGTGGTGGATGACTGGGTTGGTCTCTCCCCTAAGCTGCTTCACAACTTGCCGGTAGGCAGACCCCACAGAAAAAAAGTCTGGACTTCGATGGGATCCAACCTAGCCTATCTGGTTCACCTTCTGGTACAAGGCTTAATCGCCTTATGTGGCTACAGGACCTATCGTCGAACCCCATGGCTTGCATGATATCATTTTTCCAAACACCATTTGAGAAATCAAATAGATCAACCACTCGGAGGTCAGATAATCGAGTGCCGCCAATTGCATTACTTGAGACCGAATGTTGAAAGGAGACGCGATAGCCCTCTACCGTAGGGATCCATGGGTCGGAGGTGACCCGGACATAGTGTCCATCACGAACAAGCCAGCAAGTACCTCCTTTTAAGAAATCTCGGCTTTGGATCAAGCTATTCCAGACCGAAGAGTGATACGGTTACCTTTTGTGATTCCAAAACTCTTCCCCATGCAGGTATTTTTTCTCAAGAATTTTGGCCCACCAAGCATTTGGATTTATTAAAAATCTCCATGCCAGTTTCATGAGGAAATCCCAATTGATAGCTTCGAAATCCCTGATGCCAATGCCTCCTTCTTCCTTTGGAAGTTGGAAAAACCTCCAAGCCTTCATGTAGAGATGGCGACCCCCACCCTCAAATCCCCACCAGAAGTCCCTAACTAATGCATTAAGAGAATCTGTCACACGTTTAGGTAGGGCGATAGTCGACATAAAATAAGACGGGATAGAAGACAAAGAAGAGTTGATGAGCGTGGTTCTGCCTGCGTGAGAGAGCAACTTCGACTTCCAACCTTTGAGTTTGGCTTGGAACCTATCCCCAATGAACTTATACGTCAAAGATTTAGACCTCCCAATGAACAGAGGACTTCCCAGATATTTTTCTTGATTTGTCATAATGTTCACCCCCAAAGCTCTTGCTAGTTGATTCCGGGTAGTTCTATGAATATTCTTGTTGAACAGAACATTGGACTTCAAAAAATTTGCCTCTTGTCCAGAGACTAGACAGAAGGTCTTAAGGATTTCTTTAATGGCTACCACCTCTTCTTGATTTGCATGCCCAAAAATGAACAGGTCATCTGCATACATGAGATGCGTGACAATTTCGCCTCCCCTGCCCAACCGAATCCCATGTATTTTCCTCTGATTTAGGAGGCCAAGCAGAAGTCTAGAGAGGACCTCAGTGCAAAAGAGGAATAGATAAGGCGAGAGAGGGCAACCTTGCCGGATGCCTCTCCTTGGTTCAATATAGCCATGAGCTTCTCCATTGATGAGCACCGAGAAAGAAGGGGTGGAGATACAACATAAGATCCAGTGAAGGAAAGAGCTAGGGAATCCAAAACCTTTCATGATGGATATAAGAAAACTCCACTCAAGTCTGTCGTAGGCTTTGGCTAGATCCAATTTCAGTACCATGTAGCCTCTATGCCCCGATGTGCAATTCAAGGTGTTGATTACTTCTTGGACAATAACAGAATTGTCAGTAATATTTCTCCCCGGCACAAAAGCACTCTGGTGGGGGTAGATACACTTATGGAGATGGATTTTAAGCCTATTAGCCAGGATTTTTGAGATGGCTTTATATTGAACGTTGCATAGGCTAATAGGCCTAAAGTCCGCTGGGGTTTCAATACTCTCTTTCTTTGGTATGAGAGAAATAAGGGTTTGATTAAGAGAGGGAGGAAGAGGCATACCTCTAAAGAAATTCTGAATAGCAATAGTAACTTCCTCTCCAATAATACTCCAGCAGCTTTTATAATAGCCCGCACTTAGTCCGTCTGGGCCCGGGCTTTTCATGTTGTCCATGTCTTTAAAAACTAACTCAATCTCTTCGCTCATGGAATTGCACATAAGGATTCACATTCCTCCGGGGTGATGAGTGGTTGGATGAGAAAATCTTCTGGGTTGCAACTTGGCGGATTGGAAGAGGAAAAGAGCTTTGTGAAATAATCAGAGAAACAATCCCCAATAGCATCTTTGTTTGTAACCCAGTGACCCTCATGATTCTTGATCGACGATATGGTGTTCTTTCTTTTGCGGTTGAGAGTGGCAACATGAAAGTAATGGGTATTACGGTCCCTATGTTTAATCCAGTGTGCTTTTGACCTTTGCTTCCAATAAACCTCCTCCTTGGAAAGAAGATTTTCAATCTTATTTTGATAAAGGCGTTCAAGCCGGAGACTGTCTTCATTAGGGGGATTGCTTTGGATGCGAGCTAGGATTTCACGGTTATCAGTGATTTGACGAGGGAGATCTTTGTACTTCTTTCAGTTCCAGTTGGATAGCTCTGCTTTAATTGCTTCATTTTTCTTGGTGATATCTTCCATGGAAGACGCTCGATTGGATCTATTCCAAGAGTTACTAACCACCTCTTTGAATTCGAGGCTATCAGTCCAGAATTGCTCAAATTTGAAAGTATATCTCCTCCTCTTCATCGCGGGCCATATCGAGATAAGAATGGGGCAATGGTCGCTGCAAACACGGGGGAGGTGTCTAACTTCCGCCCGAGGAAACAGGAGTTTCCACTCTGGATTAGCAAATGCACGGTCCAACCGCTCTCTGATGTGGGTGAGGATCTGTTGATTGTTGGCCCAAGTGAACGCGGGTCCCTTGAAACCCAAATCTAATAAGCCGAGAGTATTGACAAAGTTGCGAAGTCGAGCAGTATTAGAAAGAGTTAGAGTGGCTCCACCATACTTATCTGAATCTTTCAAAAGATCATTAAAATTCCCAAAACAGACCATGGGTTCCTTGAACATCAAAAGAGAATCCCTGATGGTGCTCCAGACGGCAGCTCTTTGAGCTCTATGGGGGTTGCCATAGATACATACCATGATCCATGTCATATTCCCTCCATTCACCCGAGCGACAATCATGTGTTGGGAAGACGATAGAATAGTAATGCTAGTGTTGTATCTCCCCATGAGCGCTAGCCCGCCGCTCCAAGGAGAAGAACACGGGACGGTAAATACCCAGTCTAGTCCCAACGCCGTCTGTACAGATTTCATGCGTGCACCGGAGCTTCTGGTTTCAGAGAGAAAGAGAAGATCTGCAAAACAACTACGGAGGAGGTTTTTAAGGTTTGGAATTGTAGTAGGGCTCCCCATCCCTCTGCAATTCCAGGAGATAATCCTCATTTATCCAGTGGCAACCCTTGCAATTGGGCTGCCACCTTACAGAAAGAGACAGGGGGTGTAGGGGTAATCATACCAGACATGTGAGAGTCGATTGGCATTGTGTTGTCCTCGTGCTCAGTAATTTTTGCTTTCTTGGCCCCCAGTGGAGGACTCTCTAGATTAAAACCTTCTCCATCGCGTAGTCGAGGCCGTTTCCCTAAAGACAACGGGTATGGGCCACCCGTAATTATTCGACGGGGGAAAACTTTGTAATGAGTTTTAACGGCCCGACGTTTATTAATTCCGCCCGGATCCGGTTGCACGTTGCTGATGCTGGGAGCGCATTCCATATATTCCAATAGATTACTCATCTCCATGGATGGTGGGATGGAGATGTGAGTAAAGATGGGCGGTTGCATGTTGTTTAGTGGAGACAAGAGATCTGGATGTCCATGCAGAGGTCTCATATCAATCCCATTTAACACGTATTCGGAAGGGCTACCAATAGGGAAAGAAATATCCCCTACTTGGTTAGCGGAAATCGAGGAAAGGATTTGAGGTAGGGGATCAGGGCCATTAAGTATTCCAGCCTGTAGGTCCACGGCCACTGCTTCTATGCGAGATTCCACGGTTTTTGAAGTATTATTTTCAGCAGGAAATCCCTCTTGATCACGATCGCTACCGCCCCCATAAATGCGTGATTTAATACCTTCCACCTTTTGCTTTGAGATCCCGTTAGTTGCTCGCACGCGTGCCATGTCATCATCCCTACTGTCTCGCCAATTTCTGGAAGTAGGGTTCTTCCCATCATGGTCGAGTTCGTCGCCCGAGCACCCATTACCACTGAAAAAACCACGACGGACAGGCCTTGAGGGGGCAATTCGGACCTCTTCAGAGAGGCGAGGGACCAGTTTTGCCGCTAATCTAGCTTTGATGTCTTCTGAACTGGTTTCCTCCATGGCCCGGAGCACCTTTTCCTTCAGAGGGCAGCAGGAGGCTACATGACCCAGCTTCCCACACAACACACAGAAACGCGGAAGCCGTTCATATTTGAGACTGGCCACAAGGATCTCACCGTTGGGGAGGGGAGCCCTCACCTTATCTTTGATTGCGAAATCCACCGGAAGAGTCATCCTGACTCTGGCGAACTCTCTCCACTTCTTAGCTAGGATCGGATCAATGGGTTTGAGGTCGCCAATACCTTGGACCATCCTCGAGATACTCTGAACTGAGAGGCAATCGAGCGGGATATCGTGGATTTGGATCCAGATATCGAAGGTGTGAAACACGTAGTCCTGGGGTTTGAGTCCTGGTGACCCTTTCTGAAGGAGAAGCAGATCTCGATTATAGCACCAAGGGCCTCCTCTAAGGACTCTATCAACCGCATCTGAGGATGTCATTTCAATAAGGAAAAGAGGCTCTCGGTATTCAAAAACATCGACAATCCCCAGATCTTCCCATGCCCTCAGGAGAGTGTTCTTGAGCAAGTAGAAGCGAAAAGATCGATCATCAGCAAGGACTCTACCCACTATGGATGATTTCAATTTAACAGTACGAAAGAGATCCTCTTCCCGCAGGGGTTCTCCCTCATGGATCGAGGTATCGCCGAAAGCCCTTAAGAGTGTGAATTGAACAATAATTTTCCTCAAGTCAAGTAAGAGTGAGCTGTAATTGGCATAACTACATTGGCAGAGACCACAATTTTACTATGCTACGGTTCGAACCCACATCTTGTTGTGTCGCGTCGGACCGACACCGTGAGTGTCAAGTCCAACTGATTCTCAATCTTCAGTCAATTAATATATATATATATATATATATATATATATATATATATATATATATATATATATATATATATATATATATATATATATATATATATATATATATATATATATATATATATATATATATATATATATATATATATATATATATATATTGAAAGATAGCCAATCAATATGTTATTATTCAAATTAAAAATGTACCCCACGCACATATGTACATAATAATACCCATTTCCAAATATTACTCCCGTCATCGCGTGACTCGGACCCGGGACTCCTGGCTAGTTCAACTCAAGTCCACCACACATTATACCCATAAAATTATGCCACGCAAACACATTAATTTAATTTAGGATTATTCGTCCAATAAAATTCTGGGGTTGCCCTTAGCCAAATTTAAGTTTGGAAAAACCGGGTATTACACGAGTGCTGACCACTGCTCGAAGCTCTGGAGGTTGCGACCTCATCAGGAGCTGGTATGGAGAGAGGAACAGCACTACCAGATCCGGAGGGCTCGGCCTCGGACCCTGGGGTGGCAACCGGAGCACTCCGAGCTAGCCCACCCCTGCCGCTACGAACCCTCGACCGTGATGTCATATGAAATAGTTTAATTTACATATGAAACAGTATGATTTACATATGAAACAGTTTGATTTACATATGAAACAGTGTGATTTACATATGAAACAATATGAAACAGTTTGATTTACATATGAAACAGTATGATTTACATATGAAACAATATGAAACAGTTTGACTTACATATGAAACAGTATGATTTATATATGAAACAATATGAAACAGTTTTATTTACATATGAAACAGTATAAAATAATATGATATACATATGAAATAATATGATTTATATATGAAACAATTTGATTTAAATATGAAATAATTTGATTTACATACGATCTAGTCATTTTGTGTCTCATCTCTGTCACTCTCATCGCATCCCTCTTCTATCATTTGATCTGTATTCGCTGTCCAGTTTATATTGTCGACCTCTTCATTTTCGTTGTGCATTGCGTCGACAATGATTATCTCATCATTCTGGTATGTATCAAAATCATCATCGACGACCCCCGTATCCTTGTCTCCCATGTTATAAAAATCTCTGGGTGGTGACCTGACTATAATTTGCCAACCTGGAGAGGTATTATCCGGTGCATAAAATATATGTTCCGCTTGAGAGGCAAGAATGAATGGATCTTGATATTGGGTATTCAATCTCTTGCCAGTATTGATACTGATAAAACCGTATTTGTCGACATTATAACCAATCTCGCGATTATTAACATCATATCAATCGCATTTGAATAATACGATCCGATTTTGGCTAAGAAATTTAATCTCGAGAATCTCGTTGAGGACGCCGTAGAAGTCGATATTTCCTAATTCTTCTTGTTGACCGTTGATGACAACCCCACTATTTTGTGTTCTTCGTGATTTTTTACTATCTTTCGTCTGAAATCTATAACCGTTCATGATATAACCATCGTACGATATTGCGTCTTGCAAAGGACTACAAGATAAGCGCTAGAGATTCTCATTCATTAGCAAATCATGGTTATCGTGCAGCTCTTGTGCCTATAATAACCACATGACATTCACAATATGAACACATAATTATTGTTTGGTAATGGATGTTAATAAAATTCAGTAATGATGTGAATACATACGTGTTTCTCGAACCACGATGAGAATTCACGATCATAAATTTGTGAAGCATTTCGAGTACCCCGATTATTAATGATGGCTTTATGCTTCCTGTTTTACAGGTTATGAATTAGATTATAATTAGTACATATACTTAATGAATGGACTGAAAGAATGAGTAAATGATCATAAAATGCTTACTCAATGAATGGCCACACTTCATCACATTGGCGCAACACAAACATATGTGCCTGTTGAATCTCATCTACAGACAATCGACGGGTTTTGCCTCCTCCTACAGGTCTACCCATTGTGGCAAATATAGACAGACCCCCATCGAAGTCTATTGGACCACCGTCATAGTTCTGCTCAAGTTGATTGAATCGCATGTCTATACCATGTAGGTATCTTGAGCAGAATGTTAGACATTCTTCTGCTAGGTATCCTTCAGTAATTGATCCCTCCGAACGATTTTTATTACGAACATATGATTTCAATGTTCGCAAGTACCTAATTTGAGAAAAAAAAAATTTATGGATAAATACATTAAGAACGATCAAATATATTAAAAAATAAGACGAGACGATTACCTCTCGATAAAATATATCCAGCGGTAATGAACTGAGCCGCCGAGTTTGGCCTCATTTGCCAAGTGAATGGTCAAATGCACCATGACATCAAAGAATGAAGGTGGAAATATCATCTCTAGCTTGCACAATGTGATCGCAATATCCCTCTCCATCTGATCAAGTTGGTCCAGTCTAAGTACCTTCGAGCACAACTGTCTGAAAAAAGTGCTGAGCTTAATTAACAGATCGGACACCTGTTCGGTTAAATTCCCACGTATAGCAAGAGATAACAATCACTGCATAAGAACATGACAATCGTGGCTCTTTAATCCAGACAACTTCCGGCCGTTCTCTTGCACACATCGTGCGATATTTGAAGAATAACCATCTGGCATTTTCAGAGACCGTATGAATACATATAAGGCTACCTTCGGTTGTGAGCTCATGGTGTAGCATGCAACTGGCAACACATACTTATCTCCAATCTCTTGGGGATGAAGTGATTTTCGGATGCCCAACTCCTTAAGATCAAGACGAGATTTAAAATTATCCTTCGTCTTACCGTCGAGATTCAGTAGTGTTTCTATAATATTGTCACACATATTTTTCTCGATATACATGATATCCAAGTTATGCCGCAAGAGTAGGCTGCTCCAGTACGATAGTTTAAAGAAAATACTCTTCTTCTTCTAGTTATACTCACGCGTAGAATCTTCATACGTTCTCTTCTTTTTGCCTTTCCCAAGTTCCACGGCATCAAGCTGATCCAATTCACACAAGACTTCTACCCCCGAAAGTTGCTCCGGGGCCTTTGCAAGTTCCTTCTTGCCATTGAACGCTCTTTTATTCTGCCTCCACTTATGGTCGTCAACAAGGAATCTTCGATGGCCCATATAATAGAACTTGCCTCCGTTCTTCAACCGTAATGAATCTGTCTCCTTATTGCATGTAGGGCACGCTAATTTTCCTTTAATACTTCCTCCGGATAAGTTGGCATATGCAAAAAAATCGTTGATGGTCCATAGAAGTGTCACATGCATCCGAAAATTTTGGCGCAACGAGGCATCATACGTATCGGCCCCAACTTCCTATAACTCGTTCAACTCCTCAATCAACGGCTGCAAGTAAACGTCAATATCATTACTAGGCGACCTGGGTCCGGAAATGAGCAAGGAGACCATTGTGTATGGCTTTTTTAAGCACATCCAGGGAGGCAAATTGTATGAAACTAGGACAACTGGCCAAATGTTGTACGACACACTCATATTCCCAAAGGGATTAAAGTCATCGCTAGCAAGCCCTAACCTGATGTTGCGAACTTCACATGCGAATTCAGGATAGGTATGATCAAAATCTTTCCACGTTAGATAGTCGGCCGGATGTCTCATAACCCCGTCATCTGTACGTTCTCATGCATGCCACCTTATGTGCTCAGTAGTCTTCGATGACATAAACAACCTCTGAAGCCTGTCCCTAAGCGGGAAGTATAGGAGAACCATTGTAGATATATTTTTCTTCCTTCGATTGGTACTAGACTCGTCATCCGTCTCTTTATATCTCGTTGCTCCGCATATGTGGCATGACCGCGCATGTTCGTACTCTTTCCGGTACAACATACAATCGTTCACGCATGCATCAATTTTCTCATAACCCATATCGAGATCTTTAATTGTCTTCTTCACTTTGTAGAATGATTTCGGTACTATCTCACCTATAGGAAAAGCCTCTTTCAGCAACTCTACCAACATATTAAATGACTTATTACTCCAACCATTGAGGCACTTCAAATGAAGAAGCTTTACAGTAAAAAAGAGTTTTGAAAACTTCTCACACCCCGGGTATAGAGGTTGTTCGGCATCCTTAAGCACTATGTAGAACTTGTCCGCTTCAATATTGGGCTGATCACCTGACGGTGTTTCCGTGCCTATTTCACCTTGCAAATCATGTATCATACCCTGCATGTCATCGTCATCGTCTGTATTAATATTATTATCATCGATTACTGTGTTTGCAGTTTCACCGTGAGCTGCCATGGGGACTGCATCTAGCTCCTCATCGTGCGACAACCAACGGGTATAGCTAATGTCAATGCCACGCATTACCAGATCAACCTCACATTCCTTTCGAACCTTCCTAGTCACCCTTCCGCAGTCTATACAGGGACACATAATTTTTCCATCAAATGGTGCAAGACGCTCAAATGCAAAATCCAGAAATTTCCTGACTCCTATTCTGTACTCTTGCCTCATGCGATTCGAATTACGCATCCAACTCTTATCGATCGAAGACATCTTCGTCTATCTGGCTATACAACACGTGAAGTAATTTCAAATAATGTTATAAGACTCTGCACAATTTAGATTTCGGTTCCCAGGTTTGGAATACCGAACCGAAACTTCTACAGGCCATCCACATCCCCAATCGATGGGTGTATTATGATGAGTAGACTAGTCACATAGTAAACCTAGGGTTGGTGACCAGCATTTGAACTGCTGATAGTCCGAATGCTAGACATAGCACCGAAGTTATACGACTGTAGGTCAACAAGTCAGGGAGCCTCGTCAAGTAAACACTTGGGGTCTGACGGTTCTCTCTATCGCTCGAGTCGATTTATGGCTTTAGCATATCTCATATCACACCGAACCGACAAAAACCGACCATTTCGGTTTCGGTTTCGGTTTCGGTTTTGATTTTCCGTAAACCGAAAAAAAATAAAAATGACAAAACCGACACCAAAACTGACCAACAAAACCGACGCTCACCCTAGTCTAAAAACTACATTTTGCCCCCCATTCCCCCATTCAATTCAGTTTTGATAGGATAAAAATTACCAAATGAGGGAATTAAGTAGATGACAAAAGGGGTATTGTGCAAACATTTCAAACTTTATAATGACTTAACCCTAGTCTAAAAACTAGAATTTGCCCCCCATTCCCCCCATTCAATTCAGTTTTGATAAGATAAAAATTATCAAATGAGGGAATTAAGTAGATGACAAAAGGGGTATTGTGCTAACATTTAAAACTTTAGGATTCAATTTGGAACAAATTAAACTAAGGGGGAAAGGGAGGAAGAGGAGGAGGAGCTCACCGGAGATGGTCGGTAGGCCTCAAGGAGGAGAAGGAGCACTGGCGTCGCAGTCGGTGGCGCGAGAGAGGGGAGGGGTAGCCGGAGGTATAAGGGAGGGGATGGGTGGCCGACCGGAGGGGGGGTTTAGATCGAGAGAGAGAGGGGGGAGGGGAGGAAGTAGAGAGAGAGAGAGGGAAGGGAGGCTGGGGAGGGGGGGAGGAAATAAAGAGAGAGAGAGAGAGAGGGCCGGGAGGCCACGGAGGGGGGGAGGCCGGGAGGGGGATGGGTGGCCGGGAGGGGGGGATTAGATCGAGAGAGAGAGGGAAGGGAGGCCGGGGAGGGGGGAGGAAATAGAGAGAGAGAGAGAGAGAGAGAGTGAGTGAGGGCCGGAGGAGAGGGAGGGAGTTAGGTCGAAACAGAAAGAGAAAGGACTCGTAGGTGGTGTTAAATTACAGGGTTTTTACCGACGGAACTTATTACTTCCGTCGGTAAAAAGTTAATTTATACCGACGGAAATATAAGTTCCGTCAATAAATATCAACGACTAAACACATGGTTTCATTTTTTCTAGAGACCCGGTAAAAACCCTGTAATTAGTCGTTGCTTTTTACTGACGGAACTTATATTTCCGTCGGTATAATAACTTTTTACCGACGGAAATATAAGTTCCGTCGATACAAAGCAACAACTAATCACAGGGTTTCATTTTTTCCAGAGACCCGGTAAAAACCCTGCGATTAGTCGTTGCGTTTTACCGACGGAACTTATATTTCTGTCGATAAAAAGTTATTATACTGACAAAAATATAAGTTCTGTCAGTAAAAAGAATCGATAAAACTCAGGGTTTTATTTCTTCCAGAAACCCGGTAAAACCCTGTGATTTGTCGAGCTTTTTACCGACGGAACATATTTTATCTGTCGGTAAAAAGTTATTACCAATGAATATTAGATAACCGTCGGTAATAAATTTGTAAAAAAAAATAAAAAAATCTAAGTTATATTACCGACAGAAAATATTTCTCCCGTCGGTAAAATTTATATTATTACCGACGAAATTAAAAATTTTCGTCGGTAAATACCTATTTCTTGTATTGTACTTTGCTTCTGTCGTCGAATCCATGATGTATCCTTACTTCATGCTCTTCCAACTGACAGATTCTCCTCCCAATAAAAACACAAACCCCGATATCGATCTCTTAGATTCCGGATCTGCTGCAAAGTCAGAATCTGTGTATCTAATCGGCATCAATTTCTGTGAAGAGTAAACTAACTCATAATCCTTGGTCCTGAGGAGAAACTTGAGTATACTTTTCACAGCAGTCCAGTGCCCTGGACTCGGATTTGACTGATACCTGGCCATCATGTCTACTGTATAGCATATATTTGGTCTCGTGTACTGCACATACATCAGACTCCCTACAGCTGAAGCATAAGGTATCTTCTGCATCTCTGCTCTGTCCTCACGAGTCTTAGGATCCTGATCCTTGGATAATTATATTCTATGTCTGAATAGAACTAGTCCCTTCTTGGAGTTATGCATATTGAATCTAACCAAAATAGAATATATGTAGGCTGACTGTGATAGTGAAAGAATCTTGTTATGACGATCTCGAGTTATCTTGATCCCCAGAACATACCTTGCTTCACTCAGGTCTTTCACGTCAAATTATAAGGACAACCACACCTTCACTGTAGACAACGTTCCAACATCGTTTTCAATGAGCAGGATATCGTCTATGTAAAGAACTAGAAAAACTACTGTAGTCTTATCGTTCCTTTTATAAATACATGATTCATCCACATTCTATTCAAATCCATAAGAGTGGATAGCCTAATCAAAATGTATGTTCCAACTTCTGGATGCTTGCTTTAGTCAATTAATAGACCTTTGCAACTTGCACACCAGCCTTTTCTGACCCTTTGCGACAAAACCTAGATACTGAGACATATAGATGTCTTCTTCCAAATCCCCGTTAAGGAATACTGTCTTGATGTATATTTTCCAGATCTTCCAATTATAATGGACTATAATGAACAAGAGAATCTGGATAGACTTAAGCATAGCCACTGGCGAAAAGATTTCATCATAGTCGATCCTTTCTTACTGGGGATAACCCTTAGCGACTAATCTAGCCTTATAAGTCTTAACGATACTATCTGGACCTCTTTTTTTTATACCCACTTTCACCCAACATATTTAATGTTGTAAGACAGTGTTACAAGTATCCAAACCAAGTTTTGGGACATCGATGTTAATTCTGCCTTCATGGCTTTTTGTCTTACTACATGGTCAGAGAATATCATCGCTTTATCATAGCTTAGAGGATCATCCTCCTAAAACTACGGATCCACCAAGAAGGCTTATTCAATGTATCTATCAGGAGCTCTTGTGGTCCTCCCACTACAACGACCCTGCGGTGATTCTATAGGAGCTTGTCTATCATTGATTTGGAGATGATGTTCTCACTACTTCCCCATCGATGATGATGTCATACACCTTGTCATAGGCGGTACACCGTGTCCGAAAAATGTGGTGTCATTGGGATTTGGGATCTTTGCACAGAGCATACATAAGTCTACGTATAACGAGTGAGATATGGTCTCCTTTATTATCGTACATGACTTCCTCAGTATTATCAGCCTCTTCTTCGGGTGCTTCTTTAATGTAGCCTTCATATGCTTCTGCAATGTTCACCATGCGCCATTATGGACATTGATTGGAGTAGTACCCTACTTGATTGCATCGGTGGCACTTGTCTCCCCTTTGGACCACGTAAGGGTTTGTGGGCAGAGCTCGCACAGGGTTTGTGGTGCTGGCTGTCCTCGCTTGACTGGTGTTGGCTCTTTTGTTCGTAGTAGCCGATCCTTCTTTCTTAGGAGTTTTTTCTCGATTAGTCGAAGAATTTCTCGCTCGGGTTGGTGTGGGTGTTCGGTTGACGAAGTTGCTCCCGGGATTTGCCTTCCACTCCAGTTGTGTCTCCACACGTGTGGCTAGTTGCACCGCCTCATGGAGAGTGTAAACGGATTGTATATAGACGAGATCCTAGATTTCTTGTCAAAGTCCCCCAATGTAGCGCGCAACATGCCGAGCGTTGGTCTTCTCCAGGTTATCGCGAGCCGCCAGACAGAAGAATTTCGTCGTGTACTCGTTGACAATGCGGGGGCCCTGCCTACAAGTTTGGTATTGTTGGAACAATACCTGGTCGTAGTCTGGTAGGAGGAAACACACGTGACAGAGCCGCTTCATTCATGACCAAGAATGGATATGATTCTTTCCAATTTGAGCACGAGATTGTTGATGTTGCTCCCACCATGCGGATGCACCTCCTTTGAGTTTGTAGGCCACCAGCTTGACCTTCTTCTCTTCCGTCGTATTCATATAGTTAAAGATTCACTCGACTTCAGAGAGCCAGTCGAAGATCTCTTCGATGTTGAGGTGGCCGGTGAAGGCGGGTAAATCCACCTTCATGCAGAAGGCACGGGTCATTGCCGCCGTTTCAGTAGCCTCCACCGAAGTTGCCAAGACCGCTATTGTAGCCGTCATAGCCACAGTAAGGACCGCCATGTGGGTCATCGTGTCCACCTTGGTAGTCGTTGTTGTAGCCGCCACGACCACCATAGTTACCTTCGCGTCTGCGGGGGAATCTACGACCTCCCAAGTAGCGACCGGCATATCCTCCCATAAGGCAATTGTTACCGCCGTAGGGATCGTATTGTGGGGGTGGCGTCTCCTCGTCACTTGAATAATCTTCGTAGAGAGTCCTATGATCTTGGCATTGTGCATCTTCATGGAGGATGTCTTCCCGTCAAAGCAATTCGATGGTTGCGCCTGGACCTTCCTCGCAATGGGTTTGTTGATTTGCTTGGTGCACTCGAGGAAGTCCTCTGGGAATCTGATCGAAATTGAGAGCATGCGTTATCTTCGCAAGGATCTCTCGTATTTTGACCAAATCTGCTTTCACCTCCCGATGAGAAGCCTCAAGACTCTTAAGGGTTGGTACTCCAAAATCACCGTTTGTAGAGCTGAGATTTTCCGATCCATGCTGAGCTGCCATTAGAGCGAAATAACGCATGCTCTGATACCAACTTGGCGTAATGGAAGCAGGGGTTGAAGAGGAGCACGTCTTCTTCGATTGATGACAAAGGGAAGATGCAATGATCTTCTCTTAAGAACTCTCACGAATCTCGCGAGACACAAGAACTTTGGGAATAACAATCACTTTATTAGAAATATCAATATATGGATGCCATTACATGCTAGTAGTACACCTTTATATAGGACCCAGCCGAGTACTAAAAAGGAAAGAAAATAAAACAAAATAAAAAATTAATAACATTCCTTAAGAGCCTTTGATAAATCTGGCCTGATTTTTTATCTTGGTGCAAGATCACGTGGATACCGATTTATCGCCATTAACATCTTTTTTCTTTGAAATCGGATGGTCTTCCTTCTAAGTCATTGTAGCTGCCGTCTTTAGGGGAAAGCGTGGGCTGGTTGTAGCTGCCTCGTTTGGCAAAGCATGGACTGGTTGGAGCTGCCATATTTAGGGGGAAGCATGGGCTGGTTGTAACTACCTCGTTTGTAGGGGCACGATCTCCTGCATCACTAATTGGGAGGTGTAATTGTGGGTGTAAAATTTGGCTAAAGCCCACGGCCCACCAGGGAACAGCCCCTTAAGAAACTGATCAGCACGCAACTCACGAGGATAGCTTGAGGCCCATTTGGAGGCCCACTAGTCCGCCAACAAGGGCCAGCTTAGGAGCAAGTCACAAGCCTCCACATCAGCCCAAGCAGTTTCAACCAAGGTTTTAAATGACATTATTTCAGTCAATAACGGGTTGTCTCTAGATCGTCATGACGGAAGTCGTGATGGTATGACGATCTTTATGATGGTTTTTTAAAATTAATAAAAAAAGAATTAAAAGGTTTATATTCATGTTACTATATTGTTTAACGGACGTCATAACGGGAGTGTCACAACGCTTCAATGGGCAAAATACGGGTGCTTAATTTTTTAATGATATATAAAGAATTTGTTTAATAAAATATTAAATTTTGATTATTTTAAATAATGAGATCGAGGCCGAGGATGTGAGAAAAATGACAGAAGGAAGACGAGTTCGAGTGTGAAGTAAATGAGAGGAGTATGGGGGTATTTATAGTAAGAAATAAGATAATATGGATATTTATGAAAAGAAAATGATAGAAATGAAAAAACAAAAATTATAATTGGTTAATAATAGCATTTGATATGTTAAAAATTATATTAGCAGAAGCTAGACTATAATTATAAATGACAATTTTTTACTAATTTATCATTTATTAGTCATTTCCATCATATAAAATATAATTAACAGTATTTTTTTTTGTATAATGTGGGAAGATTGAGTGGACAATAAATTATAAAGTGGATGGAGAATGGAGAGAAATCAACATTGTGGGTGTTATTTAGTCATCATGGCCGTCATAGGCGTCACGACGATTTCTAACACTTAAAAAACGGGCACCCGTAATATCTATATTTTTTATGAAGATATGTGGGTTTGGGCGTCATGATGACCAACATGACGCGTCATGACGACCGTCGTTAAAACCATGGTTTCAACACGTACACTAGCCTCTATAAATAGCTCACTTGACATCAATAGAAGGACGTTTGGCCATTTCCAGACTGCAGAGCTCTAGATTCTGGTTGATCGGATATGAGACCTCGTCTCACATATATCCCTTATCTTTTTTCCTCTCATGAGCTTCTTTTCTCCATACAATTGTACAAGCCTTGCGACTTACCACGTACACGGGGACGTAGGCTACGACCATCAACAAATTTTCTTGTGTACTCTCTCTGCTCCTTATACCTTACTTTATCTATTCAAGTTGATTGCTTGTTGGAGGAATTGAGCGACAAAAAAGATTCATCACAACTGTTGTTCATTATGAGGAACACGGCACTCTCTTGGTCGTCAAAGAAACAGTTATCGTCACTCTTTCTACATGTGAAGCGGAATATGTTGCTGCATCGTCGGAAGTTTTTCATGTGATATGATTGAGAAATATACTTAAGGAGCTACATATTATCCAGGAGGAACGGACATAGATCTGCATTGTCAACAAATTGACAATTGCACTTGCAAAGAATTAGAGGTGAAACTCGGGTGGGTTGGGCTGGGTTGGAGCTCAACCCTATCCCAACCCAAAGGTGGTATACCTCAACACTAACCCTAACTCTAACCCAACCCAACCGTGGGTTGAGAACCGAGTTAAGATTTCTTTATAATATCAGTCTATTATATTTCCCATATTAATTTATTTTTCTAATAATAGCTATATGTACAGTTATTTATTGAAAGAACTTCACCTTTTCTCAAAAAAGAAGAAGAAGAAGAAAGGTTGTGTAAAGGGCAAATACTGAATTAACATTCCTCCGTATCAAATTTCACAAAATAAAAAATTTTACCAAGAAATTAATAACTTATAACGTAAAACTGTGTCTATACTAATATAAAAAAGACAAGTATTGTACAATGTACACTACCATATCAAACGTATAGAATTGTGATTTGGAATATATTTCACGAAACTAATACATAAAAAAGAAAATATAGAATAAAGATAAAAGAAATGTATATGTTAATCGGGTTCGGGTTGGGTCGGTCAACCCGGTCCTCCAAATATTAATCGGGTTGTCTTTTCTCAACCCAACCCATCTTACGACTGCCCAAACCCAGCCCAATGTCGGGTTGGACACAGGTCGGTCGGGTCCGACCCATCCAAGCTTCAGCCCTACTAAGAATCAACAGTCTAGCTTCCACTGAAGTAGCAAGCATATTGAGACACGCTTCTACTGTATTCGAGAGCATGGATGTGAAGGACAAGAAGATCGAACTCGATCATTTTCGTCAAATGTTTCTGACATCTTTACGATGCCATTGAAGCATGGAACATTTTCATTGCTACGAGATCAACTTGGTATGACTTTATTCATTTTGAGGGAGGATGTTGAAAATTAAACTTGATGATGTGGCTTCCTATATGCAAAAAGTCAGAGTCAAGACATGATCAAAGTCGGGTATGATTTTTACAATGTTGTTGATTAATGTATCCATATATATTTAGTAAGTGAACCTAGACTTCTTAATGTGGTGTTTTAAGAGTCATGGGGAGTCCAAGTCATGGTGGAAACAAAAGAAAGTTTTGTGAAAGTCAAAGAGAACTCGGCGCTCAATATGACGAGCAAGATCAGATTTATTAAGCGGAAGCTTCTGTGCTGGAGCAGGGAACACTTTGGTCATATCTTGCGGCAGAAGGCTTCTGTCTTGACGGAGATTCAGACTCTTGAAGTGAAGGGAGAATCCACCAACCTCTCGATTCGGGAGAATGAGAGATTGAAAGAGCTTAATGAGAGCCTCGTCCTTCTCCTTCGGAGGGAGGAAGCGATGTGGCGGCAACGTTCGAAGGAGCAGTGGGTTAAGCAGGGAGATGCGAACACCACCTATTTCCACAAGGTGGCTAACGCTAGGAGGAGAAAAAACTTTCTGACTTCTCTGTGGCACGAGGAGCAATCGCTGACCTCCACCTCCGACATCCTTGAGGCGGCTACTTCCTTCTTCAAGAGCTCGTTCCGTGAGGATAGCGCAACGTCTGGGGTTTCTTTTGATTGGTCCGGTGTAGACTTCCGGAGACTCCCAGGCGACTCGACTATTGACTCGGAGTTTACTGAGGAGGATTTCCGCAAGGCGGTCTTCCAGTCCAAAGGAGATGGTGCTCCAGGCCCTGATGGGTTCCCTATGGCGTTCTACCAGAAGTACTGGGACATGCTGAAGAGTGACCTTTGCCGGTTTTTGGGTGACTTCTTCTCGGGCAAGGTGCGTCTCCACTACCTCAATCACTCTTGGATTATCCTTCTCCCTAAAAAATCTGCCGCAGAGACCATTCGAGACTTCAGGCTGATTTCTCTGTCGAACTGCCTCTACAAGATCGTCGCGAAGGTACTAGCCAATAGACTAGCGGACAACATCTCGCTACTGGTCTATCCCTCCCAGACGGCTTTCATTAAGGGGCGGCTGATCCTTGACAGTGTAGCGGCAGCCCACGAGACTACCTGCCACCTGCGTGAATCTGGAGAAGAAGGGGTCCTGCTGAAGATTGACTTCGAACGAGCTTTCGATCAGATTCGGTGGGATTTCCTGCTGAGGCTACTGGAGGCCAAGGGTTTTTCTATTAAGTGGTTGGCCTGGATTAGAGAGGTCTTGGTTTCCTCTAAGCTCTCCTGCCTCATCAACGGTGAGCAGGGCAAGGATTTCAAGGTGTATAAGGGCCTGAAGCAAGGGTGCCCCTTATCCCCATATCTCTTCATCTTGGTGGTCGACGCCTTCGATGCTGCGGTTCGTAAGGCGAACTCCGAAGGATTGGTGAAGGGAGTGGGCGGGCACGGCTGGACAACCTCGAACTTGCATTATGCGGACGACTCTTTACTTTTCGCCATGATTTGTCCCTTTCAGATGGTCTCGCTGAAGATTCTCCTCTACGGGCTGGAATTGACTTCAGGGCTGAAGATTAATTTCCAGAAGAGCAGCCTGTATTACATCGACACGGGGGAAGCAGGTAGCGGTTTAGCCAGGCTTCTGAACTGTAGAGAAGGCACCTTACCGATGAAATACTTGGGTCTGCCTATCAGTGATAAGGCCCTGAGACGAAAGGAATGGGAGCAGCTGATTCTGAAGATCGAGAGAAGATTGGAGGGTTGGAAAGGTAGATTCTTGTCCTCAGGTGGCAGACTAGTGCTGGTGAACTCTGTTCTCTCTTCGATCCCCTCCTACTACCTTTCCTTCTATTTTCTGCCATCCTGGGTGATTGACAGGATCGACAAAATCCGGCGCTCCTTTCTGTGGCATGGTGTAGGAACCAATTCATGAGGGTACAATCTGATGAGATGGGACCAGGTCTGTCTCCTAAAGAAATTGGGAGGGTTGGGAGTTTTAGACCTACGCCGGTTAAACATCTCGATGTTGGGGAAATGGTGGTGGAGGTTACAACAGGGTTCGGATGGCTCCTGGCGGGAGGTCATTCTGGCTAGATATTTCAGGAGGTTCTCCCCTTTGCACGCACGGAGTAGAGTCTCTGGCAAGATCTCCCATTTTTGGAGGGGCATTCTAAGGGTCAAAGGCCTCTACAGGGAGGCGACTTCTCTCTCTTTAGGCGATGGGAGAGACATCAGATTTTGGCGTGACACCTGGCTTGGGACCAGGCCTTTGGAGCAGCTTTTCCCGTCTCTCTTCTCCTTGGCCCGAAACAAGGGAGCTTCGGTCCGATCCCAAGCTTGTCGGAGGCTTGGCTCCATCGGATGGAATGTTAAGCTTCGGGCTCCGTTAGATCGGGACAGTCGGCGGGAGCTGCAGGATCTCTACGAAATTTTACGAGCGGCTTCCTTCAAAACCACGCGGGATGAGGTACGGTGGAATTGCTCCTCTTCTGGGCTTTTCTCTGTTAGATCTTTCTACGAGCACCTCCTCCCTCGGGTTCAGCGACACAGGCCGTCTAAGGCCATTTGGAGGACGAAGGCGCCTTCGAAGGTTCAGATCTTCTCCCTGCTGGCCTCGAGGAACAAGATTCTGACAAAGGTGAATTTGTTGAGGAGGCATCATCCCCAAGCGTCGGACGCTCTTTGTACTTTCTGCAGCGCGGAGGAAGAAACACCATCGCATCTGCTGCTTGGGTGTCCGTTTGCTAGGCAACTGTGGGATCATTTCGAAGGCAAGGCCGAAATTTTCTCACACCCGAGGTCTCTGCGAGGCTTTTGGAGCTCTTGGAGGAGGAGGAGAGTCCCATCGGGGATTAGAAAGCCGTGGGATATGTTGGTCATGGCGATCGTCTGGGTAATCTGGCTTGAGCGGAACAATCGGATCTTCAATGCTACTTCGGCCGGGCAGGAGAAGCTGCGGCAGTCAGTTACTTCTCTTTTCAGGTCTTGGATTAGCCCTTGGCGAGACAAACTAGGGGAGGAGGCCCTTCTGTTTTGTAGCAATATTCTGATTTAGTTTTAATGGCTTCTGGTTGGGGTCCGCCAAACCCTCCTTCCTTCAGGAGGGGTTCTCAAAAAAAAAAAGTCATATGGGACAAGAAAGATCTTGTATGAGTTTTATACAAGAATCTCATACCACTATTTTTAGAAGAAGAGAAAAAAAAAAAAGAATCAAACTAAGTCAAAATTCCACAGATTGATGTTCACCCTCTTCCCATCTGGAATTTTATTTTCCTCCACAAAATATATATTTTACAAATATAGCAAGCCTCCATAATACATTAATTATACAAATAGTTCATCATGCCTAGCTCCATCTTTATAACCTCGATCCTTAGAAACCAAACTAACGAGCAACCACTCAACTTAACTACAGCCTTCTTATATTAGCGAGTAGCATCGATTCCAGAACCAAGGAAGAAGAGACCATGCGAAAGCATGACTGACACACTCATCCATCCGCCACTTCATCTCCGTTCAATCCGCAGTACGCCTTCAGAGCGTGCTTGGCTTTGAAACCCGCCTCCGAGAAGCGGAAGCGGGCGTAGGCCACCGGCTCATAAGGCTTGAAGATCATCGGGTGCTCGCCGTCCACCAGCTCCTCCGGCGCCTCGACCGTCACCCCATCCTTGTACTGCGACCCGAACACGATCGAGTGCCTACTCCCCTTGCACGTCATTCTCACGCGGTGTAAGGTGGGTTTCAGCCTCCCATTGCTCAACGGCTACCAATACCAAAGTAGCTAGTTTCAGTGAGAGAGAGAGAGAGAGAGAGAGAGAGAGAGAGAGAGAGAGAGAGAGAGAGAGAGAGTTCATGCATTCATGGTGGTGGTATACCTCGAGAGTTTCACCAAGTATGACGGTGAAGGTGTTGGGCGAGGCACGGAGCCATTGGCCGGAGTTGGAGAGTAGCTCGAGCCCTTCCTTTCGATGCTGGTAGACGACGGACATGAGGCCGAGGTCCTTATGGGGAGGCATGGCGATCATGGTCTCCTGATCCTCAGGTTCGTGATACTCATTGATCCGGAACATCTGCTTCGTGGATTCAGCGTGAGAGGCGTAGTGTTTCCCGACACCCAAGTACTCCAGCACCATCCTCCGCACCATCAGCTCCAGCTGAGATACCTGCTTCGCGAAGCTCCACACCGTGTGGCTGCGCCCAACGCAATGCAACGTTAAAGCTAGCAAACAGACGTGCGGTGATCGATCACCGGAATTTTTACCAGAAGCTGGGATTCCCTTGAGGCCACATGAGGTTGGTGAAAGCCTGGACGGACTCCAGGCGGGAGGGGTCGTCGACGCAGAGGATCTCGTAGCTGTCTCTGCCGATGTAGTTCCCGTACGGCACGTTGGAGTTGCCTCCCTGCTTCACGCCGAGGGGGAGGCTGAAGAGCGCGCTCGCTGCCGGGCCGAAGAGCTCGTCGCAGAGCTCGGGGGCGACCTGGTCGAGCCCCGCGGTGAAGAAGCCGACGGAGTCGAATGCCTGGCGGACCTGCGCACAGGCCGCGTCCCAGGCTGGCGTCCCGGGGTTGTTCAGGTCCAGCCCCGAGAAATCGATCGTGGGGACTTGGGTGCTGCTGGTCTCGGAGCCCATCTCTTTCTCTTCTGGCCGGCTTCGATCTCCGACCGACAACCCACCATTTAACCAGAAGCTCAGGACCGACTCGACGGTCCAGCTACGGAGCTAGGTACCGGATCCTCTGAGGTTACCACCTCATAGAGATGAAAGGCAAAGCTGAATCACAACCGTCTACTACACCCTGCCCCAAACAAGAAATCGCACTCAGCCCTATGCGATGAACGGCTGTGGCTTTCACCTACCTATGTAACCTGAGGTTTCAGAGAATCCGTGCTCAAAGAGAAAGGTTAAATGACAAATAGACCCTCGGTATTTGTAAGGTTTTTTTTTGGTTATTTTGACTTTGCCCCCCAAACTTTGCCATGAATTAGACTTTAGCCCCCATTTTTCATTAATTAGACTCTACCTCCCAAAACTAACTGTTCCGTCAGCTCACCATCTAAGAGAAAGGGTGAGCTGACGGAAAAGAAATAAAGTTTTGGGGGGTGTGCTGACGGAACAGTTAGTTTTGGGGGATAAAGTCTAATTAATGAAAAGTGGGGGGTAAAGTCTAATTCAAGGTAAAATTTGGGGGGCAAAGTCAAAATAACCCTTTTTTTTTGGGAAATTTTAGGGAAATTTTATTCATACCCCAAAAATCTGTAATTAGCCCCCGTATCCCTAGCGTTTCTCAATAACTTACTCAACAATCCTTTAATACCAACAATGCCCTCTTTTTTTTACCCCAAACCCCAAAGCCCCTGCTCAGCCTCTTTTGTACCCCAACCCAACACAATGTTCGTTTAAACTTAGCCCACGCCCAACCCGTCGGGTTGTGCGGGGTGGGTGCGGGTTAACCCGCCCAAAGTCGGGTTGGGTTCGGGTTGGCCCGCCCAAGTTGCAGCTAGGGGTGGCAATGAGTCGTGTCGGGTCGGGTTCGTGTCGTGTCTAGTTTCGTGTCGTGTCCAAAACCCCTAGACCCGGACCCGACCCGTTTAACTAATCGTGTCTAGATTCTAAACCCGTACCCGACTCGCTAATAAACAGGTAGACACGATAAGACCCGATAAGACCCGTTTACCACCCGGGTCTATTCAGTTGACCCGATCCGACCCAATCCGACTTGACCCAACCTGACCCGAAAGACCCTCTGGTTTTATATATTATAGTATCGGATTGTTGGTAGACCCGACCCGACCCGACATGACCTATTGAATACTAAACGGGTCTTCCTGGGTCTACCGTGTCCAAACCCTAAACCCGGACCCGACCCGTTTAATAAACGGGTCTATCGTGTCGACCGTTTACGATCCGAACCCGTTTAGCCTTGACCCAGACCCGCTAACTTCGTGTCGAGTCCTGTCGGGTCGAGGAGAAATAATTCGGGTTGGGTTCGGGTTGGACTCGGGTTGGGTTCAGGTTGGCCCGCCCAAGTTGCAGCTCTACTTGTGCCTTCAAGTATCAGCCAACTGTATGGGGTTTATTTAAGAGTGGGGTGTATTCAAGAGTGCATATAATTGGGGTATATTTAAGGGGGTATGTGTTTGATTGGGGGATAATCAAGTTGGGGCGGGCCATTTAACTGGGGTGTATTGAAGGTGGGGTGTAAGGGGGAAGGGTATTTTTGGGATAGAAATGGGGTATGAAAAAAAAAAATGGGGTGTATTCAAGTTTGTTGGAAATGGGGGCTAATTACAGATTTATGGGGTATGAATAATATTTCCCAAATTTTATTCATACCCCATAAATCTGTAATTAGCCCCCATTTCCAACAAACTTGAACACACCCAATTTTTTTTTCATACCCCATTCCTATCCCAAAAATACCCTTCCCCCTTACACCCCACCTTCAATACACCCCAGTTAAATGGCCCGCCCCAACTTGATTATACCCCAATCAAACACATAGCCCCTTAAATATACCCCAATTATATGCACTCTTGAATACACCCCACTCTTAAATAAACCCCATGCAGTTGGCTGATACTTGAAGGCACAAGTAGAGCTGCAACTTGGGCGGGCCAATCTGAACCCAACCCGAGTCCAACCCGAACCCAACCCGAATTTGGGCGGGCTAATCCGAGCCCAACCCGAATTATTTCTCCTCGACCCGACAGGACCCGACACGAAATTAGCGGGTCTGGGACAAGGCTAAACGGGTTCGAGTCGTAAACGGGTCGACACGATAGACCCGTTTAATAAACGGGTCGGGTCCGGGTTTAGGGTCTTGACACGGTAGACCCGAGAAGACCCGTTTAGTATTCAACGGGTCGGGTCGTGTCGTGTCGGGTCGGGTCTACCACTACCAGCGATCCAATACTATAATATATAATACCAGTGGGTCTTTCGGGTCAGGTCGGGTCAAGTCGGATTGGGTCGGATCGGGTCAACTGAATAGATCCGGGTGGTAAACGGGTCTTATCGTGTCTGCCTATTTATTAGTGAGTCGGGTTATTTATTAGTGAGTCGGGTACGGGTTTAGGATCTAGACACAATTATTTAAATGGGTCGGGTCCGGGTCTAGGGGTTTTGGACACAACACGAAACTAGACACGACACGAACCCGACACGACACGACTCATTGCCACCCCTAGCTGCAACTTGGGCGGGCCAACCCAAACCCAACCCGACTTTGGGCGGGTTAACCCGAACCCACCCCGCACAACCCGGCCAACCCGACGGGTTGGGCTTGGGCTAAGTTTAAACAAACATTGGGTTGGGTTGGGGGTACAAAAGACGCTGAGCAGCGGCTTTGGGGTTTGGGGTACAAAAAAAAAGGGCATTATTGGTATTAGAGGATTGTTGAGTAAGTTATTGAGAAACGCTAGGGATACGGGGGCTAATTACAGATTTTTGGGGTATGAATAATATTTCCCTTTTTTTTTTTGGAGGTTTTTCTCGGAATGATCCACAACAGCCACGTATTGCTCCAATTAGGCGTGGCAATGGGTTGGGTCGGCTTCGTGTCGGGTCAGTTTCGGGTCGTGTCCAAAACCCCTAGACCCAGACCCGACCCGTTTAACTAATCGTGTCTAGATCCTAAACCCGTACCCGACCCGTTTATAAACGGTTAGTCCCAATAAGCCCCGTTTACCACAACGGGTCTATTCAGTTGACCTGATTCGACTCAATCCGACTCGACCCGAACTGACCCAATAGACTCGCTGATATATTTTTTTTTTTTTTTTTTTTTTTTTTTTTTTTACAGTATCGGATTGCGGGTAGACTCGACCCGTTGAATTTTAAACGGGTTTTCTCAGGTCTATCATGTCCCCTAAACCCGGACCCGACCTGCTTATTAAACGGGTCTATCGTGTCGACCCGTTTACGACCCGAACCCGTTTAACCCTGACCCAGACCCGCTAACTTCGTGTCGGGTCCAAAATTACCAACCCTAGCTTCAATTGACCCTTGCTTTATGGTTTACTTTTGTGACCCTCGACACGTGGGAATTTCATAGCCCACGTACAATAATTCCACCGTGGACGTCTTTGCCCTTTGAGGGAAATTTGATTGCTTCTTTGTCTTCCCCAACACTAACTCACCGAGCGTTGTTTGTAACCACTGAAAAACCGCAGTAAATCGTCGAAAACCACACCGGAAGCTGACATCGACGTTACGAAATCACACAAGGTATGCCCTCTTGTTTAAAACCCTTTTTTTTTCTTTTGCAAATCGCTCATGCTTTCCTCAAAATTCTAAAACCCTATTTTTTTTCTTTTTATTTCAATTGTAATCCATGAGGTTAGTGTATTTTTTTCGTTTTCGTTTCCAGTGTTCAATCGAAATTAACGCAACAATATTGCGTTTGGAACCATGAAATTTGTGTTTCTTACGATCTATGGTATGGGACTTTGGTATATCTAATTTTGTTAAAAACATATCCCTCCTCTCCTCGAAATTATAAACCTTAGACATCTCTGTTTGTTTTTTTCATTTGATTACATATGTGATTCTAAAATCACTCCTCAATCCAATCGTAACAATGTTGTGTTTCGTTTGATTACGTATGTGATTCTAAAATCTCCGTTTGCTTTTTTTGTTTATGTTTCGTTTGATTACGATGTGAATTATATCCATCCTATACCAATTGGGATGTGGTATTGGATTTGTTAAATTTTGAGTATGTTATGGCTATTAAAATCATATATCTAATGATAATTCGTTGGCTTTTAGTAGGGGTGGCAATGGGTCGTGTCTGATCGGGTTCATGTCGTGTCTAGTTTTGGGTCCTGTCCAAAACACCTAAACCCGGACCCGGCCCGTTTAACTTATCGTATCTAGATCCTAAACCTGTACCCGACCCGCTTATAAACGGGTAGACCCGATATGACCCGTTTACCACAACGAGTCTATTCAGTTGACCCGATCCGACCCAATCCGACTCGACCCAAACTGACCCAATAGACCCGTTGATACTATATATTACAGTATCGGATTGTGGGTAGACCCGACCCGACTGGACATGACCAGTTGAATTTTAAACGGGTCTTCTCGGGTCTACCGTGTCCATACCGTAAACCCGAACCCAACCCGTTTATTAAACGGGTCTATTGTGTCAACCTGTTTACGACCCTAACCCGTTTAACCCAGACCCGCTAACTTCGTGTCGGGTCCAAAATTGCCAGCCCTAGCTCCAACTGACCCCTTGCTTTATGGTTTACTTTTGTGACCCTCGGTACGTGGGAATTTCACCGCATGCGTACAATAATTCACCGTGGATGACTTTGCACTTTGATGAAATTTGACTACGTCTTCGTCTTCCCCAACACTAACTCACCGAGCGCTGTTTGAAACCACCGGAAACTGCAGTAAACCGTCAAAAACCTCACCGGAAGCTGACGTCGACATTGCGAAATCACACATGGTATGCCCTCTTATTTAAAACCTTTTTTTTTTTTTGCAAATCGCTCCTGCTTTCCTTGAAATTCTAAAACCCTTTTTTTTTCTTTTTAATTTCGATTGTAATCCATGAGGTTAGTGTATTTTTTTTCGTTTTTGTTTCCAGTATTCAATCAAAACGCAACAATATTGAGTTTAGAGCCATGAAATTTGTGTTTCTTGCGATCTATGGTATGGGATTTTGGTATATCTAATTTTGTTAAAAAATATCCCTCTTCTTCTCCTCGAAATTCTAAACCCTAGACATCTCTGTTTGTTTTTTTTTTCGTTTGATTACATATGTGATTCTAAAATCACTCTTCAATGCAAACGTAACAATATTGTGTTTCATTTGATTACGCATGTGATTCTAAAATCTTCATTTGTTTTTTTTGTTTGTGTTTCGTTTGATTACGTATGTGAATTATATCCATCTTATATCAATTGGGATGTGGTATTGGATTTGCTAAATTTTGAGTATGTTATGGCTACTAAAATCATATATCTAATGATAATTAGTTGGCCTTTAGTAGGGGTGGCAATGGGTCGTGTCGGGTCGGGTTCGTGTCGTGTGTGTCTAGTTTCGGGTCATATCCAAAACCCCTAGACCCGAACCCAACCCGTTTAACTAATCGTGTCTAGATCCTAAACCCGTACCCGACCCGCTTATAAACGAGTAGACCGTTTACCACAACGGACCTATTCAGTTGACCCGATCTAACCCAATCTGACTCGACCCAAATTGACTCAATAGACCCGCTGATACTATATATTACAATATCGAAATACGAGTAGACCTGACCCGACATGACTCGTTGAATTTTAAACGGGTCTTCCCAGGTCTACCGTGTCCAGACCCTAAACCCGGACCCGACCCGTTTATTAAACGGGTCTATTGTGTCGACCCGTTTACGATCTGAACCCATTTAACCCTGACCCAAACCCGCTAACTTGATGTCGGGTTTGCTGTGTCAAGCCCAAAATTGCCAGCCTTAGCTTTTAGATAAAAAAATTCCGCTACCTAGAACCCATTCCATATTAAAATAATTTTAGATAATTAGTTAAGATTTTGCCCAATGGAGTAAGATTTGGATTACAAAAAACTGTCCAAAGATGAGTCGATAGTTTCATAGACGCATGCAAAAGCACTTAAAACAATTTCATCGGTCGTTGTTCACAGAGTCGATAACTCCGAAATCACTGGAAATCTTCGTAATAGCTCTAGTATTCTTCTTCTCGAGCTCATGACAATACATCGAAAGGATGGCATATGAATCCTCGTATGATCCTAGTTTTTAATTAGGTAACTGTAATCTTTTGAGCCTTCCATGCCTTCTAATAACTTATTTTCACGCCAAACTCTTTCTGAATATCGACAATGATCGCTCTGGGGGCATATAATATATGTGCCGCTAATTTATACTTTACAAACTCACTGATTAACATACATGTAGCTTGCCGATGATCAATACCACGTACGGACAATGAGCAACCATGGTGATTATTCAGTGATTTTATTTTAAAAAAATTTATCTCTTGTATTCTACGTACATGCATGAAGTCTCCAACAATAATTGTCACCTTTATATTTAATCGTATATCTTGTATGACTGGACTTCAAAATCTTATACTCAAAGTTCAAAAGTAGAGCATACTGACTTAATATCTTCACCATCATCGTCTTGTTGAGAAATATTTCATAGAGATGAATTGCACGACAATCATTAGAAAATTTTATTTTAATCTTTATATCATTATATTCATATGTGACTTTACTTATTTCCTGATTGTTATTCTTCTATATCCAGCTATGTGTAACAACAATGCTGAGTTGATTATCTTCAATCATGGTCTTTGTGGAATGATTCACGAGTTCACTATTCTCAATCTTGGCGTTTATAGGAGAAGGAGTCCCGAGCTTATTTTCTTATATCTTAACCTTTTTTGGATGATTGACATATTTATATTCTTTGACCATAGCCTTTGAGGGTGGCTTCCTGCAAGCGAAGCATAAATTGGTCATAATAGGAATAACCTAATAGACAATATTAGTTTTTTTAAAAAATATATATGGCATACATGAACGAGTACAATGGGGGCATTAGTGTTTTTTCCCAAGATTCAATATGAGTAGGCTTATCATCTGAAACTACAGGAGTAATATCACCGAACAATGCATCTAGTGTATCATAATGATGGTCATTAATGGTAGTTGGAAGTTTACGATTATTTTTATAGATGTTAGGAGAGTATACTCGACGTTTAGGCCTATAACAAAGTCGTCGATCACTTTTGTTCTCATCACATATGTCAAAGTATTGATCACTTTTGTCAAAGAATTGATCATCATAAGGACCAGTTTTAAAAGAGAACCTACATAATACGTAATATGTTTATTAATAATGAATGTATAATATATCTTACAAACAATTATAAATCATAATTATTCAACGTACCTTGGGTATGGTATGGCAACATCAGACATGAAAGGGTCTTGTGTAGGTTCATAGTTATAATTATTTGATGGAATAATGGGTATACTGGTTTCAGCAATATTTGCAGTAGGTATATATGATGAATCTCCAGAATACTCTACTGACTCTTTGATATTAGCATATGGATAGGAATGCTTATAACACGAGCCCGAATCGCTTTGTGGGAAACCAAGTGTGTCTGGTCTAATCTCCTCTTACTTGATGGTCGGACAGAAGTAGATTTTTTTTCTTTAGGTATCTGGTTTACTAATAATGGGATATTTGAATTATTCATATTGCACAAATTATGTTAAATAAGCATGGATACATCATCATCAGCTGTAATCTCTGAAGGCGGACTTGGGATTGAAGATGAATATAAAACCTTTAGAGTAATGTCATAATCTTCAACATTGCACTTTGTAATCTGATAAATTTTCTGAATTAGTTGGTCATACTCAATGGACTATAACAACATGAAAGTTTTTGTAATTCCACCCATGTCTCATACTTATCATTGACCAAACCATTTCTCCATCATAAATGCATAATACAATGATGTTGAATCCATGCTTACTTAAGAATAAACAAATAAAGCAAGAAGTAATTAATTCTATTAAAATCAATAATTATGAAAAGCACCAATATCAACAAAAATAAAACATATATATATTTCGGACAAAGAACCAAATGTGAAAGAGAAAGTAGTTGCATACATGATTTATTTATAATTATTTTATATTATTGCACTATCTGATAATCTATTGATAGTTTTACGTTGGCAAGCACTTGGATAATTTGATTCGTCTCATGGTGGAATTTGACGAGTTCAAATTATTCTTTTTTTAATTAGGATAATGTTGTCTTTACGAATAAAACTTTGGATTAGTTTCACAATGTGGTCGTGTTATTTCGTAATTTATAATTCACTAAGCAAGTTGCAGTTACACTATACAATGTTGGCTATGTGTTTGAAAACCACACATTATCCACTTTGGGTTTAGTCCCATATCGGTAAGGGGAAAGTCCTTTACCAGCTTAAAATGGATTCCTCCTTTTCCCCCACTAATCATCACATAGAGGAGAGGCTCCACAAGCTCACATACGCGCACGCGTGTGTGCCAAGCCGAGTTGGACTTGGCCAATGGCTCGGTGGCATGTGTGTGTGCGCTCACGGATTCGGACACGATAGCACCTTCGAAATGGCCTGGTCCATACCAACCCTATTTTTATTTTTGCTTTTAATCATATTTAATATTTTTTATTTGTGATACTAGTCGTTGTTGCATGCTAGCTATTACGAGCAAGCTCTATGCGAACTGTAACGTGCAGAGTTAATGGGCTTAATCGCAGCCCACAAACGGCTCCCCTCTTTCAGCCTCCCATTAACTGCCCGAGGCTTATATAAGGCCCGGTGCAGCCATAGAGAAGATACACTCTGATTTTCAAAATTGCTCTATGTTTCTCTCTCTCTCTCTCTCTCTCTCTCTCTCTCTCTCTCTCTCTCTCTCTCTCTCTCTCTCTGTGTGATGACCAAGATCCAATAGGCCAATAGCCAAGAGCCAGACTCTTGAGGCGAGAATGCCAAGATGGATGAGGTGAGGTGAGGTATACAAGGCCATGAGTTAGCCCCACATCGCCTGGAGAGAATGAGATCATGAGCTACTTATATAGTTTCCCCTCCCAAACATAGAAGACGCATTTTAAAACCGTACGCCGCTACGGATTTCGTAAGAACTCAGTAGTTAAGCATGCTCGGGCGAGAGTAGTACCAGGATGGTGCTACAACTTTAAGTAGTCCTAATTAAGGAACTAAAAAGTGCAATTTAACCCCAAGTATAGGGAGTGTAGCGAAGTAGTAATCTCGGTGAGTCCGAGGTCGATTCCACAGGGACTGAAGGACTAATTGGAACTAGTGTGATGACAGTGCGTGAATGTGAATGTAATTCAGGGTTTTCCACTGAGAGTGGAGCACGAGAAAATGAAACTACGTTATTAAATTAACTAGAACTAAATATTGCAATTAATTAAAGAAGGTTACGATAGAGATGAGGCTAAGGCATCTGGGTTCAACCCGTAGTATATTATGCATTCTTTTGATCAATAAGTATATATGACGATAGCATGAAAATTAATTTGGATGCATGCTACAGCGGTCTTTAAGCATTGCACATGCCCGGAGTCGATGTGCAATCAAAAGGACTTGTACACATGCATCGATTTCTAAAGATATGCATCTATCATAAAAACTAATATAGATTGAAGATTATATGACGAGAGACTCGTGAAGCTCGTATCATCATGCCACAGGGATTTGCAAGCATTACGTATGCCCGGAGTCAATACGAAATCAAACGAATTTGCAAGCTAGATGCCATACATCTTAGAATAGTGTCATTCATATAGGATTCAATCATAAGACAGTTAAAACATTATTACTGATCAAAGAAACACATAATAACCACTAGGCATCCCCCATAGCCTTAGCTAGGGGTTTAGCCGTGCATGTTTATAGAATTCAATATAAGAGCATAACAGCACGCAAACTTCATTAATGAAAATACGAAGGTTGCCGAGCGTAGACGACGGCTTCCGACGATGATGGTGACGGCGTCGATGATGATGTTCTTCCACGGCAAGGACGATGGAGTACGGCGTGACTTCGGCGAGGATGAAGCGTGGCTCGGAGCTTGGCGGATGGACGATGATGGATCCGAAGTGGTGATGAAAGTTCGGGCTATGGTCCGGGTGATGGAAGATGGTGAAGCTCGGGCTAATGGTGGGAGATGGTGTTATGATGAGAGTCCGGGTTTTCTGATTCGAAGGTGATGATCTGATGAAGTTCGGGGTGGTCGTCTCCCTCGTGAAGGTCCGAGTTCCCTCCATTATATAAGAGAGAAAACGTGAAGGAGTTGTAGAGAGAGAGAGAGTGTATCGTGTTTGCATGGCTGGACGTGGGGCATCCCGAGGGACGTTCGATTTCCGAGGACACGGAAGGCTACGATCGGGTCCAGATGGGAAAGAGAGAGAGATACGTTCGGGAGGAGCTGGATTTAGAAAGATTTAGAGAGAGATAATGAGAGATATGGTAAGAGAGAGAAACAAAAGGGACGAGAGAGAGAGCTGGGCGTTCGGGGCTGATAGGTCGGTTTAGAGAGAGAAATAAACGGGAGAGAAGAGAGAGACTTTCGGTAGAGAGAGAAAAGGAAAGAGAGATAGAAACTTTCGGTGGGGGATCGTGAGAGATTTAGAGAGAGAAGAGAACGGGAGAAGAGAGATGGGCGGCTGGGCGTTCGGGTTTAGAGATAGAAAGAGAAACAGCTGGGCTTGAACGGCTGCATGGGTCGGTGAGAGAGGAGTAATGCAGCTGATGCATGGGTTGGATTTGAATAGACGGCTGTGATTGGTTGCATGTATAATGGAAGGTTAGAAAAAAACAAGTTCTGATGGAATCCGGTTCTGATGGCTCTCGGGCATGCATGCTTTTTAGCATGCAAGGGACGGCCGTGATTCGAACTCCGGACAGCTGTGGTTAGTTAGAAGAGAGGGAGAGAAAAAGCTATGCATGGAAAAGGGCTAGCTGCATGTGTGGGGTGGAGCACACGGACGGTTGCGATTAAAGTGGAAATAAATGACAAGAAAAAATTGTGCATGGAGTAACGGACGGCTGCGATTAAGTCCATACGGGAAATAGTGAATTTGTGAAGACGTGGGGGATTCGATCAGGTGGGCTCATGGATGGGATGGTTTTAAATACACGGACGACTGCAATTAGCTCAGTGAGGATGGAGATCGGGTAGAATAGGAAACAAGGAAGAGTGCGATAAGAGAGGAGTTGGACGGTTACGATCAATGACTTTTATGCATGGCTGCGAATGGGTTTGGACGAGAGGAACGGTTGGGATTTTATGCATGGGTTCTCTGTGCCATATTCGCAAGCCACCGTCATACTCCATTGACCTTGGTAAAACGTCCAGGGTGCTCCTCTGGTTTGTATCATGCGATTTGTCCGCCCGATGAGATCATTTTTCCACCGAACCTCGTACTTTTGTCTTTCGTTTTATCGTTCTTCATAAAAGCTTCCAAACAAGCTGTAGATCCTCCATCGACTTGCCGTGAGAATATTAGCACGATGTCCTTGGACTAGCTGCGTCGAGAACCAGACCAATTCCCTGAAAATCATACATAAAATGACATCCATAAGGTTCCAATGTGATTATCGATAAGAATGATAATTTGAACTACCGGGCTCCGTATTTTTCATGCATGTATCGTATGAGTTCGAACCAATATACCGTTATGTCCGTATTAAAGTCTACTATGCATTGGTGCAAAGAAAATGATGCGCTTTACGAGTATATGAAAAGTTTTACGTAGGAAAGCGATGATAATGTAGTAAGAAATAAGCAATAAAATGCATTATTTGGAGACTTAACAGATGGGTGACCTCCCTGGGAAGTTCTCGTGCGGGCACGGGCAAAGCGGACAATATCTTGTGTGTTTGGGGCGGATGTTACAAAATGGTATCAGAGCCGGTTCTCCTCGCAATGGGGGGGGGGGTCTAACCCTACACGTGGACGTGTAGCCCTAAGGGGAGTGGATTGTGACGACCATGATCCAATAGGCCAATAGCCAAGAGCCAAGACTCTTGAGACTGGGATGCCAAGATGGATGAGGTGAGGTGAGGTGAGGTGTACAAGGCCACGAGTTAGCCCCACATCGCTTGGAGAGAAGGAGATCCTAAGCTGTTTATATAATTTCCCTCCCAAACATAGAAGACGTGTTTTAAAACCGTGTGCCGCTACGGATTTCGTAAGAACTCCGTAGTTAAGCGTGTCGGGCGAGAGCAGTACCAGGATGGGTGACCTCTCTGGGAAGTTCTAGTGCGAGCACGGGCAAAGCGGACAATAACTTGTGTGTTTGGGGTGGATGTTACAAAAATTGTCACCCATCCTGGTACTGCTCTCGCCGAGCACGCTTAACTACGGAGTTCTTACGAAATCCGTAGTGGCGCACGGTTTTAAAATGCGTCTTCTATGTTTGGGAGGGGAAATTATATAAGCAGCTTAGGATCTCCTTCTCTCCAGGCGATGTGGGGTTAACTCATGGCCTTGTACACCTCACCTCATCCATCTTGGCATTCCTGCCTCAAGAGTCTGGCTCTTGGCTATTGGCCTATTGGATCTTGGTCGTCACAATCCACCCCCCTTAGAGCTACACGTCCTCATGTAAGGTTAGACCCCCCATAGTGAGGAGAACCGGCTATGATACCATTTTTGTAACATCCACCCCAAACACACAAGATATTGTTCGCTTTGCCTGTGCCCGCATGAGAACTTCCCAGGGGTTCACCCATCCAGGTATGACTCTCGCCCGAGCATACTTAACTATGGAGTTCTTACGAATTCTGCAGAGGCACACGGCTTTAAAACGCGTCTTCTATGTTTGGGAGGGAAAATTATATCAGTAGCTCAGGATATCTTTCTCTCCAGGCGATGTGGGGCTAACTCGAAGCCTTGTACACCTCACCTCACCTCACCTCATCCATCTTGGCATCCCAGTCTCAGAAGTCTTGGCTATTGGCCTATTGGATCTTGGTTCTCTCTCTCTCTCTCTCTCTCTCTCTCTCTCTCTCTCTCTCTCTCTCTCTCTCTCTTTCTCTCTCTCTCTCGGATCGAGCTTGTGCTGCGATGCTGCCTCATTATTCCAAGTGGATCTCCTCTTCTTTCGAGTCTTGTTGGATTCATACGAGTTATTTGAGGTTCACAAAGCCTTCTTGAAGCTGTACCGACGAGAAGGAGATCGTCTGATCAGGGTCGTTGTATATCTAAGATCTATTGTCATGAGACCCGCACTAGGGGGAGAATAAGATTCTTGGGATAACGCCTAGCACAATTCGACCATCAGGCCAGAGTTTCTAACTCTTATCTCTTTCTATTGTTAGATTTAATCAAATCGATTTGTATGTAACATAAAATGCTAAATAATTACAGATAATTTAGATAGGATTTTTCTTTCCTTTAGAAAAGTTCGGCAAGGTGAATGATGGTTCCATAGAACCCGCTCTGCCTTGGTAAACTATTTCTAAAATAAATTTATGATTTATCTTTGCTTACAAAAATAATATTAACTAATCAATATAACCTTTGTCTATTAAGAATTTAAGTTAGTCCTAAAATTGCTAGTTTAGAACGGTTAGATTTCCAACATACAAGTCTTACTAACTAGTGATTAAAGTTCTTAACAAAACTTTCATGGTCTGCCCTAGTTTTCTCACTTTCACCATATTGCTAGCTTGGAGGCATCTTATACATGAAGAATCTTATATTAAAATCTTGGATGAGATCCGGTAAGCCCCAGCAAGCTCTAGAAAGCCCCGGGGTGCTCCAACGAGCCCCGACAAGTTTTGGAAAACATCGGGGTGCTCCAGCAAGCCTCGTCACGTTTCGAAATAATCCGGCAAGCCCTAACAAGCTCAAGAGCAAGCCCAAGAAAGCTCCGGCCATAAAAGCCCCAAGGTGCTCCGGCGAGCCCCGATAAGTTTTGGGAAGCCCCGGAGTGTTCCAACGAGCTTCGTCAAGCGTCAAAAAGCTCCGGGGTGTTCCGACGAACCCGGAAAAATTCAGAGTATTATTTAGGGTTATATACCTTGATGAGAAAATTGAATAAGTTTGGCACCGACGTGAAAGAAAAGCACATGAACTACACCGTCAAAAACATGGGACACATGTCACTGGGCTCCGGTGTGGACGAAAGCGAGGAAGGCAGGATTCCGACATGGAGGACAGCACGAGGGACATGTTTGAGGTTTTTCCTAACGAACGCAAATATCTTGGGTTTCTGATAGCACGGAACTGAAGGGAGACAATGAGCCCTATTTTAAGGACTATTTTGTTTTAAATATTATAAACTGTCAGAAAAATAATAGTAAAAACAAATAATGTCAGTTTGAACAATTTGAAGTCATTCCGAGAAAAAATATTTTTTTTCCCCCAAACTATAGGGTTGTTGGTGTAGTCTATCCAAAAAGAGGAGACTTATGCGTCATTCATTGTCGCGGACAAGACTCACGTGAATTGAGCGACAGCTAGCTGACTGGACGGGGGTTAGCTAGGCTAGCTAGATGGTTCGGCCTGGATCCTATTTTTAGGGTTATTTTGACTTTGCCCCACAAATTTTGCCTTGAATTAGACTTTACCCCCTATACTTTCATTAATTAGAGTTTACCTCCCAAAACTAACTGTTCCGTCAGCTCACCATCTAAGAGAAAGGATGAGCTGACGGAAAAGAAATAAAGTTTTGAGGGTGAGCTGACGAAACAGTTAGTTTTGGGGGTAAAATCTAATTCAAGGCAAAATTTAGGGGGTAAAGTCAAAATAACCCTAAATTTTAAAGGGGAAGAGGAGTCTGGACCTCAGGTGCCTGCATGAGTGCCACGTGCTTCCCGTACTAATTACCTACGAGACATCCCGTACCGGATTTTTGCGGGATAACTATGAGCCGTCAGACCGCCATAATCCAACGGAAGGGGCTCATCCCGTACCGGGTTTTTGCGGGACAACTGTGAGCCGCCCGATCGCCAGGATCCAACAGAAGGGATTCATCCCGGACCGAATTCTCGCTGTTACTGTGGCGGCCACAATAACAACGATTTTTTGGTCAGGATGAATCATATCCGTTGGATCCTAGCGATCGGATGGTTCAAAAAAATTTCGCGGTTACTGTAGCAGCTACAGTAACAGCAAAATTGTTTTGAGCCGTCTGATCGGAGAATCCAACGGATGGGATTCACCCGGACGACCAATTGAATCCCAAATGAATCCCATTGGATCCTAGTGATCGGATGGTTCTAAACAATCTCGCTGTTACTGTAGCGGCTACAGTAATCGCGAATTTTTTTTGAACCATCCGATTGCTAGGATCCAACTGATGAGATTCATCCCGGCCAAAAAATCGTTGTTACTGTGGCCGCCACAATAACAGCGAGAATCCGGTACGGGATGAATCCTTCCGTTGGATCCTGGCGATCGGGCGGCTCACAGTTGTACCGTAAAAACCCAGTACGGGTTGTCCCGTAAGTAATTAATACGGGGAAGCACGTGGCAATCATGTAGGCATAGGTGCAGCATGAATGCTGCACCTGAGGTCCAGGCTCTCTTCCCTAATTTTAAAATAGTAAAAATATAAGTCTCATCCCCTGCCACTCACAAAAATGTTCACAGCACTGACCCTGACTTGTCAGCACTATACATCACGTGAAGTTGGCCACAAAAGTTGGCAAAGGTGGTGTTGCGGAAATGACTCGTGTGTGACCCACAGATAGAGCCAAAAAATTCTTTTAACGTGATGCATCCACATATAGGTTATATTTACGGATTATAATTCCTTTTATGGTGAGTGTACATCAAGCATTCGTGGATGTGTCTATTGTAATATCACAATTTGTGCTTTGCGTTCGATATCTCCTGCGTCCATTATCCTGGAATCACCGTTCGTTAACGATACTTAAAATTCTCCACGACTTGACTCATAGTGCTTCTCTGTGGGAGACCAATTGCGACCGGGAGGATAATGGTCATCCGCGTATCTTACTCGGTCCTTAATGGAAATACTTGCATCATGACTCTCCCCCGACAGCTACCATGAGTCTCACCGTGTCTATGTCATCCGTCGATGACTCTTGCGCCCGCGGCCATACGTTTCTGCCTCAGCGCCTTTGCATTCGATGACACCCTTCGCACGCTTGTCACCGTATAGACGCACCAAAATGACTACCGACGGTTCACCCGATTGTACTCATAGAACAACTAGTGAGTGCTTGAATCGTAAAATATTAAAAAAAAGCTATTTGTTGATGTTTTAAGGGTTTGCATCTATCAACTCACATGTTAAAAGCTCACAAGACACATAACTTTTTTCTAATTATTAGTTTTTTTAAAAAATAGCTTTATCATGGAATCGGTTGGTTTCCACTCTAAACTAGGGTTGTCAACGGGCCGGGCCCGGGCTCGGCCCTTGTATATACTAGCGGGTCCAGGCCCTTACTTGCCTAAAAACCACCAGCCCTAGCTTGGACCTTCGAGGGTCCGGACCTATCAATTATATTGATTTTTTTACTAGAAATTTGATATAAAATTTTTTTTCAAAATTTTTTTTATGACAAAAAAAAACTATGATTTGAGATAAAAAAAAATGGGATGCTAATTTTAAAACCCTCCTCCTTTATCCGAATTTGGGACCTACAGTATATTAAAATTGTACAGGCGAAGTTAGTAAAAAATTCTTGGGCCACAAACTAAAGTTACACACTAATATAACTAGTTAACTACTAAAAAAAATCAAGGGTTTGATGAACAGATTTAGAGTTTGATGAACAAATCTAGGATTTGAATAAAAAAAAAACAAAGTTGAAGGGTTTGTTGAAGAAAAAAAATTCAAGGATCTCGGGTTCGGTGAAAAAAAATCCACTAGCACAAAGTATTTGAAATAAATCCTGGGTTTGAAAAAAAAAACCTAAATCAAAGATCTAGGGTTTGATGAAAAAAAATCATAGTCAGACACGGTCTCACAGATGAAGAGTCTAGGGTTTGATGAAAAAAATAAAAAAATCTAGGGTTTGAGAAAAAAAAAATCCCTCTCACGGGCCTCACGGCCCTCACATAATCAGTCACAGACTCACAGATCTAGGGTTTAATAATAAAAAAAAAATCAAAGATCTAGGCTTTATTGAAGAAAAAAAAAACAAAGATAAAGTGTTCGCAAAAACAGAAAACAAACCAGTAAAAAATTAAGAAAGAGAGAGAGAATAGATAATCTTTACCCAACAAAATCCACACAATCAGAAGTTTTTACCAATTAAAAACCGGAGTAAAACAACTGAACAAGAACTAAAAAAATATATGTTGATGTTTTAAGGATTTGCATCTACAACTCACATGTTAAAAGCTCACAAGACACTTAACTTTTCTCTAGTTATTAATTCTTTTTTTAAAATAGCTTTATCATCGAATCGGTTGGTTCACAAACTGAACCGAATTATCTCCCGATTCTGGTCCAAACCGATACGGTATGGTTTTCGGGAAAAGAAAAACCCAGAATGGAGAGTACAACCTATTACAAACCATCAATACAGATTTTAGAACTTTTAAATATAAAGTCTTGATAGGCACCCGTGAAGGGATTGTTAGGTATTACCATTTGTGCCCACAAAACTAATAGGGGCACCCACCTAACCAAAGTCGGCAAGGTTTTAAATGACGTTATATTGGTCCAAAACGGGTTGTGTCTGGACCATCATGATGGACGTCTAATGATCTTTATGAAGGTTTTCAAAAATTAATAAAAAAAAAATTAAAAGTTTTTTATTATGTTATTAGGTTGTTTAACGGATATCATTACGGGCGTGTCTTGTTGGTTTGATGGATAAAATGATGATGTTTAATTTTTTAATGATATATAAAGAATTTGTTTAATAAAATATAAATTGTTTATCAACTTGGTTAAACAAATTTGAAACTAGAGACTTACAAAAAAATTATAATATATCCCATATAATAAGGGAGCCCAGGAGACAAAAGAAGATACATTTGAGTATGTTCGATTGCTAGGTAATTGCGATACATCGAAAACAGTGGAGGGGTGCGAACCATGACTTGGTACGATTTCGTTACTATAACATGCTTTCCCTCTCTTATACATATCCCTTCCCATTTCTATCTCTCAGATTGATTGATCCTTGCCCGGCGGTCGCAGTACGTACTTCTCTCTCTCTCTCTCTCTCTCTCTCTCTCTCTCTCTCTCTCTCTCTCTCTCTCTCTCTCTCTCTCTCCTTCTTTCTGATCTATATATCCCTCTCTCCTACTGATTCATTCTCTCTTACCGCGTCTCTTCCTCTCTCCCTCTTCCCGATCCCTCCCTCCCTCCCTCCCTCTCTCTCTCTCTCTCTCTCTCTCTCTCTCTCTCTCTCTCTCTCTCTCTCTCACCGCATCAGAACCCCCTCCTCGATTCTCTCTTTCTCCCTCTTCTATATCTTTCTTTCTCTTCTCCGTGCCTACCGATGGCGCCGAAGGCAGCCGTCCAAGGGCCGACAGGCACACAGGCATCACTAGTTTAATAATATTATAAAAAAATTTTGAATTTATATTGTACCTATAATATAATAGATAATTAAATAAAAAGTGTTGTAGGTAAACAAATATATTTTTATTATAATTTATAATTATAATCCATAAATTTAATAAAAAAATAGAGAGAAAACAACAAAATTGGTGTTATTTAGCCGTCATACTATTATGGCCATCATGGCGGTTTCTAACATTTAAAAAACGGACACCCGTAATATCTATACTTTTTATGACGTTATGGGGGGTAATGCTATTAAGATAAGGATTATCAAGAGGTTATTTAACTGCTTAGATCATTAAGGTATAGGTTAAAAATATTTCTTCCTAATTGCGCTTTGACTTTTGATAGTCATTTAATACCACCTTCATATATTTGGGCATGAGACCAACAATGCAACTTAAAAGTACTATATAATATTTTTAATATTAATATATTTGAACCTGAGAACCACAATTCCCACTGGGCCACAATGAGTGGCTGACTAATGACTTATTAGTCTCAATTAGTCATAGATTTAGCCCCTTAATTAGTATTCTATATATTTATAATAATTTATGTATATGGAGAGCATGACTTAGGATCGATCGTAGGTTCCCTAGCCCAACCCTCATCATGAAGGGCTTATGAAAATTGGGCCCGGTTCGACGCTCAGGCCCTTGGAGGGCCAAGTTGAGCAGGGTACCCTCTCCAAAGGGCCATACTGACAATCCTACACATAAGTAGCAATGAGGGTGTTAGGAGATGACAGCTAGGGTTTGGAGAGAATGAAATACTTCTCCTTGAGGGACTGAAGCCCAATATATATGTACATGTATACACACACAACCCGACCCGACTGTACATATAACCCGACCCATCTTTATACATTAACACTCCCCCTCAAACTTACAGTGGATCATGGACCGAGAGTTTGCTGATAAAATGCTAGAAGCGAGCAATCGTAAAGGGCTTCGTCAAAAAATCAATAGTCTACTCCGATGATGAAATGAATGGCAAGGAGATGGTGTGGTCAAGAAACTCCTGGCGAATATAGTGACAATCAACATCAATATGTTTTGTCCGCTCGTGGAAGACCGGGTTGCTAGCAATCTGAATAGCACTCCGGTTGTCACAAAATAGAGGCGTGGGCCTGGATATCACAACTCCCAGGTCGAGTAGAAGGTGGCGTAACCAGACAATCTCTGCGGTGATGGAAGCCATAGCCCTGTATTCGGCTTCGGTGCTGGAGCGAGCAACAGACTCCTGTTTCTTGCTTCGCCAAGAAATAAGAGAATCACTAAGGAACACACAGTATCCGGTAGTAGAACGGCGAGTGGCGACATCTCCTGCCCAATATGTATCAGAGTAGGCACGCAGCACCAACGGAGAGCTGGAGGGAAAAAGTAGTGAGCGGGTGATGGTGCCTCGGAGGTAACGGATAATCTGAAGGACTGCTGTATAGTGAACCGAACGAGGAGCCTGAACGAATTGACTGACAATGCCAACAGCATGGGCAATGTCTGGTCGGGTCATAGTGAGGTAGACGAGCATCCCAACCAGCCTCTGGTAGCGGGAGACATCCTAGAGTGGCTCATCATCTGTAGAAAGAAGCTTCAAATTGAGCTCCATGGGTGTGTCAGCAGTGCGAGAGTCAGTAAGAGTAGCATCAGCAAAGATGTCGGACATATACTTTTGCTGGGAGACAAATAGACCACAAGCTGACCGAGTAATCTCGAGACCCAAAAAGTAGCAAAGAGGGCCCAGATCTTTCATCTCAAATTGACTCTGGAGGTGGCATCGAAGGGACGCTATGGTGGCACTATCATTCCCGGTGATAATCATATCATCCACATAGAGAATAATAATTGCAATACCCTGACTGGCGGAGCGAGTGAATAGGGCATAGTCAGAGTGGGGCTCCACAAACCCAGTGGCCTGGACCGTATTGCGGAATCGCTCAAACCAGGCACGAGGGGCCTGCTTGAGCCCATAGATGGCTCAACACAAACGACAGGCGTGACTTGAAGGAGCAGAGATGCCTGATGGAGGAGCCTTGTATATCTCCTCTGAGAGATCACCATGGAGAAATGCGTTGGTCACATCTATCTGATGTAGCGGCCACCCTCGAGCAGCTGCTACAGCTAAGAGGGTACGAACGATAGTCATTCGAGCCACTGGAGCAAATGTTTCCTCGTAGTCAATCCCATACTCCTGAGAGAAACCACAAGCAACAAGGCATGCCTTATGCCACTCAATGGACCCATCAGATCGAGTCTTGATCTTGAAGATCCATTTGCAGCTAACAGGAATCACGCCAGAGGGACAAGGAACCAAATTCTATGTCTGAGTCCGTTGAAAGGTCTCAAGTTCGACTGTCATGGCTTGTCGCCACTCTGGGTGTATAACTGCCTCACAGTACGACTGGGGCTCCCGGTGGGTGTGAAGAGCTGCAAAAAAGGCTTGGTAGGACGGAGAGTATAAGGCAACAACAGAGTGTCTAGAGGTGTCAGGAGAAACAGGAGTAACCAAACCTGTCAGGGGAGTAGTCATATTTGTCAAGAGGGTGATGTTCGCACGAAGGGTAGCACCGAACAGGACCAGAATCCACGGTCGGAGAGGTGGGAGCAGCTGCAGGCAAAGTAGTGTGGGTGCAAAAATTATACCGGACCGGATCAGAGCGGCATGGGCCCGCGCAACGGCCTAAGTGGATAAGCCCACCCGGGCTCATGGGCCCACTCTGCAGGGCTCGCAGATCACCCCCCCCCCCCCTATTGGGCCCGAACAAGAGCCCAATAAGGGCCCAACAAGGAGGCCCAGAACCAGTGCCATGTCATCATCGTCACATCATCACTACCATATTGGGCACATGCCTATGCTATAAAAGGACCCCCGAGACCTTCAGGCAGGGGGGTTGGTCATTCGATCAAAGGAGGAGAATTCCAGAGCAAGTATTAGAGCTTAATTGTCCACTTTCTATTCTCTTCTAGTTGCCCCATGCAACCCCACTGTACAAAGGTTCTCTCGGCCTGTCGAGAGAACGCTTCCCCCTTCTTACTTATATTATAGTGAAGACTAGGTGGCACCTCACGCCCGGAGATGTAGGTCATAAGATCGAATTTCGTCACTAATCCTTGTGTCATCACTTTCTACTCTCTCTATCTACACTCCCATCCCTCTAACTCTACAAACCATCAACATTCAATCAAGGCTGTGGGGCGAGACATCTGATCAAGGCGGCTCAAAAATTTCCCCCACAATCTTTGGTGCCATATATGGGACATCGATAGAGGTCATACCCATACCTCTACCGACTCATATTCAACTTGTGGTGACGAGCCACAAGTCCTCCTCAAAATCAACCTCAACGTCATCATCGCCACATCATCACTACCATATTGGGCACATGCCTATGCTATAAAAGGACCCCCGAGACCTTTAGGCAGGGGGGTTAGTCATTCGATCAAAGGAGGAGGCTTCCAGAGCAAGTGCTAGAGCTCAATTGTCCACTTTCTATTATCTTCTAGTTGCCCTATGCAACCCCACTGTACAAAGCTTCTCTCGGCCTGTCGAGAGAATGCTTCCCCCTCCTTACTCATATTATAGTGAAGACCAGGTGACACCTCATGCTCGGAGACGTAGGTCATAAGAGTTCGGACGTAGGTCATCAGACCGAACTCCGTCACTAATCCTTGTGTCATCACTTTCTACTCTCTATATCTACTCTCCCATCTCTCTAACTCTACAAGCCATCAACATTCAATCAAGGCTGTGGGGCGAGACATCTAATCAAGGCGGCTCGAAAATTTCCCCCCAAGTAGTACCAGTGGAGACAGTCTCGGTGGGAGGAACTGTGGAGCGACGAATGTAGACACACGTGATAAGTGGTGGTGGTGGAGGTGACAGGGGAGGTAGGGGAGAGGGAGGTGGTGGAGACGAGGAAGGTGGAGGTGGAGGTGGTGGAGACAGGGGAGGCGAGGAAGGTAGAGGAGGCTCAACCGGGAAGGTGGGCGTAGGAGCATAATACAGAGGTAGGAAGGGGATGGTGAGAGGGGGTGACGGCGTAGAAGATGACTGTATGTGCGGAAAAAAGATACGGGTCGTCTTTATTGCGAATACACGAGATTACAGGAGTGGCAGGGACCGGAGGCTCGGGGGTGACTAGTCCGGGTGCGGCGAGTGTTGATCAGGAGATTGTGGGAGAGATTCTCTGGAGGGTCCCTTTGATCCGCGTCTCCACGTGGTATTCGTGTGAGAGCTCTGAAGGGGTTGCCCAGGACAGAGGTCTTTACAGGGTGAGGGTTTTTAAGAGGCTAAGGAATGTCCGCCGTTTCTTTGGCCCCTTCCGTGCTTCGCACTTCCTCGGCTAGGGGGGTCTTCAGCTTCGTTCCTCGGTCTTCGTGTCTTCCTCGCTCCTTACTTGACCTCGGCGTCCTTGATCGTCGGTTCACGGCGTCGATCGTGCTTTTGGCGTTGGCTTTGGCTTTGGCTTTCGACCTTGGCTTGGCTTTGGCGTGGCTCTGGCATTTGCTTTGCTTTGGCGCTTGCGCTTGGACATAGACGGGGGAGACTTGTGATGCTTTTGTTCTTCCGTACTTCACGTCGTATCGGCTAGAACGTGCGATGCTTTTGCTCATGACCGGCGTAGTCGCTTGGCTTTGGCACTTGCGTTGCTTTGGCGCGGGCTTTACCGGGGCTTTTGCTTCAGCTTTTTGTGTGGGCTTTTGCTTCGGCGTCGACTCAATCTTCTTCTCGAACGGCGGTGGCTACTTCTTCAATGCTTCTGGCTTCCTAGATGGTTTGAGTGTCGGCTTAGCTTCTCCTCTTCTCCGAGCTTCTTTGGCGTGACCGAAGTCGAAGGGGACTTTTGAAGGTGGCGGGGGTAGCACCGGTCTCCGTGCGACGGTTGTAGCATCGGCTTTGCTTTGAAGACGACAGGTGTAGTGATGCCTCAGGGAGTCCTCTCCAAGCTTTCTTCTTCGTGGATGGAGCGGGCGTTTGTCGAAGGCGACGGGGTGATGACGCTTCGTTCCTCTTCTCCAGGCTTTGGAGCATGATCGGAGTTGAAGGTTTGTTGGAGCCGATGGGGTAGTGCCGCTCCGGGCTTCTTCTTCGGCCTTTGCTTCTGGCGTCTTCGGAGTCAAAGGGTCTTCTTCTCCGAGCTTTCTTCTTCATGCACGGAGGCGAAGGCTTGATCTTCTTGTGCAAGGGTCTTCACGTTGATGAGGGCTTTCAGTGGACTAAGCCTGTCCCGAAGGGATAGGCTTGCCCGTGCCTCGTGAAGCCTTGGGTCGATGAAGAAGCGTCTTCTCTTCTACAAAGCTTCGTCACTTCGTCTTCAACTTGCGATTTCTTCGACCCTTGAGCCTTCCCCCACCCCCTCTATTTATAGGCGAAGGGGGAGGGGAGAGATATGGGAAGTTTTAATTTTAAATCCCTTTAATATCTCCCCCATAATTACCCAGGATTTATTCATCCATTGATGAGGGAAATAAATCTTTATTTGCTTTCCTTTTCTGGCGGGATAATTATAGCTCAATCATTTTTGGATTCATCTGGAATCTTGCACATAAAATCGATGGCGACCCGACTCTTCTTCTTGTCCGTCGGATCGAGGGATCGGCGCAGATCCACGTGTGGGTAGACGTCATGCGCAACCTCCCCCCGCGCATGGCGGTAGTTCTTTCCTTTTCTTTCCTTTTCTTTTCTTTCTTTTTTCTTTTCTTTCCTTTTCTTTTCTTTTTTTTTCTTTTCTTTCCTTTTCTTTTCTTTCCTTCTTTCTTTTCTTTCCTTTCTTTTCTCCCCCTTTTCCTTGCATGGCCGGCCTCCCCATGGGGGGCCCGGATCCTTAGTAGGGGCCGGCCTCCCCATGGGGTTCGGATCCTAGTATGGGGCCGGGTGGGCCCCACTTAAGGATGGGCGCACCCGGCTTCTTGTCGGGCGCGAGTCGGGTCCGGGTCTGGGTCGCGTCGGGTTTGCATCCGTGTAGGTGCACGCAAGTCGGGTTTGCACCCGCGTAGGTGCATGCGAGCCGGGTCCGGGTTCGACACAATTTGTGTGTCTACAAGTGCCCCCTCAAGGATGAGTGCGACGGTGAGAACGTGTCGGGTTTGGACACATAGGAATCGTAGAGCACTTGCCCTTGATGCCTTCTGTGGGCAGGATTGGGGGTCTATTTAAGGACCCCTACCCCCTTCATCCAACATTCTGCTCTTGCGAAGGTTCTGCTGGCTTTTGGAGACCGCCGTCGGAAGAGAGCTGCTTGAAGTTGCACGCGCCTTGCTCCGTCTTCCCGGTGTCACCTCTTTCGTCGGCGGCGGTGACGATGGTGCGTGACTTGAAGGTTGTTACGAAGACAGGCTCGAAGTGACGCAACGATGAGGACCGAGGCGAGGAGGATGGAGGAGCGCGGCTGAGGTACGAACCGCCTTCGCCGCCTCTTCCTTCCTCTTTCTTCTTCTTCTTCTTCTTTGGTTCTAGACCGCGGGAGCAGCAGCAGCAGCGGCGGCGAGAGGCGCGGGTGAAGGCGGTGCGGGACGTGCGCGGGGCTGCATACGGGTGGAGGCGGCAGTGCGCGGGGCGACGCGGCTCGGGCGCGGGCGGAGGCGGCAGCGCGCGGGGCTGCGCGGGGCGGCGCGGCGCGTGCGCGGGTGGAGGCTGTAGCGCGCGGGTCGGGCGCGGGGGCCGGCTGCGTCGGTGCCGGGCGTAGGGGCCGGTGTGCGCGCGTTGGGCGCGGGGTCCCAGCTGCGTTGGCGTCGAGCGCGGGCGGGGCGGCAGCTTAGTCGGGTTCGGCCCCGACTGGGTTGGAGGAGAAAGGGGCAGCGGGTCCCCCCCTCTCCCTTGCTGTCCGGCTCCCATTGGGGGGAGAGGAGGCTGCCCCCCCCCCCCCCCTTTTTCTCCTTCGTTGGGTGCCGATTGGGGAGAGGGGCTGCGGGGCCCCCCTACTGCTGCTGCTTTCTTTTTTTTTTTTTTTTGCTCTATATCTGGATGGGGAGGGGCTGCGGCGCGCGCGCGCGAGGCTGCGCGCGGACTTTGGGAGTGCAGTGCGAAGGCGACTTTGCTCGGGGGGTCCTCTTGACAGGGGACTGTGGGACCCTTGCCCCTTTTTTTTTTTGCCCCCCGCTTGTCTTGACTTGCTTCTTTTCATGGCTCTTCAGGATTCGAGTCTTCGAGAGCTTGACTTTGTCGGGGTGGATAGCTGAGGACCTTTCCGATGGGAGAAGGTGCCTTCGCTTCCCCCTTACTCGGGTGTACCGTTACCGCAACTCGAGGCGAGAAGACATTCTATCGTTGCTCCGTGTTTTTATCCACGAGCGCATCACGGAAGATGGAGTTGCCGATGCGACTTGTGGGATGCTGAAGCTGAGCGAGAAAGTCTACACCGACGAAGGGATCTCCATGAAGCTCCTCCACCCAAGCTTGAGTACCCCTTTCCACCATTGTGATGAAGATTTCGAGCCCACTCCGGTAGTTGCCTCGAAGATCTGCTCCCGATTGACCCGATGGGGTACCGACTCTTGGCATCGGAGAGACGTCCAATATCTTTGCGGTTTTCGGGAATGGATGAGCGAGCTCTACGAGGTCTTTAGAGCGGAACCTGAGATAAATTCATTGGCCAAGTTTCTGGCACCGGCTCACCGAGAATACAGTCGTCCTGAGGGGATGTATCGCACTCTTTGTAAACTCTGGTGTCCGGCCACCAACACTTTCCTTACTGGAGCGGGAGAGATAGGGATCTCACTTCGCGACGTCCACATCATTTCCGGATGCCCTGAAGTGCGGAATTACTACCAGGAGGAGGTGCCAGCTTTGAAGGATCTGTCGGACAACAGCTTTGCTCTGAGCTCCTGCCTTCTTCTGTTCAAGGCATATGCCGTCATTGCGGCGCGGGATCAGTCAGACCGGGTTCGTCCTTCTTTTTGGGTTGATTTTTGGTTCAGAGGCGAGTATAGATCCCCAGCACCTTCGGCTCACCCAATGTGGAAGATCGCTCAAATGAAGAGGCCTCCGCTTTGTTCTTTTGTGAGACCTATTGAGTCCTTGGCTCAAGAGAGGCACTCAATGGAGGGAAAACAGTATCCCTGGGAGATCCTTGGTTTGAGGCGCGACAGCGAGGAGTGGCGGGCGGTTTATCGAGCCGCCGGGCTGGTCATCTTTCTTTGCCGGTTCGTGCTCCCCTGTCCCGGCGAGGTCATCCGTCCGGAGACCTTTCTTGCAGCTTCCAGGATGGCGAGGGGGGAGCTTTTCAATCTAGCCTCGACAATCTTATGCGCCTTGTATCGGGGGCTCAGTGGGACTTACTGGGACTTGTCCAGCTCGGATAATGCCAAAGGGAAGCTTGGCCAGTTTACTGCGTTCGGACCTCTGCACTACCTGTATGGTTGGATAGCTCTTTATTTCCCAAAAGGGATCTTCGCCAGACGCGGGCATCCAGCCGACCTACCATTCCTGCTTGGGATAGGAGGGATCTTAAATATTTTTATCAGTTGGGAGCGCCCGAGGGAGTGCGCTCGCACTCTTTTGCAGAGGATGGGAGGCACCAACTTCGAGTTTCTGTCAGAGCATTCGGTGCTACCTTTGGAGAGGTCGATTGTCCATGACAACGAGGAGCTCTCGGACAGCTTGTATTGGAATATGGTCAGTTGCCGCCCTGGCTACTTGGTTTGGCGCAAGGGGGATGTGGTGGAGGTGGAGCAGTACTCCCCTCATCACTTCGCTCATCAGCAAGGGTTTCGACAGGAAGTTCCTGGTATGCCTCAGCAGTTGCAGGGGTGCATTAGTCCACAGGAAGGTTACCGCCTCTGGGCTTCTCTTTACGCTCGATTGACTGGCGGCAGCTTCTTTCTTGGGACCAAGTCGGGACTTCGGGATGCCACCACTCCATACTACTGCAAATGGATTAAAGAGCGAGTTTCCCCCTTACTTGAGTCTCCCAGTTGACGTTGTGGTGAGCAGTGAGTTCAAAAAATTTTCGTTTTGATCCTTCTGTGGGAGTGAAAGATCGTCGCCTCTGATTGGGGCTTTAGAGAGCCCAGAAGAGTTGTAGCCGTCTTTCCAGTGCTCGTCGTGTCCCTTCTTCGGCTCCCGTGTTGGAAGCCGAGCTTACTAATGCCCCTGGGCCATCCTTTTTCTCGAAGGCCGCTGTTGAGGGTGCCCCGCCCAAAAGAAGAAAGGTTTGCATTCCCCGCGGGATGACTTCAAGGGTCCCTTGTTAGGTGGTGGATACCGAGGAGCCCGGACTTCTAAGAAATGAGGTGATTCCTCTGTCTAGGGCTGCTTCGTCCGACCTTGCAGGTATGGAGTTCTCCTTATTTTACTTTCTTTCTATGCTCAGAAAGTTCCATCATGCTGAGCAGTGTATTTCTTATGGACAGATTCCGTTATAGTGGTAGAGCGCGGGGCGGACTCTCCGAAGGCATCTCTCGGGCATTCGTCTACCGGGGCCGCGCAGGAAGTGCCTGGGGAGTGCGGGCTAGATGTTCATCCAGATGATCTGGACCTCCTCGGGGTTTGCGGGGAGAACTTCCCTAGCGGCGATATTGACCTGGACGGCATTGACGTTGATGCTCTGTCTTTTCATGAGGAGGCCAAAGTTTCGAGTGTCGACAAGCGGCGTTCCCCGGCTGCTGTGCTCTCAGGCCTGTTGGAGGAGACGGTTGTCGCGACGGTGGCGGCGGTTTTTCCAGTTTTGCCGACCTTGTTGGCGAAGGCGGTTCCCGCAGCGACTGCAGCGGAGGGGAAGGTTTTGCCCACCTACTCTGAGGCACCTCGCCCAAGCTTAAGGCCGAGGAACAGAGTTTCAGAGTTTCTTCTTGCGAGCTGCCGGCAGTATATCAAGTCATCGTTGGAGCCCTTTCAAGATGCGGGCTTTGGCGCCCTACAAGACTGGTGGTCTACCGACGGTGCAGAGTTTTGCGCGAGCCTGGAGGAGTTCAAGGTCGACAGTTCTTCTTTTGTCGCCCAGATGAATCTGCTCGTGACTAATAGCGAGGCTTACCGCTCCCGGCGAGCTTTACTAGAAGGGAGCACTCCTTCTGAGCTGGAGGCCGCCGAGGCGAGCTTGTGTCAGTCAGAGTGCCAGTTTGCGGAGGCCACTTCCAACCTGTAAAAGGCCCAAAAGAAGATGTAATTGGTGCGCGCCTCACTTCGGAAGGCAGAGTCTCGTCTGGAGCGAGCTGAGACCGTGGAGAGTGCTTTGAAGGTGAGCTACTTGAAGCAGCAGTCAGACTTGGCGGCCCGTCGCGAGCTTTTGGCCACACGTCCCGCGGAACTTCAGCGAGTGGAGGCTACTAGAGAGGAGTTAATGCGCCGCCTTCGAGCTCTGGATACCTTCTTTTAGCTGCTCCTCGTCTAGTTGTTTTGCCTTGTATCTTTCTTTTATGCTATGTACTGTCTTTCTCTTGGATATCTAATAATATCGCCTTGTTTTGCCGTATCTATGCATGGACCCTTGTTACTTTTTCTTTTGGTCGGACTAAACCTGAAGTAACTTCTCAGGCTGCCTACGTACCCCCCTAAGGGGGATCGAGTCGCACGTAGTTCATTTTTTTTTTTCGCAAGGGGTGTGGCATTGCTTTAGACATAGTACCTTTTGAGGTACTTGCCATTGATAGGGCCGAGTGTCAGCCCTTATGGCGTGGTGAGGAGATAGGCGCCGTTGGAGTAGACTTCCTTGACGGAGTGCGGGCTATCCCACTTGGCATCAAATTTCTTCCCTCCTCGGTGCGAGAGAATGATGGGGTGTTTGACTGCCAGCACCAGTTTCCCTGTTTGGAATGATCAAGGACGGATCTTCTTGTTGAAGGCACGGGACAGTCTGGCCTGATAACACTCCAGACGTTGCTGAGCTTCGAGGCGTCTCTCGTCCAATGCTTCTAATTCTGCTAGGCGGAGCTGGGCATTGTCGTCGCTGGTGAGGCCTTCCTGGATTGTTATCCTAAGCGATGGGATCTGGAGCTCGAGCGGAAAAACGGCTTCTACACCATAGATGAGGGAGTACATAGTTGCTTGTGTCGGAGTGCAAAAGGACGTTCGGTAGGCCCATAACGCTTCGCCCATGCGTTCATGCCAGTCCTTCTTAGTTTTCGAGATAGTTTTCTCCAGTAGCTTGCAAAGAGTCTTGTTGAAGGCCTCCGCCAGACCGTTGGCCGGAGCGTTGTACATTATCGAGTACTTCTACTTAATGTCATACATGGTGCAGAACTGACTGACAACAACATTCTTGAATTGCTTTCCGTTGTCCGTTATCATGTATCGAGTGACTCTGTATCGGAAGATGATGTCTTTCTGGATGAAACTGATGACAGAGTGCCTTGTAACTTCCCGTAGAGGTGTTGCGCGCTTCAGCCCACTTGGAGAAGTAGTCCGTTGCCGCCAGAATATAAAGGTGTTGCTTGGATGACTTGGGCAGGGGGCCGACAATATCGAGTCCCCATCCGTCGAAGGGCCAAGACGCGATTGTTGGGTGTAGAGGCTCTGGCGGATGGCGGATGTAGTCCCCGTGTAGCTGGCAAGCGTGACATTTTTTTTGTGAACTCCAAGCTGTCCTTGACCATGGTGGGCCAGTAATAGCCCATTCTCCTGACGCGAAAGTGAAGCTTCGAACCGGACTGGTGCGATCCGCAGATTCCAGCGTGTACTTCTTCCAGTGCCGCTTCTGCCTCTTCGTTCGCGAGGCACCTCAGGAGCGTGCCATCGTAGCTTCGTCGGTACAACTCGTTGTTGAAGTGGTAGAACTTCAGAGATCGTCACCGGATGTCGACTTTGCACTTCGGATCTTCGGGAAGTTTACCATGGATGAGATAATTCATAAAAGGCTGCCTCCAGTCTTGCTCTTCAATTTTGAGGATGTGCACCGCGTTGGTTTGAACTGGAATTTCGATCAGACCTTCTTCTTTGGTGATCACTATTCTTCTGCAGACGGGGACGATGAGCTGACGTTCTTCTGGAAACGGGAGTGTAGCCGCCAGATTCGCGAGTGCGTCAGCCTGTTGGTTGAGATTTCTAGAGACATGCTGAATGGAAGGGGTCTCTAGTTTGCCAAGGAGCTCCAAAGCTCGCGCATGCAATGGCACCAGGTCTTCTTTGTTGACTTCGTATGCCCCCAAGACTAGAGTCACAGCGGAAGCAAAAGAAAGATCCGAAGATCATACGGTGTATGTTTCATTACAATTTTGCTATAAAACAATCTACATGCAAATCTACAATCTTAGCATATGTGCGGACACCCTAGAGGCATACTACGATCTACGGAAGACATGCATGCATCTACTTAGATGTTTAGATTCATCATATCTTATGGATCTATGATCTGGAGATTACGGAACGATGAAGAACCGCACTTGAATCGCAAGGGAAACTGTCGGATAACACCTTGTCCTTTGCAAATTGAAGAATCCTCAAAATCCCGTCTCTGAGTGCAGGGATTACGAGCCGACGGAGGAATCCGTTGCGAAGACGATGGCGAGCCTCGAGATTTTCTCCTCCTCTTTATCCTTTCTTCTTTCTCCTTCCTTCCTCTTCCTTCTCCCTTCTTCTTCCTCTCTTTTCCTTGGCCGAAACCACAAAGGAGGAGGACTAGGGGTCGGATTTTTGGAGGGGAGGGAGTAGAAGCATTAGGGCCGGCCCTCCCCTCCCTATTTCCTTTATAGGGCCGGTCTCCCATGGATCCAAGGAGCCTAGGGCCGGCCCCTAGGTGGATAGGGATGAGGGGGGTCGGATTTAGGTCTTCCGGGTGTCTATCGTGAAGTCCGGACGAAAACGCCCTTCACGAAAAGCGGAAAACTGAAAGTGAGACTGAGTGAGGTGCGCTACTCGGAATCGAGTTCCGTCAGCGCCTGTGAGCTCCTGGAATTATTCCACTAAATCTAAGATCCATATTCAATATGTTCTGAGCCATATTTCAGTATTTACCAAAATACCCCTACGGCCCGTAACACAGAATTAGGTTCTTTGGCTCCGGGCTTGCGCTCCATCGCGCTACTTCACATCCAACGTATCTAACTAGGTCAGGGAACAATTCCTATACACAACGACAGAGTGGAACCTTCAGGGTTCGGGATCTTTAGCTCCAACCGGATCCCTGATTAACTGTTCCGGTGACACACCGAAAGTTCCGTTAATCAGCCCTAATCCGATTAACCCGCGTAGCCACCCAGAGTGCGACGTGAGTTGAACTCTTGTGATCCTAAACTTATGTTACTCCCTCATAACCCTGTTCTCTATTATACTCCGATAATCCTTATCCCTCCTATTACTGGTGCCATGATACGACTCGGGCGGTGAGGAGCACCGTCAGATCCCGATCGATCATCTGACTAGGGTTTGATGACTTGTCATCTATAACACCACACACCTTCCGGTGCTATGCCTAGCATCCAGAACATCGTCAGTCATACTGACAACCACCAGGCCTGGGTTAACTGTGTGGACAGATTGACTCTTCAAAATACACCCATCCAACATTGGACGTCGGATAACCTGTAGGGATTACATGTCACTCAAGCGCCAGCCGGGTAACCCAACGTACCGTGGTATTGGACTATGGAAGGTCCGCACACGTTGGCACATCAAAGCACCACACAACTGGTTGGCCCAGTGAGCATGGTCCCTCAGGGTTAAGGACAGATTATCTATAGTAGTAAGACGGTTTCTGCACCAGTGTCTGAATCACTGAACTGTACACCGTCTTGGTTCCTGTTCAACACGATCATCATGCTTGGTCAGATGAATGGGAATCCCACGTTCCCGTGGTGGAGACTTCACCACATCCTCCACCTGCCAACAGCTTGTTCTCGGTGAAGCGATCGGCATTACCTAAGCTGTGAACTAGTTCTAGGTCTACACAGAACTGGTCCACTGGGTCTTCCAAGCATGGATCCTCCATGCGCCTCAGTGGCCTACTGTGTTCTCTAGGATCATTTTATTATATGAGTATTATCATATACCAGAGTAGTATTCTAATTAAAGCAATAACCAAAGTCATCTTTATTAATGTTAATACAGAAAATCCACGCTAAGGACACACGAGCTACAACACGTGTCGGAGTAGAGGAGACTCGGCGATCGGTGAAAGGCTTGGAGCAAACGCATTGTTGCTTGTCCCGACCATTGCAAACTTCAAGCAGCTTCTTCAGTCGTACGGATGAAAGGAGAAGAGGTCCCATCGGGCGTGTCAAAAATCTGTATGTGCGGAAAAAAGATACGGGTCGTCTTTATTGCGAACACACGAGATTACAGAGTGGCCGGGACCGGAGGCTCGAGGGTGACGAGTCCGGGTACGGCGAGTGTTGATCAGGAGATTATAGGAGAGATCCTCTGGAGGGTCCCTTTGATCCGCGTCTCCACATGGTATTCGTGTGAGAGCTCTGAAGGGGTTGCCCAGGACAGAGGTCTTTACAGGGTGAGGGTTTTTGAGAGGCTAAGGAAGGTCCGCCGTTTCTTTGGCCCCTTCCGTGCTTCGTACTTCCTCGGCTAGGGGGGTCTTCAGCTTCGTTCCTCGGTCTTCGTGTCTTCCTTCCTTCTTTCTTGACCTCGACGTCCTTGATCGTTGGTTCGCGACGTCGATCGTGCTTTTGGTATTGGCTTTGGCTTTGGCTTTCGACCTTGGCTTGGCTTTGGCGTGGCTCTGGCTTTTGCTTTGCTTTGGTGCTTGCGCTTGGAAGTAGACGGGGGAGACTTACGATGCTTTCGTTCTTCCGGACTTCACGTCGTATTGGCTAGAACGTGCAGTGCTTTTGCTCGTGACCGGCGTAGTTGCTTGGCTTTGGCACTTGCGTTGCTTTGGCGCGAGCTTTACCAAGGCTTTTGCTTCGGCTTCTTGTGTGGGCTTTTGCTTCGGCGTTGACTCAATCTTCTTCTCGAACAGCGGTGGCTACTTCTTCAATGCTTCTAGCTTCCTCGACGGTTTGAGTATCGGCTTAGCTTCTCCTCTTCTCCGAGCTTCTTTGGCGTGACCGGAGTCGAAGGAGACTTTTGAAGGTGGCGAGAGTAGCACCGGTCTCCGTGCGACGGTTGTAGCGTTGTCTTTGCTTTGAAGACGACGGGTGTAGCGACGCCTCAGGGAGTCCTCTCCAAGCTTTCTTCTTCGTGGATGGAGCGGGCGTTTGTCGAAGGCGACGGGGTGATGATGCTTCGTTCCTCTTCTCCGGGCTTTGGAGCTTGATCAGAGTTGAAGGTTTGTTGGAGCCGACGGGGTAGTGCCACTCCGGGCTTCTTCTCCGGCCTTTGCTTCTGGCATCTTCGGAGTCGAAGGGTCTTCTTCTCCGAGCTTTCTTCTTCATGAACGGAGTCGAAGGCTTGATCTTCTTGTGCAAGGGTCTTCACATTGATAAGGGCTTTCAGTGGACTAAGCCGGTCCCAAAGGGATAGACTTGTCCGTGCCTCGTGAAGCCCTGGGTCGATGACGAAGCGTCTCCTCTTCTGCAGAGCTTCCTCGCTTCGTCTTCAACTTGCGATTTCTTCGACCCTTGAGCCTTCCCCCACCCCCTCTATTTATAGGCGAAGGGGGAGGGGAGAGATATGGGAAGTTTTAATTTTAAATCCCTTTAATATCTCCCCCATAATTACCCAGGATTTATTCATCCATTGATGAGGGAAATAAATCTTTATTTGCTTTCCTTTTCTGGCGGGGTAATTATGGCTCAATCATTTTTGGATTCATCTGGAATCTTGCACATAAAATCGATGGCGACCCGACTCTTCTTCTTGTCCGTTGGATCGAGGGATCGGCGCAGATCCACGTATGGGTAGACGTCATGCGCAACCTCCCCCCGCGCATGGCGGTAGTTCTTTCCTTTTCTTTCTTTTCTTTCCTTTATTTTTTCTTCATTTTTTCTTTTCTTTCCGTTTCTTTTCTTTCTTTTTTCTTTTCTTTCCTTCTTTCTTTTCTTTTCTTTCTTTTCTTTCCTTTCTTTTCTTTCCTTTCTTTTCTCTCCCTTTTTCTTGCATGGCCGGCCTCCCCATGGGGGGCTCGGATCCTTAGTAGGGGCCGGCCTCCCCATGGGGTACGGATCCTAGTATGGGGCCAGGTGGGCCCCACTTAAGGATGGGCCCACCCGGCTTATTGTCGGGCCCGAGTCGGGTCCGGGTCTGGGTCGCGTCGGGTTTGCATCCGCGTAGGTGCACGCAAGTCGGGTTTGCACCCGCATAGGTGCATGCGAGCCGGGTCCGGGTTCGACACAATTTGTGTGTCTACAATGACGTAGGTGGTGAAGGAAGATCCCGGGACTCAGTGGAAAAGTACAGGATATCCTCTACAAAGGAGACGTGACGAGAGACACGGATCTGGCGAACCAAGAGATCGTAGCACCGATATCCCTTGTGCTCCCGACTGAATCCTAAGTGAACACACCTAACAGACCTAGCAGAGAGTTTGGTGCGCTCATGGGGAGGGAGGAGGATAAAACACGTGCACCTATTGGTACAAAGAAGAGAGTAGTCAGGAGATGTGGAGTAAAGTCGCTCATACGAGGAAACACCAGAGAAGGAGAAGGACGGAGTGATGTTGATGAGGTGAACAGCGGTCAGGACAGCTTCAGCTCAGTAGGAATATGGAACAGAAGCAGACAGAAGTAAAGCTCGTGCTGTCCCGAGGACATGGCAATGTTTGCGCTCGGTGAATCCGTTTTGTTCATGGGTATGAGGACACAACTATTGGTGAAGAGTGCCATGAGTCTGAAGGATCTCACGCATCTTAGAGAAGAGATACTACTGGGTACAATCAGACTGAATAGTCTTAATGCACCGACCAAACTGGGTGTGAAGCATAGTAGTAAAGATCCTGTAAATATGAGGAATCTCGAAGCGACGACGCATGAGATAGACCCAGGTGCAACGGGAGTAATCATCTATGAAGCTCACATAATACAAAAAACCAGTAAAAGAGGCAACTGGAGCAAGACCCCACATATCAGAGTGCACAAGATCAAAAGGGGTGCTGGAACAGGAAACACTAGTAGAAAAAGGAAGAGCAAGGTGCTTTGCTAATCGACACCTAGTGCAGACAGAGAGAGGGGAGGACACCCGACCCAAAGCGCCAGAGCAAAAAACGCTTTGGAGTCGATAACTGGATATGTGACCTAACCTTCTGTGCCACAAATCGGCATCAGAGATAACAGACAGAGTGGAAGTGGGAACCTGAAGGTGATCCAACTGATAGAATCCCCTTGCTCTACGACGCAGCCCAACTCTCTGACCTGTCCGCGGATCCTACACAGAATAAGAAGAAGAAGTTAATGTAACGATCAGGCTCGAGTCACAAAGAGAACTAACAGATATTAAGTTAATGTTTAAACAGGAAGCAAGGTGAACACGAGGTAAGGTTAGGCGACCAATGGGATCGGAGGCAGGGGTGATGGATCCACACTGCGAAATGGGTACACGAGTCCCGTCAGCAGTGTGGATCCTCAAGTGGGGGGGAGAAGTGCTACAGTTCGTGAGTACAAAAGGATCGGAGGTAAGGTGGCAAGAGGTACCCGAGTCGAAAATCCATGGAGCAGTAGTACCCGGAGTGGTAGAGGGACTGTAATCTGTCGAAGAGCTGGTGGAGGTGAGGTATCGAAACAGTAACTCCTTAAAGCACTAAAGGTGGTCGGAGTAAGATCGAGACTGAGCAGAAGTACCCGGAGTGGCAGAGAGACTGTGATCTACCGAAGAGCTGGTGGAGGCGAGGTATCGAAACAGTAACTCCTCAAATCGCTGGAGGCGATCGGAGTAAAACCGAGACGGAGCAGGAGTGGTGGCAGGCGATGCTGAAGTAGGGAGATCAACGGCAGCAGCAGTCCCGCCATCATGGCGGAAGGGACCCTGACGATGTCCACAGTCGACTGATATGGTGGAGGGACGTGGCCCGAGAATACCATCAAAACGAGGAGACGGAGGGACTCGACAATCAGCTACTATGTGCAGGCAGTATGGGAGCCGAGAGATGATGTAGGAAGTCATACCTCTGAAGTACGGGGGCGAGCCGGCACAAGGGATCTTCCGGGCAGTCTGGTATAGAGGAGACGAGCCGAAGGAGGAGGGCCAGGGGAGGAGCGGTGGGGCGATAGGGGGCGGCAGGGGGGTGTATAAGGGGGTGGCGTGGGTTATAGGGGGGCAGGAGGGGGTGGCGGGGCTTAAGGAGGTGCACGAGGAGGCAACGGGTGCTGCAGAAGGTGCAGGAGGGGCAGCGGGGACTTCAGAGGGTGTAGGAGGGGGTGGCGAGGGTTGCAGAAGGTGTAGGAGGGGAGCGACGGGGGCTTTAGAAGGTGCAGAAGGGGGCGACGAGGCTGTCGGATTGCTGGAGGGGCTGCCAAAGGGAGGAATCGAGTGCAAGAGGGTGCTGGAGGGGCTGCCAAAGGGGGGAATCGGGTACAGGAGGGGGCTGGAAGGGCTGCCGGAGTGTTGGAGGGGCTGCTGGTGCGGGTGAGAAGGGAATAGAGTGAATGAGGGGGCTGGAGGGGCTGTCGGAGTACTGGAGAGGCTGCCAGAGGGGAGAATCGGGTGCTGGAGGGGCTACCGGAGGGGGTGAATCGGGTGCAGGAGAGGGATGGAGGGGCTGTCGGCGTGCGGGAGGAGGAGGAGGTGTAGGCCGGGTAGGGTGCAGGAGGGGAAGGCCGGAGGAGGAGGAGGCCGGTGCCGGAGGAGGAGATGCCGGAGGACTCGTCTTCACCGCGGAGAAACCCTAGAGCTTTGATACCATATTAATGGATTTTCCCACATCGGTGAGGGAGGCACCCAACACCCGCTTAATATACCTGCTGTGGACCTCCCCTTATAACCCGGGTTTTAAGGTGTGAGGGTATCTAACATGGTATTAGAGCTAGCCCGTCTCCTGCTCCTGCTCCGGATGCTCCCCACCGATCGTGCCTTGCCACGTGTGCTCCGTGTGAGGGGGAGTATTAACGGATTGTCCCGCATCAGTGAGGGAGGCACCCAACACCCGCTTAATATACCTGATGTGGACCTCCCCTTACAACCAGGGTTTTAAGGTGTGAGGGTATCTAAAAGAGGGATAAAAAGTAGAGTTTTTTTTTCCAAAACTAACACCAAGTATTACTTATTGCCCAAACTATAGGAGATACCTTTGAGCTATACTTTTATTCTCACATACACGTGCAATAGGCTACACATGTATTTTTTCTTTTGGATAGGCAGCTTTACGCTTTTTGTGATAATTCCGTCTCTTTGCATTTTGTCCTTGCAACTTGCGCAACCCCACTACCGTCGTCCGGCTATCGCCGGAGCTCGTCGGTGTTCACTAAAGGTCGTCAAACTTTTGGCAGAGTTCGCTTGTGAAACCATTCAAAAAATATATATTTTGTTCTTAATTTTCTCCTTATGACATTCACGAAACCACCACCTCTATGCTTTCATTGGCAGGAGTTTGTTGGAGCTCCCAAAGAGCTAACTTTGGTCGAAGTTCGTCACCCAAACGATGCAAGTGTCTTGCCATGGACGCAATCATAGGAATAGTCGGAATTTACCCATCTGTCTCAAGGTATTTGCGTCGGTCGCAAGTGACTTGCAACGAACAGAAACATATATAGTGATAGCCGAACTCTCATTGAAGCCTGCTCATCTATTGCAAACGATTTTCGTCTGTCAAAAGTCTTGTGGCAGTGGCAAGCCATAGAGATAGCCAAACTTTCACAGAGTGACTTGTGATGGATGTGCGCAGATCACTTGTGTTCCCCGTTTTAGAACTTTGCGGGAAGGCTAAGTCGAATGTAAGGTGGCTTTTACAATCTCTCTTTTCTTCCATATTGGTGCCTTCAATTTAGGTGGGTTTCCGTCAAGAATCAACGAGGGTTTAGAGTTTAGGGTTTATACCTAATTTGCGTATGTACGGTGGTGGGGTGAGTTCCCAAGAACCTCAACGAGTGTCCTGTGGCTTCTAAGCTTAGCGAGTAAGTAGGGTATCTAACAACTTGCAGCGACTTCCCGGGAAAAAATAAAAAGGTGAACGGAGACTTCCGGCAACCTCCCTACGAGCTCTTGAAAAAGAAGGAAAGAAAAAATTTTATTGAAGGAATGTGGACGATTGGCAATGGGGGAAAGATGGAAACCGGGATGGTGGGACAAAAGTCCTTATAATCGCATGGTTTCTCAAAGATGAGAAAATGGTGAGAGAAAAAAGATGACGAGTACTTATGATTGTTTACAATAATAGCACGTTGAAATAAATTGGAATTGTTTCAAAAATGTAGGTTTTAGCATAAAAGTAAAGCTAAATGCTAAAAATAGTTTGGCCAATATGTGAAACTTGGTGCTCATTTTGGAAAAACCATCTTCCTTTTAACATATTATTTAAACTTTCAAAATTAAGTAAAAGGATTTTGACCAAGCAACCACATCTCTCTCTCTCTCTCTCTCTCTCTCTCTCTCTCTCTCTCTCTCTCTCTCATGATACAACATTCCAAGGCCCAAAATTTCTATTAATACATCTATAAGCAGTATATGAAGCCATGGGTCCTTTAAATAGAATGACATGGGGTTACAATGAAGATCCCATAGGTAATATGGGACTAAACATGTCATAATAATACACCCAAAAACGCTAATGCAAAATTTAAACCTAAAATAAGTTCAAAAATAAGAAAATAAATATATAACTGGCCCAAACAATTGGACTAACATGCCAACAGTCATATCGAATCCATAAGAATAGCAGGTGGGTTGTCCTCTGTCGATTGCAACTACAGACGCACAAGTCTGGTGCTCTGATATCTACACCAATATGGAGTAACTATTACAACAGAATACTATAGCTTCCAAGCAAAGGCAAAAAGAAATTGAAATTATCATGTGGTCTTGTGTGGAATCTAGCTTGAAAGAAATATAAAAATTTTTCAAGAAAGAAGTTCCGCTTGGTTGTATGGGGTTGAAGGCACATGGAAGGACAACGTGGATTGCAAATTTTTTTTTTTGGTGTACATTTTAATGTTGGTTTTTTTTTGCAAATTAACCCCTATAAACTAGTATAATTGAGTATTAATTTCTAGAAACTTTATATTTGCTTATCAACCCTCCAAAACATATAAAGTTATGCATATTCACCCCTCCAGTTAGCTACCGCTTACTTGAAATATTCCTCTGTTGGCTGTTAGGTATAAATGAGGAAGCCTGACGGAGCTACCGGATGAGCTTGGAGAGCTATCATACAAGCGTGGAGGGCTGGACGAACATCAAGGGAGATCGAGTGGAGTTAGGGTTAGGTTACTTACACTAAAAACAATTGAAATTATCATATGCAGATGGTAAGTCACCCATTTGACTATAGGTAAAATGGTTATTTGGACCTCTGGTTAGAAGCTCACCATGAATTTGCTCAACTTAATATATTTTGGAGGGTCAATATAAAAATATAAGATTTTTATCGGTTAACATGTAATTAGGTTAGTTTGTAGGGGTCAATTTGTTGAAAACCCTTTAATGTTTCCCGAGGTGGATACCAAGGGAGTGGTTTGCTAGGTTCTGCGATGGAGTAAGTACTTTATGTAGAATGTTTGTTCTTAGTGTGGTAAGCGTAAGTAGATGATGACCTCTTTTCTTTCGTTAAATGGGGCTCTGTCCACGCCCTCTCTCTTTTCGAATGAATTTGCATTCGAGTTTCTCTCTCTACTTATTTTGAGGAATTACGTATTATATAGAAATAAGTGTATTGCATGTATAGAAAAATACATGATCTTTTACGATATAAATTGTACATGTATTTCATTAATGTAACTCCAACTAGGGATGGCAGCGATGCGGTTTAAAACCGAGAACCGTGGTAAACTACAACGCATGGTGCGGTTTTGATTTGCCAAAATATAAAACCGTCGCAGTGCAGTGCGGTTTCAGTTTTGTACAAAATCACATAAAACCGTATCATTTAGACCATTATAATGATAAACCGCGGTGCACCGCACTGCATGGTGTGGTTTCGGTTTTACATAATGATACACCGTCGCAATGCGGTGCAATTTTAATGTGGTGGTTCGGTGTTGCGGTGCGGTTTTGGTTTTGCCCAAAACCGCACCGAAACCGCACCATTGGCATCTCTAACTCTCCACCTTTCTCCTTATTTTTCATAGTAATGCCCGTGCCCAAGGGCACGAAAAAGATTTTGAAGGTGACAGAAAATATTTCGAGGGTGAGGTCAATATTTCAAGGAAGATTACAATATTTCGAAGGTGACAACAAAATATTTCGAGATCAACGATAATATTTCATGGGAGATAACAATATATCAAATATGTAATAATATTTCATGAGCGGTGATAATATTTTGAAGAAGGTGACAATATTTCGAGAGTGATAATAATACTTGTGTCTGTCGGTACTCGAACGGGACGACAAAATTGGTTTGGCGACGCCCATAATCGACGAGGGCACCCATATTCGGATGGGGAGTCCACACTTGGACAAACAACCTAATTCATCGATGAGCAAATGGTTATCTTTTTTCTCCTTTTTAAAAATTTATTTTTAAATAAATTCACATATATCAATTTTGGATTGAACTTAGTGTTACATCAACGACCTAGATGTCGCAGTTAGCATCTTTAGCAAAATCCCCACATCAAATATTTTTGGATAAATTACACTTTGCCACCTGAACTTTAGCTCATAAACACTTAATCCCCCTATAGTTAAAAACTACATTTTATGCCCCTTCAATTCAATTTTGATTATATAAAAATTACCAAATGAGGAAATTATGTAGTTGACAACAGGGGGTAATATGCTAACAATTCAAACTTTAGGGAGTGATTTGGAACTAAATACACTACAAGGGGGTTAAGTATTTTTTAGCTAAATTTCAGGGGGTAAAGTGTAATTACCTATTTGTTTTTGCTCTCTCCGTATAATCTCTATCCAATGGATGATGCGGTAGACCCCGATTGGGTCTTAAGCAAATCAAAGGGGAGCTGAGTCCGGGGTCTGCGCGGCCGAGATAGATGGGTCGGGCGACGATTGGGTTGCACGGCGGCATCGACTCGGCCCCGGCTAGAAAAGGTGGACGAGATAATGGACGGCCTTGGCCTTCTTCCTCCCGGAATCCTCCGACCTTGACAACAGTTTCACCAGCACTGCCTCCACCTCCTCCTATGCCCCTCCTCCTCCTCCACCTCCTCCTCCATCAAGCCCTTTCACCCAGCCCCGGTCACATGCACACCGGCCACTGGCCAGGCACCTGCACATCGACCACCCTCCGGTCACCATCTTCCTCTCTTTGACGGAATGGGTTTTAGGGAGTTTTTTTTATAGGGGGGTGGGGTGACGGGATGATGGACGAAGAGTGGGGGATGATCAAGAGAGGGAGAGAGAGAATCGAAGATGAGAGAAAGAGAGAGACGAAGAGAGAGAGAGAGAGAGAGAGAGAGAGAGAGAGAGAGAGAGAGAGAGAGAGAGAGAGAGAGATCGTAGCACACACACACACACACACAGAGAGAGAGACGGCGATAAAAGAGATATGGAGAGAGAGAGAGAAGCCGACAGTTGTGATGATCTCTTTCCGTTTTTTACAACGGCTGATATCTCTTTCGGCTTTAATGGGTAGACAGGAGCAATTATGGAGAAGGGGACCACGTATAGGTGAAAGCTATACACGTGAACAATAAGATTAATACCAAATATGTCTTTGTTTTTTTTACATGAAAGCTCTCCAAATGATTACAAATATTTTCTTTTTACAATTAGGCCCTTCCCTCATTTATTTCTTCATGTACTTAATTGCACCCGTCCATTTCAACTCGATTCAATCTTAGCCGTTCCTCTCTCCCTAGACGAATCTCACTTGCTCATCTCATCCCCTCATTCTATCCCCCTCTCAAAAACAGATCATGACTGTTCTTTGTACCCCCCACAAAACCCTCCTCTATTATATAGATAAGGAATTACAAAACAAGCAAATGGTAGAATGAAAGAATCCAACCATAAATAAATGAATAATCATACTAATTACAACATGTGAACTAGCTTCTAGGTTTACCTTTTTATTTTGGGATTTTCACAAATCGACACCTGAAATCTACACTATTTACGTATAAAGAACTATAAAGCCACTATTTACATATAAACCCCTCAAAATAACATAACTTTGCATGCAACTTGCGTAGTTAACTAGAGTAAGAAACGAGAGAATATTCCTAAACTATTTATTTTTTTGAATAGGTAATTTAATATTCCCTTTTTACCCTTATAAATCTGCTAATTACCTTCCAAATTGAGAATAGTTTGGGCTAGGTCCAAGTAAGATTCAAGTTAGCACCGAGTTTCCTTCAGTTTAAGTCTTTGTTCAATAACGATGGTAACTGGAAAAGGCCCATGTGAGTTGACCATATACATTTAAGTAGATTTGCAATCGATAACTGGACTGAATATCTAGTTTGCAAGATTGTACCACCATGGTCTAGCTTCTTGATAGAGAGAGGTGGTCTATCTCGACCATTGTAATGTTGATTCTAAGTTAGAAGTGTTGGTGCATTAATTGGAATGCACTAAACAAAATCAAGAGAGAATTTCTGGTTTTTAAATACTGTCACCCAAGACCAAAGAACATTTACTGCTAGTTGTCTAGATCCTAAACCCTAGAATGTGCCGTGAACTCTAGATTCAATATTTGTCAATTTGACCTACTAATTATCAAGGGAAGTAGACCAAAACTGGATAGATTGTGTGCTTGCATTGGATGTTGGGGAACACAAGCAGTTTGTAGGGATTTCACTATTTCCCAGGATAAATTGTGTCTCCTTAAGTGACTCTCATGAAAGTTTTTTTTTTTTTAGGAGAACCCCTCCTAAAGGAGGGAGGGTTAGGCGGCCCCTGACCAATCTCATGAAGGGTTGATCACTAGGTCCCACACTTTTCAAAAATTATAGAAACCACCCTCATGTATACATGTGCAATACACTGTGTACACACATATTAATTGTATTGAAACTATGTACATGCAGTATTGCATATGTACACATAAGGGGGGTTCTATAGTTATTGTAAATGAGGGAGGTTTTGGTAATTAGCCTATTAATTGGGGAGGAATTTGTAAATATCCCTAAAATAATTGCCTGATAATAATACTTGCGTAAGTAACCCAATCACCCAAGAGATCTTTCTCATGGGATACTCAATTTGCAACTAACGTTTTAGTGTCACAAAATTTTATGTTTTTAAATACCCAACCTACCCCTACATAACCTCTAGTATACCAACCCTCTCCCATCCCAACCCCGATTCCAACACCGCCCCCATCACCCTCTGCCTCCTCTGTCATCCTCTCCCCATCACCCCTTTCTGACACTGCTGTTGTCCTCCTTCCTCCTTCCAGTCCGGAAGTGTTAGTGGTTACAGACCAAAAATGTCATTAGAATGTCCGTTGGCATCCATTGACATTATCATTGCAACACTTCCCTTCTATGACGCTAATGTTGGTGGGTTCCAACCGACATTGCAATGGCAATGTTGCATTTGCCAACTAGCATTATAAATCCAATGTTGGCATGTGGTTGCCGATAACTTCAAGATGGGTTAGGGTTTTTAACAGGGTAGAGGAAGAAGAAGAGCAGGAGGAGGTGGCAGTGTTGGAGGAAGGAGGTGGCTATGGGCTACAACATTAGAGCGGTAAGCAGTGGCAAGAGCAGAGGAGAAAAGTTGGCTGGAGGTTAGGGAGTACGAGGATATTTGGGGTTCTTAGGGTTACCATTACATTCCCACCTAAATGGGTTAGGTGTCAAGAATGTTGTGCGTGCCTATATTAAAATGATGGGTGCATTTAGATGCACATGTTTCTCATTTCTATCGTGTTACTCAAATTATTGTATCTCAACAAGAGCTTTCCGGCTGGCATGGAGCCCAAATTAGTAAGAACAATAATTTGAGTGATGTTTTTTTTTCTTTAATGGACCGGCTAGGTGGTCAGAGGACAAGGCGCTAAAGCATGGACTCAAAGACATCCAGAGATCGAAACGGGGGAAAAGCAATGCAAGAAAATGGTAAATAATTTCTAAAGCCCTTAACTTAGTTGCCCCGGTTCGGGGTCCAGCCATTGATGCCTGTGTATTCCCGTCCAAATTGACGGTTCCAGATTGTTGAGATCTACAGTGCACTGGGTGAACCCCAGGGGGAACCCATCATAATGGTTGGATGATCAAATAGGTGGGGACAAATGTCGATGGCTGGACACCGAACCAAGGAAATTCCGTGGTTCGGGGCAACTATTTTAAGTCATTCAAATAATTTTCGGGTAACGCCCTACTATAGGATGAAAGAACCGACTCTTAACCCATTCAAAGAAAGTCATTAACACTGTCAGGTAGGGGTGGCAATCCTTGACCCGACCCGCCAACCCGACCCAAAGTTAGCGGGTTTGGGTTTGGCCTAAACGGGTTCGGGTCATAAACGGGTCGACCCGATTGACCAATTTATTTAATGGGTCGGGTTCGGGTTTGTACTTATAACCTGACTGACCCAACTTGACCCGTTTACCTAATGGGTCGTGTCAACACGACCCGACCCTACCTAAACCAACCCGACCCTGTCTTGACCCAATCCGACAGGTTTACATGGGTTCTGTTGAGCCAACCCGACCCGACCTGTTTAGTAAACGGGTTAAACGGGTCGGGTCGGGTCAACCCGTTTATTAGGCGGGTCGGGTTTGGGTTTAAGTTTTTGATCCGTTTATTAAACGGGTCAGGTTTGGATTGGGTGTTTTATCCTTATACCTATGTCTCAACCCGACCCGATCCATTGCCACCCTACTGTCAGGGTATCTGACTGAGAGGGGATTTTCCATACCTTGCTCCATATTTGGTCATGACGGGTATCACTAGAACGGGATGGTGGTTCATATACAGATTTACGTAGTTGGTGATATGCGATTTAATGAAAAATTTGTCGGAAGAATGCATAATAGTTAATTATCACTATGATTAAAAGGTAAGTTCGGAATGTAATTTAGAGAATCATGTGGGCCACCTCCGGGAGGAAAACACTGATAAGCTTGCCCTCCTCTTCTCCACGAACTAGTAGCCGGATTTATGTAACCCATACAGGAATATGGAATCATTCATGATCATAATTTGGTTCACTGTAGTGATGTACATACCGGATACCATGTTACGATTTTCGTGCCCCCTCAAAACCAGTGATGAGAGGGAGGGGGCAACACAATATAAAGACATGGAACTCCACCCCTTTACCAATGTGGGACTATTCTCAACACCCGCCCGCACGCATAGCGCCTCTCGATCGAGGGAGGGAGAAGATCTCGATCGGAGGGAGAAAGAGGGTGCGATGGGACCACATGGAGAAGAGGCGGGATGGGGCCTAGCTCTGATACCTGTTATGATTCCCATGCCCCCTCAAAACCGGTGATGAGGGAGGGGGAGACATAATATAAAGACATGGGACTCCCACCCCTTTACTGATGTGGGACTATTCTCAACACCGAAAAAGTTCGCACGCGCAAACAAGGCAACAAACAGCCTTGAGGGTGTCCATAGCCCCCCCCCCCCCCCCCCAAACGCATCACCTAGCGGCAGTGGCATGTGGCAGCCCACACCCTTGTGCCCAACAGAAGTGGCGCCCGAGTTCCAACTGTAGCACACCCGGGCTCTGATATTGGCAGAGAACAACGCAACATGCATCAGTAGCATCATAGAATGCCCAGGCTTCGTGTCGGGCGCCGGCCTTAGCAGACAACAACAACGGGAAGTATGTCGGGTCGGGTCTGGACGCTGGTGGTTTTTAAAGCCGATTGGCTATTGAGTTGTTTTAAGAGCTCTCTTTTCGGGGCTTTTGTGTGGTGTGGATTTGAGAGACCTTAGAAACTCTTTGGAGAGGGTTCGAGGGCTGAAATTCCAAGGGAGAAGGAGGGTATTTCTTCTACGATGGAGAAGGACAAATCTTCCAGGATCAACCTACGCAGTTAGATCGGATCGAAACTTGCAAGGAGGTATGTCCTTGAAGCTTGCTAGGGTCTCTATTTGTTGAGCCCTAGGGGGGAAGGGGTAGATCTTGTTGGAGGGAGAAGAGTAGTCGGGTTGTACACTTTCTCACTTGCTGCCTTGATAGTGAAGCCCTTCCTGAGCATTTGCTCATAGTGTTTTTTTTTTGGAAGGGTTTCCACTTAAATTCTGTGTTCCTCTCTTGTGTTTTTGTTTCATCTTGCATTTGTGAGTGTTGCTTGTTGTTTATCTTGGTATCATCTCACGGAGCCGATGGTTTCCTCATCACAAGAAACTTATCCAATGAGGGGGAGATTGAGTAGGCTTGTCAATGGGCCAGATCATGAGCCGAATCCGATCCGAAAACACCGGATTTGGTATTCGTTTTTTGGTTCGATATTCGATTAAAAATGATCCAACCCGATTCGAAATATAATCAGATCAAATATGGTTAAACCCATTGATTTTATTTCCATCGTCTGAAGTCTAACTCAGTTGTTTTATGTTAACCATTGGATCTATAAATTGCCAAATCTATCGGTCTGAACTAATCAACAATTCAAATTTAGGAACCCCGAGATTCTCATCGACTTCTTATGTTGTTTTGACCTCTCAAACCTATTAATGGACTGGATCATTATCTGAATCGAAAAACTCCGGATTTGGTATTAGTATTTTCAGCCGAGATCCGATTAAAAACGATCCGATCCGATCCGATCCGATCCGACCCGACCTAATCCAAAATATAAATGGTTCAAATCACCCGTTGACAGGCCCAATTGATTAGTAATGCTACATAGCAGCTTACACTGCTTGGATGCTGACATGCTACGCCAACCAAACCAACTCCAAGTAGGACCCACCTGTCGGTGACCAGTTCATCAGACGGCTAAGATCCTTACATGTTTAACTGTCGAAGCATCGCACCGGGGATGAGTGGGATCTTAGAGGGAGAGAGAGGAAGAAGCGTTGACAGACAAGCGGGCAGCGGCTGTTGGTGTCTCCTCCTCCTCCACCCCCCACCTCCCTCGCCCCCTCTCGGAGATCGAGGCCAGCGAGGTAATTCTCCTTTGAATTGCCCGATCCGCCTCTCCCCGGCGCCGGAATCCGCGCCGGCCATGTCCCTCAACATGAAGACCCTCACCCAGGCCCTGGCCAAGGCCTCGGCCGTGATAGAGAAGACGGTCCATACCACCGTCCAAGAGGTCACCGGGCCGCGGCCCCTCCAGGATTACGACCTCCTCGACCAGGTCGGGTCCGGCGGCCCCGGCCTCGCCTGGAAGCTCTACGCCGCCCGGCCCCGCGCCTCCGCGCCATCCACCCAGTACCCTCTCGTGTGCGTGTGGGTCCTCGACAAGCGCGCTCTCTCCGAGGCCCGGGCTCGCGCCGGGCTGTCCAAGGCCACCGAGGACGGCTTCTTCGAGATGGTGCGGGCCGACGCCGCCCGGCTCGTGCGGCTCCGCCACCCCGGGGTGGTCCACGTCGTGCAGGCCCTCGACGAGAGCAAGAACGCCATGGCGATGGTCACCGAGCCACTATTCGCCTCCGTGGCAAATGCCCTCGGGAACTTGGATAATGTCACCAAGGTGCCCAAGGAGCTCAAGGGAATGGTACGCTCCATCTCTCAAATGTGCGCCATGGATCTCCATCTCGATCTGCTAGTTGAGGTTCTCATTGCTGTTACGATCTTTGTCTGAGGCGATAAATTTGATGCTAAACCACCATGGTGGAATGAGAGGGGAGAGGAGGGGGTGGGATGGGGGGGTTGAATAGGTACAGACCTCACGTCGGCATAACCCTAGGCATAGTCATCTCAATTAGAGGCTCAAAACCTTCAAAGCTTCATTCTTTCATTGTCTATCTCACTAAGGAGGCTATTACATGCTTATTGCTTATATAGGAGAGTCATCTGAAACCCTACAAGGTCTCAAACAAGCTTGGGCATAATCCAATTCAAAGACAATCCAACTTATGTAGGAGTCACTGCTGCTGAACACAGTAAGCTTTCACAGATTGGTGGTTGTACTCGACGATCACCTAAAAAAGTTGAAAGGGTTGACATCCGGTGCCCTTGGTGGCGGGCCAGTGGACTGCAGTGGTGGCGATGACTAGAGGGCTGAGGTGCAACGGCTGAGGAGGGGTCTGCTGAGGCTAGTTGTTATTCGGGCTGAGAAGGTGCTTCCTCCGCTAGAGCAACGATGTCAGACCAAATCGACTGTGGGCTGCTCTCATACCATAGGCAACGAAGCTTACCTCTGGCAGAAGAGGCTAGCGGTCAGTAGTGAGGCACTGAGCATGACATCGCATCGGCGGGCTCTAGCTCCTGCGATAACTTTAGAACATAGGAGAGAGGGGAGGCAATTGGTTGTGCTGTAGCACATGCTACAACAGCATTAGCTGAGGGCAACTGGGGTGCCTATAGGCTACACCCTAGTGGTTTCACCGTCAGCGCGGTGGGGCAGAGCGACCGGGGATATGGTATGGTTAGGAGGCGGAACCGACGTGGAGTATGGGAGATCGGTTGGGTTTGCAATTGAATGAGGAGGTAAAAGGCTTGAGGGAGGACTCCAGCAGCCTTTGTAGGTGCACAGAGAAGAGAGGTGGTGGAGGACCGATGATGGTCATGGTTCCGCATTGCTTGTGCTTGTAGGTGGCATCGATGGAACACGACGAGACAACGACACTAAGCGAATCCGGTGACAACCCTCAAGCGGAGACAACTGGTGGCTGCAGGCACAATGAGGGTCTACAGCCATCGACAGATGCTGCATCAAGCGGAACAGGCGGCGAGCGGTGGTCGGGATCCTGAGATAGAGCGGTGTAGCTACCAATTATTTCTGTAGTCTTGTCATCACGATGAGGATAGCTCGGAGAGAGAGAGAGAGAGAGAGAGAGAGAGAGAGAGAGAGAGAGAGAGAGAGGACTCTAGGGATCACAGATGTGGTCACGGAAGGGAAAGACTACCATTCTTTTTTTAATATAAGGCAAAGTGGGTCTGATTAAGTCACTTAGGTGAAATGGTCGTGAATTCTGGATGAGGTGAATTCAACAACCAAAGGAGGAGGTGGGTGATCCCTTCTCTTTGGTTTCAAATGGGGTAAGGTGAAGGGGTTGGCGGTGGACGTTGGTTGGGGCTAGGCTGAGTGCCATTCATAGTGACGGTGGACGGTGCTAACCCGTGGCGAAAGGTGGAACGGATGAACACGTTAGCAACAATATTTAATCCGTGGCTTGGGGTTGCAGGGAACAAAGGAAGAGGATGTGGTTGGTGACACAATCTTTGGGTTTCACATAGGGGAGTGGACTTTGGGCTATTGTTGATGGTGTTTGACATACTTTGCGTGGGACACGGGTGTAAGAAGAAGATAGGGAATGGTGATGAAGTTGGTGGATGATGTTGCTGATAGTGGCGGTAATGGTTGATTAGAGTCATAGTGGATGATGACTTATTGTGGTGACTGTAATGGTGGGGAGGAACCTATGGATGATTAGAGTCGTAGTGGTGGGTTTGTTGATGAAGAAAATGGTGGGGAAGAACCTACGGATGATATGACGAGGGTGGCGACGAATCTGCTAACCGACGATTAACGATGTCGACGATGACCGCGAGAGGTCTTTGGTCAGGCAGTCGGTGATCGCTTGCATAGCGGAGTTGCAAGGAGCTATCTTGATACCATAATGAGGTAGCACCCCAAGTAGGGGGGTGTCGTGAATCCGATGCGAGATCGCCGTGGTAGAACGAGAGGGGGGGGGGAGGACCTCACTCTAACATACTCCTAGCCCTAGGCAATCACACCTTGGGATAGAGGTCATCACAACTTCAAGGGATAAGTATCATACCTCCATGGATTGAGAGAGAATCAAGACCTCCAAAGCTTCATTCACTCATTGTCTACCTCACTATAGTGGCTCTTACACGCTTATATAGATGAGCCATCTAAAACCCTATAGGAATCAAACGGACTTGGTCAAAGTTCACTTCAAAGACACATAAAGCCAAACAACGAAGACCCAAAACTAACAAGACCCAACAACACAAGAAGACTCAACTAACTAAAAGCCCAATATAATATAAGACCAAGACACTATCCATGCTCCAAAATCCATCTAAGGAGATTTGTTTTGATAACTGTGCATGCTTAGACTCAGATCGTCATCAAATGGTGAAGACGCTCTTGAACTACTCTGTAAGGTAGATGAGAAGAAGAGATCTAAGACAAAATCAAGCTTTTTGTACGATATGACCATTCCAAAACACACCGGCATGTCCTGACTAGGTTCAATTTAAATCCTGCATGCATATGCTCTACCTCAATTGGAGTGCGTCATCAATCCTAAGCCTGCTCAAGTATATTAATATATGTGGGCAAATGATATTTGTCCGCCCTAATGTCATTCGTACCAATGGTAAGAGTGAGGTGGCGTGCAACAAATGAGATGGTAGTGGGGGCCGACCCGTGAATGGGATGATACCCCGAACCGCTCCCTCCAGATGCCACATCACTCGTACATGGTATGAGGGTGGCTGGATAGCATTGCTCTATTTGTTGAGAGGTCTGTTCTGCCCATTCAGGCCTGTTGAAATAAGCAGGCCTAGCTCATTTGACTATATAACCCTCTGTCAGCCTCTTATTGGCAGCTTGGGAATTGCCCTTTTATTCTTATTTGTTCTGCGTTCTTGCTAAAATTTAGTAACACATAAATATGCATCATCTACTATCCCTTGAGTGCATAATAAAGGCCATTATTCTAGGCACATGCTTTGCTTGTTTAATTATCTTATTGAGATAAAGCTAGCTTGATTTGAGTGTACCTTAGCACCTGACAGTGCACTGTTCGGCCCCTGTATGAAAGAATATTGTCACCGTTTTACCTGTTTATTTCGTAGTGTCATTCTTTGAGTTGGGAAACATTAAAACACTTTCAGGTGGAGAGAAAGATATCGGTGTGAGCATGATGAATTTGAAATTTCTGTGTATCTATCTGCTGAATTGCTGTTATTTTACAATCAGGATAAGTTATATTCCTAACTTCTAGGTCCCTTTGAATCTGTCCTCAAAATTCAATCAAGGAAATTTAATTGATTCTATTGCTGAAGAAGTTTTTTGCTGCCTCATGTAGTTCCTCGTATAATTAAAGATCTTACCTAAGTTATCAGTCTTTCATTGTCTATATAGTTTTTTTTGGCACACCTTTCCATGTTGGAGAGGTTGAAAGGACTTCGGTAGTGGAGGTGGTTGTCAGGGAGGATGGGTGGGTGCATGAATTGCTTAACGTTCTCCATTTCATTAACATGCTAATTTGCCGGTCCTAATATTACATATTGGTTGTATTAGAAGTTCTGTTAATAGTGGTGTTTATTAAAATTAAAAGCACAGCCAACATCTCTTGTTTCTATTTGCGGGTGTGACCGCTCGTGTTTTTGTCAGGAAATGGCGCTATTGGAGGTCAAACATGGGCTGCTTCAGGTTGCAGAGTCCTTAGATTTTCTCCATAATAATGCTCATCTTATTCATCGAGCTATATCTCCCGAGGTTAGATTTCCAGGCAAAAGTTATTTCGTCCTCATTTTTGTGATACTTCACACTGATTAGATGTGTTTCATGTTTTCTCCACCTTTGATTATGTTCTTGAGATTTATTATGCTTGTATGCTTGATGGATTGTGATGCCTCGCATATCTACCTGCTGTTTCTTTTTTTATTGCATGTCTATTCCATCTCTATATTGTTTTTGCATTATTGTTCTTAATTATTTTTGTCCTATAAATCTTCGAAGATGTGTTATTGTCATAATTCTTTTGACATCTTATTCAAATTTCAAATACTGGTGTGGCACACGAGGGAGAATCCCCGCAGTCTTAATTTTCAGCACAACAAGATGGTGTAAACAAGAAAAATGAGGATGAATATTGATCTAGTACAGGACTTTTTTTGTTTACCATACTGTTTTGGACCATTTTGTGTCCCTGCACAGGTATGCTTATTATTTAGCACTTTGCCCTCTTGTTTTACTTTATTTGTTAGTCTTGTTATGGGAAATGTCCACACATGTTATATTGTCTTTAGACTGGATACTTGTGTAAATACCCATTTAATATAACTCGATAGTATAAAGTGCATTCACCCGCTAGGAAGTGTTAACTTAAGTTCAAATACTGGACATGATATGAGTCAATTTAAAGAGAAATCGGGCTCACCTTCTATTCCCATCTTGGCTTCGGTTTACAAAGGGAGCGCTTCTATCTGTGAGGTTGCTTTTCACTTGCTGGGGTTGGGTGGTAGTACTTTCTTTTCCTCCATGTGGTCGTCATCCACATCTGTGTCCACATGCAACACTTGTATGAAGGTCTTTAGCTGCCTCCTTTTGAAGTCATCTTGGTTTACAAAAAGCAAAACCATGTCACTAAGAGGATACTTTTGGTTTTGAGATTTGCCTGATTCTGCAAAGTAGAGAGCTCTAAACCCAATCCTTCTCCTTTCCTCTTGTTCTTACTATTGGCGTGGATGTATCTGATGTTCGGCTCATCAAGAGACTCCTCTTTATACTGCTAGGTGTGGAAGACTGAACGGTACCGATTGGTCCTCGCCGGATCCCTCCTGACCATCTTCTGCTGATCCGATGATCGACACACTCTGCCCCAATCGCGCTTCGCCCAACAGCAGCCCGATCTACAACCCTGTCTTGGCTAGATCCCGCACACACCCTGGCCACCTCACGGGCTCGAATTTGTTGGTCGAGCCACTGCTAGCCGCCTCTGATCAATCAGATTAGCTCGCCGTCGCTCCCAGCCGCCCCGCTAGTCCCCGCTCAACGTTGCACGGGTCCCGTCCGACCGCACCAGGTCAGTCGCAGTCACCCCGGCCTCTCCTGTTTGCCACCGACCTGTGGCCAGTCTCACCGACTCCTCCCGACGCCACTTGTGCTCGCCCAGCCACGGCTCGTCATTGCTGTCGGTTACACATCGCCACCCGCTGATCACCCCATGCCTGTCAGCCACGGGTCTGCGCCTTCTAGCCCGGATCCGCGTCGCCAGCCCTCGCCCTCCGGCCTCTGCCAGCTCGCGCGGCTTTCCGACTCCGGCCTCAGGCTTCTGACCTGCGCTCGTAAGAGGAAGGCCCGAGTGATCCTCTCTCGCCCGCTCCTCTTTCTTTGTTGTGAAATAGAGGGGAGGGATTTAATCCCGTGGCGCCTTTCCTCACTAATTTGATCTGGCACCCACCTAATCCCCCCTTCTCACACTCTGATCTGATGGCACCCGCAACAGGCCCAATAGCATCCCGAGCCTCCTCTGGAACACCCTGCATCCCTTGAACACCCCTGCTGACCCTTTGGATTTTGGCACCCATAGCAGACCTCAGCCTGTGCCTGCACGTCTTCACCAGCCTGTGTTGCTGTCTTCACCAGCCTGTGTTTAAGTCACTAAATCCATTCAAAACAGACCCGACCTGAATGCTCAAACAGACCCGTCAACCTCTTCGGGCCATAACTTGCTCGTTTGTTGTCCGTTTTTGATGATCCACATATTGATTCGAAGTTTGTTTCGAGCTGGATGTTTCTAGGACCCTCTTTTTCGCTGTCCAGTCATCCCGCCAATGCGAAATTACAATTTTTCTCTTGGTTACTTCTATACACCCTTGTTGATCATGGATCCCTACATTGTCGAGGTTCTTAATAAAATATCCGACCGACTTGATTCTATGGAACGAAGTTAGATATTGATAGAGTTGATAGAGACGAAGAATATTAGGGGTGGCAATGAGTCTGGTTGGGTTGAGAAATAGGTATAAGGGCAAAACACCGAACCCGAGCCCAAACCCGACCCGTTTAATAAACGGGTCAAAAACTTAAACCCAAACTCGGCCCTCCTAATAAACGGGTCAAAAACTTAAACCCAAACTCGGCCCTCCTAATAAACGGGTTGACCCGACCCGACCGTTTAACCCCTTTACTATATAGGTCGGGTCATGTCGGGTTGGCTCGGGTTGGGTCAACAGAACCATGTAAACCTGTCGGGTTGGGCCAACAGAACCATGTAAACCTGTCGGGTTGGGTCAAGACGGGTCGAATTTGGCCGGTTGGATTAGGTTGGTTCGGGTTGGCTCGGGTCAGGTCGGGTCGGGTTGACACGACTCATTTGGTAAACAGGTCAAGTCGGGTCAATCGGGTTATAAGTACAAACCCGAACCCGACCCATTAAATAAACGGGTCAATCGGGTCGACCCATTTATGACCCAAACCCGTTTAGGTCAAACCCAAACCCGCTAACTTCGGGTCGGGTTGGCGGTTCGGGTCAAGGATTGCCACCCCTAAAGAATATACCCATCTTGATACAATCGAGGGATGAATCAGGAATCGTGCTAGATATCATAAGCAACTAGTACCTTCTGTTGTGCCTCATGTGGCACTAATGATCCCGACCCAGCCTTCATTTCCAATAGTGCCACTAGTAGAGCTTGCGCCTATGGTTGAACTCCCACTTCCGACTGAGTCTTTAGTGGAGGAGTCCCCACTTATGCCATATTTGTCAGTAGTGCCTCCATCACTAGAGGAGTCGTCTGCATTACTCGTGCCACCACCTGTGGTGCATGCACTGTCGGTTCAACCTCCACCTCCAGTGGGCCTTGCATCGACTTTTGTGTACTTACCATCAACCGAGCCACTACTGGGTGACGACTTCAGTGCACTAGTCTCGTCGATCGACTTCATCAGACTATATCTTCCACTCCCGGATATGGCTACCTGTCAGTGTCACCTCCACTTGGGCATTTCCTACGTCGAGCCGCTACTACATCAAGCCCATGCGGCCATCTTCACCAGCCTATGCTCTTTGTTCCCTCTCGACGGCAACACATCTTTCGCGTGGGACCCGGGACATACTTATGGTATGGTGCGATCTCATCTACTTGGTCTTTATCATCACCTAGCTACTGGGGAGACTCGGGTGATCGAGGTGGTACCGCTCCCTGCCTTGGCCATATGGAACTCGAGGTTGAGTTCTTTTGTAGCCGGGAGTATAATACGGAAGCATCTGGACTGTCTATATATTTCAACGCACCAGCACGTATCACAATGCGTGATGAGGAGAATAAATCATTTTCAAATTTAAAATATCAGAAAATACTATTTTCGGAATAAAATATTATTTTTGGATTAAAATAATTATTTTATTATGCAAATAAGATATTTTCAGGATTTATTAAATATGGCAAGTTTAAATTATGCTTTTAGGTGATTTGGGATAGACCTAAATCTTTTGGATTTAGGAAATCTTTTATGTTAGGAAGGTCATATATCTTTTATTATTTTATGGTTGCTTGATGGCCAAGTATTGTAAGCCTATTTATTGGCATCCCCTATGATGAATAAAACAATGAATGAAAAGTGAAGCATTGCTTTGATGCGTGTTCTCATGAGAGGATCGGTGAGGGAGGGAGACTGATGCATGCAGGTCTCTTTAATAAGTAAGGTGCATAATTTAAATAGATAAAACAAAATTTCAGCCCTATGTAATTGAATTTCAGCACCTATTAAGAGAGGGTAAATCACTTGTCCTCATCCGACAAAGGTTTCTAAGGCATCAAACAGTATTTCAATGATAATAAAAGAGAAATTCAGTTTATAAATTATAATTGATGCAATCACTATAGTTCGCAAACATAAAATAAATTGGCAAGTTGACCAAAGAAACATACCTAATTAAGAACTAATGGGAGATGGAGATCTATGAAGCCAAAGATGAACTAAGCCAAAAAATAAATGAAGGATAAGGCCGAGGGTAAACACGACGGATGATTACGGCTATGAATCAATATTACCGTTAATCCGTGCCTTGGCCAATACCCGGTGTGTTCCCAATGTCTGATAGACGAGATGGTGGAGGGAAGGCGATCTAGAAGACGAGGTGAAAAACTTGGACAACGATCTCTGAAGAACCCTAGCGTTGATCTCTCGCGAAGGTCGTAGATGAAATCGGAGTGGTAGATGAAGAAGCTTACGTAGGAAGAAAAGACAAAGAAGCAAGGATGAAGATTTGGAGGCGATCTCTCGAACAAGCCGACTGCTCCGTTCTTGAAAATTAGGGTTTCCAAAGTCATTTAATCAAAAATCTCCCCCAACTAGGGTTTAAAGGGGCATTAAATAGGAGGAAAGAAGAGGAGAGAGAGAGAAAGAGAAATCGCGGAAGAGAAGGGGGGATCGTGCGGACGCATCCCGCGAGTAGGAGTCCCGCACGGGTAGGAGAGAGGAAAGAAGAGGGGCGCGGACCGGGCTTCTCTTGGGCTTCCTTTGGGCTTCAAATGATCTCCATCATCTATCCATTGGTTCTAGATTAGATCCAATGGATATTATTAAAACCGACTAATGCGACTTAAAGCACTTTAGGCTCAAGTCGGGTACGAACATCCCCCGCATCTAGGCTGACCTGAAATGTAACGCTTAAAACTTTTGATCCGTTTATCGGATTTACATGAAATAAAAAACAAAATTGCAGATAATGAAAAGAGCTTTCCAACTGGACCGACGGATCGTCAATCAGTTTCCTGGATCTCTGTAGGGATGCCAAAAGGCGGGCTGCTATCCTGAAATCTTGTACGTGCCTACGTCAAGTCTCCCGGACTCAAAAGAACTTGACTCTGCTCGAGTGGGGTCGGGATCAAAGGGGAAGTCCATATCGCGAAGAAGCACCAGCCGCAACTCATCGCCACCCCACCCTTCTGGGTTGGAGGTTCCGTCCCCTCATCAGCACGGAAAGGCCTGAAACAATATCAAAATATCCACCTCGGCACGTTAAACAGATTAAGCAAAATACCAACTTCATAGCCGTAAAAGGGTAATGGATAAACAGGAGTAACAAACGACATATGAAGAGAATGGCTGCGTGAGCTTAATGTGTTGCATGGTTCTGGCTTGCGTGTTTGGCACAAATAATCTGTCAAGGTCCTGGGTTGCGGTTGCTTAATGTACTGCGGGAAGTGGCCTGCGCTTTCAGCATTCAAATGGAGTCCTATAGTACTCAGAAGCTGCGTTCATTTGCTCTTATTGCTATTATGAGATATAAACATGAGTTCACAATTCTTATCAATCATCTCAATTAAAGTTTGATAAAAAGGAAACACTGTTGATTCATGCAATAGTGATAAAAACCCGTAACTTTGGAGCCATGAAATTAAATCACAAGAGCCAAATTTTGGATCATCATTAAAATCGGCACTTGTTAATCTGGAAAATTGATACAATAATACTGATGTTTTGCATATATTTATGTCATGGTCAGGCACACGACTAATATCAATGCAATCAAACCCTACAAATTCTAAATGTGATGCACATGCAGTATGACATAGAATATGAAGCAACCCCGATAAGTTTTCTATTGATTCATAGGACTGAACTTACTCTGATACCAACTTGATGCATGCAGGTTTCTTTAATAAGTAATGTGCAGAATTTTAATTGATAAAACAGAATTTCAGCACCTACCAAGAGAGGAAAATCACATGCCCTCATCCGACAAAGGTTTCTAAGGCATCAAACAGTATTTCAATGATAATAAAAGAGAGATTCAGTTTATAAATTATAATCGCAGCAAGCACTATAGTTCATAAACATAAAATAAATTGGCAAGTTGACCAAATAAACATAGACCTAATTAAGAACCAATTGGAGATGGAGGTCTAGGAAGCCAAAGATGAACTAAGCCCGAAAATAAGCAAAGGAAAAGGCCGAGGGTAAACACGAGGGATGATTATGGCTATAGAGCGATATTACCGTTAATCCGTACTTTGGCCAATACCCGGTGTGTTCCTGATGTCCGATAGACAAGATGGCGGAGGAGGGAGGGTGATCCAAAAAACGAGGTGAAGAAGTTTGGACGACGATCTCTGAAGAAGAACCCTTGCGCCGATCTCTCGCGAAGGCCGTAGATGAAATCGGAGCAGTCGATGAAGAAGCTTGCATAGGAAGAAAAGACAAAGAAGCAATGATGAAGATTTATTGGTCTAAAGAAAGTGGAATATCTATCACTAGTCGATGCTTAGTTTAGTTTTCTCCAAAAATTCTAAGGAGATAATGTTAAAACATTAATTGGGAATACCACATCTAGTTGATATTCGTACATGATGGTGTTGTAGATGAAGTGCATAATGACCTGCCTTGGCTTTTTATATGGATGTAATCTTAGCCCACTGTAGTTTGGATAAGTATATCTGATCAACACAAATGTCTCCTTAAAGAAGTGGTTCTAATGGGATTATGGGACCAATAGGATCCACCCACAAAGTTGAATAAATATGATACTTTTATTGAATGAAACAATTGTGTGTTCTGTTGTATAGGTCAGTGTGTGTTTGGGTAGTTGGGCACACATGACACCTTGTACTCTTGTAGTAAATCCAATGATATTTCACCATGGTTGACTAGTACTAGTAGCTGCCTAAATCCTTTTGCTGCAAGCCTGCAAGTGAAACTTAGTTCCTATCAGTCATCACAACAGATTTTTGCGTTGTTGGAGTCTATCTTGATTGGAAAGGTACCTCATGAGGAACCTGTATGTCGTCCTTTGGTATGATAATAGATTGTTGAGGATGAAGTGTGAACTTTGGGTTCTCAGGTAGACTATATAAATTATGGTTACATGGGGAATATTGATGTAGTCAATCTGGCCTACGAACAATTTATCTTCATTATTATGCTTTAGTTTAATAGTACTTATTGTTGCGTTTTCATTGCCCATCTCCGGATGAAGATCAGACGGGTTAGATCCTTAATTTTTTTATTTGACATATTAGAATAGGCTATGGTGTGGGGTTGTCACACATTCACATTCAAGTAGACAAAAGGTCTAGCCCGACTATCGTTTAAGTTGCTTAATGAGATGATGCCATGTAGGATCAAGATGATGTGTTAGATACTTAGCTGAAGCATCCAACGGTTACGATCAAGCAAGTGAGATAGGATGAATAAAAAACCATGGCCGCCACATAAAACCCAAAAGGGAGGTAGGTTTCCCACATAAGCACCCCCCCTCCTCCCTCCCTCCTCTTTTTTCCTCTTATGTCCGTACGGATCCCTTGCGGGATTTTTTTTACCCTTGAAAAAAAGGGACAATCCCCCTTTTCCGTCCTTCAACTGTGCAACTCCCCCCCCCCTCCCTCCCTTGCCTCTCTCTATCCTCTCTTTGGGACGCCTCTATCTCCCTCTTATTTCCTTATTTGGGAATCCCACTTCTATAAAAAAAATTGAGAAAGGGTGCAGATTTTGGAGAATTGGAGTCTTTTTGAGAGCAAGAAAAGAGTTCTTCCTCCATCGTCTTCGACATCCCCGTGGATTTTTTCTGGCTTTTAGTCCTCTTCTTCATCACTTTCTTCCCCATGGATCTTCATCCCTTTAGCGAGTCTTTGATTTGGAAAGAAACAAACATCGTTGGTACTATCTTTTTTCACACATTTTGATAATCTAGCCACCACGATAACCATTCTGTCACTCTTTTGATACCCATATAATCCTCATAATCGTTACTCGAGTTTCACCCTTGCTTTGATCTTTCCGTTGGTAGTTTCGTCTTTTATATCCTCTTGTTTTGCATGATCTTTTATTTGCTGAAATTATTGTTTTGCAAATCTATTTTGAGTTATAATTCTATGCCATTGACTGTTCTCTTCTTCTTCTTTTTTTTTTTTTGAGAAATTCCTCTCCGTGAAGGAGAGGATGGGGTTAAGCCGTACCCCAAGCTATATTATTAAAAATAAGGATAAAAGGAGGTTACAGATTACAAAGAAAAGGAAGCATATCTCCCGATTGCTTAGGAGAGAGGGCTGTGGACCAGGTCTGCATCATCCTCTTGAACTTCTCCCAGACCTCCGATATAGATAGCTCTACTCTAGAGAAGACTCTAGCATTTCTCTCTCTCCATATGCACTAACAGATACCGATAACTAGAAGATCCCAAGTCGATCTGAGTTTACTGTTGATTCTCTTAGCGCGCCAAATAGTCCATAAGGAACGAATAGATCCCGGATGACCCTTAATGAGAAATCTATGCTTAAGCATTCTCCACAGCTTGCGGGAGTAGGAGCAACGAAGAAACAGATGGTCAACATCCTCCCGATGAGCAAGGTAGAGCGGGCGGGAGGAGTCTAAGACGTTAGGGTTATTCCGCAGACGAAGATTAACTCGGGTGAGAATCCTCTCTCTTATCGCCAACCACATAAATATCCTAGTCTTGAGAGGAGCCGGAGATTTCCAAAGGTGGGAAGCAATCAGACAAATCAACCCTCCTGCATTGAAGAATCGGTAGAAAGATCGGACCGAGAAGGCACCTGAGGCTTCCCATTTCCAAGTCGAGGAGTCTCTATCGGGAGAGAGCACGAAGGAGGACAGGATCTGGTAGAGCTCTGCAAGCTGATTCTGCTGGGAAGGATCAAGGCTCCTCCTGAATTTCACAGACCAAGAGAAATCTCCTTGAGAACGGGAAACCTGGGAACAGACCGTAGCATTCTGGTCCCACGCCAGGTCAAAAAGATCAGCAAAAAGCGAAGCGAGTTTGATATCACCGACCCATTGATCTAGCCAGAATTTAATGTTTCTCCCATCCCCTAGAACCAGCTTAGTACCGCAACGGAAGACCGTCCCGATTCTACAAATGCCTTTCCAGAACGGGGAGATCTTGCCAGATCTACGGCTCCTCGCTTGAAGAGGGGAAAACCGCCTAAAGTAACGATCTCTGATGATGTTCGACCAGTGATCACCATGGTCGTTCTGTAATCTCCACCACCATTTCCCCAGCAGCGCTTGGTTGAAGTCTCTCAAATTAAGAATCCCCAATCCTCCTTGAGATTTGGATTTACAGGCGACTCCCCACTTGACAAGGTGGTAGGATCCCGAGGTACCATCCGCTCATTTCCAAAGGAATTGGCTTCTGATGCTGTCGATCTTCCTAATCACCCAAGAAGGAACAAAGTAGAACGCCAAGTAGTAGGATGGAATGGAGGAGAGAACAGAGTTAACCAGACAAAGGCGGCCTCCGAGAGAAAGGTGTATGCTCTTCCAGTTCGAGAGGCGCAAGTCCACTTTCTCGACAACTTTAGACCATTGTGCCCGAGTGATGGATTTGTTGCTGATTGGGAGGCCCAAGTACTTCATTGGTAGCTCGTCCAACTTACAGTTCAGAAGCAAGGAGGCTTTAGTGGCAAAATCTTCTGAGGGCCCCACATAGAATATAGAACTTTTGTTGAAATTAATACGCAGGCCCGAGCAATACTCCAGCCCATAAAGAATGATCTTCAGCACTGCTATCCGTTCAAGCTTCGCTTCACAGAAGAGGATAGTGTCGTCAGCGAAATGCAGATTCGAAATGTGCCAAGAATTACCTCAGATACCTCGGATGAGGTTACTGGCATTCGCCCGTAGCAAGATAGCATCAAAAGCGTCCATTGCGAGGATAAAGAGAAACGGAGAGATGGGACAGCCCTGCTTCAGCCCTTTCTTGACTAGGAATTGGCTTCCCAGCTCCCCATTCACGGAGCAGGAGAGCTTGGAAGAAGAGAGACAATCAAAGATCCAACGTAACCATGTCGCTGGGAACCCTTTAGCTCTAAGAGTAGAGAGAATGAAGTCCCAATGTAGTCTATCGAACGCCTTCTCGAAGTCTAGCTTCAAAATGAGGCCCTCTTCTTTCCTCTCCTTCAGATGATAAATGACCTCCTGGACCGAAGCCACGCTATCTAAGATTAGGCGGCCTTTTATGAAAGCAGACTGGGATTTGCTGATGATTGAGTCCATAAAGGGTGCCATTCTGTTGACTAGAATCTTTGTGACGATCTTGTATATGCAGTTGGAAAGGCTGATTGGGCGAAAATCTGAGACGGCTTCCGCCCCCGGGCGCTTCGGGATGAGAACAAGAATAGAATAGTTTAGATTGTGGAGAGAGGCCGTACCCGAGAAAAAATCTTGAACAAAGCGGATAATGTCTGGGGAGATGCAATCCCAGAAGGACTGGAAGAAGAACATCGGAAATATATCCAGACCAGGAGCCCCATCTCCTTTCATCTCCATCACAGCTCTCCGGATCTCCTCTGCCGAAAAAACCCTTCCAATGTCAGATCCTTCTGGAAGTCGACCCATTGGGAGATTATTCCAGTCCAGCGAGGCTGAGGAGGACGGCAGCGATCGGAAGTAATTCTTAAAATGGTCACCGACCCCTAGCAGTATAGACTCTGTACCGGTGAGAATCTGACCCCCCACTTCAAGGCTCCCTATGAAGTTCTGCTTCCTTCTCTGATTCACAATCTTATGAAAATATGAGGTGTTGCGGTCTCCTAGTAGCACCCATCTGTCTCTAGATCGCTGTTTCCACATAATCTCCTCTCTCTTCAAAATCTCAAGAAGATCCTCACGAGATCGAAGCAGGTCGTTCATCTCCTCCTCGGAAAGCTGAGCCAACTCCTCCTTGGCTTCCAGAACACCGATACCCTGAAGAAGAACCTTCTTACTGGTCAGAATATGGCCAAACTCCGACCGTTCCCAGCCGCGAATCTTCTGTCTCAGAACTCGAAACTTGCGAACTAAGTTCCGAGCTGAGTTGAAGTCCACCGGAGTTTGCGACCACCACCTACGAACAAGGTCATCGAACCCCGGGCTTTCTCTCCAAACTTTCTCAAACCGGAATCTTCTCTGAGGCTTACCAAGGATAGGACAGGTATCCAAAAGAAGAGGAACGTGATCCGAGACCACAGACTGAAGAGAAGATTGAATAGAGTTGGGGAAAAGAGAATCCCACTCCCCTGAGGTTAGAAACTTGTCCAGTCTAGCAAACGAGGGTGAATTCCTCCTGTTGGACCACGTGAAAAGCCGACCGTGAAGGGGAAGGTATGTCAAGTCAAATCTGCGGATAAAGTCAGAAAAGTCCTCCATTGCACCTCTGTGACCCGGCCCCCCACGACGCTCATGACTGAATCGGGTCACGTTGAAGTCTCCTCCCACTACCCAGGGCCCTGGGTTCGAAGCTCGAAACAGGGAGAGTTCATCCTAGAAATCATTCCGCACAGACATATCATTGGGACCGTAAACCGAGGAGAACACACAGACAGCGTTATCACGACGAGAGTTGAGCGAGACAGAGAGAGAATAAACTCCGACACTAGAACTGATAAAATCAAAAAGATCCTCCCTCCAACCAACGAGAATCCCACCGGAAGAACCGGTCGCATCCAGGACTGCCCAGCGAGAGATTCTGGGACCCGCTAGACTGCGCAAGAAGGAAGGGTCCGGTTGGGAAGTCTTGGTCTCCTGAAGACAAACTACATCAACCCTGTGAAGAGAGCAGAAGAGGGAAACAACTCGGCGCTTATCAATGTCACCCAACCCTCTAACATTCCAAGACAAAATTAACATTACAATTACAGGTTGGAGGCCAAAACTCTTTCTCTTTCCAAAACCTGGGAGGAAACCAAAAACTCCTTGGCTACTTCCACATCACCCCCAAAAGAGAAGCCGCAGGAAGTCGCGATCTGCACAATCGACTCCGGATCCAGTAGGTTCAAGAGAAGTCCAAAATCCTCCACGGCCCTCGACACCAGAAAACTTCGCAAATCTCGCATCAGGTCTCCGGTTCTCTGAGTCCTTCTGACGTACGTCCGAATGCTTGGCGCCCCTGTCACCACAGCGGGAGCTATCAGAGTATCTCCAACCGGGTCGGATTCCAAAGGCTCCGCGGTGAGATCCGACTCCACCGGGGGAGCTAGCAGCGGTTCCACTAACTCAGGAAAATCCCCAGAATCATGGGGAGGAGAAACAACATCCGTGTGGATCGCGGGAATACTAATAAAAGGGTCACCAATTTTGGGGTGGCCCGAATCTCCCGATGAAGAAACGTTACCAGTAATGGGGCTTACCGGTCTGGGGCTCACCGGTCTGGGCGACGTCCGGGCTGAGTCTGAATCCGGGGTCCGACTTGGGTGATGGGTCGGGCTCCTCGGCTGGGAGCTTTGACCGGCTTCCTGCTGGCTGGCTACGAATCCGGCTTCTGAGGAAGCACCTGAAGAAGGAGACTCCGAGGATGAGATCTCTGAAACACGGATGCTCAAATCGAAGAAGAAGTCCCCAAAACGAGCAACTAACGAGGTGGGGATGAGAGACGGGTTGATCGTTCGGAAGGAGATCACCATCTCATTCAGATCATTCGTTGCCACAAACTCGTTGTGCACCTCCACCACTTCTCCAAACTCAGCGAGGAGAGACTGCAGAGAAGGACGGTTCCAACAAGGGATCGGAAGGCCCGAGATGAAAAGGTTAACAAGAGATCGGGAGCAAACACCCGAAGAGCGGTGGGAAGGGGTCCAAGCAGAGGCAAGAAGATGGAGAGGGCCAACGTCAAAGGAGACAATACTGACTACCGAGTGCCTGACATAAGGGGACGGAAACTCAACAAGGAACTCAGAAGGGCCTAAGCTCCAGGTGGGGAAGGGCCATTCAGATTGCCAAAAAGTGCTGAAAGCTGAGGAGATGTCAGCAGGGCTATGGGATCCATCTGAGACGGTGATCACTGCGCAAGAATCAAGCTTAGCAACTATGGAGTTAGAAGCAATAGATTCTGGGATGGAAACAAAAGCAGAAGGAAAGGCTCTGGGAGGAGAGGGAGGGTGGAAAGCCGGTTGGTTATGCACAGACGGAGCCTTGATGACCCTCAGAGGGCAAACAACAGAGGAGTGTCCGATCCCTCGACATATCCAGCAGACCATGGCGTTGCGGCAGGAGGATCGAAGATGGTCCTTGCTACCGCACCGAAAACAGCTACCTCTAGGGAATGGAGGATGAAGATTATCAGGACGTCGATCTCCAGACGAAGGAGAATCAACCGGAAGGGGAAGAGGTGGGAGGGGTGGTTGGGAGGGAGGGGGCGGAGGCCGGGGAGGGAGGAGGGGAGGTAGCGAGGGGAGGGGGAGGAGCGGGGGAAGGCTCGAAGGGGAAAGATGTGGTGGAGGAGGTGGGGCGGGATGACCGAATAGGTGAGAAGCCCAAGAGGTCGAACGTGACCTCTCGGCTCCCGAGGGTGCTCTGACATCACCATCATGGCGAGGCCCGCTCGGAAAAGACCCGCCGCCGTTCCTGCCTGGGACAGGCTGCCGGGTCCCATGGCCACCTCGCCCGTGGGTCCCTGACTCTAGATCTCTCCACCGCCCGTTCTGGATCTTGGGGTTCACGACTGGGTGACGGACCCACTCCAAAGGCTCGGCTGTCATCCACCGCCGCTAGTTGCCATTGAGAACCTTCGGGTTTAGCGCTGGATCTTGGTGGAGACGCTTCGTCCTAGGGTTCCAGAGAGGTGGGCGAGAATCGCCAGAGTCGCTCTCCGTACCCTCTCATCTTCGACTTTCCCGACTGTTCTCTTCATATGCCATTATCTGAGCATGTTGTTATAGATCAAAGTGCCATCTCTTCATATAAATTCAGATTTGTGGATGCTTTATGTTTGCTGAATTTTATATTTAATAATCTTGAATTGACCATAAAGCTCTCTTTAAATAACTAGAGAACAATGCATCACAACCCGTTTTGCATTAAATATGGTGAGTAATTAGGCAATCCAATCTTTAAGGCCGATGGCTCCTGTATTTCTTGGGAAGGCAAGGCTATAAGAACACTGTCATTCATCCTGTGTATATTTCACAATGAGAGTATTAATTTGAATGTTCTTTAGCATTTTTGTATTGCTTTCCTTTCTTTAGCATTATGATGATTTTTTTGCCAACTGTATTGGGAACTTTCTCTTGCATACTTAGTTAAATGTAATGCTAATTTTTTAAAACTCTTAAAAAACTTATGAATGCTGAATTTCTCCCAATTATAACTAACATTAGTATATGCTTCCTTTGAGTTAGTGCTCTGTGTGATTTCTATTGAGTTTTTTTCCTGGCTATTGATTTTAGTCATGTTGTTCCTATCGCAGTATGTTGTAATTTCACTTTCCATATTTTCTCTTGGATCCAATTATATCTTTGCATGCCAGTGTTCCTATCTACGTTCCATTGAACCTCTAATTTTCGGTCCTTGTTTTTATGTTATGGAATTATATAACCTCTGCTTTGGCATGATCTTGTCTTTAATTAAGCATCTTATGCTTGTTATTAGTTTACAATTGTAAAAGGGAAATTGGCTTGCCCTTAACTTGCACCTCTTCTTTGTACTTATATATGTTCGAACTTTTCTCTATCCTACCCGAGGACCAATATCATAGTAACTTGATTTTTGATTTTAGGCATATTAATTGTTCATCACATGTTGCTGTTTCAGACAATATTTATTACGGCAACCGGAGCCTGGAAGCTTGGTGGGTTTGGTTTTGCTCTGTCTGTTGATCAGGGCTCAGGTGGTTTATCCACACAGCCATTTCATTATCCGGTTAGTGTTGAACTTTTGTCTTTTGACGAGCTGTAGTCTGCCTTCTTTCTGTTCCATTCATGCTTACCTGCTGGTGTTTAGCATAATATCAACACATGTATGTACCTCTTAGGTATGAAGTTTTAGAGTGCCAAAGTCCCATTGCCTATGCCTGCTCTTATGTCAATGTTATAATTTATTTGTTATCCGAGCCATGGTCCCAAGTATTATTGTCACCAGGAGTGTCTGCATTGTAGTAGCCTAATGTTATTTTGGCTCTAAAAATGGCTACTCATTTTACTTGCTTGATTCATATTCGTGCAGGAGTATGACGTTGAGGATTCAATTTTACCCCTTCAGCCTTCTCTAGATTACACTGCCCCTGAATTAGTTCGGAGCAAAGCACTCACAATTGGATGTTCTTCTGACATCTTCAGTTTTGGATGTCTCGCATACCATCTGATTGCTCGCAAACCTCTTTTGGACTGTCATAATAATGTTAAGATGGTACGTTTTGTTACTAGATATTCTAAAAAGTGCTTTCATCATGTCATAAAGATTGTCACTGCATTATTTTACTCTTGCAGTAATAGGTTTTGAATTTTTCTAGTATATTCAAGAATTGTTCTCTGGTTACTTACTCTTGCTCCTTGGAAGACTTCTGGTTATAAGATAAGACCTTAATGACCAGTGGAAGTTGAACATTTGTTTCTTACTCAGAAAGGTTAGATAGGTGTGAATGGACAAATTTCATAACTCATAAGCTATTGACGTGGATTTTGCATTTTCTCTCCTTCGGAGTTCGTACTAATAAATTTTCTGCGAGAGCCTATTAAAGGATAGCAGAGAATGACTGAATTCACTTGTGTTCCTGAAAGAGTGGACCGATCAGCACTAGAACCTTATGGTTAACCAGTAAAACAGGTACTCTTATTGAGATGTTGAGCTTTCAGAGATATCAATTTCATACATAACTTGGGAAGATACTCCAGTATCATGCTGAAAGCTATGATCTGTGATTTTGTGGACACAGACACGAGTGTCGAGTATCGACACGAACACGAGTGTCAAGTATCGACACGAACACGGGAGTCAGACACGTCAAAATCATAAAAGATGGATACGGGGACACGTGTGTGTGTGTGTATATATATATATATATATATATATATATATATATATATATATATATATATATATATATATATATATAATTAACACCAACAAAATTATAAAGGTAATAACGACTGAAAATAACTTGTAGAATTATCAAATATCAATGGAGTTCAGATTCGGACGATTGAAACTAGAACTTTAAAGGTTAAACATAAAAAGAGCAAATCATTTGCGGGGGAAAAAAACTCAAGCGTCTTCAAGAGGAGGCATGTCTGGATTAACATCTTGATTATCATTTGCTATCGCAGGCATGCGTTCGACAACTGGATCCTTGAGGGAAAGTTCCTCGAGATCTATGTCTATAGGATTCTCCAAGTTTGATTTTTCAACCATCATATTCCAGCACTTTGAAGGACCATCTTTCATCTTTGTAACTCTACTCCTGTCTAGATTATAGCCTTAAATTGCTATGAATGAAAACAAGAACTTTAGCACGATTTGATTTTGTTCGATTTCACTTCACATTCATGATATATGAGAATGTGGTCCAATTTCTCTCACTAGAAGAAGAAGAAGCTAGTTGATTAAGAACCTACAATGCACAATGTCAATAAGTAGATATTAATATATCAAATTCATAACATGAAAGATTCAATAAAACAATATTTAAATGAAATAATATACCTATCAGCTAATGCTGCAATCTTTGGTGCACCTGCCTGAAAGTTTAGATTCTACAATTGGTGCTGGCATGGGAATTGGGAAGACATTGCCAAGGTTAAGCCATAAATTGTTAAAACATGGTCAATAATAGTTGGATAATGTTCAACTAATCCATTACTAATATTTTACATAAAAGTATGGGGATAATTTTTGCTAGGCGCTCCCGCACACTTGCACTGCTGCACCGGTATTGACTGCTATCGAAGTGAAGACGGAAGATCTATTGCTACTGACCTGCACCCAAATAAAGGATATCAATCGTAGTGATAACCCACAATAAATTAAAAGATAAGAAGTGACTTATAATTTGTATTCAAATAAAATGGACAGTTTGAGTAAGGTAACTATCAGCCTTCTAAGTTCAAGTTTTCCATATTTGCCAAGTCAATGTTTTTCCACAATCTGTCTCTCAGAGTCTACGAGTTACATTGAGAAGTGATGGAATGTTGATTACGCGAATAACCTAACATTTCAACCTAAACAAATGGACCTAAGGTTTTATCCCCGGGGACCGTAGATTGACAATACGTTACTCATGGGGTGATTTTCACATCAGTTCACCCAAACCATCATTGGTCCTACACCGGCCCAAGCAACTGTTAGGAATGTTGATATTCTGCATGCCAATGCCCTGTTCTTTTGATATTATTAATGAGATAGCTTCCCTTTCTATGCATTATGCATTGTTACATTCTTTCTATTGTTTCATGATATAGATAATAGTCCATCAAGTATAGCATAGGTAGCGTAGGTATGTGGAATTGTGGATGAGATTCACATACAAGGGGTTTAAGCTTACCAAATTATTATACCTGAAAAGGTTCGTAGTCAGTGATAGGTCTGGACTTCCTATCTATAAGACTGTAACACTCTTGACTTTCACCTAGTGTGAAATGGTTTGTCTCGAAACGATCATTAGAGTGGTGACTCTGAGTTAATGGTGTTGGTGTATTTATAATACACTAAACATGTCGCTATGAGAACACTTCATGTAAATGATTGTCATGTGATGATCTGTCTCTCATCTATTGATTGTATGAACTCTAAATCCTGAGATGTTCGTGAACTCGCGGCTTAGTGTCTGTCACTTTGACTTACAAACCATTGAGATCGACATGCACCGAGTACTTGTGAACATGATTGATCGTCGAGGAATTCTAAACTCTATAAGAAAGAAGATATCCCCTTAAGTAACTCTAATGAAGTATGATCGCTCGAACTGGGCTCAGGTTAATGTTTGGATAAAGAGCTTATCAAATTGACAATATATATAACTATAGAATATTATTATTTTATTACAAATATTGTTTGATGAAAATGTTATTTTCATTAGTAATAATGAGGAATGAGAAGTTAAAACTTAAGGATATGAGCTATAATGAACACCGGGAATGGCAGTTGCATCTTCTGGTCAACATGAATGGATATCGTATAAGGAGGGGTGATGGGGAACAAGATTATAGTGCACATGTTTTCAAGGCAGATCAGGCTTTGCGTGACTTTTGAGGCACATGCTTAACCCATACTTGATAGGCCTAGTTGCACTTATTTTTTCCAATTTTTAAGAAATTCTCAGAATTATCTATTATGTTATTTCCAGCCTACATGTTTTGGCTTCTTTTGTTGGTTTTTAGTCCCATATTGCATGGGGACAAGTTGGGTAGTGACATAGCAAGTTATTTAGAGGCCATCATGCCTTTCTTTATGTTCAATGCTATGATTAAATAAAAATTGAGTTTTGCAATTGTGTTCCTATGAAAGGATGCAACCCTTGCTTGGTGTTGAAGTCTCACAAACCCAAGATGGTGAAGTCTAGGTTTTTCTCTCTCCCTTCTCTTTGTAGACGAATCCCACCACTATCAAAACCTTTCCTAGAGCCCTCTAAGCAGTTTTGTCGAGCCTATTCCCACATCAAACCCTAATTTGAACCGAAACAACACGAAACCCATCAAAACCCTAGTTTTTATCACCAAAACGATCACAAACCATTATCTTACCATTCCCCCAATTTTTCCACACAAGATCCACCACTTTCCATCGCTAAAACCCTCATAATGAGCACAAACTCAAATATGAAAATACTTAGACCAGATATGGTAATCCTTTGATATCTCCATGTCCAAAAAACGCTAAATTTGTTCTGTAGTTTCCTTACTCTATAGGCCTACCTACCCTCTAAGTTTCAACTCGATCCAAAAAACTGAACAAGGTGAAAATATCAAAATACCCCTCCGCTGTCCTGAGAATCCGTACCTTAAATTTTTAACCTAGAGCAAGAACACATGCTTTTGATATGACCCTTTCACCCGGTCTGCATCAGTTTAGTATCAGAGCTCTTGTCACAATGACCTATCGTCATGACTGGTTCTCCTATGACACTTGTTCTTTGCTTGTATTCCATAGTCACTATTATTCTCTCGAGTACCTCGAACACAATCCATTGTATGATGACTATGGTCATCATTCTCCATGTGCTTCATACCATATTCTGATGCCTTCAACTTAGTCAAATATGAGCTCTCCATTCTTTACTTTGTACCCCTCTTGCAGAGAGTTATTCTTTCTGCATCTATGTTCGGGGCATATGCACTCAATCTACTAGCCAAACCCTTTCTCCAGTGGTTCCTCCGACTTAGTTCTTTAAACTAGAACTACTAGAGAGCTTCGATCGTGTCCAGTCCATGATGAATCACATTGAGTACGTGCTACAAGTTTGGGATCAAGAGTGGACATGCAAAATGTCAACAGAAGATAGATCATCAACGAACATGGCAACAAGCAGAATGACAAGGGTTAATGGATGAGATACAAGCCTCGATTAGGCAAATTGGAGCTCAGGGTGTATCTCCACATCCATCGGTGCCATTAGTGGAGTCCGCACCACTGGTTGAGTTTCTACCTTTAGAAACACCATCAGAGGAGCCACCAATTTGCTACTTTTTTGCTCAACATTAGTACAATCCAACCTAGACCATTATGGGCACCACTCCACATTCCTGGCTCAATGAGGATCTCATTGAGAACCGGCCTCCTTTTGGCAATGAGGAAAGTAATTATAAGCATGCCAATCAACAATCCCTCGGCCACCTTCACTCTACCTCTCAGCCCTATACTTTTTTGGGTCAGGCTGCATCTACCAGTCCGAGGGGGGGGGGATTACAATGGCCGTAGTGGATTTACATTGCCTATCAAACCCTAGAGGAACCATTGGAAGACTGAGCCCTCCTCCTCGCCATAGTCACTAAGTTCGGGTTCAGCAATAACTCGGCTAGTTTAAAGCTCGGGCAAATTAGGCAAAAATCGAAAAATTCAGAATAAAATCGGGGAGAAAATTGGGTTCAGGATTCGATCAGTTAGGGTGAAATTTGAAAAAAAAACAACAAAGTAGAACATTCGAAAACTTTAGGAGTTAAAAATAAGAATAATATATATATTAAAAAATCATTTCAATTTTGTACCATATGTTTAAGGACATTCATAATTTATAAATATAAATATAGTAATGTTAGGAAACAAGCCATCAAGAAAAACAACATTTAAATCATAATTAATATTCATCAATAAAAACCACAAAAATATCTACAAAACATCATGGATAACTATTGCAAAACCCAATATATTCAGGAGTCAGTGATTAAATATATAAAAATTTTATGAATCCTTGTTAGAATTCATTAACTCATCAAGAGCATCAGATCCCAAATTTGCATCATATCAAGTTCTCTTCATTTTTTAAAGGATTCATTGCCACCAAATCACGACTTATTGAGAAAATCATTGAAAAAAATTGGCGATTTTGGTGATTTGAATAAGTCGACGTTAAAAAACAATAATTTTTCGGCTTATGTTAAGTTGGAGTTTAAAACGCGACTGTTTTAATAAATTGGAGTTTTTTTGTGTGACTACTCCTCGTGGGCTAAAGCTTTTATGTGGAAATTACCGAGGAAAAGAATTCCTACCAAGGACCTTCTTATTAGAAGGGGCTTGGACCTTGACCCCTTATGCAGTTGATATGACGGTGCAGAAGAATGTGCCAGCCACGCCATATTTGGGTACCCAACGGCCCAGGAATCTTGGAGAATTTGGATGATCTTGACTAACTTTTCTCTCCCCTTCACTATTGTTGATGATTTGTGCTGGACCTGTTGGAAGGAAGCACCATTCAAGGGGACCAGAACATGAGGTGGCATACTCAATGAATCAACATGACATGGGCTATGTGGCATGCCCGGAAATGGAATTGTTTGAAGGGGGATAGAAAAGGCGGAGGCAATGATGAGATGGGTAGATGGACGATGATTGAGGCAGATGATTTCCTAATGGCCAATCACACAATGTGCTAGAACGAGCGCAGGGAGATCATGAGGCATATGGATGTGGGTTGGACGATGCCGTCAAAAGGAGAGATTAAACTTTTTAACATTGATGGAGTGGTGGATCACAAAGAAAGGAGAGGAGGAGTTGGTTTCATCATTCAGAGTAATCTGGGTGGTATCCTTACCTCCAGGACTGTGCCCCTAGTCACCAGCTTTGTCATACAAGCAGAGATGCGGGCTCTTTGGGAGGGGCTCAAGGTGGATGCTGCCTCTTTCCCTGGGCATATGATTTGGATCGAAGGCGACTCATTGGTGGTTATTCACGAACTGTTGATGTCCTCACGACCCTCTCCTCCTTGACTGTTAACTGATGCTGAGAGTTTTCAATCAGGCATACGCGACACACATTTTTTGGGAGGGCAAGTGTACGGCGGATTGGCTTGCCACATATGGGAGATCTTTGCTGGTTAAATCTGTGTCTATTAGTGACTTTCCTGCGGAATCTTGCCTTTTAATTTTTGGGACATGAGCGGTAGTTCTAATGTCTGTTTTGTAAGAACATAATTCCTTGGCTAATGGGTAATGGATAGCCTCTACCAAAAAAACAAATTGAAGCTTTAATAGCACCATTGGGTACTAGTTGAAAATCCAACAATTTGAGGAATTGTAATCCAATAGGTAGTTGGAATTTTCTATTATTTGACCATATGTGTCACGGTATATCTATTATTATATGACTACAAATAAAGTTTAGAAGTCACACTTGTTCAATAAATATGTTTCCTTTTATCTCCAGTAGATTTTTTGATTGAGATTTCTTGGACTAGCTTCAGCTTTGTTCTTTGAGTTTCTATGTCCAATGCTAATATTCTCATTTGCCGTATTCATAATGGAGCAGCACTATGCAGAAAGCACATGACAGTAGAATTGTGTCGTATGTCAATCCTTATGTCATTCTTAGTGCTACATAATTATCAACTAAGGGTCTGCTGCAACTAAAGGGTATACAGATAACTAGGATCGTATTCCATTGGCAAAATTCACATGAAACCAGTCACCAGAATTTGAAAGTTATAAAATGAAGAATCTTGTGGCCACAATGGATTTTTACCCTTGAATGAAGGAAGGGAAAGATCTGTTGCCATCTTTCACACAACATGCTAAAAAGTGCCATATAATTTATCCACGCTACTCTAATTTATTTTACATATACCTTCCGCTTTCTCTCTTTTATTTTACATATACCTTCCGCTTTCTCTCTGTTTTTGTGCATATGGGATCCAAGATAGAAGCGATGAGCCCACAGAAGCATTCATCCATCAAATATTTTTGGTGGATTGCATAGTATATACAAGGATAAAACACATTTACAAGCTTCCAATAGGATATTTCATTACTGAAAGATATCGGTCCCTTGAATTACAATGGAAAGTGGAATCAATTACAGGAAGTGTTGGTTGCTCCAGGTTAAGATAGATACTAGTACAACTAAGTTGATATGGGCGGCATGCTCAACAACGTGCAGAGGCGTCCCTTAAGAATCAATTTGCGATTGTGTTGAATGGTGGAACAGGTGTGAAATAATATGTAAGGAAATTTGGATGGTTTTTGTGAGCATGGTTTGAAATTTTGGACGAAATACCGAAATTTTGGTCGAAATACCGAAATATTTCGGTTTCGGCCTGGACCAAAACGAAATGAAGGTCGAAACCGGGTGGACTGGCTATATTAGTCAATTTTTGTCCATTTTGGTCGAAATTTCGGTCAATTTCGGTTTCGAATTTTGGAACTGGAACTATAACTTCGGTCAAAAAATTTCGGTCAATTTTGATTTCGGAACTGGAATTATAAATTGGTCAATTTCGGTCGAAATTTTAAAATTTCGGTCGAAATTTTAAAATTTCGGTCAAAATTTTGGATTAGGCTTGGACCGAAACCTGATACGAAACCAAAATCTAAAACCTTGGTTGTGACTTGTGAGAAGAAGTTGGATTAGTTTTCATGTTCCCTTATAGGAATAAGTGAAAGAGACATACACAGAAACTCCGACTCATGTGGTGGAATAAAGTTTGTTATGGTTATGGCTGTGCTTTATTAGACAATTGTGTGGACGTGATCATTTGATTGATTTGCTTCATCGAGCATTTTTGCTTTACTGCCTTTTAGTGCGCCTATTGTTGGATTAGTTGTCTTGCACCCTTGATTTATGTATGAGTGAGGGAACCAGAGGTATATAGATGGGAAAACCCCCCCCAAGGAAAGATACATTTAGCTGTTGTTTTAATGGTCCCCATATGTTGGCAGACTAACGTCATCTATACTAACTACTCGTCGGCTTCTCCTCTTTCGTTCCTTATATTGTCTTATAATTAATGACAATTTAGATAAATGTCTGACGTTTACTCACTGATATAAATATAATATACAAAGCTAGTTTGTTACCTCATAAGGTCCAATAACTGTTTCCTGATCTTACATTTGCAATTAAGTGAATTATGCCTGGCTATTTTGTGCCATTCTTCGTCCTCTGGAGCCATCATTGTTTGTATATTTCTGATGTGTAATTTAACAATGGAGGGAAAAAATTAAATAAATGTTGGTATTAATTTCATCTTGCTTAGTTCCGAATAATACAATTCATAGATGTTTATGTTCTCTTGATAAATTGCTCTATTAATGTGTTTGCTATTGCAGTACATGAATAGCTTGACGTACTTGTCAAGTGAGGCTTTCTCAATGATCCCTCCAGAGTTGATTGCGGAATTACAAAGGATGTTATCCATGGATGAGGCTTCTAGGCCAAGTGCCCTGGATTTTACAGGTAAATAACATTATTATCGGTTTATTTCTGATGTTAATACTATTTATCTGACAATTTTAGTTTACCTAATCACTATATTGGAAAACAATATTGATCACACTTGGAGGGACCAGTGTGCTCTAGCTAAATATTGTGTTTATCACGGATTTCATGTATTAAGTTTTATATCCGAATGTAATGTGTAATGCTATGCTATTTTATGGGATAGTTTTAAATTAATTTCTAAAAGGCTTTTCTGTTATCATGACATCCTTATGCTTTGCATTATTTCGTATTGATTGAATTGAGTTTCTATAATATTTAAGCACAAGATAAGGATTCTCTTCGAGTGACTATATGAAAATGAAAGGCTTAGATCTAAGGTCAACAAAATTTAAAATTGGAGAGGAGACCCTTAAAAATTAGTTTGCTACTCTAATGGTTGATTAGGTATTAGATCCTTCAGTTCTTGGATTCAATTTCCGAGGGATATACATTTTTTATTGTTTTGCTATGAGGATTTTTAATGTAAGTTTCTGCACTTGTTACTTTCCCTTTACCCTTCTCCTTGAGGATGTTTCAGATTTCAGACTACTGCCATTCTTTTTTCATGATCTCTTATTTGACGGCTTTTGCTTGCCTCCTTGGTAAGGGGCTTTGGTTGTTCTTCTGTAGCCTTCTCTTAACACGGTACCACTCGTCCATAATAAAAACATGGAAAATATTAAGGATTTGCATGTAATATTAATATGCGAGTGGGTATTTTGCAATAGAATTTGCAGAGAAGCTTAAGGAAAAAGTGATCATTTGAGTCTTTAGTATGCCGTTGACGAATATGGTGACTGAGAATCTGTATTGCAGAACTTGTGGATTGAGGTTCCTAAACTGAAAAAAAGCTCTGGACTGGAAAAGGGGCGCACAAGCACTGTGGTACTAGTGTGTTAGGAGCAGGTTCATTGTGGGGCTTAGTTCTTTTTTCCTTAGTATTCAGTTTACTAACAAAAAGTGAGAACCTTTGGCTACTAAAGGAGGTAGTAGGTTTTGTTTGAAGTATTTGTTTAGTGTATAAAAGGCTAAATAGGACGCGAGCAACACATGCTTTCTTTTGAATCTTTTGTGCCATTCTCTCACAATGAAGGGCATCTGGAATCACTTCCTAACATTGTATGAAACTTCCTAGAAATTCCAGGGGCACTTGTGGAGAAACTTTAGTTGATGGGAAAGGGAGGAGATGAGATTTGAGGGGGCAATTAGAGTATAGGTGCACTCATCCATTGTGAGGTTAGGACATTTGTCTATCTGAAAACACGAGTTGATACAAATTATAAAAGGAAAATTGTGCTGTGGTTCATTTAATGATAAATTTGAATCATTATTGGAGAAGCTTGTAAATATCTTCAATAATATAGACCTGTCACAAACTAGGCTTTGCACTGAAGATGACATTAAAGTTGTATTGAAATATGGGATTTGTGGATGGTTATAGACATGACTGATTTTTGATTCCATGACAAAATATTTAAATGACGTGAGAGAACATTGAATGTAGTGTGGATACTATCCTGAGGACTCCGGTCACTATTCCTTGTTATAGGTATTCCATGAGTTCAATTTCTTGGTCAAGAGGACACAAAAACCCATGGAAACTCGCTGATGTGTTGAAGTTGGAACAACCGTGAGAAGGGAATTCTTTCACTTAAGAATAATATTTGGAAAATATGACAATGGAGTGGATTTCGATATACCTGCAACTATCAAATGAGAAATTTGTGATTCAATATTTGAATTAGCACAATTGTAATTACCTAAAAAGCCAATTTCTTCCGAGCCAAAAAAGGTTCTTGTTTGACACCATTGTTTAAGGTTGTGAGTTAGCTGCTTTCTCTGAGCTTATCATTCTAACCATTTAATTATGGTGGGCTCACGGGGTTCTGTTGTGGAGCATTTTTAACAATAAAATTGTTGCTTTAGTGGGACATAGGATCTTAAGGTCACATCATATAGTAGTTATGAATTTTTGCTCAACTTTCGATTTTCTTTTGGTCTGGTAGAATCATTTTGAAACTTGTCTAGACCTACTATGCTGGCACTATGGAAAACTAATGTATTTAATTATGAACTGATTGATAATGTTGTTTCTAAGTTCTTGTGTATTATTGTATGTATTTTCACACCACATATATAATTAAGGAAAATGCTCCTTAGTAATTTGTAGTTTCCTTTTGCCTTTGCTTTCAAGTCTACTCTTTTACCAAACTTTTGATTTATTTATTATGGAATTGCTGTTTCTTTTGGTTTTGCAGGTTCTTCTTTTTTCCGGGATGATACTAGGTTGCGTGCTCTTCGTTTCCTAGACCATATGCTTGTATGAATCCTTTTCTTTTGTGTTTAATAGCATGTTTCGGGCTGGATGTGTGAGAAACAGAGGGCTGACTTCCGAAAGGTTGAAGCGATAAGTCTAAATCAGATCATTCTTTTGATTGCAGGAAAGGGATAATATGCAGAAATCTGAGTTTCTGAAGGCATTATCAGATATGTGGAAAGATTTTGATTCTCGTGTATTGCGGTATAAGGTTTGATCCTCTTACTTCTCAATGTGCATGATTAATCACTGTGTTGATATCTGTGATTTCAATTTGTCTTCTAAACTGTCTCTTGTTAATATGTAGGAAGTTTTTTTTTTGGGTTTGGATTCGGTTGTTAAAATGTGTCTCAATTGCATCCTTTTGCAATAACCATAGGTACTTGTTCCTGTACAAAGTTTTAACATGTGGACATAACATGATTTTTTACACATTGTTGGTTGCTTTTGGTTTTGTGTAGTTAGATTTTTTTCTTCTTCATTTCTTACATAAGGTGCCATGTGCATAATTATGCCTCTATACTCTATAGATATGCTTTTCAATAAGAATATGGTCGATAGAACATTATCATCTAGCATTACGATATGAAGGAAAGGAGAGAGGTAGATTGGAGAATATGCAAAACAAACTTTCTTTAGGAAAACAGTCCATAAATTTCAATGCAATGGATGTATCACCTTTTGATAAGAATGCCACACAAACTGTGTATAAATAGGACTTTACATGGATATAATGTTTATACTCATCCTCCTGGTGGATCATTCATAGTTTTTTGAGGAGGAAGGAAAAATGATATGATCAAGGTTTGTAGTTTCGGTTTCGGTCCGCCCACCTTGGATTGGTTTCGGTCGATTTTAGTGGTTTCGGTTTTGTTTTTTAAATTTAAAATTATTATAAAATAAAAAAATGATATAAAATAATTACATTAGTACCCACTTCATAGTGGTCTTGTTTTTAAAAGAGCGTGGCGCAATGGTTTTTGCTTTACCTCGACGTTTGTCAAAAAGTTGAAAAATCATGATTCTGAATTTTGGCTAAGTCTGGAGGGAAAAAGAGTTTTTGTGAAAGAATTTTTAAAAAAATTCAAGATATTTATCGGACTTTGGGTTTTTAAGTTGATCTTATACTTCTAGATTTCTGAGATTTTTTCCGGTCCAAAATACTTTGAAGTTTTTTTTTTTCACCGAATTTTCTTTTTTAGCCAAAAGCTGTAAAGTCTGATTTTGTATAGGAACTGAAAAATTACATTTTGATTCCTTTGTATTTTGATTTTTTTGATATTTGTATTAAATCTAAATGGGGGGCTTTTTGTTTATTTACATAAATTAACTTTAAGTAAATGGAGAACAACTTATCAAATGTTTTTTATGTAAATATGCCTGTCAAGCTGTCTTGCTGAAATACACTTTATTCTGAACCCTGTCCTACTTTTACTGGGTGCTGAGTTTCGAAACCCGAAACAGGAGGGTTTTGGGACTGGGTTCGCTCGAAACCGATCCGAAACAGTCAAAATGGATTGGTTTCTGCTGAAACTCAACCTTGGTTATGATGATTCGTATGTTAGTGAAATCCTGGCAAAATAGTTGATGACAAGTCAAATGATAGTCCCCATACAGTATGCTCTTAAACACTTGCATGATTGGCAAATTGAATATCATTTCGAGTGTCCAAATGTAGGGTGATTGGTGTATCTTTGTGAACCCCCATGTCAAAGAGACAAGGCTGAAGGCAATCCGCGTGGACCAAAAGATGCCTGTGTCGAGATAGCAGCTGGGACCATAAGATTAATGGATGAGATCAAGTTGAAGAAAGCACGAGATGCACGTAGATTCTTCATGTCAACTAAAGATGCTTATTGACTGTTTATGAATGTGAAAAGCTTCAATCCAATGGTAATCATGCCTGTATGAAAACAATGGAAAACCTAAAGAATATGAATGGGCGGACATTCAAGAACACCATTATGTTGCTGCACATGAGGGCAAGAAAGCGAAAGCTAAGTTTTTAGAAAGAGCAAGTCAATCGTTGACATGTACTCACCTGAATTAGCACTAGAAACTTTCATTATTATTGAAAATTGACTATGGACCAACAAAATCTTTATTTAAGTGACATAGATGAAACTTACTATGCATAAGTCAAGTGAATATACTGTAATCGTCAATAGAAATAAAATAATGTCTATTAACACCTCTAGATGGCACAACGATGAGAATGCATTTTTGACTTCATTGAGCAACCTTTTTCCAAATATAAAGCTTGCTTCCCCAAAGTTTAGTCGATTGGTTTAGAATGTTAACTCCAATATATGGTTTAATATTCTGGCTTCCCAACCTTGTACCATAACCATAACCCTACTTGTTAGGCCTTATACTAGTTTTTTACGGCCTAATAGCATATTGATTTATCCTCTGTAAAGAGAAGGTTCTTGGCAACTAATTAATTTGATGCACAAAAGACCAATGTTGTCAAGTGTGATATGCAAATTGTGCGATTCGATCTTGCCAATCGCGTACGCGATTGTGCATTTGCATATCCGATTTGTGCCATTTTTTGTTGTCTGTTGAATTTCAAAATACAAACATCAAACACAAATAGTTAAATATTGAGTTCATTCTAGTTCACTACATTAAATTAGGAGCAAACAAGTACATTAAAAAAAGTATTGAATTTTTTGATGAGGGGCACGAACCATCGCCTTCCCATGCCTCTTCGCTTTTAGTTTACCTAGTGGCACAGATAGCACCTCCTCCTTGGTGCTACTACCCTCTAGCTCCTCCAACTCACACTCCTTTTCAAACTTGTACTTGGTATACCTGATCCTATTGCGAGTCTTGTGACAACGGGTGTGTATTGGGCCCCTAATTGTTATCTACATGTATATCATTACCTTCCTGCGGATGACGTCGGTGTCCTTGAGGCATTTCTTGGCATCGGATATTGATGAATGTGCCAAGTGCTGCTTGAGCCTTGCGATGCCCCCTTGGCCTCAAAGTTGCATAGCTTGCAGGCCACCTTATTCTCTTGCGTCAGACTCTTTTAGTGGCCGTATTTCCACCCAGGATCTTTTGAATTAAGTGGCTTCAGTGCCACCAGAGGGTCTCTCATCCACGAAAGCCATCACCATGAGAGTGGGGGAGGTTTGGAAGTGGTTAGAGGAGAATTGGGATGGAATTGGGGTGAAGTGTTGAAGTGGAGGCCTATTAATAGGCTTGAGAGCCAAAAGAGTAATTAGGTCCTTACAACTACTTGTGCGGGCGCACAGCTCCTATTGTCCAAATTTGGTCCATTGGACTTGTCCCTATGTGGCCCTTATGCATCCACACAAGTTCCTATGTGACTGCACAACTCCAATAGTCCAAAATTGGACCATTGGGCTTTGTGCACTACACAAACACGTTCGGTGGCACTAGTCATGTGTGGTAGCATATGTGTTTATGTGCGGAGTCCACATAGTAGTTTCTATGAGAGACTTTTACAAATGTGATCGCATATGCGACTGCACATGACACCAGTTCAAAAGACCTTGTGATACCAGATAAGCTAGAAAGAGTCATATTAAGCTCATCTATGAGACTGCTGAGAGATAACATACACATACGAGACAGGATTGGAGGCCACTCTTATAAAAATTTGGAGATCTACATGTCTCAACCTGAGGGCTTTGTAGACAAGTCCAATCCTAACTTGGTATGCAGGTTGAAGGAGGGATTGTATGGTTCGAGGCTATATATATATATATATATATATATATATATATATATATATATATATATATATATATATATATTCCAATCCTAACTTGGTATGCAGGTTGAAGGAGGGATTGTATGGTTCGAGGCTATATATATATATATATATATATATATATATATATATATATATATATATATATATATATATATATATATATATATATATATATATATATATATATATATATATATATATAGGGAATAGGGAGCCTAGACCTGAGGTGCAACATCGTTGCTGCACCTCAGCCATTTTTTACCATCCTAGAAGCTTTAGAATTTGGTGATTTTTGGTGGATGTGTTCTCTAGGGTAAGGTAATCATCCTAAAAAAAAATTAGTAAATTTTAAAACTTCTAGGGTCATCAAATGTTCGAAACTTTATCGACCGTTCACTGTAACCGTTAATTTTGCCTAGCTCATTTGATGACCCTAGAAGTTCTAGAATTTACTGATTTTTGGTGAGGATGATCACCTTACCCTAGACAACACACTCACCAAGAATCATCAAATTCTAAAACTTCTAGGGAGGTAAACAAGTGAGAAGTGCAGCAATACAGGTTTCCTGTGCTCTCTGTCTCTCTCTCTCTCTCTCTCTATATATATATATATATATATATATATATATATATATATATATATATTGGGAATAGGGAGTATGGTCCTCTCGACCTAGGAAGCACCGATACTGATACGGGGATACGGATACGGCGATATGTGGATTTTTGAAAAACTAGGATATGCGGTACGGTAGGGATACATTTGTAATTATATATATATAATATTAATAATTAAATATAATATTTTGTGTTAGAATATAAATAGTGAATAGTTTGCAAATTAAATATGACCATGCTTATCATTAATGATACATTTGTAATTATATATATATATATATATATATAATATTAATAATTAAATATAATATTTTGTGTTAGAATATAAATAGTGAATAGTTTGCAAATTAAATATGACCATGCTTATCATTAATTACATGATTTACATCCAATACAACCAAAAAATACAAAGCAGTGTCACGTTCATCCATTACAAAAAATAACGCTAACAACATTATGCAAGTGTCATATTCATTGTCCATTACAAATCGTTAACATTCATCATCCGTTACAAAATACAAAGTTAGTGTCACAAGCATCATCCAAAAAACAAAATATATAAATTATATCATTAAGCAAATGGTCACGTATATAATGTAGACCCATATTTGAAGTTCCGGTCGGGTTCGGGTCAAATTTTTGGATTTTAGACTACATTACTATCCATACATATCCCGGCGTATCGGTCCTGTATCCCCAACATATCGGTCCCGTATCCCCGGCGTATCGGCCCCGTATCCCCGCGTATCGGTCCCGTATCCTCGGCGTATCGGCCCCGTATTCCCGACGTATCGGATCTTTTTTTTTTGTTTTTTTAAACTCCGATACTTCCTAGCCGTATCGGATACGTATCCCGCCGTATCGGGAAGTATCTGATACGGGTACGACACCTGTTTCGAAGTATCGGTGTATCCCTGCTCCCGACTAGCCAACACTAGTCCTTCGCTATATTTAGGTGCCACGTGGTAATTTTTAATTAATTTTTTTAATGGATGGTCAATCCACTCTACTTGGATCATGATTAAAAAAAAAAATTAAAAAAAAATTTAAATCCACCCTATCAACGGCCGACAAATTTAACGGTAAAATGTAGCGCACAAATACCCCTTACTATGGTCAATCTAAAAATGCCACTTGACAACTTGACCAAATCCCTAATCCTGGTTAAAAATTACCACGTTGCACTTGAATTACCACATGGCACTTGAACTGAAGGGAGGACTAGCGGTTTGGCTAGTCTGGAGGACCATACACCCTATTTCCATATATATATATACATATTCTTGATAGAATGCATGAAAATCTTGAGATCTAAACAAACATGAAAGTTTGATATACTATCGACAACCAACCTATAGAAGAGCTTCCTCCTACATGACTTGTGTGTTTCTATGCGTGCAGCGTGCCTTTGCAAAGCAATTTCATATACTTGAATGGTGGTTTATTTGTTTAATGATTTACTTTGCTGTTGCTAGTTTAATGAATTTTAATTAGGTTATTGACATTTTTGATTTGTAGGTACTTCCACCGCTTTGTGCTGAGCTTCGGAATATGGTTATGCAGCCAATGATTTTACCCATGGTTCTTACAATTGCAGAATCACAGGTATCATCTTTATTCATTTTGAGGCATGTAGAGTAGTGTAGAATATGGTAGTGGTCATCTGTCTCATGATTGCTTGTCTCACAGGAACACCCTTTGTATAATGTTTCTGCAAGAAAAATATAAATCAATTACTTCTTGTTCAGTATAAGACAACTTAATGGAGATCTCAGATAACTCATCCAAGATTATCACACCTTTATTGTATAGAACATTTGTTTGTAAAACACATTTTTGACTAGAAAGGTGTTGCTTTTATTTCCTCTTTCTGGTGATAAGCCTTCATGTATGCCTAATTTTATACTATCCCTACCCCGTGTCACTGCTGTCAGTACTTTGTCCACTCCCCGTGGGAAAAGGCTTCCCTTTGCTCTTCTCCTTTCAATATAGTATAAGCCCTTTTCAATTTATGACATACTGTAGGCACATCTAATGTCCGTTAGCTTATAATCTTCATTATCCAGTGTACTTCCCAATTCTTCTCCGGGCAAATTCTGTGTGGGCAGTCGAACATAAATATGTAAGAACATTTGATTATCTTGAAATTGCAGTGCTAATACAATGATAAGGTTGGTAATTGAGATTATTCAATTAGTGAAAAATAATGTTGTTGGCTGATCATCTGATATTTAGTGTTTTAAGAAACAAGTAGTTCTTTTTTAATTTTTTTTAATATCCCAATTCTGAGCCTTGTTTTAAAGGTTCTCTTTGTAACTTGACGAAGATTGCATTAAATTGCTTCTTTTAGTATTTCTGATTAAGCATTCATTGTTCCTTCAAGGTCTATTAGCAGCCTTGTCTTTATTTTCCTTTAAATAATAGGTAATACGTTAAAGAAAGCTTTCATTAGTGGTTTATTCGCCTCTGATGTATTGTTATTTTCCAGACAAGTTTGCTACTATAATTTATCTTCTTCAATGTTTTGGCAGTTGTTGCATAGATCATGGCTAGAAATAAAATAACTTGAATGTTAACTATGTTGATGTACCAGAATCTCGGGTTTATGTACTGCAATGATATTACATACCATTGATAAGGATGAAGAGTTAGGGAAAAAATTCTTATCCATTGCAATTTGTAGTAACGTTTTACATTCCTTAATGCTTATATATACTGTAGTTGCTTTTCCCATGATCCATTACAAGTTTGATGTCACAAACATAAAAAGAAATTATACAATTGTCCAACTCGGTCCTTTCTCGTGGATCTTAGATGGTCAATCTTTCTCTCCGTATTTCCATCCTACTGACCACATTTAGAATTCATGAGGAAAGGTATACTAGATTCTGAGATTAAATGGTTAGTTTTGCTAAGATAGTTCAATAAACTTGTCTCAAGGATTTTTGATCAAGTAGCAAGTGAATTTTTTTTACTATAAGCTTGATATATCCATTCACTGCCCTTTCACACAAAAGCAAGATTAAATTAATCGATGTACCCATGTATTGCTTGCGATAATTCTTATATTCAATGGGTGCGCAATGGGACTAGTCACTAGACTAGTGGTAGGAAGTAGGAAGTAGGATATTATTTTAATCAGTGAATATTTTCCTTCTTTTTGCTGGTCTATATGGTAGAAAGGAATGCGATTTTTAATCTTTGATGCATGATCTTTGCAAATCACCTGCCATTTCTGCTCCAGCACTTTCTCGATAGAAATTTGTAGGGAACACATTCCTAATAAGATCAGATTCCCAATAAGATGGTACATAGTCTAGTCCTACTTCTACAATTGTTACTGTTTTTTGGGTGGATTATATACAAACCTTCGATATCGGTGATTTCATAAGATGCATATGAATGTGCTGTGAGAACACTATGATCAGCCCAATATTCCGAACAATAACTTGTAACTACCTGTTTATTGAGATTATTTTGGTATAAAGTGCAATAAGAGAATCTCTGATAGGTCACTCATTTTGCATGTTACTATAGTTCCAGTTATTATCAATATTAGCTGCAAGATAATATTACACATCACGTTCTATGTCAATGTATATTTTTTCAAAGGCAATGTTTCCATTATTGAGAATAGAGTTTGACCTTTTGGTTTCATGATGTACTACCTACTTGGTGGGTTATGGCTAATGATTATGTGTCAGTTCAAATCACATGTCACAAAATCACAGGATCACTGCGTGGCGTACCTATCGTGTATTAGTCATCGGTTCGTAGTTTCCAGATTGGCACTTATCATAGCAAACCGTAGCAACACTCTAAAATATCGGTTCACTACGTTGGTTCTATCATACCCAATTTATGTTCAGTTGAATCTACCTGTCGTTCATGCACATCAATTTCCACTGCTTACTCCCCCAAACAACTCATGAAGCCATCATGTATCTTAGTGTGCCTTTGGTGTTTCCTTTGTTGGTCGCCTATTCCTTAGTTTGGTTGTATGCAAAGTATTAGATGATACAGAACACTACACTTTTTGGTTATTGGAAGATACTCGCTGTCCCTTCCAAACATACTTAGGAGTTTTGAGACTCCTTCCTTATTTGGGATTTATATATGTGATGTTATACCTCTACGGTACCCGAAGTAACAAGAAATACAGAAGAGGAAAGAGGATGCCTATGACTTATGGCATAACGATGCAATCATGCACACCAAAAGCAGAAAAAGAGAAGCTTTTGAAGGAAAAAATGCTTTCAAACCAAGTTCTAGCAGCAATCTACCAGCACTGTGTTGGTCTGTAGTCTGGGCCTGTGTTTGTGGTTGCTCATAAGTTCCAACTTTCTCACTCTGATACTAATATAGTTGTAGTTGAACAAGGACAATATTTCTCATTCTCTAGGCCTTGATAGAGAGGATTGGGGGTATGAATAACCCTCATGTGCATGCTTTTGTTGCTGAAATTCGAGTGCAATATGATGAATATGGCAGTTGTAATATTTGGAATCTTGAATAGAAGAAGGATATTGTTTTTTGATATAATGTTATAAATAAGTGAAAATTTTTGTCAGTGTAAATTCATTTCTATGTAGAAGTAAATAGCTGTTAGGTTCAAAGTTGATTCTTTCTGATATTGTGTAGATGTAGAATCTGAAGTGTTATGAGAATCCAAGTGTTGTATGTGAATGACATTTTTGTGACTAATTTTTTTTGTCCACTATGGATTTGCATGCACAAATTTGGCTTGAATCTGTAGCATTACTTTTTTCCACCTGCTTACCATTTGAGAGAATTCCAAAAAGTGGGTAGTTTGCCCATGTTCCCTCATAGATTTACCCTTAATCTGAGTAGCTTCTCGGGCCTGAGAAGAATTTGTTTTTTGATATGAGGTTATTAATAAAAAAAAAGTATTGTTATCCCCCAAAAATGTAACGCTTAAATGTAAATTTATTCCATGTTGAAGGAAATAGATTTTAGGATTCCAAGTTCATTTTTTTTCTGAAATTTTGAAGATGTGGAATATTAAGTGTTACAGCGTACTACATATGTGACAAGATTTTTGTGCACTATGGATTTGCAATTTTGCATGCACAAATTTGGTTTGAATCTCTATCTTGACTTTTTCTGCCTGCTTACCATATGAGTGAGATTCCCTAAAGAGGGACTCTTGACGTGTTTGCTGGTAAATTTACTCTTAATCTGAGTAGCTTCCAGGGCCTAACCTTGAGTATATGAGATTTTGGCTAAAGAATTTAGTGATCTTATCACATTTTGAAGCCATGTCATTCTGGACATCTCTCCCAAGGCATTTATTTTGTTATTTTGGTTTTCCTTTATTTCTTCATAGTTCATACTCTTTTATTCTTCCTAACTCATTTTACTCCCTAGTTGGGAACGAATACCATGTGTTATATGCCATTCCCAAAAATCTTCTAACTTCAGATTCTTCCTAAGACAGATTTGGAATTTTTCATGGGGGATTGATTTCTCCACCCTTTAAGTTGATGGCTCACCCTGTTTGCAGCCTGTCTTGGTTCCCATATACTCTATGCAAAAGCAGTGACTTGTCACTACCTGTTTCCATTGGGGCTGGCGTATAGCAGGTAACGTGATCGATCAGGTAGGGTGTTGACTATCAGTTTAGAGAGCTTGCAAGATCAATCCCATTTCCACAGAGATTTTTTTACCTATTTGTATGATCTGGCCCCTACCAGTTCTTTGGTTTTATTTTTTTTATCAATAGTGCTCCTATCTTGAGACCAAAAAGTCTTGGTCTCAATCTCAGATCATCATACCCAGAATGGGAATTCGGTTGTGTAAGACAGTATAGCTTGTAGTTGCTCTAATTTGTTTGTTTTTTTTGTGTTCATTCCTCTTCTTCACTCTGAGTCTCCTACAACACTGTTCACCCTGTTTGCTGGCTGTCTTGGTTCCCATATACTCTATGCAAAAGTAGTGACTTCACTGACTTGTCAGTGTTGTCACTACCTGTTTCCATGGGGGTTGGTTTATAGCAGGCAACGGGATCAATCAGGTAATAGAGATTTTTTTACCTATTTGTATGATCTGGCCCCTACCACGTCTTTGGTTTTATTTCTCTTCCAATAGTGCTCCTATCTTGAGACCAAAAAGTCTTGGTCTCAATCTTAGATCGTCATACTCAGAATGGGAATTCGGTTGTGTAAGACAGTATGGCTTGTAGTTGCTCTAATTTGTTTGGTTTTTTTTGTGTTCATTCCTCTTCTTCACTCTGAGTCTCCTACGACACAGATTGCACCTGTGTTAGAGTGGAAGTTTTATAAGAACAGGAGATCACCGTAATATTATTAATTTTATATATTTATAAACAACAGTATTAATATTATTGGTATCACGAGTGTAATGATTGTTCACATGTCATAACCTGCACCTTTTGTCAACCATCATTTATATGTGAACTGGCTCACATGAATAATTGTTGGACTCTTCATATTCTGGATTTAAGAAACACATTGTTATACATTTCTTTTCTTAATTTTATATCAAATCTGGTGTAATAATATTAGTGTTTTTTTCTTGACTTGTAGCTAATTGCCACATCTTATCCATTAAGCTAACATGGTTGTTGATGCCTTTAAATACTGGCTGTAGGATAAAAATGATTTTGAGCTTTCAACACTGCCTGCGCTGGTTCCTGTCTTGAGTTCTGCATCAGGTGAAACTCTTCTTCTGCTTGTGAAGCATGCAGATCTGATTATTAACAAGGTGATTATATATCTTTTCCATATTATTATACTTTATAACTCTTTGTTCCTGCTCTCACAGCTTTTGGTCATTATCCGTCAGTAGGCTCATGAATTTTAAGAACGGTAATTATCAATCATTGGGGATTAACAAAGAAGTTGTTCTTTAATTTTTTTCCGTCTTATTATTGTTATGTTTTTGCCTTTTTGGAATAATGCACTCATTTATTTATTTTTAAATGCTCATTAGTGGATATGAACCTCATGCAGTGGCAATTTCAGAAACAAAATACATATGTTAAAGATGACATTTTACTTGTTGTGAATGATTTTAATGAAATGTAACTTGAAAATATACAGAAAGATAAAAAAAAAAAAAGAGTTACAGTGAAATGGTACGACACATGTCATTTGGAAACAAGCCATCCTTTGATCAAATCAAGAATTACTTACTGGAGTAGAACATGGCACAAAAGTAGAAACTGGAAGGTTGGTCTGAGAATATGAAAGTTGGATATTGGTTGGTTCAAATGTCTTGGAATTGTTCTGGAGTTCATGCCCATCTCTTTTCAATTTACTGTAACACACTTTTGTTCCATTGTGTTGTTGGGGCTTTGATGCAAACTTTCGCTGATCTCTATCTTACTTATTTTTTCTTCTCTACATGAATTGTGAATAACATAAGATTTATGGTTCCTTTGATCCCCTTTTATTCACACTTTTGCTTCTGTGCCCACTCTTAGCTTCAAAGGATAAGAGTGCCTTAAATATTTCTGTACCCACTCTTTTTTAACTCTCATTGTCCAAATGGTTGCACTCATGCGCTTTGTGTTTCTTGTAGGCTAGTCAGGAGTACTTGATATCTCATGTTCTTCCGCTGCTTGTTCGAGCTTATGATGATACTGACCCTCGGATACAAGAAGAGGTTTTGCGAAGAACAGTGCCCCTTGCAAGGCAACTTGACATGCAGGTGGTTGATTCAGCATTGTCCAAGCATGAGTGCTATGTTCCACATTCCTGATATTATGAACTTATACTGTAATGATGTTTTAGGTGTTTAAAAATATGAACGTCAAGTTTGGAGTCCCGTATTTAAATAATATCTGTTTTCTGGATGCAAATATATTATCCTATTTTATAGTATATGCATGGTGCTACTTTCATCATTATATATATGTGTGTGTGTGTGTGTGTGTGTGTGTTTTCAGCAATTTTTTGTAGTTAATTATGTTAGGAAATAAAGATTGTATATAAAGATAACAAACCTCCTATGTTTTGATATTGCATTGTACAACCAAAAATTAAGGTGGTGGTTATTTGCACCCCCACTAAATTGCTAAGTTGATGCAGGATCCATGTGGAATTTTTGCTAATAATGCAATTCATGAATTAAGCTTAAGAATCAGATTTTAATATTGAGAGCTCAGATTCAAACGAGCCTTTCAGATCAATGAGATTAACTAATGCTAAATTAGAACAATTAAATTACACACGAGTAGTTCCTAGCAATCCAGTGTTCTCAAGCGATAACCGTTTGGAAGTTAAGAAACCTCCGTAGGCACATGGCAGTCCAATATTAATGTAGAAATCAAGGAATCCTCCAAAGGATTTCAATCAAGTAAACAACATCAATCAGGCAGAGGCATGTCTCAGTTTCATATAATGTTCAGGCACCTAAGTAAGCCAATGATAATTGTTTGCATAAATAGTTGATCCAAGATGCGAACTACTTATCAAGGAAAGGTTTCATATTTAAAGGTTTAAGGGAAACGAAAGATAAACTCAAGTGATGTGGATGTTGTCAAAGGTATTGGATGAAGATCGTCGTTGTCGGGGCTTATCGGAGCGACGCGGCGCGGAATTAGACTCAAAGGAGGCCTCACGGGGTATCGATGAGGCACGACAACGATGACGGGGTAGCCGGCGAGGTCTACCGAGCAGATCAGATGACCGACGGGGCCTGCCTGGTTGTTCGGGTGGCCGATAGCGAGCAATCTAGTGGAATTGGTTGCGAATCCGGTGGAATTAGTGGATCTTGGAGATGTGGTTGTAGAGATGTTGGAACTGGTAGCGCTTATGTGAATCTGGTGGAACACGTGCAAGAAAGAAATGATACCCCTGTGTTAGTCTATGAAAAGACAGGTGCAGGCACTGGTGGTCCTCAGTTCGCCTTGGACATCCCGATTAATGTCCCAGGGATAACCATGTATGCTTTGAGTTTCAACATAGAAGAGGGGAAAAATTGGCTCACAAATGAAATGTAATGAAGGGTCTATGAAAGAAGTCACACTGTTCAAAGGGGATTGCAAAGAAATTGGGAAGTGGTTTATCAAAGAGGTTTTTAAAATTTGTGGACGTAATCAAGTTTTGAGATCGATTTCATGCGCATATTTAAGTCCCACTAGTTGGATATGAATTTTTGATGGTTTATCAGAGGGTTCCTTTGGCATCTAGTCTTTATTTTCTTGAGTGGGGATTTGAAGATTCTATGGAATAACATTCTCCTCTTTTTTCTCACTTCTTATTTCTCTTATCTGATAATTATTTATTTTCCAAATTTGACCTTTTTATCTTTCATGTTCTCAAATTGAACTACTCTCAATTTTTTTTACTTGATCTTCGGATTTTAAGAAGTTGTTCTCTTTGGTTGATCCTTTTCTTCTTCTTTATGAACTTTATCTTTCTTATTTTTTTCAATAGGGGGGTATCTTTATCTTTCTTATTCTTTATGAACGTCATTCCTAAGTTCATGGCGTTCTATGTTCAATTGTTATATTAAAGTGTTCTATTAGACACTGTGGTTGTTCAAGAATCCTATTGATTTCTTGTTGTTGTTGAAGAATATCTTGCCAACCATGCTTTTAGGTTATCTTCTTGGCTTTTCCTAGTTTGCTCTTCCCAAAAGTTCTTATATTGCAAATTAAGGGCAATTAGCATAATGTTGTAAATTTGCTGATGAACTTCCTACCCAAACGTCACAACCTAAGCTGTGATACCAAATGATGCGAACGAAGGTTTGGAAGGATCCTAAGAGGAAGATAGGGCGGTGCTTTGGCTATATGTGGTAAGTTGGAGCTCTGATACCACACGTTGAAAACAAAAGTTGGGTAAGCTTCTAATAGCTTTAATGGTGGTTTGGTATTGAACGGGTTGCTGCTTAGGTGCTGTGATACCACTTTGATAAGATTTATGTTTTTGCCAATTTTACGTTTATGTTCTGATTTTTTAGGCTTACAAGGCACTGAAGTTAAATAATTATGTGTGCCTAAGTGTTGGTAATTGGAAGCCTTTGTGTGTTGCAAGTTTTGTAGCTTTAAAGTACACAAAAAGTAAGCAAACGCCAAGTGTTCACTTGCTGTCCAGAATTGGGCGGCAAGTGAAATGAAGTTGGTTTATCTCTCAAAAGGATTCTTTGATGCAAATACGTCTGTATGTTTTAGTTATTAGTGTTATGGGCTTCTTAATATTCCTTTTATGATGAGATAGGGCACATATCAAGCTCACACGTAATGTATTTATGATAGGTGGGAGTGTGGGACAACCTATGTGCCAGGGCTAACACAAATAAACACCCGGCTGTCTGATCAAAGCCCGGAGATAACCAATGGGTATGTAATGAAAAAAACGAACACATCCATATATATAAAAGCTAAAAACACAGGGACAAATTGACCATTTTGCAATAAGTGCAAAAATGGCACAAATACTACCCGGAATGCCACATTAGCCTGCATCATCAGTGGGAAGGAGACATTAGATGGTGTAGGATAATAACGTGCATATCCAGTATATGTATATATAAGGTGCACTTGATCTGTAGAAGTTTGTTGAAGAGGCTAAATGCGGAATCACACTGCCACCAAGAGGAAGAAGATTTGTTGTAGGCTGATATGACATTGAAATAGATGTCATATGTCGATGAGGCGATGACCAAGCTGATTGCTAATGTTAATACCTCCATGCAAGGCACCTCCAGTTTAGTGTCCAGAAAACCTCTGAAAATGCACAAATGGCACATTAACCCCTCAGTGATAAGCATGACAAATTAAGGCATAAGCATGTGCTGCTGAAGTAAGTAAGAATGTTCAAAGGTGTTTATAGTAGGTATTCCAAGCTTCTAGAGGAAGAAAACTTTGGAAAATATAGAGTGATCAAGTGTCCAATAATGGTTTAAGGTGATATGTGATTAAAAGGAAGATCAACAAGTGCAACATCTCATAATTTCAAGTATCAAAGTGGTGATACCATGATCAAAGGGTGCCAGTCGAAGAAAGTTGACCTCAAAATCGTCATGAGACCTAGGAATCTATGATTAATCAGATTCTCACATGAACGGCTAAATGGTGGACAAGTAATTAGGACATGCACACAACACAAGTTGGACAACTCAAGTTGGTAGAGATGTGAGCACCAAACATTGGCCAAAAGAAATGAGGGAAGCATTTTAGCTAATTTGAAGCATGGTTGTCAAGGCGAGGCGAGGTGCCTAAGGTGCACCTAGGCGTCGCCTTGTGTATTTTATTTTTACAGCTAACTAAGATATTGTTATCATTTGAATATTCAATCATACAAAGTATGATAAATTTGTAGCAACTTAGCATGATTAAATTTATATAATATGAATATAGTGACTGAAGTTCGTCACATAATAATGAACAATAAATAATGATAGATTCCATAATCACCAACAAATGAAGATATGATTGAAGTCTATCACAAATAGTCAGTGAACAATTAAGCACATGAAGCTGAAATGATCAAATGATTGCAACAATCATCACATTACAGTAAACAATTGATATATGACAAATGAATCATGATCCTAGGCCAAAAGAAAATAAATAGATAAAGAAGAATTGACCCCTTAAAAACAAAAGGCATAAATGTGCCTTATTGACTGCGCCTAGGCACGCCTAGGCGTGCACCTTATGCACATGCGCCTAGGCGGCATGCGCCTTAACCTTTGGGAGATCCTTGTTGCCTAGGCGCGCACCTTGACAACACTGATTTGAAGAGGGGAAAGTATCAAAGTGTAAAGCTTATCTCCATGCATGGATCCACATTAGGTCCAGTATAAATTGGTGAATAAGGTTTAATTGAGACAAATATGCAATGTAGATGGGTCATGATTAGAAGCCAATGATTTTCTCATAAGCTGCAATGGTTGAATACACAAAGGCTAAATTGTATGAAAGCATGGAAGCTGATGCAAAGAAAGAGAAATTAATTCAAATATCTACAAATTCCATTAGAAGGTTTGATACAATATCCCAAAAAACATATACAACATGTCAAAGCACACCGAGTAGATCCTTAAACCTTCTTACTATTACTACGGAATGTGGGACTTTTGAAGCGATGCTCAAACTGCTGATTTAGCAAAATAGGGCATGCATTGACAAAGCTAGGGCTCAATGAGATGTAATGTCGTACAAATATGATGTAGTTTGAGTTTTTTGTTTTTAAAGCAAAAATTTCAATAAAAAATAATAAAATCATGAAATATTCAAACTCCCTGAAATATAACTTGAGGATGAGGTGAAGAAAAAGTTAGATCTAAAGTTTGAGATTGGTCCGGCTAGAATGAGCCTAGCAAATGAGTTCTTCAATTAAAAAAAAAAGTTCTATAATTCAAATATCGTCAAATGAGGCTTGCAAACTCCCCTACAGTGCTTTGATGGAGTGAGAAATCTCACATGGTGGACAAGTTCCATGCATGGTCAACCACCTTCTTGTGCTCTGATTATGAGCATTGATCCTACTTCTTTGCTAGACTCGCCATGGCAAGAGGTTTCTCCACAAAATTTCATCGCAATATGACGACATTGACATCGTCAATAACCCGAATGAAGAATGGGGCGGGTGTTTTACAATCTCGGTCAGATCTCCTTTGGAGTGGTCGGATCTACAATTAATGTTAAAAAGTCTTCGACAACGATGGCAGTGTATCATTGATCTTTGATGCCCTGATAACTAGCAAATGTTGGAAACTTGACCCCATTTTTTTTGCAGCATGAATACAATTGGAGAGTCACAAGACTCACATCACCATACAATAAAGGGACATACAAGCTTATACTTTATAACTCTATGCACATGGCTCATATAACTTGTTATCAAAAACTCCGATTTTTTGAATAATTCTCGATTAAAACACGACTTATTCAGTAAACGTTTGCTACTCGCTCTTTTCCGATTTTTTGAAAAAGTCGTGATTTTATAAAAAAAAGTCACAATTTTAATGTTTTAATCCTGATTTACGCATTATAATCCCGCCATGTATTGCTCAAAAAACCTATTGTAACATTTATATATAAATATGTTCTAAAATTCTACTGGTTGTTTCCCGACTCTTTCCCGATCTTACCAACTTTTTCCCGACTTCTCCCCTAGCCAATTTTTTCCCGACTTCCGACTTGGCAACTATGCATATAAATGGAAGGAAAACATCCACTAGGTGTATACACATACTATACACCAATCCACATCTCTAACATTATAAAAAAATGGTATAAAAGACAAGCACAAGAGCTTATGCTGCTAAAGAAACATTGGTGTCAATGGTATATTTAAGCTGTCGTGGCAACGAAAGGAGCGAGTGAGGAGGCCCATAAGAGTAAAAGGATGAGAAAGAGACAGAAGAAAGAGGACTCAAGGACTTGCCTCCACTGTGACTGAGTCGTCTCTCCACTTCTGCAACTGGTGTTGGATGCTGTGCAGGACCCACCTCTCTCTCTCTCTCTCCGGTTTTATGTGGCGATGGGAGGTTTAGCCCTACCTCTCTTCCTAGGTAAAGTTCATGGGAGCTCGCTTTGCCTTAACTGGGTCTAGGTGGTCACCCATTGCATTAAAATATTGTTTTCCATCTATTTTAATGACGATCATGATTAGTAAACATTGTGTTTAGTGGCAATAAGTACTCAATTTTGCATCTTTACCCGGATGTTATTGCAAACAATTAAAAGTCGTGTTTCTACATGAGAGATTTGCTGGTCAATTTTTTTTCTCCTTTAACTCAAATGAGGTCAACAAACTCATATATTTCCTCATATGCAGCTAGTGAAACAGGCTATTCTGCCTCGTGTTCATGGATTGGCGCTCAAGACAACAGTTGCCGCAGTATGTATTGTTTTCTTCTTGATTGAACTTAACTCTTTCCATTTAGTTTGTATTTTTGTCGGTAGTATATTTACTCTTGCTTTATGTTAACCTATGGGATGTTATCGTGGATATCTTATTTCAAAGTTACATATTGATTTGCTCCATGGCCATGGCTGTTGTCTCTTTACAACACCCATTTCATGGTAACACTCCCATTATATACATTTAGCAGAATTTAAAGAACAAAAATTGAAAGAAACTCGTTACTGTAATATATTATCCTGTCAATTGTTCTTTCACTTTTAAAAAATAATGGTTCATGTTTTTTACTGTATCAAGATAGAAAAGGTGATATAAAGATTGTTATTCGTTGCACTTTGTATTGTTGAGAGTTGAAGTGCCATCACATGCATGGAATTGTCCTTAAACAAGACACTCCAAATACCTGTTCCAAGTGCAGACACTTCATGTTAGATAAGTACGCCTCTTTCACTTTTGAGCGTCACTATTGTCATGTCATGTTGGTACTTGTCATTTCCAAGTGTCAAAAAAAATTGTTTCCAGATGACAATGACAATCTGTTGTCTTCTCGGTGCAAAAATTAAAGAATAAACAGCGTCATTATATGAATAACAATACATTTATATATATGAAAGGGAAAATCCATTTTTTGCATGCTATTGCCGTAGTTAATATATTTTCTATTGCATTATTTTTAATGTAGACAATCCATTAACGGTGTGGGCGTTATGACTTGCTATTCATTTGGGAACTATCTAGTGCAAATGGAATACATGATCCTCAACATCACTTCATATTTGTGCTATAATACCATTGATAAATAATTAAGCTGATATTCTTAATCTAACAATTGAAGGCTTTTGTAACCAATTTGTTACTTTATTACAAAAGGAAGCTATATTAATTATAAGTTCTTTGAAGCTACATCCAATGATTTTCTAGGATTCAAAGTAAATATATCGGGTGTTTGATCCCAAATTTTCCTGCTCATATGTTGAAATTTGGGAACAGAATAATCTTGACTGTGAACATCCATATCTATGAAATTTAAATATTCTGTTAAGTAGTTTTAGATCACCACTCGTTTTAAATGGAACTTATAGTTGGACATATGAAGTAACCCTTTGGACCTTTTGGTGAATAGTTGGACATATTTGACTTGTTTTCATAGTCTTTGGATTAATATTGTCTCTGCATTTTCTAAGATGCATATCATTTGATTTGTGTTTGGATGGTGGTTTATGTTTCTTCACTGTACCAGGTGCGAGTGAATGCTCTACGTTGTTTGGGTGATTTGGTTCCATCACTTGATAGGCCGGCTGTTTTGGATATCTTGCAAACGTTGCATCGGTGTACTTCAGTCGATCGGTCTGCACCGACACTAGTGTGTACCCTGGGAGTTGCAAATGCAATTTTTAAACAGGTAAAGCTTACTATTCTTTAAGCTGTGTTCTTTACCTGAGAGTTAGAAGTTAGAACTCCCAGAAAATGGGCACATTCCCATGTGCTTTTCATAACAGAGCTTGTATGTTTGCTTTTGTTCCCCAGGAAACGAAAGCCCACTTTTTATGGGTTTTCATTCCTCAACCAGAACCTAAGGCTAGTAAATCCTTCTCTACCTTCCCCATCCTCATGGTGAAAGCATGTACCCATGTGTGGGAAGATGGTGAAAGCAATGTCTCTATAGATGGCGCATAGGCGGTTTTATGGGTAGACCATGATAGTGGACTCATTTTGTGGGAGTTTCAACTCCCCAGGAAAAGAACACAGCCTTATGGATTTTGCACCCCTATGTGAACGTGCTACTATGTAGTATGACTTTCTTTTCATTAACAAGAGTCGGAGTTGTGCCTTACTTTCTTCAATGTCTCAGAATGGCATAGAATTTGCTGCGGAGCATGTACTTCCCCTACTCTTTCCATTGCTTACTGCTCAACAGTTGAATGTCCAGCAATTTGCCAAGTACATGCTCTTTGTGAAGGATATCCTAAGGTACTGCTGCATACAGAAACCTAGTTTCCTCCATGTACTCATGTCAAAGCAATCGAACTGGATTCACCCTTCTCTTGCAGGAAGATCGAAGAAAAACGAGGTGTGACTGTGGCCGACTCTGGGACTCCTGATTTGAGAGTATCACCTCCACTAACTAATGGGCTTCATCCCGATCCTTTGCAAAGGCCAAGCGCGCCCGTATCTTCTGCAAAGAGCAGCCCAGCTTGGGATGAGGATTGGGGCCCGATCTCCAAGGGGACTGCTGTCGCTTCCACCCCTGTGGAAGCCAACCGACAAGGCAAGCAGTTCACACAGATTTCACAGCCTTCCCTGATAGGTGCGACCTCTTTGCAATCTTCCACGTCCACCCCGGCCCAGCAAACCCCTTCTTGTACCCCAGTTGACATTGAGTGGCCACCTGCAAGTTCTTCCACTGGTTTTGGCTCCCGATTGGGCGATGACGAGAAACCGGGGCAGAACTCTGGAGGGCTTTCTAATGGTGCTTTTGATGACATCGACCCTTTTGCCAATTGGCCACCCAAACCAAGTAACTCATCCATGGGTATGGGGTCTGTGAGCAAGTCAAGCCAAAGTCATGGACTTTCAGGATCAAACATGAGCAGCGTTGGATTTGCCAGCAGTAGCAATCCTATTGGATTATCCCAGCTGTATCAGGGGAGCACAATTTCTAATACCAACAATTCAAGTGGTGTGGGCTGGAATACCCATGCTATTGGACTGTCAACTCAGGGCAATTCTTCATCAAGTACTGGAAAATCAAACTCAGCAATGGGTATGGGGTACTCCAACGCCAACAGTTTCAACGTCGCCCAGAATAGTGGTAAAAAAGCATCGGATCTAGGATCTATATTTGCCTCGGCAAACAGTGGGCAGCCTACTCCTAGGATCGCTCCACCTCCAACAGCTGCCATCGGAAGAGGGCGGGGTCGGAACCAAGGGCGTGCAGGCCTCCTTCAACCTCCGCGGTCCAGTCATGCCAAGGAATCATCTGAGCAATCTGCCCTTTTGGACTTGCTTTGAAGTAATCTTAACCCTTTGTCAGCAGATCAGCTTCATGAGGGAAGTTATTCCTTGCGGAGAGAGCCAAGTAAATTGTCCTATTATTCAGGTCAGGAACTTTGAATGCTGGTCATGGAGACTGTTGAATTTTCCTCTTAGAAAGCTCCATGGTCATATGTGTGGCAAGCACAAATACTTCTTAGCATGTATATGCATTCTTTGAGAACCCTTCAGCCCCTTGCAAAGGTTTTTGGAGACAATAAAAGAATCTTATCGGCGTAATTCTGTCTCTACCCCACTCCTTTTTGGGAACACGTGGTTAAGCTCGGGACAGAACTAATGCCAGAGTCACAAGATCCAGATTCTCTTGTGTAGATGTTATGGCTTGACAGCCCACCACCAAAATGGCAAAGGTATGGATTATGTTCATTTGAGTTTGAGTTTATCTGTCATTGTACAATCTGGTACGAAAAATGAAAGCTTAACTTTGCTTCCTAGTCCAGTTTGAATGTCAACTATTTTTTTTTTTTTTTGTGAAGAATAAATAAAAACAATTTGGTTTTGTCTTGTTCGCATTGTGAAACAACGGAAATGTGCAGTGTCTGTTTCATCGACCACGATCAACAAAGCTGAACCCCAAATTGATGGGACAAGGCTTTATGCTTATGCTTATGGTTATGGTTATGGTTATGGTTATGGTTATGGTCATGTTTAGACTCTACATACCAAATAGAAAGATATGCTGTCCACGACACTGGATTAGGAACTTGCATGCTAGATGCCACCAGCTTCTGCCCACATACATAAGAAAAATTTTGCAGATGGGAATCGTAAATCTGGAAACATGGTTTGAGTTGGTTCTGAGCTAAAGATGGAACCAGGGAATTTGTTAGTGTCAACATACCTAAATTTTGGTTAATGCTACTTCTTTAGTTTTTATGAGTTGAATGGTGCAATGAGTGCAGTGCAACTAACCAATGCATTGTGCAAGAGATTTGAGTTTCTGCAAGATTTTCGAATTTGTTATGATATTTATTTAATCACACCTTGTATGTGAATCTGCACTCTGGATTCAGATTTTCGACTGAACTGGGTTCTTAAATTAGTTTATCAGTGATTGTCATCTAATAATTAGCTTGGGCATTGAAGAATCAATTTCTGGAGCGATGAAAGTAGAAATTGTGGGAATAACATGATCAAGTATTGATGTAGTCAAATCCTAGTGAGTAATGGCTGACTAGTCGTGATACTTTTTTATTTCCTTCTCTATTTATTTTATTTCTGTATTTTTACCTTTGCTTGATGCATTGAGACATTTTAGTTGATACCTTAATGTGTGAGATGTCCAGATCCATGTTTGGGAGCTTCTGGTTCGATCTGCTAGCCTAGACGTGACTATTTCATGCATAGTAAACAAGTAGGCTAATAGAAGGAGCACGACCAACAGACGGTCGTGCTTAGACTCGATCCGATGGGTATAAGGGCATAAGTTATTTGGTCATGTGGTGCGTTATTTGGGCCTTACTTCAAAAGAAGCCCAACTAGACCTCTCTTTCTTGGGACCTGTGCCCCATGTGTCGTCCTCCCCGCTATGCCCTGACATGACCTGTAGGTGGGGTTGGTTCCGTGACACCCCCATATTGTTGGTCTTTGTTTTGGTTTTTGATCAGATAGGTTGGACAAAAACTCCTACCCTGTAGCATTACTCTAAAGAGTAGCTATACTCCTCGAGCAGTCGAAGAAAATGACAAGGAGTGTAATTCATTTGAATTCATGTTCCTCTATCGAACAATCCAATAAGAAGAAAAGAAATGTTGAAGATTGTTTCGTAGTACTATTTAAATATATTCTTTTTTATTTTTATGAAAATAGATAAAATCTATTTACTTTTTATGTGTACAATTGAATAAATATTATAATATTTTATTATAGGGAATTAACTTGTTATTGGTTATGCTGTAAGGTTTTTTTTTTTTCCGGATTTGAATATTATGTTTTGAGAGCGATGAAAGCAGGGCTTGCATTAATAGTCGATAACATGATCAAGTCAGCATATTATTTTATTTTTTTGGTCAGAATTTGATTTATTTAATTCTGAATTTCATGGTTAGAATAAAATTCATGCCGTTAAAGAGTAGTTCGACTCTTTTGAGAAGCCAAAATAATGTCTGTAATGAAACTTGTATTTACATTTGCACCTAACTTTTTGTTTCAGATTTTAAGTTTCGGATAATTGATCTCGAATATTTGGCACTAAGCTCGTTTATTCTTAGTTGCATTGATGTGTGTTATAGCTTATGGATGTATGTAGTTTTGCATATGTACACATGTGGCTCACATACAACACCCATGTTAATAGAGCAGGTGGGTCTTTTCTTTTCTTTTTCATTTTGTTTTGTGGAGCAATGCCATTCAGCCATCCGGTTTTCCACCCATATTGGGCAATCCTGACGTGATGTGGCACCAGATCGCAACCGTCCCTTTCTTGCCAGTCGGGGCTAGGTGCGATTAACTTGTTGGGGCTGGATTCAATATACGGCTGTGATCAGTGACACATCTAAATGGCCTGATCCCGATGGAAAACCGGGCGGCTAAATATCTTTTTCCGTTTTGTGGGGGAGGGGTTCTGTTCTCTAGTAACTAAGAGCATCTCCCAGGGACTCCTAGAGCCACTCCCTATTTTCATGTTGTCATATGGCTTTTCAACAAAATAAGGAGCCTTTTTGGAACCAGGGACTCCTAGAGCCACTCTATATTTCTTGAAAATTTGACTCCTGCTTGCCAGTCTTCTGATTTTCAAGTGCCTCTGCTGGGTTTTTAGACGGCAAAAGAACCGTCGTCATGTGGGGCCCGGAGAGGCGAAGCTGCTTGTCAGTTTCATTGTTGCGTGTGTACCCAGGGTCTTGGGAGGCGAAGCCGCTCGCTCGATGTGATGAGCGGACGGGCCAAATGTTAAATTTAGGAGCCATCTAGGAGTCCCCTGAAGTCGGTTTTGGATATCTCCCGCGAAGGAGCGGAAGTGGAGAGCCCCTTGGAGATGCTCCAACAGTCTGGTCATCTCTGCATAGCCACCTGGCTACAGCCTGGTGATACGAAGAAAAACGACGAGTGAGCCAAAGCCATCCATGTCTTACTGCACTTCCAAATGTGCTGGCTCCCATCATGGCCCATGTGGTGATGCAGCTCACAGAAACAACAGGAGATAAGGGTGAGAAGGAAAGACAGATTTCAAGAGGTATGGCTTGGTAAATAATCACCATCCAGTTGGTGGGCCTGGTGCGTATCACAGCCCCACAATGACTGGCAACCCAAAAGTGAATCGCACTCCTCTGGCTAGGGCTGGCATTTCGGACCTGACACGAAGTTAGCGGGTCTGGGTCAGGTCTAAACAAGTTCGGGTTGTAAACGGGTCGACACGATAGACCCGTTTAATAAACGGGTCTGGACACGGTAGACCCGGAAAGACCCGTTTAAAATTCAATAGGTCAGGGGGCGTCGCGTTTACCCTCAATCCGATACTGTAATATATAGTACCAGCGGGTCTATCGGGTTAGGTCGGATCGGGTCAACTGAATAGATCCGTGTGGTAAACGGGTCTTACTGGGTCTTATCGGGTTTACTTGTTTATTAGCGGGTCAGGTACGGGTTTAGGATCTAGACACAATTAGTTTAATGGGTCGGGCCGGGTCTTGGTCTAGGGGTTTTGGACATGACCCGAAACTAGACACGACCCGACCCGTTGACACCCCTACCTCCGGTGCTCCGGCAGCTGTGATGTGCGCTGTGGGTCCCACCGACCGGAGGAGATCCGAACTCGGAGGTATGGGGAGTAGATGACAAAGTTAGGAGATGAGGTAAAAGAGTGAAGAGGGGGGGGGCAAAGGCAGAGGATCCTGAGGACAGCCAATACCATGAAGCGAGAGCCTCAACCATCCATCCATTGGCCAATGACCATGCATCATCAGCCCCTTCTTCCATAAAAGAGCCGTTAAACCCACCCCGCCATGTGGCGCACGTGCTTCCTCTGCACCCTTCACGTGCCCCCACCCCCACCTACGTTCGGTACCATGGCTTAAAAAACACTTTACACCCTACACACCCCCCCCCCCCCTCCTCCCCCCACTTGATTACGTCACATTGAGAAAAGCAACCTAGGAAAAGTCTCTCTCTCTCTCTTCTGTTCTGTATCTTATCCAAGGACTCCATGTGGTGGTGACTAGGAGAGAGAGAGAGAGAGAGAAGGGTGATGAACACTAAGTATGGAGAGAGAGAGATAGAGAGAGAAAAGGGTGATGATCACTAAGTATGGAGAGAGAGAGAGACAGAGATGGTCACTAGTATTAGAGATGCCCTGCTCCTGGACATTCTACGACCGTGTTGTCCACATGGTGGGATCTTGGGAGTCGAGTGGGGGGCTTGGTGGTGTTAGGTGCGATGCGGTGTTAGTTTTTGATGGGCTTTGGGCCCTTGCAAACTCTTTTTGGATTCTTCTGTGCCGCCCATGTAGGGTCGGGTTTCTTCCCGCTCTCCAAAGATTTGAATAAAAAAGATTGGGCCCGGTATGGTTATTGGATTTAAATAAGCGGGCTTTGATGGTAGTGAGGGAGGATCGAAGGATGAGCATAATTGGAGGTGAAGGAAACTACAAAAGGAGTCAAAGGAGAAGAAACCATTGACAAGTGGGAATCATTTTGCATCATTGTGTACTTAAGAACCCTTGGAGGACACTTCAACCCTAAGTCTCATGGTGCTCATTATTTATAAAAGAGGTCGACCTTGTTCCATCTTTTATTTAGTACACAACCCAATAGGGGGCGAGTCGACACTCGTGGAGGTTGAAAATTTTTAAGATCCAAAGCAAAGGTATTGGACTGTTTGGCTAAGCTTTTCGGGCACACACGCATCGTCTGCTCCTGCTCGTTTCTGTTGTTGGATGGAGGTTTCAAATTGCCTTGCCGCCACTTTCGGGGGGGGGGGGGGGGGGGGGGGTGATTTGAAACCATGGTCTTCGGTTTAAATTGGACGATGCGCACTGCAAAATGCGAGGGCCACTCTTGCTCACCGTGTTGAGTTTGTGGCTCAATCTCGATCCAAGGGGCCTCTTGGAAGGGCGTCCTGTTGGGTTTAGTCCCACATCGGCTAGGGACTGGGTGAAGGTGTGATTAAAAACCCTCTGATGAACCTCCGCTTACGACCCGGGTTTTGGATCGAGAAGGTATCTACAAATGGTATTAGAGCCAGGTGTTGCCCAATCCATATCTAGTCGGGCTGGATCATGGCCATGATTGTGCCCGGAGGTGTGCCTCCTCCCCTGTCGCCGCTGCACGAGAGGAGGGCTAGCGGGTGGTTCAACCCTAGCCTCATGTGAGGAGGGTTGGGGGGGAGGGGGGGGGGAGGGGGGGAGGGAATTTTTCGGTTTTGTCCACATTGGCTAGGGACTGAGTGAAGGTGTGCTTAAATACCCTCTAGTATACCTCCCCTTACGACCCAATTTTTGGATCGAGAGGGTATTCGAACGTCCAACAATCCGGCCAGGTGCACTCTACCAACCAAGCACAAATAGGGTTCGAGTTCTGTGAGTGCAAAATTTGGCCAACGCCTTAAGACAGGACCCACCAGGGGGGGGGGGGAGAGAGAGAGAGAGAGAGAGAGAGAGAGAGAGAGAGAGAGAGAGAGAGAGAGAGAGAGAGAGAGAGATTGTTGGGTTTTGTCCCACATTGGCTAGGGACTGAGCGAAGGTGTGCTTAAATACCCTCTAGTGAACCTCCCCTTACGACTCGGGTTTTGGATCGAGAGAGTATTCACACGTCCAACAATTCGCCTAGGTGCACTCTACCCAACAAAGCACAAATAGGGTTCGGGTTCTGTGGGTGCAAAATTTGGCTAGCGCCTTGAGACAAGACCCACTAGCCCTGCTTGGGGTCCCACAAAGATGACGACGGGATCCACTAGCGCTACCTGGGGGTCCACAAAGATGACGACGGGACCCGCTAGCCCTTTCTTGGGGTCCCTAAAGACGATGGTGAGGCCCACCAGCCCGCCTGGAGCATGTCGAAGCGACTGCAGAAACCGCCCAGGACCCCGAAACTTTTTCCAAACCTCTATAAATAGCAAACCAGATGAATGTTCCATATCAAACTTTTGATTTCCAGATCATTTTCAAAAACCAAAGCTCTGCCATTGAAGGCAAGTGACACTCGGCCTGTCAAGGTCACCACCCTTCAAGTGTTAGTGGATTCAGGTTGCACCTTGTAGCACGAAAACATAGGCTTCGGCTGAACTCCGATATCACCTCCCTTGTCAACTCTCTTCCCAATTCCATCTCTCAACTGTTTCTAAAGCTAAATCCACAAACCTTCAACTACTCCAAAACTCAAGTCAAAAACACCAACGCTCGAACCACCAACGACTGACATCGAATCAATTGACTGTTGGGCGGGATTCTCGGGCCGGCACGAGAATCATCCCCCATAGGTTGGGGGGCGGCAGTGTATGAGAAATTTTAGGCTGTTAGGATAATGCCAGGTTTCGGCGAGTTGAGAGGAGGAGAAATCCTTTGACGAAGTGTTTCTCGTTAAGGAAGCAATTACATGTACCTTCTGCTCGAATTCATTGTGGATATCGATCGCAATCGTTTTTTCACATAAATCATTGTCTAGTGCTTGTGGTGCATTTTCTTCCTCCCTTCTTTATTTTCTGTTATCCGTGAATTTCACCTATTAATATTGATGCTCCTGCTTCCGCGATGCAACACACTCCTACTCCAATAGTAAAAAAAACACTCGGTCACTAAATTACACCGAAGACCGATGATTCCATCGGGTGTTTCTTATCGTAATGTCCCGTTCCTGATTCATCTTGTACCGTCAGTCGGGGTCATCTGCGTGCTATCGAACGATGTTGATGCATCAGACCCACCATCTTACGATATGGGACATCTGAATTGATCATTTCTTCGACGCATAATAGGTAATTATGATAGTAATTATATATCCTCACTTTCTGCTATGTATGGTGCTGTGGCATCGCGTGATGATCAAATGTAATCACAAGGGGATGGTGAGCTCATTAACTTGGACAGGTAGCTATCAGCAACTTTCCCCTCACTTCTTGGTGAAAAGGGGCCCTCAACATAAATTTTCGCAACGGGCCTATCATTTGGTCGACAAGCCAAGGCCTTGATCACATGGATACTTAATAGGGGTTCTATTATCATTGGGAGTTTTTTGTTTAAAATAATATCTTAAAAAGAAATATTTAATTTAAGAATAGTTGACCATAAATGTTTATCGGACTAGCGCTCTGACATCCACATGGCGGTTTCAGAGCCGAAAACCGCCATGCCACGTCGGATTTCTCCTCTCTTTTTTTTATATGCCTGATAAATCGAGCATTTGGAATGCCTGGTTTAAACCTAGCATTCCGGATGCCGGATTTAGTAGAATTGCTTCGTATTGAAACCGGGCTCATACTTTGCTGTTTTTGAAACTAGACTTCTATTAAACACGACATTTCGAATGTCGTGTTTAAACCCAGCATTCCGGATGACTGATTCATCGGATAAAACCAAAAAAAAAAAAAACAAATGTGACATGTGCGCTTTTGGGCAACGCCATTCCACATGGCTCTAAGAACGCTAGTCTGATAAATATTTCTTATATGTTGCTATTGAATGAAATATATATTTTTTAATTATTATTTTAGAAAAAAAAAACCCCTATCATTGTCACACTAAATACTGTCCAAAATATTAAAGGATAACTTATTTAATCATGAATTAATCCTTGTTTGACTGACTCAATGGAATATCTAAATAATTGATGCAAATAAAAAATGGATTAGCATGCACTACAGCAGGTCCCTATCCGCACAGCCGAAGGCGCTGTTTTTAAATCTCCTTTCTTCCCAACGGTCTCTTTCGTACCTTTCGAAAGTCGATTGTGACCGACTGATGATACCTTCGATTGCTGCTGATTGACATGCCGTTGATATACCAGTCTTGTCCTGAGAGACCTAAGACACCTTATGTGATGAGCCAAGGGGGATGCCACCACCACCTGCTGGCCGCCGCCTCGTTGGCCACATTTGCCACCACCATCCGCCGCCCACCCCCGGCCACAATCCGACGGCGGATGGTGGTTGACGAGCCGGCGGTTGCTGGTGGTGGGTCACCAATTTTGTACGGCGGCAGGTGGTGGCAGACGGAGAGACAATGGGCTAGTGGATGGAGAGCGTGGTGGCCGAAGGTGGCGGTAGGCGATGGCCGATGGGGCAGCGACAGCCAGTGATGGCGGCATCTAGGGCTGGCAATTTCGGATCCGACACGGCAGACCCGACACGAAGTTAGCGAGTCTGGGTCAGGACTAAACGGGTTCGGGTCGTAAACGGGTCGACACGATAGACCGTTTAATAAAACGGGTCGGGTTCTCGTTTAGGGTCTGGACATGGTAGACCCGGGAAGACCCGTTTAAAATTCAACGGATCGGGTCAGGTCGGGTCTACCCGCAATCCGATACTGTAATATATAGTATCAGTGGGTCTATCGGGTTAGGTCGGGTCGAGTCGGATTGGGTCGGATCGGGTCAACTGAATAAACCCGTGTGGTAAACGGGTCTAATGGGTCTACCCGTTTATAAACGGGTCAGGTACGGGTTTAGGATCTAGACACGCTTAGGTAAACAGGTTGGGTCGGGTCAGGGTCTAGGAGTTTTGGACACGACCCGAAACTAGACCCGACACGAACCCGACCCGACAAGACCTATTGCCACCCCTAGCGGCATCCCCCATCCCATGGCCCATGTTCCGCCAATTAAAGGGTTGCCAAGTATCAGGTTAGTGATAGGATTGGTTAAATCGCATTACTCAAGGTTTACATGTCCGTGTAGACCTTAGTGTTGTATCCTTCAATTCTCGAAGTTCAATTGACTTTGTAGCTTGATATTCAAGCCTAAGACATGCCATATTGATAAAAGAAAATAGGGGGACTTAGTAAGCCGTCCCCGACAAAAAGAACTGTTAAGTTAAGGGGGTGTTAGTCAATTGGGATTTTAAAATCATTATTCAGAAGTTCGTGGACTTGCGGTCTTTGAGAGTCTGCAGACTTTTTTTAAAGAGTTTCTGGGTTTTTTTAGGTGTCTGCAGACTTTTTTGAGAAGTCCACGGTCTCATAAATCCCTTTATTAGAAGTTCACGTGGGATTTTTGTTGTGGACTTGGATATAAAATCCCATTTGACTAACATATTTGAAGAACAATTTTAATGAATTTTGAAGCCTAATACGAAAAGTATTAATACGTTCATTAAAAAAATGTACAAGAACAATGAATCAAAATTAAGCTCGATTTAACCAACATTGCCTCTGCCATCCAAGATTGCCTTATCACGTTGGATAAATAGTTTGATCAATTTTTACATAAGTCAAATGGTAAAAAAAATTAATATCAAAGATTTTAGTAATTTTATATATAGAAAATGATAATATTTTTTTATAAATAAGATCAAATTTCAAACAAGATTACCAATTGTATCATGCCAAAAGACTTTAGCATACCATCAACCAAAGATGTCATTTCCACAAATAACATACAAATTGGAAGTAGTATACTAATTAAAATAATGAGTCCAATATATGATCGAGGAGGCAGGCGTCACGACGGAGCCGGATGGGCGTCGCAATCGGCACCGGACGGGCGTTACGATTGAAGCCGAATGGGCGTCGTGATCGGAACCGGACGGATCCAGAGGGTCTCTCTCTCTCTCTACTGTATTTTGTTCCGACCAGGGGGGGCGAATAGAGAGGGCAGTCGAGAAGGGTTGGGTATACCCAAAGAAGAGGAAGGAGGGAGATAGAGAGATACCTGGAAGAGAAGAATGAGGGTTGCTGGGGATCCGACATTGGCTTCCACGATCAGAAGCATGGGTGCTAGGGTTCCGGGAGATACCGATGATACCTTTCAAAGAGAAAGTCTCACGTAGGGGATTTAAAATTTCACCTTTGAGGTGGAACTTTTGATGGGCAAAAAGTATATATACTTGGATTTGTAAATCCCTTTTGTTATGAAGTCATGGACTTGTACCATGATTATTGACTAACGCCTAACTTAGGAGTCCAAGGTCATATAAGATATTGACTAACGCTTGGATCAGAAGTTCATGTTGTGGACTCCGCAACCACTAACGCTTAAATCTACAATACCACAAAGAAGTTCAGAACCACTACTGATGTAATGCTAAATACGAGGAACTCTTCACCAAATCCTAATTGACTAACACCCCCTAAAAGACTTTAAAATACCGTGGACAAAAATATCTTTAAAAAAAATGTTATGAACTAAAATGTCCTCAAGTGCATTTTAAATTTTCGTTTGCCATGCCACCAAACCAATGAACCCCTGTTAGAGCTGCTCGCCGTCGTTGAATCAATAAATGTTGGAGCTGCTCGCCGCCATCGAACCACCGAACGCCGCCGCCAAACCAAAACGAACCTAACCCTAACCCTAAGATCTGCAGGCCATGGAATGAGCCCTAGACCTGGGGTCCTCAATCGAACTGCCACTGCCGGAGTTGCTCGAGAGAGATAAGAGAAGAAGGAGAGGATAATTTCGGGTTTGTAACCTTTATTAGGGACCTTAGACCAAACGAAATCTGAACCGGTATTGTTCATAGGAACGATCTGTTGTCATAGACCTCTCAAACATTAACCCAAGAAAGTACTATTTAGTCATTTTTTTTTGTCATACCTTTGTTGTCATAAAGAGATCGCTCGATCATAGCCGTCCGACCCACTTAGCCCCGACTAGTGAATCACACTCAGACCCGACCGATAGGCAAAGGAGCGATCGAGATAACAGATTTTCCCTTGTGTTTGGTGTGGGTGTGGAGCGTATACACATTGCCCCGTTTAATATATTTAATAAAGGGTGTTGTTATTTGCACCTCACAAATTGATAACACCCCCTCGCGTGAGTGCAAAATCTGGCTAATGCCTGACAGTGGGATCCTCCAGCCCTTTCTGGGGGCTACGAAGATGACAGTGGGACCTGCCAGTCCTGCCTCTGGGGCTCACGAAGACGACAGCGAGATCCATCAATCATTCTTGGGGCCCACGAAGACGACAACGGGACCCGCCAGGCCTGCCTGGGGCCCACTGATACTATCCGGGGTATGGTAAATCCCTCCTGGATATTTACTAAAACCTCGAATATTCCCAAAGCTCTATAAATAGCGGATCCTGTAAATAATCTGAACCGGAAATATTATTCTCAATTCTACTTTCTGCTTTCCAGAGCTCCTCGAGCCTTCTGGCAATTAGACTCAAGACAAGCCTCTACCCTCTGTCTACTTGTATAAGCGCTCCTTGGCCTGTTGAGTGTTGCTCTATTTTTTTAGAGTTAGTTGATTCAAAGGTTGCATGTTACCTTACGGAGACGTATGTTTCGGCCAAACTTTGTCACCGCATCATGTGTCAACTCTCTCCTTCTTTATATATATATATATATATATATATATATATATATATATATATATATATATATATATAGGTATGCTAAAATGCGGCATGCGGTGCGTGCGGCATCGCACCGCAGCCGTCTGATGCACGCGCTGCGTGCATGCGATGCACGCAGCAGTGCATCAGACGGCTGCTGTGCGATGCCGCACGCACCGCATGCCGCATTCTAGCACTTCCCTATATATATATATATATATATATATATATATATATATATATATATATATATATCTACTCAATAGTGTATGTGTTGACAGCTTAGTAGATAACAGCTCAACACTTTACAGTGCACCACACCCGAAGTCAACAATCAATCGACTGTTGGCAAAATACTGTACGACAAACGTAACCCCCCCCCCCCCACCCCCCCAACACACACACACACACACATACACACAAAATTGATCGAGGACCGCCAACCCAATATAGAACCTGATAGGGGCCCTCTAATTGATTGGGCACCACCTCCTTCTCCCTCCCTTCTCCTTCTTGCTTGGGATGCCTCTCCTTTCCTTACTACCTTAGAACATTTTTGTTAGGGTTCATTTTTGCTCTGGACGCTAGTGGGGTAGCTTAACCGTCCCCTAATAAGTAGGAGAAAAAGGAGAATCGGGTTGTATGTAAAAAGGGTATGAGTGATGTGTGTAACATATTATTGGACGACTCTCTATTTGATCTTTCACGAAAGGTTATAACCTTAGAAAATCAGATAGGTTGAACCCAAAATTGAATCATACTCGTTTTTTTACATGCCATTTGGGATTGAGTGCAATTCATCGATAGGGTTGGATATAATGAACGATTGTGATTGAAGCCAATACTGAAGCACAGCCATTCTTTTGCATGTCATTTGGGGCTGAGTGTGATTCACCGATCGGCTGGGTGTAATGGTCGGCTGTGATTTGGTTTTGGTTTTAACCTATCTGATCCCCTGAAGTTATATCCTCAGAGGATCTTGTGCCCTTGGAAAATGCTTTTAAGCCATCCTGACATAAGGATGGTTGTGGAGCGGGGTTTGACTAACTTCCAATTAAAGGTTTTTTTAGGTGATGAACATGCACTAATTAGGATAAACCAATCCTTAGAACACCTTCACGATAGTCTCCTCGATGTTGACAGTAACAAGTGCTAAGATCATTCTGAACCAAAATGTGCCAATTAAACTGTGCCTTGATACAGCCCGAGAAGAAGCAAACCGTGGTTATCCTACGCACCGTACCAGCTGTTGTAGCTCGTGTGTCCTTAGCGTGGATTTTCTATATTAACATTAATAAATATGACTTTGGTTATTGCTTTAATTAGAATACTACTCTAGTATATGATAATACTCATATAATAAAAGGACCCTAGGGAACACAGTAGGCCACTGAGGCGCATGGAGGATCCATGCTTGGGAGACCCAGTGGACCAGTTCTGTGTAGACCTAGAACTAGTTCACAGCTTAGGTGATGCCGGTCGCTTCACCGAGAACAAGCTGTTGGCAGGTAGAGGATGTGGTGAAGTCTCCACCACGGGAACGTGGGATTCCCATTCACCTGACCAAGCACGATGATCGTGTTGAACAGGAACCAAGACGGTGCACAGTTTAGTGATTCAGACACTGGTGCATAAACCGTCTTACTACTATAGATAATCCGTCCTTAACCCTGAGGGACCATGTTCACTGGGCCAACCAGTTGTGTGGTGCTTTGATGTGCCAACGTGTGTGGGCCTTCCATAGTCCAACACCACGGTACGTTGGGTTACCCGGCTGGCGCTTGAGTGACATATAATCCCTACAGGTTATCCGACGTCCAGTGTTGGATGGGTGTGGTTTGATGAGTCAATCTGTCCACACAGTTAACCCAGGCCTGGTGGTTGTCAGTATGACTGACGATGTTCCGGATGCTAGGCATAGCACCGGAAGGTGTGTGGTGTTATAGATGACAAGTCATCAAACCCTAGTCAGATGATCGATCGGGATCTGACGGTGCTCCCTACCGCCCGAGTCGTATCATGGCACCAGTAACAGGAGGGACTAAGGATTATCATAGTATAGTAGAGAACAGGGTTACGAGGGAGTAACATAAGTTTAGGATCACTAGAGTTCAACTCGTGTCGCACTCTGGGTGGCTACGCGGGTTAATCGGATTAGGGCTGATTAACGGAACTTTCGGTGTGTCACCAGAACAGTTAATCAGGGATCCGGTTGGAGCTAGAGATCCCGAACCCTGAAGGTTCCACCATGTCGTTGCGTATAGGAATTGTTCCCCGACCTAGTTGGATACGTTGGATGCGAAGTATCGCGATGGAGCGCAAGCCCGGAGCCAAAGAACCTAATTCACATATGTTACGGGCCGTAGGGGTATTTTGGTAAATACTGAAATATGGCTCAGAACATATTGAATATGGATCTTAGATTGAGCGGAATAATTCCAGGAGCTCACAGGCGCTGACGGAACTCGATTCCGAGTAGCGCACCTCACTCATTCTCACTTTCAGTTTTTCGCTTTTCGTGAAGGGCGTTTTCGTCCGGATTTCACAATAGACACCCGGAAGACCTAAATCCGATCCCCCCTCATCCCTATCCACCTAAGGGCCGGCCCTAGGCTCCTTGGAGCCATGGGAGACCGGCCCTATAAAGGAAATAGGAAGGGGAGGGGCCGGCCCTATGGTTCTACTCCCTCCCCTCCAAAAATCCGACCCCTAGTCCCCCTCCTTTGTGGTTTCGGCTAAGGAAAAGAGAGGAAGAAGAAGGGAGAAGGAAGAGGAAGGAAGGAGAAGGAAGAAAGGAGAAATAGGAGGAGAAAATCACGCGGCTCGCCATCGTCTTCGCAACGGATTCTTCCGTCGGCTCGAAATCCTTGCACTCAGAGACGGGATTTCGAGGATTCTTCAATTCGCAAAGGACAAGGTGCTATCCGACAGTTTCCCTTACGATTCAAGTGCGGTTTTTCATCGTCCGTAATCTCCGGATCATAGATCCATAAGGTATGATGAATCTAAACACCTAAGTAGATACATGCATGTCTTCCGTAGATCGTAGTATGCCTCTAGGGTGTCCGCACATATGCTAAGATCATAGATTTGCATGTAGATTGTTTTGTAGAATTAATTGTAATGAAACATACACCGTATGATCTTCGGATCTTTCTTTTGCTTCCACTACGACTCTGATTAGCGGAACCCAATTCCAATAATTGGTATCAGAGCACGCTTTGGTGTATATTTCATGCATGAATTCGTGAAAACATCATGTGAATATATGATGGCATATGTGTTCGTCGGGGTTCGGCGTAGATCATGCATATGGATTGTGCTATGTATCGTCTTTTTGCAGGTGCCGCGCTGAATAGTAATCTGTGATTGCATGCATCCGGGGGTCGGACCCCGGATTTTATTTTGCATTGATTATTATTATGGATTTGTAAGGCTCTAGATGGGCGAGGGTGGTGGTTGACCATCCTCGGTTCCCTAGCCATGTTTCTAGGATTGTCTTCTTTACTTCCTAGCGAAATTGTACACGAACGAGCACTTGCTCGGAGCGTGTTAGTTTTTCGGTCACAGGAAGAAGGAGATGATGCTACATCCACGGTTCGGGCAAGCGGTACCATAGCGTGCAAAGACCCGGCGAAAGCGTGCACGTTGGCGATGATGGGGATCGTCGTCAGAGATCGTGCAGAACGGAAGAGTAGGATATCTTGGCTGTGCTATTCAGGTTCAGGGGTCGGACCCTGGACTTGATTCAGTTTGGATGCTTTCTCTGTTGTTTCTCTTTATTCAGTATTTAGAGAACCCCGATGATAATGTGATTATCATTCTTGCTTGTGAGTTTGTCTCTAGATCATGCTTAAGGTTAGTACTAAAATTATGGATTCATCGGTGTCTCTATATACTTCTAACACGTGTGAATCCGGTGGCTAGCTAAAAGAAAAGGCGGTAACCGCCATCGTGGTAGTTCAGGTAGCCAAGTACTGTGCACCGAGATAGACGCAGTGTTAGATTTATTTAGAGATAATTAACTAATGTCTCCATAAGAAGTATGATAACCCTAGTGGGATGCCCTTTCCCCACGTGGTCCTAGCGACCAAGTTAGGTTAGGATTTCACTGTGTGATATCCGTTTCTAGATGACGTTTGATGGTAGTATGAACTCATCACGATTTGGTTATGCCACCATTAGGTTGAGGTCCAGCGGAGGTTGTCGGATGTCCCTATTTGGCCAGCATCGAAACCTGTAATGAGATGATGTTTATTATGACATCAAGCATCAAATTATGAACGAGGCGTCATCGTAGTGGGAGTCCTTTCCACGTTGACCTTAGGCTAGGCTCCAGATCTTAGGATTATGGGCAAACTAGTGAAGTATTGGGATCCTTGGAATCTATGTAATGTGATCCTTGCAAGAAAGACAAAAGCTAAGTATTCAAGGTAGGGACTATGATATTTTTCGAGGATACTAATGCTTTGCGGGAGGGTTTGTAATCCTAGAAGGAGCACGGTAGACCAGGGTCTATGTCTAGGAGGTCGTGACCTATCTAGATATGCATAAAACCTCATAAAGAAGGGATGTATAAGAGGTTCCCTCCAAAGGGGAGCCCCAGGCCTCCACAATAAACCGGCTAAGGGTCTGGGTGGGAGGTACGTAATTCGATATTCCCACCGGGTAAGAGCTGTGTTTCCTTCCATACTGGTTCGCCTAGTGGTTTCCTTCGGGACATGGAGGATGCCGGTGGCAGTGGGTGACAATTTTATCCTGCACCGCGGGAGCCTATGAACCCCCCTATCGATATCACCTAGATTTGTGGGAAGCATCCGAAAGCTTGTGTGAAGCCGCTGTTGCTGCACACGCGGGTCACATAAAGCTGGCCAAAAGAAGACTGGGAGGTCTTTCAGTTTACCATGGGTAATTATGATGAAGACTGGGTCGTAAAAACCCCATTGGCAGAAGCGATTGCATGCTCTCACCGAGATGCTGTCTCCAATTCAGGGCCGATAGTCTCAGTGCTCCAGCCTAGGAAATTTAGATTCCTGGATGTCTCCACTTGAGGTGGTGAAGACATAGCGGCTGGAGTAGACATTATCTATTTCTAAATTCAATGAAATAGATTGTAGTAGACCCTAACTATTGCTTTAAACCATTGTTTACAGAAATCATGACCAAGCTCAACCCCCTTGCCTCCATACTTAATGATAACAAACTTACGGGACCAAACTACGAGGACTGAAAGCGTAACCTGATGCTCGTCCTAAGGGTTGGCAAACACACAATTGCCCTATGTACCCCCCAACCGGCCATGCCGGGACCAAGTGCAACTGAGGCCCAGTTAAAGGAATGGAAAGACTAGCTAGATGCTGATGAGATGTGCAAGTGCTACATAGTGGCATCCTTGCAGACCGTCCTTCAGAAGCAAGTCGAAGACATGGCCTTTGCTTCAGACATGATGCTCTACCTAAAGGAAATGTTCGAGGGTCGTAGTCGGGTAACTCGTCACCTGACCATCAAGAAATTGGTGTCCACGAAGATGGCAGAGGGGACTTTAGTTCGGGATCATATACTGAAATTGTTTGGCTATGTGAACGAGCTTGGTTCCTTCGATGTCATCTTGGATGCAGAGATCCAGACCGACATTTTCCTCGCGTCTCTGTCAGGAGCGTTTGAGGGCTTCGTTACCAACTTCAACCTTAACCGGTTGGAGATGTCTAACGCAGAGCTCCTAGCAGCGCTCCAGGCTGCAGAGGACGGGATGAAGGCAGGAGCCCAATCCCTAAACGTGGAGCGGAATTCTTCTCTGAAAGCCAAGGGCAAGTTTCAGAAAAGAAAGTCTAAGAAGCCCGTGAAGATGGGCCAGGTGCAGTTGCAGGTTTCCAAGCAGAATGGTTCGGTAAAGCCCAAAGGAAAATGTTTCCGATGCGGCAAGAAGGGGCACTGGATGGGCGACTGCCGTGCGGCTCCCAAGAAGGCTGAGACAGGTATATCTCAAATCCACATAGTGGAATCCCTTGTAACATCCAGTTGTTCTCCAGTTTCATGGATTGTGGATTTTGGTTCCACTAACCATGCTTGCAATAATTTGCAGGGGTTCAAGGAGACAAGAAAACTGGGTGATGGGAAGATAATCCTAAGCATGGGAACTGAGGCCATGGCAGAGGCTGAAGCAGTTGGAGATGTCATCTTGCAGTTCCTTGATGGAAGAAGTTTATTACTTAGAGACATACTTTATGTACCGTCCTTGAGACGTAATTTAATTTCTGTTTCCTTATTGAATAATGAAGGTTTTTCAATTTTATTTGATGCTTCTGGTGTGTCAATTTAATTGAATGGTTCCTTTGTTTGTAAGGGAAAGATACAGAATGATCTCTATGTAATTAACTCCAATCATAAGCAGGATAACATAACTGAAGCTTGTGTGATTAATTCATCTAAAAGGAAAAATCCCTCAGATAATCCAACACTCCTTTGGCATCTAAGGCTTGGACACATAGCCTCAGACAGGATTCACAGGTTGGTTAAGGTAGGACTCTTAGGTCCAAATGTTTCAGAAAGTCTACCGACGTGTGAGTCTTGCCTGGAAGGCAAGATGACTAAATGGTCTTTCCGAGGCAAAGGTAGCAGATCTAAGGAGGTATTGGAGTTGGTACACACTGATGTATGTGGGCCCATAAGTGTCCGTGCCATAGGAGGCTTCGAGTATTTCATCACCTTCACGGATGATCACTCAAGGTTTGGATACATATACCTAATGCGGCGGAAGTCTGAATCATTTGATAAGTTCAAGGAGTTCAGAGCTGAAGCAGAAAAGCAGACGGGTAGAAGTATCAAGTCTCTTCGATCGGATCGAGGAGGCGAATACATATCGGATGAATTTATTGGGTACCTGCGTGAGTATGGGATTGTATCTCAGTTGACTGCACCAGGGACACTACAACAGAACGATGTATCTGAGAGGAGAAACCGAACTTTGTTAGACATGGTTCGGACTATGATGAGTTATGCAACATTGTCACCTAGTTTTTGGGGATATGCCCTAGAGATGGCAGCATATACTTTGAACTTTGTTCCATCAAAGTCAATACCCCTAACTCCTTAGGAGCTGTGGTTGAAGCGAAAGCCAAGCCTACAGCACTTTAGGATTTGGGGTTGTCCAGCACATGTGCGGAAGGACAAGCGAGATAAGATGGAGTCAAAAACAAAGGTATGTCTGTTCGTTGGGTATCCAAAAGGGACAAAGGGTGGTTTATTTTATGATCCTGAGGATAGAAAGGTTGTCGTCTCGACGAACGCCGTATTCCTGGAGCAGGATTATTTAATAGACCATAAGCCCACTAGTAAAGTAGTTCTTGAAGAATTGCTTGGTACTGATGGGAGTACGCAGACAGAAAACGTAGTGGGAGCCGATACCACTAAGATTAACGATACTATAGAATCGACTCCTATGGAACCACTGTAGGTTCATCGCAGTGGGAGGACCACAGGTGCTCATGATAGAAACATTGGAGAAGCCTTTATGGTTGATCCAGAGTTTCAAGAGAATGATCCTCTGAACTATGACGAAGCGATGGTATCCACTGACCATGCAGCATGGCAGGAAGCCATGGAGGCAGAACTGACATCGATGTCCCAAAACTTGGTCTGGACACTTGTAACACCACTTCACAACATTAAACCTGTTGGGTGTAAGTGGGTGTACAAAAGGAAAAGAGGTCCGGATGGTACCGTTGAGACTTACAAAGCTAGACTAGTCGCTAAGGGTTATACCCAGCGAGAAGGGATCGACTATAACGAAACCTTTTCGCCAGTGGCTATGCTTAAGTCTATCCGGATCCTCTTGTCCATTGCAGCCCATTATGATTGGGAGATCTGGCAAATGAATGTCAAGACCGCATTCCTCAACGGGGATTTGGAAGAAGACATCTACATGTCTCAGCCTCCAGGCTTTGTCACAAAAGGTCAGGAAGGTCTGGTGTGTAAGTTGCGAAGGTCCATTTATGGACTGAAGCAAGCATCCAGAAGTTGGAACATGCGTTTTGATCAGGCTATCCAGTCTTATGGATTTAAACAGAACGTGAATGAACCATGTGTTTATAAAAGAAGCGATAAGACTGCAATAGTTTTTCTAGTGCTTTACGTGGACGATATCCTGCTCATCGGAAACGATGTTGGAACGTTGTCTACAGTGAAGGTGTGGTTATCCTCTCAATTTGACATGAAAGACCTGGGTGAAGCGAGTTATGTTCTGGGGATCAAGGTAACTCGAGATCGCCAGAACAAGATTCTCTCGCTGTCACAGTCAGCCTACATAGATACTATCTTGGTCAGATTCAGTATGCACAACTCCAAGAAGGGACTGGTTCCATTCAGACATGGAATGAAGTTGTCCAAAGATTAGGGTCCTAAGACTCCTGAGGAGAGGGCAGAGATGCAGAAGATATCTTATGCTTCGGCAGTAGGGAGTCTGATGTATGCCATGCAGTGTACAAGACCAGATATATGCTATGCAGTAGGCATGATGGGCAGGTATCAGTCAAATCCAGGTCCAGGGCACTGGACTGCTGTGAAAAGTATACTCAAGTATCTCCATAAGACGAGAGATTATGAGTTAGTTTACTCTTCACACGAACTGATGCCGATTGGATATACGGATTCTGACTTTGCATCAGATCCGGAATCCAGGAGATCGACGTCAGGGTTTGTGTTTTCATTAGGAGGAGGAGCTGTCAGTTGGAGGAGCGTGAAGCAAGGATGCATCGCGGATTCGACGACAGAGGCTGAGTACGTGTACGTTACGACGTGCGAAGCAGCTAAGGAGGTGGTGTGGCTCAAGAAGTTTCTCACGGACTTAGGATGCATACCGGGAGCTCAAGATCCTATTGTTTTTTACTGTGACAATAGTGGAGCGGTTGCACAATCTAAGGAGCCAAGATATCACCAGAAGAGCAAGCATATCGAGCGGAAATACTACATTATCCGGGACTTGCAGAAGCGAGGGGAGGTTGAGTGACTCAGGTGGCGTATGTAGATAACATGGCGGACCCTTTCACAAAGGTGTTACCGACCAAGGCTTTTGAGAAGCACGTGGATGCCATAGGAGTTAAGACTGTTGTTCTCCACTAGGCCAAGTGGGAGATTATTGTAGCTCGTATGTCCTTAGCGTGGATTTTCTGTATTAACATTAATAAAGATGACTTTGGTTATTGCTTTAATTAGAATACTACTCTGGTATATGATAATACTCATATAATAAAAGGACCCTAGGGAACACAGTAGGCCACTGAGGCGCATGGAGGATCCGTGCTTGGGAGACCCAGTGGACCAGTTCTGTGTAGACCTAGAACTAGTTCACAGCTTAGGTGATGCCGGTCGCTTCACCGAGAATAAGCTGTTGGCAGGTAGAGGATGTGGTGAAATCTCCAACACGGGAATGTGGGATTCCCATTCACCTGACCAAGCACGATGATCGTGTTGAACAGGAACCAAGACGGTGCACAATTCAGTGATTCAGACATTGGTGCATAAACCGTCTTACTACTATAGATAATCTATCCTTAACCCTGAGGGACCATGTTCACTGGGCCAACCAGTTATGTGGTGCTTTGATGTGCCAATGTGTGCGGGCCTTCCATAGTTCAATACCACGGTACATTGGGTTATCTGGCTGGCGCTTGAGTGACATGTAATCTCTACAGGTTATCCGACGTCCAGTGTTGGATGGGTACGGTTTGATGAGTCAATTTGTCCACACAGTTAACCCAGGCCTGGTGGTTGTCAGTATGACTGACGATGTTCCGGATGCTAGGCATAGCACCGGAAGGTGTGTGGTGTTATAGATGACAAGTCATCAAACCCTAGTCAGATGATCGATCGGGATCTGACGGTGCTCCCCACTGCCCGAGTCGTATCATGACACCAGTAACAGGAAGGACTAAGGATTATCGGAGTATAGTAGAGAACAGGGTTACGAGGGAGTAACATAAGTTTAGGATCACTAGAGTTCAACTCGCGTCGCACTCTGGGTGGCTACGCGGGTTAATCAGATTAAGGCTGATTAACAGAACTTTCGGTGTGTCACCGGAACAGTTAATCAGGGATTCGGTTGGAGCTAGAGATCCCGAACCCTGAAGGTTCCACCCTGTCGTTGCGTATAGGAATTGTTCCCCGACCTAGTTGGATACGTTGGATGCGAAGTAGCGCGATGGAGCGCAAGCCCGGAGCCAAAGAACCTAATTCACATATGTTACGGGCCGTAGGGGTATTTTGGTAAATACTGAAATATGGCTCAGAACATATTGAATATGGATCTTAGATTGAGCGGAATAATTCCAGGAGCTCACAGGCGCTGACGGAACTCGATTCCGAGTAGCGCACCTCACTCAGTCTCACTTTCAGTTTTTCGCTTTTCGTGAAGGGCGTTTTCGTCCGGACTTCACGATAGACACCCGGAAGACCTAAATCCGATCCCCCCTCATCCCTATCCACCTAAGGGCCGGCCCTAGGCTCCTTGGAGCCATGGGAGACCAGCCCTATAAAGGAAATAGGGAGGGGAGGGGCCGGCCCTATGGTTCTACTCCCTCCCCTCCAAAAATCTAACCCCTAGTCCCCCTCCTTTGTGGTTTCGGCCAAGGAAAAGAGAGGAAGAAGAAGGGAGAAGGAAGAGGAAGGAAGGAGAAGGAAGAAAGGAGAAAGAGGAGGAGAAAATCACGCGGCTCGTCATCGTCTTCGCAACGGATTCTTCCGTCGGCTCGAAATCCTTGCACCCAGAGACGGGATTTCGAGGATTCTTCAATTCGCAAAGGACAAGGTGCTATCCGACAGTTTTCCTTGTGATTCAAGTGTGGTTTTTCATCGTTCCGTAATCTCCGGATCATAGATCCATAAGGTATGATAAATCTAAACACCTAAGTAGATACATGCATGTCTTCCGTAGATCGTAGTATGCCTCTAGGGTGTCCGCACATATGCTAAGCTCATAGATTTGCATGTAGATTGTTTTGTAGAATTAATTGTAATGAAACATACACCGTATGATCTTCGGATATTTCTTTTGCTTCCGCTGCGACTCTGATGAGCGGAACCCAATTCCAACACCAGCAATCTAGTCCGCCACCTGGTTTCCTTCACGAAAGATATGAGAGATCTTGACCTCCAAAAATGCCACTAGAAGAAGCCAACATTCTTGCACCATAAAAATCATCCGTAACCAAATCATGAAGCTGCTGAACCGAAATCAAAGAATCATATTCGACGTGTATTGAACAATTGGGCAATAATATATTGCCGAAGCGTTTTCGAAGACTCACCCATAAACCTCTTATTTCCACTTCCTGAATGGATGGCAAATGTATGTTGCATGGATCGAGTCAGATGGTTTGTTTAGAAGATTGGGGTGTAGTCCCTCGAGATGCCGAAGGTTCTGGGGGAGTTCCCCTGGGGAACGAATGGTTAGTATATATAGATGGTTAGCTTGATCAGGTTCTGTAGTTCATGTGCCGTCTTTTATTTTTGCATTGGAGCATAGTTTATTCGATCGTGAAGGGAGGACATATTAAGATTGTGAAACTTTGTTAAATTTTTATATCTTTTTTGGTTATGTGATTGCATCGTATTCTTTCATTTATTAGTAATTGTAAGCACCCCCGAGAGATGAACACACTTAGTTTCGAGCACAATTTTCTTCCGGGCGACTTATTTTTGTCATTGCGAGGCCTCTACTACATGAAATACAAAAATTGTTCCGGTAGAGGAGTTCAAATCTCAAGAGCCAACAGTCCAAGAGTAAGACCGACATTACTTACAGTTGATTTCTTAATTTATAGCAAAATGCAGAAGTATGCTAAACTCGTATGCGAGATTAGTCTGTCATGTCCCTAGAGGAGCTAATGAGTGTACTCATAGACTAGAACTTCATGTGGTCGATCAATTGTATTTTTTTCTTTTCATGTGATCCTCCGGCTTTTATTGCTTCTTTTTTTTCCTTGAGAGAGTGCAATGAGATTTATTTGACAAATAATAATTTATACTATAATACTAAAGTAGTAGCCCTCAAACAACTGGGTGCCACGAGGCAACCTTTTCATCATTCTCTAGGTGCCACATGGCAACCTCAAAGTGACTATTCCGTTTCGGAAATGCTCACACTCAAATAAACCATTCCCCCGAACCTCTCTCTCTCTCTCTCTCTCTCTCTCTCTCTCTCTCTCTCTCTCTCTCTCTCTCTCTCTCTCTCTCTCTCTCTCTCTCTCTCTCTCTCTCTCTCTGTGTGTGTGTGTGTGTGTGTGTGTGTGTGTGGATGAGACCAAGCCAAACAACTTATAATTTAATAATTACAAGGCCCATCAACCTCCTTAAAGAGGTTGGAGCATCCCGCTCTCTCTCATTGGGCCATCTCGAGGGTTTTTGGTCATTTCACCATGATAAACAATATGAAATAACAAACATACCCTTGGAATGGACCAATTAGAGAGAGCGTGATGCTCCAACCTCTTCAAAGAGGTTGGAACAAAATCGTACTCGGTTGCATCACCCTCTCTCTTATTGGCCCATTTCAAAAGTTTTGGTTATTTCACCGTGATGAATAATACAAAATGACATACATATCCTTAAAATGGACCAATGAAAGAGAGGGTGATGCTCCAACCGTTTTTTTAAGGTGGTTGGAACAAAATCGATCCCCATCAACCCTAACTCCCTTGTAGTTGCTGGTGAAAGCAGTAATTTCCAAATTCTTTCCAAATTTAGAAGTAAACGCAGTAGCGGCAATCATAGCTGATGACGAGGGTGGCAGTTCTTGGAGGGAGTCATCATTGCTTCCGGTGGAACGCCATCATGAGCCGTCGGATCAATCAGTGCGTACCTGGAGATTCGCCCAGAGAGGATGGACGTACGGTACTACGGATCGATTTTCCCGTGGTCCATGCTCGTACACGAATCGAAGTCCCTGCGTACCAATGATGGGTCCGACCCGTGCGCAGTGGTGCGTGATGCCCAGTCTCGATGCGGCACAAAACCTCAGATGCTACCGCCCGCATGGAATAATCATGCGGGTTTCTAAATTGATTTGGATAAACTACACTTAGCTCTCTAAAGTTTAAAATGTTACCACAATACCTCTCTTGTCAACTACTTAATTTTATCATTTGATTATTTCTATCTGTCAAAACTAAATTGAAGAAGGCAAAATGTAATTTTTTAACTATATAGTGGTTAAGTGCAATTAATCTAAACTTCAAGGGCAAAGTGTCATTTATCCAAATGATTTTCTTAAGGAAAATGAGTAGTACTGGATTGCCAGTACGGTCTATTCGCACCCATGGAATTAGTGTTGACATCTCGATCTTTTATTTTTTATTTTTATATCTTAGTTATCCTCATCCCCAATATTCAATAGATTGTAATTGTTTTTGACCCTATCGTCCTCTGTCCCAACCTTCTTCATCTTTTTTTTTTTTCCGATGACACCCCCCTCCTCCCTCTTTCTTTATTCTTCTTCCTCCATTCTTTTCGTGCTAGAATCCTAATACGATGGCCCTCCTTCTTCTTTCTTTTTTCTCTTCCCTCCTCCTTCCGCTATCTTTCGCCTGAACCATAATCCGTTGGCCGGCCTCCGGATTACAATTCATGCGAGAAGATAGAGGAAGCAGGAGAAAGGGAGAGAAGGAAGGAGGATGACAGAGGGCGGCGGGGTGGGAGGAAAAGGAGGGGTTTGCTAGGAGATATTTTGGTGTTTGTTTTAGAATGTAAAGATTAGAAGTCCAAAATAGACTAGGGTCAAGACAGATCTGGGTGCCAACACTAATTTCATAGGTGTGAATACGTTGGGGGTCAAGACAGATCCGGGTGCCAACACTAGTCCTTACCGAATCACTGACACGTGTGGGCCTCACATGGTCTATGCGGGCGGGTGTTGCTGAGTTTGTCGCGGATCCATTGGAATCATGTCAAATCCTTTCCCGCATGGATCATGCATCCCAGTGGGGGCAGTCAACAGCACAGTCGGCGAATATTTCCTGTTTCATTGAACTCCAATCCTCTCCATGTGACTCATGAGTTGTTGGTGGGCCCACCATATGTATAGAAAAAGTAAAGTTTTGCTACTTGAACACGCGTCAGCGACATAAAATCGGACACAAGTGGCACGATGGGTCCCGCATGGCATGAACGCCCACGATGAATGTGGATGGCGGTGGGGAGCCGTCCGATGTACTCACCTAACTCATAGTCCACGTTGGATGCCGTTCACCTATTTGGGGCGAGTGTGCATCGATCGGACGGCTCACCACAACTAACCGACCTCTACTTAGGGCCGTTTGGTTCGCATGAATGGCCCCATTTTGGTAGAAATTGAAATGATTTTTGGCCTTTTAAGTTGTTTGGTTTGCAAATATAAGACTGAGGTTTTTCCCATAATGACTCCCAACTCTGTCCGATTGTTAGAAATAGACCCAGTTACTTTTTGCATTACTTTTTTTTTTCTTGTTTCGGACTAAAGTACCGTCGAGACTTATAAAGGGCTTCACTCCCAATTTCAAAAGGATTTGACTCTGCTCACTGATGATCTGTCTCCCCTTTCTATCGCTGACGCTTTAGGAACATACATGTGGTGCATCCCATTTCAATGGCCACGATTATGCCATGGGATTAATCCATGAGGGATACTAGTACCACGATCGACTGCAGCCCACCACCGGCTGTCGTTGCTCGCCCGCCGCCGTCGACTACCGGCGAGCACCTCCCCCCGTCGACGCCACCTTGTTGGTCAGTCACCACTCGCCGCCGTCGTCATTGGCCACCACCCCCCCACCGACCACCGGTTGCCAGCCGCCGTCGCCCCGTCGGCCACCACCCACGGTGGCTGATGGGGCAGCGTGGGAAATGGCCATCGATGGGTGGTGACCGATGGGGCGTCGGCCACCGTGAAATGCTCTGGCGTACATGGGTCGTCGACTCGTCGCCTTTCACTGTGGGTGGTGTCCCGCAGTGAAAGATGCCGATGCATTCTACTGCGGCCCGCAGTGAAAGGTGCCGACGCTCGCAATGATAGGCGTCGACGCCCGCAGTGGTGGGCGCCGTGCGGTGCCTTTCACTGCGGGTGCCGGCGCCTTTTATTGTGGGCCGCAATAGAATGCGTCGAGTGGTGGTCGATGGAGTGGTGGGTGGTGGCCAATGGGGCAGCGAAGGTGGTGGCCAGCGGTGATGGCGGTGGGTGGTGGCGATGGGGCGTCAGCCATGCCGAACTTGCCTTCGACTCTCATTTCTTTCACTGTTTTTACATTACATCCATCCAATCTTTCATTAAAAACTAATGGAGGTACTGACTTCATTTTATCATCGTCTCTAAATGATCTCGTAGAAGATCACCCGAGGATCGCAATGCCTCCAGAATCACTAAATTTTGATGAGAAATGAAGAAGGTACACCATGCCGAACTTGCATTCGGCTCTCATTTCTTACCGCCTATCACCGCCACCGGCCACTGTCCGCTCGCCACCGGCTCGATGGCAAGGACTTGGTAAATATTTTACGTTATGTAAGGACATCGGGGATGAAAAATGGCATCATCCCAACGATCTCCGGCAACGAGAGGCGGTTGAAGCGAGAAAAAATTCAAACGAAGAAGATGAACAAACTTTTTATTTATTTTGTTTAGACTTTAAGGGTAAAATGGTCACAAAAATGTAACAGTTGTTCGGAAGTGACATTTAGCATGTGTTGAGGGCTAGAAAAGTAATGCAAAAAGCAACTGGGTCTATTCTCAGCAATATGACAGAGTTGGGGGCCATTCTAGGAAAAACCTCTATAAGATATCAATGTGGAAATCATCGTCGGGGGGAGATCAACTCCGGACAAGGCTGCTTAAAGAGGGGAGATTATTTCCTTCTGAGTTTGGGAGGAAATGTTTCATTTTTTCCAGAAGATTACATGGCAGTTGTTCTTTGCCAGTCATACCCTTATCCTTTTGTATTATTTTATATCCCTCATCCTTCCCATTCACTAGTTGGGTTATGTGAAACCCGATTGACCACTGAGCGTGATTTCCCCCTTGATTTTCTACATGAACCAAACAACAACGATCAATTTCATTTCGGTGGCAACCAATTAGAATTAATTGCCGAAGCCATTTATACAAACCCTACGGGCCCTTAGTGGAGAGGAGTCAAACTCCCATGATCTTTAGTCTTTACCATGGAATGCAAGCCCACTAATCCTATGGATAAATATCATTTAAAAAAAAATTATATATTTTTTTAAAATATTCATGGCTAACTGCTTCATCAAATCATGAACATCCAGGCTTCCAAAGGCTTTCTAAACTCTTTGACTTTGATCTTGACTTTGGTTTTCACTTTGACTTTAAATTTTAGGTAGAAGGCAGCCATGCTCCTCAGTTGGTCAACCACCATTAATCCCTCTCATCTACCGGTTCACCATGCATCCTCTTACTCTGCGAGATAGAAATAAGGGGCGGAAACATGTTAGGTGGTGAATTCATTAAAGATCCTCATAAGAGTCATTACATAGCACATCGTCAAAAGGAGGTGAGATACAGCCAGGATACGAGGTAAAAGAGAAATCAAAATTACAATGGAGTGCATGAGAAGCTGGAACATGAGCCGCCTAGTTATCCTCTCTGTTAACGTGATTCAACTCACATCGAGAAAACAGCTGGGATAGTCTCCTGCATTCCATAATAGAGTTATGGATTTTTCAGGAAGGAGGGGTGTCCTACTCCAACAAGAGTGTGATGACGGAGAGATTGTCTCCTTCCAACGTCACATTGTTAATTTTTAGTAGGGTGAGAGTTTAGCCGGCCCACTAGTATGGACAATGGCTACTCAACCAAGCTGATAGTCAACCAACCTTATAGCCAACTTTCATATGTGGCATGATCACAGCCGTGAATTACACTCAACCCCAACCGACAGGCCAAGGGGCAGCTGTGTTCGGGTAGTGCATATGAAAGTTGGCTATTGGTTTGGTTGAATAGCATTGATTCACTAATAGATAACATCGCATTGCAAAGTTGCGACCAAGCTACGTTAAAACTGAGGTTTTTTCCCAAATGGCCCCCAACTTTTTAGTTTTGCTCAAACTAGAGGAAAGACTATGAACAATTAATTTTATGACTGTCAATAAATTTTTGATAAAAAATAATCACTTCTTCTTTCGTGAAACCGGTAAACACACCTTCTTATGTTGAGTTGTGTTTTCAAATTTGAGTGGTATTTGGTGAAACAACATCGGCGACCTCTGGCGAAGAAATAGAAAAATAAAACTCCTGGCGATTTCTCAAAGATCTCTGACAAAATAATAAAGAAATGATACCCCCGATAACCTCCCAAAAACCTCTAACAAGGGTTCCGTTGCAAGAAAGAACATAAGCAGTAGGGTTTCCTACGACCTTCGAATAAAGAATAAAGAAATAAAAGTCCCGACAACTTTCTGATGACCTCCAACAAAATAATTGAGATAGCAAACTCAGGAAACCTCCGAATGACCTCCATCAAGGGTATCACGATAAGAAAGAACACAAATAGTGGAGTTATCAATGACCTCCGATGGAGAAATGGAAAAAGGAAGCTCCTAACGACTTTCCAATGACCACTGGTGAAGCAATGGAGAAAACAAGTCGTGTCGGTGATGGACGGGAGGTAAGGTGAAGTTCCGTCGATCTTATATTAGGTTGCATTCGGGTTGCATTTAGGTTACGTCAAGTTGCATTGCGTTCAGATTACGTCCAGATTTTACGTTTAGATTGTATTTAGATTATGTCCAGGTTTTATGTTTGTGTTGCGTTCAGGTTACATCCAGGTTACGTCAGGTTGCGATATATGTTGCATTCAGGTTATGTCCAGGTTTTACGTTGAGGTTGCGTTCAAGTTTTGTTACGTTTAGGTTGTGTCCATGTTGTGTCATGTTGTATTTATGTTTATACCTTCAATGAGTTATAGAGTCGAGTCGGCAATGTTGGAAGCATTGGCGTTTGTTGTCTATGTGAGGGGGCATGTGACGTTTGTTTAGACCGACATTGACTATATATGGGGACATCAGAAGTTTGCTTAAATACTATGTTGGGAGTTTTTCCTACAACTCAAGTTTTGGGGTTAAGGGAATTTCAATATGGTATCAGGGACAGGTTTGAGTCTCACCAGGGTGTGAGGGACCTCGCTTATTTATTAATTGTCCACGTGAGGGTGTGTGTGATGTTTGTTTAGTCCCACATCGGCTACGAGAAATCAGGAGTTTACTTAAATACTATGCTAGGATCTTTCCCTATAACTCGAGTTTTGGGGTTAAGGAAATTTCAATAGGGAGGAAGAATGTGAAGTTGTTTTAATGTTGAGTTAAGTTGCATTTAGGTTTATACATTAGTTGGATGTGTGGTTTTGTGCATGGAAACCTTATCGGACGTTGCTAGGAGGTTATTGGGAACTTGCTTTCTCCGTTCCTTAGCCGGAGATTGTCGGAAACCCCACTACTTGTGTCCCTTCTTGTTGTGTAACCCCTGCTAGAGATCGTTGTGAGGTCGGTGGTTGTTTGCTTTCTCCATTGCATCGTGGGAGGTCGAAGGGATGTTGCCGAAGTTTGCTGGAGGTGTTTGGGAGTTTACTTTTCCCTTTATTTCATCGGAGTGAACCTGAGTTTGAAATGCAACTAAACATAAAGAGTTACATTTTGAAATCTATAGGTTTTACAAAAGAAGAGATGATTTGATGTTTGGGATATTTTTGTCACAAATGAATAAAGTAGGAATGTGTGAGTGGTTTCACAAATAGTGTGGTCATAAAAGTACATAATGATTTTGGGCGTTATACTTATTTTGAGCAATACAATAAACTTGGTGGTCATTTAGGAAAAACTAAGATCCTTTGGACTGCTAAACAAACACATATTGCAGATTGCTTTAGAATTGTCAGTGGGTCATGCTCTTCGAGCAACACCTTCTATTGGATTTGTTTTTTAAGAACCATCCTAATGAACTTTGGATTACCCATAAACCAATCACTATAGAGAATCACTTTGTGAGATTGTCAGACCACCTTCTGCCATGGTGCTGAAATTCACATTTCACCCAGTGGAAATAAATGTTAGATGCACAAACTATTACATGTGCTGATCGAGTGGGTTTTTTTTTTTAGGGGGGGGGGGGGGGGAGGAACTTCATTGTTAGTACACCACCTGTTAGTGCCTAAAGCACATAATAGATCTATTGGAATTGATGAAGTATATAACTCGTAAAAACCTATTGTTAGCTGTATATGGTTGATAGTTTAGGATTGCATCATGGTATGTACTTTGGGACGTGTTCTAAATACAGAACAGAGAGCCATGACTACATGGTAATTTATTTGAGTAGGAGACTCAATCGACTGGTCCCATGTAACCTAAATCATTCACAACTCTGATTAGGGTTGGTTGCCCTATCAAAATAAGTTGTTGGGATGATAAAGTGTGGGTGTCTTCACCACAATCATTACTAGGCACAATGGCTGTGACCGAACGAAACCAACACGGTGTATAAATCGGTGAGCCAACACCAATGCACTAAGTCATATTTTTAATTAGGATAAATCGATCCTTAATCATGAGAAACCATTACTAGTGGGCTGGCCAATTGTGTGGTGGTTTGGTGGACCAATATGTGAGGGTCCATTACGTGACCCAAAACTGTTATGTACTGGGTTATCCGGCTGGCGTCGCATCAGCGTGCTACGCCTGAAGGTCATTCATACCACTAACGGGAGGTACGTTTCTTGGCTTAACTTACGTCACACTAAACCCAGCCCTGGTGGTCAATAATCGACTAGTTGATTGGATCCGGTTGCTTGGTTAAAGTAATCGGAGGTATGATATGTACAATCATCCTGAAAGAAACCGACTCATATGATCACTCGAGTCTGACAGTATTCTCCACCGCTCAAGTTAAGTCATGGCACCATATAAAAGGATATCATATTTACCACTACTAAGTGGTGAGCAGGGTTATGCGAGAGAACATAGTAAATCTAGAGAATTAGAGTACAGCCTGCATCACAGTCTGGATGGCTATGTAAGTTAACTGGGACTCAGAGGACTGATGGAAACTTAGGTAGTGTGTCGATCAATTCCGGTTGGAAGTCATGAATCATGGTTCCTGAAAGTTTCACCTTATGCACATTATGTATGATCCTTGAACTATTTTCTCGTTTCATAGAGCATAAGTTAAGGAAGAATAAGTCCAACCCTAATATCCCTATGTCCGTTTGTGCTCAGCATTAGAGAACGGTAGTTGCGTAAGTGCATGTGTTTACTAGGGGACAACCCAGGAGTAGTATAGAGACATACGCAATAGTCTCTTTATCTTGTATTGGTTCCGGTACATGCATGTTGCGAGTTAACTAATTGACTTTACTATAGGCACCTCACGTAATCACTGAGGGCACCCCAATGAATAATAAAATCACTAGTGGCACCACACGATGGTACGTCATAGTGCGCTAGGGTTTACCCTCGTACTAGAGATGTCTAACCATATAAGCCCCATATACAGGGGTTGACCACCTAGTAGTATGTGGGCATTTTGGAAAACCAAAATACGCATGCTCTAGGGTGACCGGCCCTAGGGATGTATGAACTCATGTGGCCGTCCCCCCTCTTTTTGTGTATAGGAGTTGCAAGAGGGAGAGAGGGGGGGGGGGGGGGGGGGGTCGGGTTTGCCAAAGGGGGGCCGGCCATACACCCTAAATAGGCAGGGGGCCGTCCTATTAATACACACAAATGGAAAAGGGGGGGCTAGTCATAACATGCACACGCAAGGTGCATGTGGTTGGCCCCTAAAAAGGGATAGAAGGAGAAAGAGGGCTGACCCTAGTGGAAGCCATAGTCGTTATTTCTTCTCTCTCCTCTTGCATGTGCGAGTGAGATTTGGACGTGGCTCGTCTTCCTCGCATGGTGAATCGAAGATGGAGAAGGCTCGTCAAAAGGAGATACTCAGAAATCCTTCGACGAGGTTCCATGCATTGTGCGAGATTGGGTGAACTAGAAGGCGTTTCTCGCAATCTTCTACTATCCAGATTTTGTAAGGAAGACCCATGATGTTTATGTTGCTGTGGAAGATCCAAGAGTCCGATCGACCTTCGACCAAATCCAAAAGTTGTGTATTAAAGTCCTCTACCAATAGTTTAAATTTCTGCCCAATCGCACTTCGAGATCAAAAGTTATAGTCGTTGCACCGAAGCCTCTCCATATATATTCGATTCTGTCTCTATCGACAAAGAAGAAATTCTTCGTGATGAAAAAATCTGCACGGAGGTATGGTTGGTTTTCTAACATATAGATCTAGTGTAGAGATAGAACATGCATGCATGCTAGATTGTTCTTTTCGCTAGATCGACGTTAGGGATTAGTGTGTTCGCCATGCTAGATTCATACACACACGTGTAGGGTGTTTTCGATGAAAGTTTTAATATGTAATGCATACCATCTATGATCTTTGGACTTGACCTTTGCTTTCGTTGCGAGTCTCTACCATAGTCAGTACACCACCTGTTAGTGCTTAGAGCACATGACAGATCAAGGTTCAAACCATCACTCTTTATGTAATATTGCCACATAGGGGCACGAATACATCGAGCCACCATAAAGATGGAAAATAAGCCTACCATAAAGACGGGAGTAAAACCCCACGTGTGAGTGTAATTGTTCATGGTTTTACACCATCTAGTATTGAAAATGAGATATGGTGCAATAGAATCATTGGCAGCGATCACCTACTCCGAACGATCAAAGCAAGCCATTTAATTTCATTCTTCATTTTTTTCTTTATTGGAGAATGAATCAAGTCTCAACAAGTAGAATTCAAACCTTTGATAAAATATTTTTAAATAATCTAAAAATAGAGGCATGAGAGGAAAATAGAGAATTAGAGATACATAACACTACTACTTCATTAATTTAGGTACATCATATATTTATATAAATTTGAAATGTCTTTGAGATATACTCAACTTTATCCATTGGTTGAATGTCATTATCTCAAGTAAAGATTTTTTTTTTTTTTGAGAAATCTCTCAAGTAGAGATAATATCTCAAGTAGAGATAATTATTCAATGTATAGGTTCACACATATACCCCACTTCCACTTGCTAAACCTATATTTTTTCCTATGCATTGCACATGATATTTTACTTATTTTTTATTTAAGGAACTAGAGTCTGTATGTGTGATGCATGCCTGAGAGTGAGAAAGTCATTTAGCCTTTTCTCTCCCTTCCTATATTTTAGGTGGTGGTGGTGGGAGGTAAAAATACTAAAACACATATTTTTAACATATAAGGGGCAATAATTGGTATTGAATTTTATTGTGTAATTAAAAAGATAGAAACAATTCTATTACTATCGTTTTTATTAAATATTCAACAGTGGAAGTTGGTATTGATTGCATAAGTCCAATTTTATTATATATTAAAGGGAACTTAAATTTAGTAAAATTTTTAATAAATTAAATTTTATAAGACATGGTGTTTCCCTTAAACTTTCGTCATGTTTGGATGAGGTCAAACTATGTAACCCACATGATATGCTTCCCGCTTGCCGTCTAATCTTTTAGGTTTTTGGCATTGTCTCTTGCCAAGTTATCTTGGTTAGGTTTTCGATGCCAATTCGAAAAGGTTGATGGTTGAAAAATTAGGTCAATCAAACATGTATTAGAGCCCATCTTAATAAGATAAAACTTCGAAGATGATGTGGACACTGGTCTAACTGCTACCAACAAAAAACTTCTATTAAAGCAATGAATAGATACATGAAATGAATATGGATGTAGGCGAATTCTTTCAAGGAGAAATAAGAGCGAAATGTCCACAAGCGTTTTGATTTTAAAGGAACAAGCGGATACAAACAAAAACATGTACACAACTATCAATTATCGGTATCAAAAAGTAAAAATTAACACTACCGATTTTCATCAAATTCCAAAACTTGGTGAAAATGTTGCCTAGGGTAAGATGATCATCCTCACTAATTTTAATCAAATTCCAAAACTTCTAGAGTCAATTGATGTTTGACGCAAAATTAACTCTGACTACAGATGGTAGAGAAAGCTTCTACCATTTGATGACCCTGGAAGTTTTTGAATTTTATGAAAATTGGTGAGGATGATCATCTTATCCTAGGCAACACCTCACTAAATTTTATCAAATTCTAAAACTTCTAGGGGATCAAAGTGAGCGCAGCTCACTTTCTCCTCCGGCAGCCCACATCTCACTTTAACATTCGTCCCTCTCTCTCTCTCTCTCTCTCTCTCTCTCTCTCTATATATATATATATATATATATATATATATATATATAGGGGCATGCTATGCTGCGGCATGCGGTACGTGCGACACCTTACCGCAGCAGTCTGCGTGCATCGCATGCACGCAGCGGTGCATCAGACGGCTGCGGTAAGGTGCCGCACTTACCGCATGCCGCATTCTAGCATATATATATATATATATATATATATATATATATATATATATATATATATATATATATATATATATATATATATATAAGAGATTTGATCACCTGCGGGAAGTCTTGGACGGGTGGAATACGGGACAGTTTTTGGTCCATTTTCGGGTCGTCTGATTCCCATCGATCCAACGGATGGGATTCACTCGGACCAAAAAATTCGTTGTTACTGTAGTACCCAAACCAAATTCGCTGTTGCTATAGCGGTTATATTAACAACGAAAATTGTTTGGGCCATCTGATTCCCATCGATCCAACGGATGGGAATCACACGGACCAAAAAATTCGATATTACTGTAGCCGCTATAGTAACAATGATTTTTTTGGTCCAAATGAATCCCATTCGTTGGATCATTCCGATCGGATGGCCCGAAAATGGTCCTGCATTTCGCTCATCCGAGACGTCCCGCAGGTGATCATATATAAGACCACCATGGGTTAAGTCACGGGAAATGTTTGGTAAGCATTTGTTATTAAGATTGTGGGTGGGGTCTAAAAAGATATAATATCATGTTGCTCCAATGTTCTTAAGCAGAATTGGTCAACCACAAATATATAGTTCCAACAGCTCCACTTCATTTAGAAGGATTTCTCAAAAAAAAAGTGGGACTTAGTGAATGGTCCCCTACAAGAGATCATTGATTCAAATTTTTATTTTAATTTCACTCATTTCTAAATTAAACTGAATCCTAAACCCTAAGATCTATAGGCCATGGGATGAGCCCTAGACCTAATCCGAACTGAACTGAACCATGTCTGTCGCTCACCACTCGTCTGCGCTGCTCGGCGGTGGCGACGAGCAACTGCAACTCGTGTTACTACTGCTTGCCGACACCGCTACTGCTTGCACCGTTAAGGAGGAAGGAGGCGACGTTGGGGGGTGGGAGGCTGCAGAGGTTGAGGTCGTCATTGGCATTGAGGACGACGGAGTGGAGAAGGGCGTCGCACCCGCCACCTTTGTTGCTCGTGCTGTCTCCGTCACCGCCATGCAGCTCGAGAGAGTTGGGAGAGTGAAGAGCAAGTGAGGATGATTTCAGGTTTATGAACTAAATCTGGAACCTTAGCTTAAAGGGGTCTTACGAGTGTCTTGTTCATCGAACTGATCTGTTATCTGGGACTTAACATACATTACCCATAACCGAAGCCAAACAAATCCTTGGTAATAAACACATTAAGAAAAAAGAAGTTAACTAATCCAATGCTTAACCTTATATGTACCCTATGTGCTATGAGCTGGCGAGCTCACGATGCGAGCCGTCCAATTATATTAATCATGTTGTCAACAACTGATAGCTCAATTGGTAAGACATATGCAATCCGTGGCCTTGGTCAAGGATTCTGAATAAGTACTGCGGCACATTTTCCTCCTACTATGTAGCAGCGCTTCCCTCTTGCCTTAGTGGCGAGCTTTCAAAAAATCTTATATTTTTTGAAAATAAAAATTTAGGATATTTATCGTGAGGGGGTAATTAAGCAACAATGTGAATATCGATTTCCTAGCAAGCACATTACATTGTTGGGCACGATTGGTCTAATCATCAACCATAAGACACGAGCTATATAACACTATAAATGGCCAGGCCTGGCCCTTTTTCGTTCAGGCCCAAAATATAAGCCCAAACCCATGAATATACCCCCTAATCTATTCCAACATCCAAGCAGGTCGTGCTTAACCGGGCCAATGCCGGATTCAGGTCCATTGTGAGGCCTAGATTGGATATGAATATGAAGGAGAATGCTTAGGTGCGGTCTGCGATCCGTACGATCCACGGTCTATAGCCGTCCGATACACCGACCACGTGCATCCGATACATAGATACATCGGACGACTGCGGACCGCAGACCGCACCTAAGCATTCCCCTGAATATGAATATAAATACCGATCAGCTACTATAAGCTATATGGGTCTTCTATGTTGTTCTATGGGCCTGGGCTGGATTCAGGCCCATTCCACTCTATGGGATTGTGGGAATGAAGTTTTTTCTATATGGAGTGGTGCCCCCTTGGTTAAACACGGTGGGAGGATGTGCCGATCAATTCATTGCTGGGATCGACTGCCTCTCGATTTCTTCAAAGAAATTTAAACCACATTTGTTATTTGGTTTTTTAACAAATCTACCCCTACAGTCTTCTCTATTTACATATAAACCACTATAAAAGTGATATTTATATATAAACCTCTCAATATATTCATACATTATATATTGACCACTACAGTTAGTTGACATCCAAAACGAGAGATTTTTTCGATTTCATCCTTAATATTTTACCTAAACTCTATAAATACTCCTCAAATGTGAGAATTCTTCGGATTAGGTCCAAGTTAGATTCGGGTTATGTTTGTGTTTGTTTTGGATTAAGTCCATGTTTAATAAAAATATGTCAATCTAAGTAATTAAAACAATAGGTAAATCAGTTATTTTTCTTTTAGATTAATAAAATAACAGTCGAACGAAGGAATATTTCAGAAATATTCATGCATTTTGGATGCCAACTAACTATAGGGGTCAATATGCAAATATTTGATGATGTAAGTGATTTATATGTAAATATTGATTTTCAGGGGGTTATATGTAAATAGGGAAGATTACAGGGTTTATTAAAAAACCTTTTTATTTTTATTAAATTTTATAATCGCATAAACATGACATCAACCGTTAGGATTTACATGAACAAACAAGGCAACAACTGTCTTGAGGGAAAATTTGCTCCACGGTGTCCATACCGCGAGTCGAATGTACATGGAATCTCTCCAACATAGGAGAGAGGAAGTACCACTTGGACAAGGTCCCATTGGTTGAGCACATTTGGGGTCATATATGGTTATGTAGTTGGTAAGCCATATGCAACCTGTGGCCTTGGTCAAGGGTTTGAATAAGTGCTACGGAGCATTTCATCCCGCTCTGTAGTGGCAGGTCTGTGACGACCAACAGCTAAGACACCTGATGCGGGAAAGCTGAGATGGATGAGGTGAGGTGTCCAAGTCCTTTCCCTCTCTCATAGTTGTTTTATCTTCAAATTTGTAACTCCTTCGAATCTCTACCAAATCTTGACGGGGTGTCCTTAATTAGCTGGTGGGTGGCCAAGTCCTCACTTTGGAAAGATGGAGGACTAGTTTTCGGGCCCCTACCAATGCTGTCTCCACTACAACAGTGTGGCTCCAACTGTTGAATCTCCCATCAGAATATTGGCATCGACTCTTACTTGCGATTGCGGCTGTGGCCGGAAAACCTATTCGGTTTGACTCCTTTACACGGAAACGAAATTGGGGTAGGTTTGCAAGGGTGTGTGTGGAGATTCTTTTGGATCAGCCCTTGAAGCTAGGAGTCTGGGTTGATGGTGGTGGTGTGGCACCTTTTATCTACGAAGGGGTGCCGCCCAATTGTTCTTTCTGTGGTGGTTTGGGGCACTCATTTGAGACTTGTACTGAGAAACGACTAGTGGCTGAGGTGGTTCGTGTGACGAGGTCCTCCCTGGCATCGACCCCTATGGCGTTGTTGGAGGATGCCTGGGTATCGGTGTCCTGTAGAAAGTGGAAAGGCCGTACCGGTCCCGAGCAGGGCTCTTCTAGGGGCTATATGATGTAGGTGGGGTCTTCAGCGGGGCCGATGACTTGCGTGGCGGCGTCTGGTGGTGAAGATGACAGAGGCGATGTCGTACCTTGGTCATCTTGGGTGGTACTTCTTGGGTTGCTGCCCTGGTGGCCTCCAGTGGGCTATGTGGAAATCCCACTTGATCTTGCTTTCTCTGTGGTCTGCAACCTTAGGGAGTGCTCCCAAACGCCGCAAGGAGGATGACCACTTGGCTATCAAAGCAAAGATAGTGGTGGCCTCGCGTCTGTCAACTGGGTGTTTCGCTGGTGTATTTGCTTCCTTCCTAGTCCGTTTTGGTGTTTTGCTTTGCGATCCATGTTTCCTAATATGGTTTCTATGCTTGTGTGACCTTTTCTGCTCAATGTAGTTTACCTTCTTCTCACAAAAAAATACCCTCAAAATCTTTTCTTGACTTCTAGCCCCGCTGCACTGCCTACACCCATGAAAATCTCACGGCTCCCATCAAGTCCCACAATAAATCATGTGTTTCCAATTGTCTAGCCAAATTTATTAGTTTTATTATCATGTTTATCCTTACCTACTATTCAAATTTATAAAAGTACTATTTTAACTCTATCGAACATCCTGAATGATAGTATTTGCTGTGATATATGATGCGAGTCATTGGATTGTAGCCTGGGTGCAAGTGCTAGCTAGGTGAGTTGGTAAAGTCTTAGGGTTTTGGTATCTGAGACCTGGGATGGATTCTTGATTGTATTGAATTAATAACTGGTAAAGCTCCATTCTACGCTTTAGCCCTCCCTCAAATGAGACGCTAGGATGTGATGCTAAGAGCTTCTGAAAAAAAATAAAAAAGCGATTAGTACGGGTACGCCATCGATCAAGTCAAGTAGTGGTTCTATTGGTAAATATTTGTAGCTCAGAGTGAATTTAATATAAGATAGATGAGAAATCTAATAAAGGAAATAAATTAGATTTAGAGTAATTAAGACATGGAGATATGGCACAATAAATACTAAAGAGAGGGAAACAAGTTAAAGGAAATTGGTAAAAGAGAGTGTGGATGGAAAAAAAAAAAAAAAAAAGATAAATTATAACATCACGACTGAGTGAGCTGGCCGACGCTTAGTGGGACCGTAAGCTGATCTACCTTCGCTCACCATCCTCGTACGGTGGTGAAGCGTTATCTTCCAATGTGGACCGTTGGATGAGCATCACCGTTGGCATATCATACATCACCGCTGGTATTCATACGTCAGGAGGTGTCGTGACTTAAGTATCCAACGGTCGATATTGATAGATATCTTCTGTATCCAGCGGTCCACATTGAAAGATAATGCTTCACCACATGTCAGGACGGTGAGCAAAATCTCTTCTGATCTTAAACAGAGGATGGACGAGAAGAGAGAGAAAAATGAGAGAGAGAAAGAAGAGAGAGAAAGAGAAGAAGGGGCATAGAGGAGAAAGTTTGCTCCTTCTATAAAATTTTCCTCTTCTCACTTCCTCTTTTCTTTTTCCTTTTTTTTCTCCTCTCTGTACTCCTCTTCTTCTCCTAGACTCTTCATCTCTTCTGTTCTCTCCTCTTCTCTTTCTCTCTCTCTGTCTCTCTCTCTCTCTCTCTCTCTCTCTCTCTCTTGCTCTGTCTCCAAATCTACTCACATTCATTCCTTGCTTCCTGCTTTCGAAGATCACGAGATCCCCATCTCGGCGTTTCTGGCCATCTATAATCCCTCGCTCCCTCTTTCTCCTTTCTTCAGGCCATTCACGCCTTCATCTCCCACTTCACCAAAGATCCCATCTTGCTCTGCCCCCTCCATCGCCTGTAGCGATGGCAGCTGGATGCATGCATTGATCCGGGTCGGTGTCTGATGTCCTCCTGGGCGAAGAGATCTGAGTAGGAAAGGGGACGCCTTTGGCCCAGATGTCGCGCCCCGGCGACATCAGAAGCAAAACCCAGAAGCCCCATTCGGCCGCGGGGCTCGCCACCCTCTCCGATCGGTTCCACACCGCCATGGCCTTCGAGGGCAACAAACCCGACTCCAAGGACTTCTCCGAGCTGGACTCCCCAATCTCCCCCCTCCGGGCGCGTGGCGCCGCCTCCAGCAACACCAGCAGCAGCTCCAGCTCCTCTGGGTCCTTCTCCGGCAAGACCCCTCCCAATGCCGCCGCCGCCGCGAAGTCGGACGGGGCTGCCGCTACCGTCGGAGACCGTCGTAGCCACTCCGCGGAGCTATCCGGTTCCAGCGACGGCAGCCCGAACTCCGCTGACCGTAGGTACCCCCGACCCACGCACCGGCGGTCGGGCTCCGGCCCGCTCATCTATTCCGGCGGCAGCGGCAGCGGGAGCACGGCGAACTCTCCGGCGACCAATGTGCTTCCGGCAGGGAACATCTTCCCGTCGGGGAAGATCGGGAAGACGGGTATGATGCCCCGGAGCACGCCCAGGAGCGACGTGCTGGGATCCGGGACTGGTAATTACGGGCACGGGAGCATAATGCGGGCCGGCGCCACCGGCAGTACAGGTCTGGGGAAGCAGGGTGGGGATGCTCCAGCTGTGGGAGATTCTGCGGTCCGGGGATCCATTGCGAGTACGGACCCGGAGGAGGTGACGAAGGCGGGGAACGAGCATTACAAGAAGGGTCAGTTCGCGGATGCATTGAGGCTGTATGATCGGGCGATCATGATGTGCCCGGGCAAGGCAGCATGCCGGAGCAACCGGGCAGCGGCGCTGACGGGCCTTGGGAGGTTAGGGGAAGCGGTCAAGGAATGCGAGGAGGCTGTCCGCCTTGATCCGATGAATGGTCGGGCGCACCAGAGGTTGGCATCTCTCCACCTGCGGTGAGTTCCCCATCGATTGTTTTAGTAGTTGCTCTTATGGATTCACAAGTCTTGGATTTGCTCAAGTCTGTTGCTCATATCATTTTTGCCCTGTCAATGTGATGTCTGTTGCCCGAAAGAATCGATTTTTATGTGTGTTAGTGAGAAATTCGAAGGAACAAGCACACCCATGGATTCTTTTCGATTCGCTGTTCTACTGCGCTGTTGCTTCTGTTGTCTTGGGTGATCAAGGGGCACACCACTCTGTTTTTGTAGATTCAGTGGCCTTTCGCTTTCGGTTCGAAACCGACTTTTGATTCTTTAAGAGATTCATGATGCCTTTTCCTTCACAGAGTTCTAGCCAACAAATTCTTTGTGTGTTCACCAATATCCGGCCTAAATGAGACTTATAGGTCACCTGCATTGGGCTATTTCGGTCATAACCGCCGAAAAACTATCCCCACTGCTTCACACGTTCGATTCCGGTGTGATACATTTCTATTCCAAATTCTATCATTTACATTTCGATTCAAAATTCTACTACATCAGATGTTAATCATTTCCAATTCGGAAACTTGTTTTCTGTTCTGCTAACTCTGACCTCAGCTACACTGAACTATATAGGATTTCAACTTCCAAGTATTTTCTGAAAGACTGAAACACATTGGCTAAGCCACTTCTTGTCACAGATTAGGGCAGGTCGAGAATGCTCGGAGGCACCACAACTTGGCTGGGCAGCAGTCTGACCCGATGGAGTCGCAGAAGTTGCAGATGGTGCAGCGACATATGGGGAGGTGTGACGATGCCCGGAAGATTCGGGACTGGAAGAGCGCTTTAAGAGAAGCTGATGCTGCCATTGCTGCAGGAGCTGACTCATCGCCTTTGGTAAATAAAGCTCCTAACTTGGTTTTTTTTTTTCTTTCTCAATCATGGATCACTTGGTGTCCCTTAGGGATAAATTGGAATATCCAAGTCCTAATCAGGTTTGCAATTTGCAGCTAATAGCGGTGAGAGCCGAAGCCCTTCTCCGTCTCCTTCGTCTTAATGAAGCTGATTCGACTCTGTCAAATTCATGCAAACTCGGCCTCTCTTCCTCATCCACCATGCAGACCAAGTTCTTTGGTATGCTCTCAGATTCGTACGTTCACGTTGTCCGAGCCCAAGTTGAAATGGCATTGGGAAGGTGAGTTGTAAAAATTTTGAGTCCCACAATATGGTATTAGATGTCTTGGGTCAACGAGAACGGTCGATGAAATTTGAACAGGTTCGAGAATGCAGTTGTGGAAGCAGAGAAGGCGAGGGAGATCGATCCCAAAAACGCAGAAGTGATGGTGATGCTGAACAATGTGAGATTGGTGTCGAGAGCCCGAGCCCGGGGGAATGAGCTGTTCAAATCAGGAAATTTTGCTGATGCCTGCATGGCTTATGGAGAAGGACTCAAATACGATCCCTCAAACCCCGTCCTCCATTGCAACAGAGCAGCTTGCTTTTCAAAGCTCGAACAGGTGGAGAAGTCTGTTGAGGACTGCAATGAAGCCCTCAGGATCCAGCCCAACTACACGAAAGCTCTTCTCAGACGTGCCGCTTCCTATGCCAAGGTGATCTTTGTTCATTTGATCTTTCAGACTCTTTTAACGATTGAAAATAATTTCGTGATTGATCGAGTTGATCATTTTATACCTCTCCTGGTGGTTAGCTCGAGCGCTGGGTTGAATCTGTGAGAGATTATGAGGTCCTGAGGAAGGAACTTCCAAGCGACACCGAGGTGGCTGAAGCCCTATTCCATGCTCAAGTCGCATTGAAAACATCTCGTGGTGAAGAAGTCTCTAATATGAAGTTTGGTGGTGAGGTAGAGGAAATTACAGGTCGGGAGCAGTTTCAATCAGCAATAGCTTTACCAGGTGACCTTTCCTTTCGTATTCCACATTGTTTTTTATGATTATTAAGGTAGTTCATGAAGAAACATCCACATTGGCTGGATGATGAACTTATTGAATATCAAACTGCATTCTCTGATCTCCAATGCCCGTGTCATTATGTAGCCGATTTCACTACTGCTGCTATAAAATACAGTTCTATTCAAGGTTTTAAATGTGAATGTCGATTTTGGTCGATTAAAGAAAGGGAATTTGTTGGATTTTGGTCAAATATCAGTGAAGTTTTATACTATTAAGGCAAGATTTCTGTGGAAATTTGTCGGATTCCATCAAATTTAAATCGATTTGAATCAAATGTTGCTGTGTTAAAAGAAAAAATAGGAATAGAAGAGAATGCTGGAATATTTCACTGAAAAAGATGGAGTTTTTCAGTGAAATGTCTGGAAAAAAAGAAGACGGAATGGCGGATTAAATAACGGTCATTTTGGCTGACATTTCATTATGTCGGACCGAAACTGGTACTATCGAAATTTCAGACAGTTTCTATATCTGATCATCAAGAGAAAAAAGGACATTTCGACGATTTCCCAAGAAATATGTTGACATTTGATTACATAATTAATAAAGTCTTATTTCAGTTTAATAATGTGTGACTTTCACTGGAAATCTCTTGACCTTTTTTCTTTTCTTGGGAAATCTTTATGGTATGTTTTTAGCGATGACGTAAAATTCAATATCATTATTTGATACCTTATATGATGTCTGCGAATCTGAGAACCCATTTTTTCACCCTAGTAATCATATTTTTTTATTGAACACGTAACTTTACAGGAGTTTCCGTCGTCTATTTCATGGATGCAATGGATCAGCAATGCACCAAGATAAACCCATTTGTGGATTTGCTGTGTTCCAGATACCCATCTCTGAATTTTCTAAAGGTAACTCTTCAATCCCACATTGTACCGATTTTTTTTTGGAAAGTCATCGTACCCAATTCGCTACATATTTCATCCCTGTATTGATTTCCCAACGTCTTCAAACAAAAGGTGAACATTAAAGAGAGCCAAGATGTTGCCAAGGATGAGAGTGTGGTGACTGTCCCGACATTTAAGATCTACAAGAATGGGGCGAGGGTGAAGGCGATGATCTGCCCGACTCAGCAGGTGCTCGAATACTCGGTGAGGCACTACGGTATCTAATTCTAGACGCAAATGGTTGTCACTATCTTCCCTTGCATCGCCACCTTGCTCTACTTATGTGATTGTCAGCTCCCATCACAAACCCATGCAGTCATTCATGGAGCTGAAGCATGAATCAGAGTGATAAAGAAGAGCCTATTTCCCCCTTTTCTCTTCCTTCATTTATCCTTTCCTTCGAATCATTTCCTCCTTACCAACTTATTTATTCTTTCCATTTGTGGTGCTTAGATCTTCGTTCAACCATTTCAACCTGTTTCCTTATTAGCCTAGGCTGCCTCTATTTCCTTATATACTATTCACCATTCCCCCCTTCAGAAGCCTCAAGTGTACAATTACTTCAGCTCTGCTGTCACAATGTGTGTTGATGAGAGAGAGAGAGAGAGAGAGAGAGAGAGAGAGAGAGAGAGAGAGAGAGATGGCTGGTTGATATGTATTACATGTATATATACAATATACTGAACATTGGGAGCCATTGGGAAGATTTGGGGGGTGGTAGAGAGAGAGAGAGAGAGAGAGAGAGAGAGAGAGAGAGAGAGAGGGCACTGATGTTTTGTTGTTTCTGATATATGCTATGAAATCTATCAATAAAAAATTCTTTCTCATGCCAGTATTTGGCTTGATTCAGATCTTTTTGGCTATACCCAACCATTTGAGGCTCTTGTTATCATCAATTCAAAGGCCTCTGGTGGATATGTGGTTACACCTTAGCATGCAGCTAATCCAAGTAGCCTAATTTTCGCCGAACTCTTTTGGCACCAACCGTGAAAGGGATCGCTACATGGGCTGCACACAACATCCAAATTATGGCCACATCAGGGTGAGATCAGTCTTAATCTTTGCTGGATCCTGGCCATACCCTATTGTCTGTAGTCCCTTGCTAGCTGTTCTTCTATTGATTTGTCATTGTCATTCTTTGAATCTATGTGTTCATGCTGTATTAGAGATTATAGGCTCTTTACCGGAAAATGAAAAAACCCCGTCCGTTATTGCAGAAAACCCCCTATGCTCTACAAAGTTATCTGGACATCCTTCACATATCTTGGTTTTTGTAAAAGAATTATATATATATATATATATATATATATATATATATATATATATATATATATATATATATATATATATATATAGAGAGAGAGAGAGAGAGAGAGAGAGAGAGAGAGAGAGAGAGAGAGAGAGAGAGAGAGAGAGAAGTGTTACAGTGAGCTATGAGCTACGGAAGGAGAAAATGAGCTATGATCATTTTGACCGTCCTAGAAGTTTTGGAATTTTGTAAAAATTGGTGGGTGTATTGTATATGGTAAAATGACCATCCTCGCCAATTTTTAAAGAATTCCAAAACTTCTAGGGTCATCAAATGGTAGAAGCAAAATTAACGGTTACTACGGACGGTGGATAAAGCTTCTACCGTTTGATGACCCTAGAATTTTTGGATTTTTTTGAAAATTGGTGAGGATGATCATGTTACCCTAGACAACACACCCATCAATTATCACGAAATTCCAAAACTTCTAGGGTGGTCAAAATGATCGTAGCTCATTTTCTCCTTCCCTAGGTCATAGCTCACTGTAACATTCCTCTCTCTCTCTCTCTCTCTCTCTCTCTCTCTCTCTCTCTCTATATATATATATATATATATATATATATATATATATATATATATATATATTATGGTTACAATGTATTTGTCTTTCACGGTCATTTTGCGGGATTCAGTTGCCTTGGTTATGAGGTATCACAGAGATATCGAATCAACTTATTGAACTAGATACTACAAAATAAATACCGTAAGCCATAAAAGATATTTTGAATACTTACCTCTAAGCGACATTAATTGCACCGGATACTTCAAACCAAACAGAGCCTAAACGAGTTCGATTCCTCTCCACTCAGTAATGGTTCCTTGGTTGTGAGGAGGCGTCCGGCCAATGCACTTACTCCAAAAGACGGTGGACTGGATGTTAACCTTTTTGGGGTGAGTGCGACGGTGATCCCCACAACTAGCGAACCATGGCCAAGTGGAGAGGAATGGAAAACTCTTTCTAAACCTGATGTGGAGAGCGAAATGGCAAAAAAACATGTGTTTGTGTGGGTGGGTGGGTGATGAAATTTCCAAAGGTTCTATTAGAGGGTGCCAGAGGCAAATTTTTTTCTTTCACCCTATATTTTCCGGCCTTCCTACTATCTGAGGTGGAGGGGTGTTTCTGTCAGCCTGTCGATATAATCTGAATGGAGGGTGCCGAGAAAAAGGACGTGGAGTCTTTAAGTGGGGGGCTGGGTCGGTTGTTGGTTGCATTCATTGCCTTTGAATAAACCATCCCCCTCTTCTGCTCTGTCCCTTTCTCTCTCTCTCTCTCTACTGGATTCCTCTCTATTTAAAGGGGTAAATTACAAAATTCTCCTCTCAACTATATATCTTATTTATATTGATCCTTTGAATTTTTTTTTAACAATTTGATCCCTGAACTATGCTCCGTCTGCATTTAGCCACCTATATCAGTTTTTATCCCAAAAATACCCTTGTAAATTTCTAATAAGACTCAAATTTGTTTTAAAATATTTGATTTATACTTACTAGGATAAGGATATTTTCGGAATAAAAGTTGACGGCGGGGCTAAATGCAAATGAAGCATAGTTCAGAGATCAAATTGTTAAAAAAAATAAAAAAAAATTGAGGGAGCAATTTGAAATGAGGTGTATAGTTGAGGGGAGGTTTTGTAATTTATCTCTTTTTAAAATGCTCACTTCTGTGATGGTGACATGTACTCTAATTGGGTGGCACCAACAGAAAGTCAAAATTAGGTATTGTAAGATAGGGATATATCATATCTGGAATACTCTGCCGTACTACTATGTGGGGGAGTTTTTACCTGATTTTAATATCAAAATAATAATTTACTAATAGAATACTGCTCCATTTGTCCATACATACTGATTCCCAGAAAAAAAAAAAAAAATTTACTAATCAGAGCTGGCCATCTCCTGCTCCTACTTCTTCCAGGTGTGACCCCTTTCGATAATGTCTCGCTGTGCATTCTCTGCTTGAGGGGAGTGTTGAGAAAGTCCACCGGTTACTCGGTTAGTCCCACAGTGGTAAAGGGGGCACCTAACGCTGGCTTCATATATCCTCTGTCGACCTTTCCTTACGATCCGGGTTTTGAAACGTGAGGATATCTAACAATTTTATTAATTATTTATTTTGTTTATATTAAATCTGGAAAAAAGATTGGTTAGCTACTAGCCTAGCATTGTGCATTGTGGTGCTCAAGCTGGTCAAGTTGACAAGAGAGTAACCATAAACAGCAACAACAACAACAATAATAATGATAATAATAATAGTAATAATAATGTTGGTTATTGGTGTATTTATATGCTAACATAATCAAGATAGTCCTCTTAACTTGGGCTCCATCTTCTTAAATCACTATGGTATAGGGAGAATGAATCCAATCATAGACTGGGAGTCAAGGTTGTAATCCAATTAAGGTGGGAAATGGTCTCTGCTCAAGATCTCCTAATTCATTAACTTTAAAAATTTAGGAATTTTTGCAAATCAACACCTGCAAACTAATCTAACTGCATATTAAATCCTGGAAACCATATATTTTTATATCGATCTTTCAAAACATATAGCGTTGTGCATATTCACCCCTCATGTTAGATACCATCTCAAAAGGAAAGTATACTCGAAGTATTCCCCTGTTGACAGTTAGGTTTAAACGTGAGGAGCTAGATATTGGGCATGTCGAACGAGTGTGAAGGGCTAGACAAGTGCGGAAAGGAGACTAGAGTGGATTTAGGGTTAGAGCATCTCCAACGGGCTCCTAGGCATGTCAACCTTTGTTACTATAGCGAAACAAATGGAGTATGGGGTTAAAACAGTGCTCCAACAGGGTCGGCCAATAGATGTTTCCCTGTTTGAACTTTCGTTATTGCTCTCGCTAGGGCTGGCGAGAAGAATAACGAGACCTTGGATCGTGAGCCCCCCGATTTGAATAAAACAAACATCCGCCAAAAGTTGTAAAAGTAAGTCATATATATATATATATATATATATATATATATATATATATATATATATATATATATATATATAAGCTGTTACAGTGAGCTGTGAGCCGCCGCCCGGAAAAGTGAGCTGCGGGTATTTTGACCCCCCAAGAAGTTATGGAATTTGATAAAATTTGGTGAGGTTGTTGCCTAGGATAAGATGATCATGCTCACAAATTTTCATCAAATTCCAAAACTTTTAGGGGGGTCAAATGGTCGAAGCAATTTCTGCCGTCTGCAGTCACCGTTAAAATCTACAGAAATTGCTTTGACCATTTGACCCCCCTAGAAGTTTTGGAATTTGATGAAAATTGGTGAGGATGATCATCTCATCCAAGGCAACAATCTCATCAAATTTCATCAAATTCCATAACTTTTTGGAGGGTCAAAATACCCGCAGCTCACTTTCCCCCCCCGGCAGCTCACAGCTCACTGTAACAGCCCTATATATATATATATATATATATATATATATATATATATATAGGGGCATGCTATAATGCGGCATACGGTAAGTGCGACATCGCATAGTAGCCGTCTGATGCACTGCTGCGTGCATCGCATGCACGCAACACGTGCATCAGATGGTTGCGGTGCAGTGCCGCACGTACCGCATGCCGAATTATAGCATGCCCCTATATATATATATATATATATATATATATATATATATATATATATATATATATATATATATATATATATATATATATATATATATATATATATATACACATATATAGTAGTGATACATTGCGGCAGGGTAACGTGCGGCCACCCCCTTCCGGGGTATTTCGGAATTTTTTTTTGGGGATTGATCACCCACCCTTGGATAGCACACAGAAAAAATTTCAGCCCGATTCAAGACTTGTGGGCCGTCCAAATGTGATCGACTTTTATCGGTCGTTCATTTTTGTCGTCATTTTGATCAACACATTTGGACGGCCTACAGGTCTTGGACCGGGTTGAAATTTTTTGTGTGTGCTATCCAAGGGTGGGTGATCAATCCCAAAAAAAAAAAAAAAAAATTCAAAAATGCCCCAGAAGGGGGTGCCGCACGTTAAGGCCGCACGTTACCGGCCGCAATGTATCACTACTAGGGGGCGGGGATACTGCACCCGAGGTGTAGCATCGTTGTTGCACCTCTCGCTTGTTTACCCCCCTACAAGTTTTAGAATTTAATGAAATTTGGTGAGGGTGTTGTCTAGGGTAAGATGATCATCCTCACCAATTTTCATCAAATTCCAAAACTTCTAGGGGGGGTCAAATAGTCGAAGCAAAATTTACAGATTTTAGCGGTGACTGCGGACGGCTGATTTTTCTTCGACCATTTGAACCCCCTAGAACTTTTGGAATTTGATGAAAATTGGTGAGGATGATCATCTTACCCTAGTCAACACCCTCACCAAATTTTATCAAATTCCAAAACTTCTAGGATGATGAAACAATGCCAAACCTTCTAGGATGGTCAAATTCCAAAACTTCTAGGATGGTCAAACAATGCCTGAGGTGCAGCAACGACGCTACACCTCAGGTCCAGCATCCCTTTTCCCATATATATATATATATATATATATATATATATATATATGGGAGGGAGGGAGAGAGAGAGAGAGAGAGAGAGAGAGAGAGAGAGAGAGAGAGAGAGAGAGAGAGAGAGAGAGAGAGAGAGAGAGAGAGAGAGAGAGGGCTGTTAAGTTGAGCTGTGAACTGCGGTAGGAGAAAATGAGATGCGGGTATTTTGACCCCCTAGAAGTTTTGGAATTTGGTAAAATTTGGTGAGGGTTTTGTCTAGGGTTAGATGATCATCCTAACCAATTTTTATCAAATTCCAAAACTTCTAGGGGGGTCAAATGGTCGAAGTAAAATCTTTAGATTTTAACGGTGACTACGGACGACAGATTTTACTTCCACCATTTGACCTCCCTAGAAGTTTTGAAATTTGATGAAAATTGTTGAGGATGATCATTTTACCCTAGACAACACCGTCACCAAATTACATCAAATTTCAACACTCCTGGGGGGGGCGAAAAATCCGCAGCTCACTTGCTAAACCGGCAGCTCACAGCTCATTGTAACATTCCTCTTGGTCTGATATCTATCACTACATCATTAATTTCAAAGGACAAAAATAGCTATGTTCTAATATCTAACAAACTTTAGGGGTTTTTTGCAAACCGACTCCTATAAACTACTCTAATTATATTTTCATATTAACCCTTGAATACATGTATTGTTGTGAATATTTTACACATGGTCAAAGCATGAGTTAGACTATCTCTGACGGACTCCTTTGGATTTCTTCGTTAATTGTTTTACCAAAAAAAAATAGAGAAAGCAGTCAAAAGGTGTTCCAACAGGCTCCACCAAATGTATCTATTTTGATATTTCCCTACCTTTTTTTTTCTAAGATTGGAGAAAGAAGTAGGGAAACTTAAGAATAGTGGGCCTAGTTTGTGTTGAATGAAAGCCTATTAACTTTCTTATTTTCCAGAACAGACCTTGTAAAGATTGTTTTCATGGAACCTGATTTTGTTATTTTATACAAAAATAGGGAGAGATTGACGATTGACTATGATGACCGGAACTACAACAGGGGCCAATAACATTGTACTATATAGCTCACAACACAAATAAAAATGACCATTTTACCCTTTATGTGAGTTATGTGGCTAAGGTTACTGACCGGTCATAGTTCCGGTCGTCATAGCCGATCGTCAAATTTTTTTCTCGGTAAGTTTAGGAAGCACCGACAAGACATGAAAGCGAGGGGAAGTGGGATGATGATGCGGTGAGAGAGACGCTGCCTCCCACAGCCAACCAAGTCGGGCCCAGACCATGGGAAGCCAGCTTGTTTAGTACGTAGGTTCCTAAATCCGTTTCAGCATTTGGGAGAAAAACCCCTTTTAGTCAACAGTTCTTTTTTGCTTCTTTCTTTCTCCCTGGATCCAACCCGTGACATCTGTGCCCCACCACCACCACCACCACCACCACCACCACCGGCCACTGACGATCTTCGCATAATGCACCGTCAATAACTTTAGAGGTTTCGGTTATGGTTTTTTTTTCGTAAAGAGCTTGGGTATATTTGTCCTGATTAGAACGATGCCTGTAAGTGCCATAAGGGGTGGCAATGGGCCATGTCGGGTCGGGTTCGTGTCGTGTCTAGTTTCGGGTTGTGTCCAAAATCTCTAGACCCGGACCCGACCCGTTTAACTAATCGTGTCTAGATCCTAAACCTGTGCCCGACCCGTTTATAAACGGATAGACCTGATAAGACCCGTTTACCACATGGGCTTATTCAGTTGACCCGATCCGACTCGACCCAACCTAACCCCGATAGACCCGCTGATACTATATTACAGTATCGGATTGCGGGTAGACCCGACCCGATACGACCCGTTGAATTTCAAACGGGTCTTCCAGGGTCTACCGTGTCTAGACCCTAAACCCGAGACCGACCCGTTTATTAAACGGGTCTATCGTGTCGATCCGTTTACGACCCGAATCCGTTTTGCCCTGACCCAGACCCACTAACTTCGTGTCGGATCATGTCGGGTCCGAAATTGCCAGCCCTAAGTGCCATTGCATCAAAATGACCACGGTTCGAAGCCTGCTACTGTAGAACCCAACCCCTTGTAAAATGCTGGGAGTTTGAGCTCACTGGTAGACAATCAAGTCAATCTTGGAGAAAATTTTCAGTATAACCTCTATATCGTACTCACACCGGGCACAGCCAATCCGCACGTGCTGAGTGCTTGGGCACTAGTAACAAAGTTCTGATTTGGCACTAATTCGGTACGTGGTGGGTAAATTTGGTTCGGTTCGGATAAATTCGGAAAAGATTCGAGAGAATATCAGAAAATTTTTGGAGTTTTTGTATTGCTTAGAATTTTCAGGATTTCAGAATGTTTTGGAGGTTTTAGGATTTTTCATGTCCTTTTGAAGAAATATTCATGAGTTTTCAAGATTATTTGGCAATTTTCAGGATTATTCGGAGAACTGACGAATTAGAAGATTAATCGGTGTTTTATTTGGTAAACCCCTTAATGATCGAATATTCAGAGTTTTTATTTCAAAAATTGTGCATTATCTCACACCATGCACGGTGTGAGTATGGTACAGAGGTTGTATCAAAAATTTTCTCTAATTTTGGGTTGCAAAACAACCTATAGTATCAAAGAAAAATAAGAAAAATCAAACAAAAATGCTATTATTTATGAGCGCTGGTATTTGAACATAGTATGCGACATACTTGTTGGTAGGGGTGGCAATCGGTTGGGTTCGAGTTGGACCCTACCCTTATCCATACTCATACCCATTCGGGTATGGCAGGTTCATACCCTACCCATACCCATTCGGTTAGAAGAGGGTCCATACCCGATCCACACCCAATCAGGTTTCGGGTTTTGGTTCGGGTTTCGGGTATGAGTTGGGTCTAAATTGTTTATTTTTTTTCATCATATATTCAATTATTTGAGGAGAAAAATCAAGATATCACAATGCAATGTTAAGAAGCTCTTTTGGTTTCTTATTACAACGGTTTTAGAAAAGTAAAAGTTTGGGTAGGGATATTGGTTCGGCTAGAATTTGGGTATATGACAATGACTTTAGAGTTGAAATGTATTATCTTGTATACACAAGTTAGAGGGGCAATCGGGTTTCGGGTTTCGAGTATGGGTATTAAGGTATTCATATTTATACCCAAAAGTTAATCTGGTCGAGTTTCTATGTCCATACCCTATCCAAACCATATTTCGAGTACAAAATCTGAACCCATACCCAATGTTTCGGGTCGGATTTCGGTCTGGTTTGTGGGTTTTTGGAGTCCATTGCCACCCCTACTTGTTGGTGTTGGCAGCCTTTTGTGAAACCTGTGTTGCACAACTGACTTGTTTAATCGGGCCGAGAATGTCTCCCATGGTGTTTCATCGGTCAATCAAATTGCAATCGAATGACGTACAATAGTCACCCGGAACCACAGAATCACGATGGTTCGGGGTCTAGCCATCGACAGCTGTCCCCACCCATTTTATCACCCGACCCTTATGATGAGAGCCCCCTGGGGTTCTTCCGGTGGCTCGTAGATTTCAACGTACAATCCGGAACCATCCAAACGGATAGAAATAACAGATGTCGATGGCCAGACCCTGAACCACGGTGCGACTAAGTTAAGGGCTATAAACAGAATCACCATGGTTTGGGGAGACTAAGTTAATGCCTTTAAATTGCAATTCTATTAGACTTCTTAGCGACCAAATCATTTTCACAAGAGTAATGCTATATAGCCAACTCGTTTGTCTTTTATTTTTTATTTTTTGATATCGGCGGGTGTCTGGAAACCTTTCGGGCAATGATCCACTTTAGACTCAGACTCAGACTAATCCCTCCTAGAGTGATGCCTCATTCACTCAGCAATTCCCACTTCACTCCTCGGTAAATCAAGGGGAGGAGTCATCGAACTCGTTTGTGATCGAACACAAACGTGAGGTGCCCATTGGCATTTGCTCATTGGATGGATGGAAGTCACTGGTGACATCTTGAAACTTACTGAAGACATTTTGAAATTCACTAGTTTCTAGTGACATTCATCGACCTGGGCTGTGTGCAATGAACGACTGTGATCGTGCCATGTGAAGTTGGCTACATTGCATTTTCCTTTTCACAATGGGTCCGACCATAAGCAATGCTATTCATCCATCCAGTTTTACATCTGTATCGAGTCATGCTGATGTGGCACCAATCACAGTCGTCCCTTTACCTACCATTGGGTGGGTCAGTGCGATTCACCTATTAGGGCAACAAACAACTGTGATCAGGTGCCAAATGTATATCAGATCTGGGTGGAAAACATGATGGCTGAGTAGCATTTTCCTCGAACTATATACGACCCATGTTTACCTTAGGCAACTCCAATCTAAAGAACACCTTCCATTTACCCAAAGATAGTCTCCATCTAAAGAACAATCCCTCCCTCCTTTTCCTCTATTGTGTGCTCATGCAGCTTGCTATCCCCTGCTGCCTGCCTATGCAACCAGTCAGTCCCATCCAAACCATCGTCGCCGTCTCCTCCTTCCTCCTCTTTCCCTTCTTCCTCCTCCTGGAAAACACGTCACTAGACCATTCTACGCCAAGTACACCTTTTGTGCATTCAACCATGAAGGCTGAGTGCATCTACAAAACATTCAACCATTGGAATGCATTCGACCTTCAATGGCTGAATGTATTATATATGTATTTGACCTCATATTATCATCTTTGAATGCATAGAAAGTTCATTCGACCTAAAAAGGCCAAGTGTCATGATTTTCCATATCTTTACCTTTATATGGGTAAAACGGTAGTAAACTCCATTTTTTACATCCATTTTTCACAGCAGGGATGTGCCACGTTTGAAGATAGGTCTTAATAACAGTAAATGCATTGTAATACAATAATATGTCTGAATAACAATAATATACATCGTGAGGCCATAAAAATATGATTTTAGGATACAAGCTTAGAATACGACAGATGCACATATGAATATAGGTCTGAATAACAATAATATATGTTGTAAGATATTAATAATACGTCTGAATAACAATAATATACGCTGCAATAACATAAAAATATTATTTTTGGACACATAAATACTCATTCACTTACATAAAATATGATAGAGGCATCACGCCTGAAGATAGGTCTCAATAACAGTAGTATAGACATTGTAAGTTATTAATAATACATTTGAATGATATTAATATACATCGTGTGACCATAAAAATATGATTTTACTACACACAAGTTTATGTGCATTAAAATGCTCGTTCATTTATAAAAAATACGACGAAGGTGTCATGCCAAAAGATAGGTTCCAATAATATTAGTATATGTTGAAAGCCAAAAACAATACGTCTGAATAGCAATAATATATATCGTTGGATTCTAAAAATACGATTTTAGTACAGACAAATTTAGATGCATTACATGCTCGTTCATTTATATAAAATATGATGGATGCATCACATCTGAAGATAGGTCCTAATAACATTAATATTGTACAACACCCGGAGTGCTCCAAAAGGCTGACCTTATGGAGATAAGAGAGCACAACAGATATATGAAGACAATGATCTTCACTTCCATTACCAGTGCAGGACTAACTACTCAAAACTCGCCTGCGTGAAACCCGCCTGCATGCAGAGCATGTTTCAACGAGGACCTACCTGAACGCGGAGAGAGATGTTAACAAGTGCAGTGTAGCCGCTCGAGAGACGCTCCCGGAGGGGACCTAACTCTTATACCATGTGACAAAGGCCAACCTTATGGAGGGAGGAGAGCACAACGAGCATATAAAGAAAGGTCACCATGCTCCCCATATCAATGTGGGATATTCCGGTGGGATATTCCACACATCCTCACGTTTGGCAAGGCACAATCAGACGACGCTCCTAGAGCGATCCCATCTCTGAGACCATGTGACAATACCCAAGTGCTTCAAAAGGCCAACCACTTGAAGGGAGGAGACTACAACAAGTATATAATGATAGGCCACCCCACTTTTCTTATCGATAGGAGACTATTCCGGTGGGATAGTCCACACCCCCCTAATGCGTGGCACATGTGACAAGGCACAATCGGGCTACGCTCTCAAGCAGGCTTAGATATAATACTATGTGACAACTCCGGAGTGCTTCAAAAGGCCGACCTTATGGAGAAAGACGAGCACAACGGGTATATGAATACAATGATCTCCGCTCCAATTACATATGCGGGATTAATTGTTCAACAAATTATATAATGTGAGATATTAACAATATGTCTAAATGATGGTAATATACGCCATGAGATAATGAAAATATGGTTTTAGGAATGGAATAGTGTAACAACAAGTGATAACGTCAAATTGAGAGATTGTGTTTACGTGTCATGTCGCATTAAAAATAAGGGTATTTTGAGTCAAAGGATATTTTTGGAATAAAAATATTAAATTTTCACTAGCATTTAGCTGAAATCCAATAAATTTATTTTTTACTGTCTGAAATCGATATTGAAATCAACATTTAACATCTTGCATGAAACCATATACATATGTTTTGGAAAAAGAATAAAATTGGTCAAAGAAATAGCAAAATATCTGCAACTTCATTAATCAGAGAGGCATATGGTGAGGCTCTTGGATGATGTTTTGAGGAAGAGTATTCGATTTGTATATAATTTACTTATGGTTGTTGGGTGGGGATCCCGAGAAAATAGAGAGTGATTTTGACTCCCTAAATATAGGGAGTCTGGTAGCAATCCCAAAGTAAGGGAGACATATGGCGAGGCACTTGGAGGGTGTTTTAGGAATGAGTGTTTGATGTGTATATAATTTACTTATGGTTGCCGGGTGGGGGTCCTTAGAAAATAGGGAGCGATTTTGGCTCTCGAAATATAGGGAGTCTCATAGCTATTCCAAAAATAGAGAGGCACATGGTGATGCTCTTTGAGGGTATTTTGAGGAGGTGTGTTGGTTTCTATATAATTTACTTGTGGTTGTAGGGTGGTGGTCCTGAGAAGATAGGGAGCGATTTTGGTTCCCAAAATATAGGGTGTTTGGATGCGATCCCAAAAATAGAGAGGCAAATGGAGAGGCTCTTAGAGGGTATTTTGGGAAGAAATACTCAATTTATATATAATTTACTTATGGTTGTTGGGTAAGGCTTCTAAGAAACTATGAATCGATTTTGTCTCTCCAAATATAGGGAGTCTGGTAGCGATCGCAAAAATAGGGAGGCAAATAGCGAGGCTCTTAGAGGGTGTTTTGGAGATGAGTACTAACTTTTTATCTAATTTACTTATAATTATTGGGTGGGGGTTCTGAGAAAATAGGGAGCGATTTTGGCTTCCCAACTGTAGGGAGTCTGATAGCGATCTCAAAAATAGGCAGGTATATTGAGGCTTTTGGAAAGTGTTTTGGGAAGGAGTGCTTGATTTTTATATAAATTACTTATAGTTGTCGGGTGGGGGTCCTAAGAAAATAGGGAGAGTTTTGTTTCCCAAATGTAGGGAGTTTGGTAGTGATTAGAAAAATAGAGAGGCTTTTGGAGGGTATTTTGGGGAGGAGTGCTAGATTTTTAAATAATTTAGTTATGGTTGTCTGGTGGGGTCCTTGAGAAAATAGGGAATGATTTTGGCTCCCAAAATATAGGAAATCTGGTAATGATCCCAGAAATAGGGAGGCATATGGTGAGACTCTTAAAGGATATTTTGGAGAATGGTGTTCGATTTGAATATAATTTACTTATAATTATCAAGTGGAGGTATTGAGGAAATACAAAGCGAATTTGGCTCCCCAAATGTATAGAATCTAATAGCAATCCTAAAGATAGGTAGGGACATGACGAGGCTCTTAGAGACTGTTTTGGAAAGAAATGCTCAATTTGTATATAATTTATTTATGGTTATCGGGTGAGGATCTTGATAAAATATAGAGCGATATTGGCTTCCAAAATTTAGGGAGTCTAATAGCGATCCCAAAAATAGGGAGGCATATAAAGAGACAATTGGAGTGCGTTTTGGGCAATGATGCTCGATTTGGATATAATTTACATATGGTTGTTGGGTGGGGTATTAAGAAAAAAAATAGTGATTTTCGCTACCCAAATGTATAGAGTCTTGTAGTAATTTCAAAAATAGGAAGACACATTACAAGGCTATTGAAGGGTTTTTTTTAGGAAGGAGTGTTTATTTATATATAATTTATTTATGGTTGTTGGGTGGGGGTCCTAAGTAAATAGGAGGCTATTTTATCTTTCCAAATATAGGGAGTTTAATAGCGATCCCAAAAATAGGAAGGCACATGACGAGGCTCTTGATGAGTGTTATGGGAAGGAGTGCTCGATTAGTATATAATTTACTAATGGTCTTTCGGGTGGGTGTCCTGAGAAAATAGAAAGCTATTTTGGTTCACTAAATGTATAGTCTGGTAGCGATCCCAGAAATAATAAGGCACTTGGTGAGGCTTTTGGAGGATGTTTTGGAAATATGTACTAGATTTATATAAAATTTATTTATAGTTATCTGGTGGGGGTTCTGAGAAAATAGGGAGTGATTTTGGCTCCCAAAATATTGAGAATTTGGTAGCGATCCTAAAAATAGAAAGACCCATAGCGAGACTCTTAGAGGGTATTTTGGGAAATAACGCTGGATTTTTTTTATAATTTACTTATGGTTGTAGGGTGGGGGTTCTGAAAAAATAGGGAGTGATTTTAGTTCCCCAAATATTGAGAGTATGGTAACGATCACATAAATAGAGAGGCACATGGTGAGGCTCTTGGATGATGTTTTATGTAGGAGGATGTTTTAGGTAGGAGTACTGAATTTGAATATAATTTACTTATGGTTGTCGGGTGAGGGTCTCTAGAAAATAGAGTGATTTTGGCTTTCAAAATTTTGGGTGTCTGGTAGCGATCCCAAAATAGAGAGGCATATGGTGAGGTACTTGGAGGGTGTTTTAGTAAAAAGTAATCAATTTGCATATAATTTATTTATAGTTGTTGGGTGGGGATCTTGAGAAAATAGGGAGTGATTTTGGCTCCTCAAATGTAAAAAGTTTGGTAGCAATTTCAAAAATAGTGATATATATTGTGCGGCTCTTGGAGGGTATTTTGGGATGGAGTGCTCGATTTATATATAATTTATTTATAGTTGTCGGGTAGGGGTCCTATAAAAATAGGGAACGATTTTAGCTCCCCAAATATAGAGAGTCTGATAGTGATCTAAAAAATAAGGAGACATATGATGAGGTTCTTGGATGGTGTTTTATAAATGAGTGCTTGATTTGTATATAATTTATTTATGATTGATAGGTGGCGGTCCTAACAAAATAAGAAACAATTTTGGTTTCTCAAATGTACGGAGTCTAGTAATGATCCCAAAAATAGGGAGGCATATGATGAGACACTTAGATGGTATTTTTGGGAGTACTACTTAATTTGTATATAATTTACTCACAGTTATTGGGTGGGGGTCCTGAGAAAATAGAAAGAGATTTTGGCTCTCTAAATATAAAGAGTCTCGTAACGATCCTAAAAATAGAGAGGTATAAAAAAGAGAATCTTGGAGGATATTTAGGAAATGAGTGCTCGATTTGTATATAATTTACTTATGGTTGTCGGGTGTGGGTCCTGAAAAAATAGGGATTTATTTTGGCTCCCCAAATATAGGGAGTTTGGTAGCGATCCTAAAAATAGGGAGCCACATGGCGAGTCTCTTGAAGGGTGTTTTGGAAAGGAGTGCTCAATTTGTATATAATTTACTTATGGTTGTCAGTTGGGTGTCCTGGAAAAATAGGGAGGTATTTTTGTTCCCCAAATACAGAAAGTTTGGTTATGATCTCATAAATATGGAGGTACATGGTGAGGCTCTTGTTGGGTGTTTTGGAGAGGAGTGATCGATTTATATAAAATTTACATATGGTTATCGGGGGAGGGGGGGTCATGAGAAAATAGTATTCGAATTTGACTCCTCAAATATAGGAAGTCTGGTAGCGATCCAAAAAAAATAGAGGCACATGGAGAGTCTCTTGGAGGGTATTTTGGTAAAAAGTACTGGATTTTTCTATGATTTACTTATGCTTGCAGGGTAGGGGTCCTAAGAAAATAGGGAGCGATTTTGGCCCCCTAAATATAGGGAGTCTGGTAGATATCCCAAAAATAAGGAGGCAAAAGGCGAGGCTCTTGGAGGGTGTTTTGTTAAAGAGTATTTGATTTATATGTAATTTGTTATTGGTTGTCGGGTGAAGGGTCTTGAGAAAATAGGGAGCGATTTTGGCTCCCCAAATATAGAGTCTATTAGCGATTCCAAAAATAGGAAAGTACATGGCGATACTTTTTAACAGTATTTCGGGTAGAAGTATTGATATTATATATAATTTATCTATAGTTGTCGGGTGGGGGTCTTGAGAAAATATAGAGTGATTTTGGCTTCTCAAAATTTTGAAGTTTGGTTGCGATCGCATAAATAGGGAGTCGTATGACGAGGTTCTTGAAGGTATTTTTGGAAGGAGTGCTCGATATTATTTATGACTAGTAAGAAACCTGGACAATGTTTGGATGAGCTTGATGCATGCCATTTGGTACAGATGATATCGCAACTGCTTGAAGAAGTGTGAAATATAAAGTGAGTGTGATTCACTTACTAGAGAAGGATATTACATCCAATGACTATTAAATGAGTAATTATCATCTTTATGGTAGGTCTTAAATAGGATTTAAATATGAGCCACATTTATACATGGAAGAAGGATTCTGGCTCTTTAAAAGGTATCCACATGTTACAACACGGAGAGAGGTTTCCAATTTAGAATTATACTATTAGATTGTTAGGTGTGGGTCTTGAAAAAATAGGGAGCAATTTTGTCTCCCGAAATATAGGAAGTCTAGTAACGATCACAAAAATAGAATGACACATTGCGAGTCTCTTGAAGGATGTTTTAGGGAGGAGTACTCAATTTGTATATAATTTACTTTTGTTTGTTAAATTGGGGCCCAGAGAAAATAGAGTGCGATTTTGGCTCTCCAATTATAGAGCCTGATAGTGATCCCAAAAATAGGGTATCACATTGTAAAGCTATTGGAGGGTATTTTGGAAAAGAGTATTTGATTTGTATATAATTTACTTATAGTTGACTGGTGGGGGTCCTAAAAAAATTGAAAAAGATTTTGGCTTTCCAAATGTAGGGAGTCTGGTAGCGATTTTTCAAAAATAGGAAGTTACATGACGAAACTTTTAGAGGATACTTTTGAGAGGACTGCTCGATTTGTATATAATTTTCTTACAATTATCGGATATAGAGCAATTTTGGCTACCCAAATATAGGAAATCTGGTAACAATTCTAAAAATAGGGAGGCACATGGGAAGGATCTTGTAGGGTATTTTTGGGCAAAGTACTCGATTTGTATATAATTTACTTATGTTTGTTAAGTGGGGGTCTTAAGAAAATAGGGAGTGATTTTGGCTCCTCAAATATAAGGAGTCTGATAATGATCCCAAAATAGAGAGACACATGGTGAGGCTCTTAGAGGGTGTTTTAGGGAGGAGTACTCGATTTGTATATAATTTACTTTTGGTTGTCGGGTGGTGGTCTTGAAGAGATAGAAAGAAGTGCTCAATTTGTATGTAATTTACTTATGGTTGTCTGGTGGGACCTTAAGAAAATAAGGAGCGATTTTGGCTCCCAAAATATAGGGAGTCTTGTAACGATCCAAAAAATAGGGAAGCGATAGCAAGGCTCTTTGAGGGTATTTTTGGGAGGAGTGTTAGATTATATATAATTTACTTATATTATCGGGTGGGGGTCCAAGAAAAATAAAGAGCGATTTTGGTTTTCCAAATATAGAGTGTCTAGTAGCAATCCCAAAATTAGGGAGTCATATGGTGAGGCTCGTAGAGAGTATTTTAGGGAGGAGTGCTCGATTTGTATATAATTTACTTATGATTTTTTGGTCGGGGTCCTAAGAAAATAGGGAGCTATTTTGGTTCCCCAAATTAGTAAAGTCAGGTAGCGAACCTAAATATAGGGAGGCACATGGCGAGACTTTTAGATAATATTTTAGAGAGTAGTACTCGAATTATATATAATTTACTTACGATTATCGGGTGGGGGTCTTGAGACAATAAGAAGTGATTTTGACTCCCCAATTGTAGGGAGTGGTAGTGATCCAAAAAATAAATAGGCATATGGCGAGGTTCTTAGAGGGTGTTTTGGGAAAGAGTACTCGATTTGTATATAATTTACTTAAGATTATCGGGCTGGGGTCCTGAAAAAATAAGCGGTATTTTGGCTCCCCAAATGTTTACTTATTTTGTCGAGTGGGGGTCCTGAGAAAATAAAGAGCAATTTTTACTTCCCAAATATAGGGAGTCTTGTAGTGATCCCAAAAATATGAATGCACGTGATGTGACTCTTATAGGATTTTTTCAGAAAAAGTACTTGATTTATATATAATTTCTTTATTTTTGTTAGGTAACATCCTAATAAAATAGAGAGCAATTTTAGCTCCCTAAATATAGGGAGTCTTATAGTGAAACCAATAATAATGAGGTATATAGTGAGGCTCTTGGAGGGTGTTTTGAGAAGGGTGTTCGATTTGTATAAAATTAACTTATGGTTGTCAGGTAGGGGCACTGCGAAAATCGAAAATAATTTTGGCTTACTAAATATATAGAGTCTAGTAGTGATCCTAACAATAGGGAGGCATATGACGAGACACTTGGAGAGTGTTTTAAAAAAAAGTGGTAGATTTGAATATAAGTTACTTATGGTTGTCGGGTGTGGGTCCTAATAAAATAGGTAGGGATTTTGGCTCCCCAAATATTCAGAGTCTGCTAGCGATCTTAAAAATAAAAAGACACATGGTGAGCCTCTTGGAGGGTGTTTTAGGAAAATGTGATCGATTTGAATATAATTTATATATGATTGTAGAGTGAGGGTCCAGAAAAAATACGATGCTATTTTGGCTCCCCAAAAATTGGGAGTTTGGTAGCGTTCCCAAAATCAAGGAGTAAATAGCAAGGCTTTTGGAAGGTGTTTTGGGGAGGAGTACTTGATTTGTATATAGTTTACTTCTAGTTATCGGGTGAGGGTCCTGAGAAAATAGGAAGCGATTTTGGCTCCCCAAATGTAGGGAGTTTGGTAATGAACCTAAAATTAGGGGGGTACATAGTGAGGCTCCTGGTGGAAATTTTAGAAATAAGTTCTTGATTTGTATATAATTTATTTATATTATCGGGTGGGGGTCTTGAAAAAATATAGAGCAAATTTAGCTCTACAAGTATAGGGAGTCTGATAGCAATCCCAAAAATAGGAAGGCACATTGCGAGGCTCTTAGAAGATTTGTTGGAGAGGAGTATCTGATTAATATATAATTTATATATGTTGTTGGGTAAGGGTCTCGAGAAAATAGGGAGCAATTTTGGCTTCTCAAATATAAAAATCGAGGTAGTGATCCAAAAAATAGTGAGGCATATGGCAAGACTCTTGGAGGATATTTTAGGGATAAATACTCCATTTGTATATAATTTACTTATGGTTATCAGGTGGGGGTACTGAGAATATATGGAGTGATTTTGGATCCCTTAATATAGGGAGTCTGGTAATGATGCCAAAAATTGGATAGCACATGGTGAGACTCTTGGAGGGTATTTTGGAGAGGAGTGATCGATTTGTATCTAATTTATTTATGGTATTGAGTGAGATCTTGAAAAAATAGGGAGTGATTTTGGTTCCCTAAATGTAAGGAGTTTGGTAGCGATCCCAAAAATAGGGAGGCACGTAGAGAGGTTCTTGGAGAATATTTTTGGGAGTAGTACTTGATTTATATATATTTTCTTATGTTTGTCGGGTAAGGGTTCTGAGAAAATAGAAAACGATTTTGGCTCTCCAAATATAAGGAGGCGGATAGAAATCCTAAAAACAGCAAGGACATGGCGATGCTATTAGAGGGTGTTTTGGATAGGAGTGCTCAATTTTTGTATAATTTATTTATGGTTATCGATTGGGGGTCTATAAAAAATAGGGAGTGATTTTGACTTCCTAAATATCAGGATTCTGGTCACGATCCTGAAAAAAGAAAGGCATATAGCGAGACTCTTTGAGGGTTTTTTGGTGAAAGTGCTGGATTTGTATATAATTTACTTATGGTTGTATGGTGGGGGTCTTGAGAAAATAAGAAGTGATTTTGGCGCTCCAAATGTAGGGTGTCTTGTAGCGATCCCATAAAAAGGGAGGCATATGGAAAGGCACTTGGAGGGTGTTTTGGTGAAGGTGCTTAATTTGTGTATTATTTACTTATGGTTGTCGAGTGGGGGTTTTGCAAAAATAGGAAGCAATTTGGCTAATAAAATATAGGGAGTCTTGAAGCGATCCAAAAAGTACGAAGACACCTAGCAAGGCTCTTGAAGGGTGTTTTTTGGAAAAGTGATCGATTTATGTATAATTTACTTATGGTTTTTGGGTGTGGTTTTGAAAAAATAGGGTTCGATTTTGGCTACCCTAATGTAACGAGTCTGGTAGTGATTTCAAAATAGGGAGATACATAGTGAAGCTCTTGGAGGGTGTTTTGGGGAGTAGTGATCGATTTGTATATAGTTTACTTATGGTTGTCAAGTAGGGTACTAAGAAAATAAGGAGCGATTTTGGCTGTCCAAATATAGGGAGTCTAGTAACAATCTCAAAAATAGTAAACCACATGACACGACTCTTGGATAGTGTTTTGGGAAGGAGTGATCGATTTGTATATAATTTACTTATGGTTTTTGGGTGAGGGTCTTAAGAAAATAGAAAGCGATCTTTGTTACCCAAATATAGAGAGTCTGGTAAGGATCTAAAAAATAAAAGGATGAGGCTCTTGGATGATGTTTTGGGTAGGAATACTCGAATTGTATATAATTTTGGTTCTAAAGAAAATAAGGATCAATTTTGGTTCCCCAAATGTAGGGTGTTTGGTAGAGATCTTTATAATAGGGAGGTACATGGTGAGGCTCTTAGAGAATATTTTGGAAGTAGTATTGGATTTATATATAATTTACTTATGGTTATCGAATAAGGGTCCTAAGAAAATAGGGGATGATTTTGGCTCCCCAAATATAGGGAATCTGGTGGCAATCCAAAAACTAAGGAGGCGTATGGTGAGGCTTTTGGAGGGTATTTTTGGAAGGAGTGCATGGCTTGTATATAATTTATTTATGGTAATCGTGTGGGGGTCTGAAGAAAATAGGGAGTAATTTTGACTATCCAAATACAAAATCTAGTAGTGATCCCATAAATAGTGAGGCATATGGCGAGACTCTTGAAAAGTGTTTTGATAAGGAGTGCTCGATTTGTATATTAAATATATATGGTTGTCGGGTGCGGATCGTAATAAAATCAGGATTGATTTTGGCTTCCTAAATATCGAGAGTCTGGTAACAATCCCAAAAATATGGTTGCACATGGTGTAGCTCTTAGAGGGGGTCTTGGGAGCAGTGTTTGATTTGTATATAATTTACTTATGGTATCAAGTGGGGATCTTGAGAAAATAGGGAGTGATTTTGGCTCATCAAATATAAGAAATCTGGTAGCGATCTCAAAAATAAGAGAGTACATGGCAAGGCTCTTGGAGGATATTTTTGGGAGTAATGTTTGATTTATATATAATTTACTTATGTTATCGGGTGAGGCTTGAGAAAATAGGGAATGATTTTGGCTTCTAAAATATAGGTAGTCTGGTAGCAATCCTAAAAATAGAGAGACACATGACGAAACTCTTGGAGGGAATTTTGGAAAGAAGTTTTTAATTTGTATATAATTTATATATGGTTGTCTGGTGGGGGTTCTGAGGAATTACGAATCGATTTTGGCTTCCCAAATATAGGAAAGCAAGTAGAAATCCCAAAAACTGTGAGGCACATGGCGAGACTCTTAGAGTGTGATTTGGAAAGGAGTACTTGATTTTTATATAATTTACTTATAGTAGTTAGGTTGGGGTCCTGAGAAATTAGGGAGCAATTTTGGCTCTCTAAATGTCGAGAATCTGATAGTAATCCTAAAAAAAGAGAGACACATGGCAAGGTACATGGAGGGTTTTTGGAGAGCGTGCTGAATTTGTATATTATTTACTTATGGTTGTCGAGTGTGGAACCTAAAAAAGTAGGAAGTGATTTTGGCTCCCCAAATATTGGATGTCTTGTACTGATCTCAGAAATAGGCAAGCACATAGTGAGGCTCTTAGAGGGTATTTTGGGAAGGGTACTCAATTTATATGTTATTTACTTATGGTCGTCGGGTGGGGGTTCTGCAAAAATAAGGAGCTATTTTGGCTCCGAAAATATAAGTCTAGTAGTGATCCAAAAAATAGGGCAGCACTTGGGGAGGCTTTTGGAAGGTATTTTTGGGAGGATTGCTTAATTTGTATATAATTTATTTATGGTTATTGGGTGGGGTCCTGAGTAAATAGGAAGCGATTTTGGCTCCCCAAATGTAGAGTCTGGTAGCGATTCTAAAATTAAAAAGGCACATGGCGAGGCTCTTGGAGGGTGTTTTAGGGAGGGTGCTTAATTTTTTATGTAATTTACTTAAGGTTGTCAGGTGGGGGTCCTTAGAAAATAGGGAACGATTTTAGCTCCTTAAAAAAAGGGAGTAACATGGCAAGACATTTACAGGGTGTTTCGAGGAGGAGTGCTTGATTATATATAATTTATTTATGGTTGTCGGTTGGGGGTCGTGAGAAAATAAGGTGCAATTTTGGATCCTTAAATATAGGGAGTCTGGAAGCGATCATAAAAATAGGGAGGCACTTGGTTAGGCTGTTGGTGGGTATTTTAGGGAGAGTGATCGATTTATATACAGTTTACTTATGGTTGTCCGGTAGGGATCCTGAGAAAATAGTGAGCGATTTTGGTTCCCCAGATATTGGGAGTCTGGTAGTGATCTAAAAAATAGGGAGGCACATAGCGAGGCTCTTGGAGAGTATTTTTGGAAGGTGTGCTCGATTTGTCTATAATTACTTATGGTTGTCTGGTGAAGGTCTTAAGAAAATAAAGAATGATTTTAGCTCCCCAAATATTGATAGTATGGTAGTGATCTTAAAGATAGGGAGCCACGTGGCAAGGCTCTTGGAGGGTATTTTGGGTATGAGTGATCGATTTGTATATAATTTACTTATGGTTGTTGGATAGGGTCGTGACATAATAGGTAGTGATTTTGGCTCCCTAAATATAGGGGGTCTTGTAGAGATCCAAAAAATAAAAAAGCATATGGTGAGACTCTTGGATGATGCTTTGGGAAGAAGTGTTCGATTTGTATATAATTTTACTTATGGTTATCGGGTGGGGGTCCAGAGAAAATAGGGATCAATTTTGGCTCCCAAATATAGAAAGTCTGGATGAGATCCTAATAATATAGGCACATTAAGAGGTTCTTGAAGGATGTTTTGGGGATGAGCGTTAAATTTGTATATAATTTACTTATGGTTGTCAAGTTGGGGTCCTAAGAAAATAGGGAGCGATTTTGGCTCCCCAAATTAAGGGAGTCTGCTAGAGATCCTAAAAATAAAGAGGCATATAGCAAGGATCTTGGAGGGTGTTTTTAGAAGGAGTGGACGATTTGATATAATTTACTTATGGTTATCTTGTGGGGTTCCAAAGAAAATAGGGAGCAATTATGGTTACACAAATATAGAGAGTTTGGTAGCGATCCTAGAAATAAGAAGGCTCATGGTGAGGCGCTTGGCTGGTATTTTAAGGATTAGTGCTCGATTTGTATATAATTTTTTAATGGTCATCTGGTGGGGGTCCTGAAAAAATAGGAAGCGATTTTGGCACCCCAAATAGGGAGTATGGTAGCAATACCAAAAATAAGAAGATATATGACAAGGATCTTGGAGGATGTTTTGAAGAGGAGTGCTTGATTTGCATATTATTTACATATGATTGTCGGATGTGAGTTCTGAGAAAATAGGGATTGATTTTGGCTCCCCGGATATAGAGAGTCTAGTAGTGATCCCAAAAATAGGGAGACATATGTCTAGGCTCTCAGAGGGTGATTTGTAGAGGAGTGCTCGATTTATATATAATTTACTTATGATTGTCATTAGAGGGTCCTGAGAAAATAGGGAGTAATTTTAGATCCCTAAATATAGGAAGTTTTATAGTGATCCCAAAATAAGGAGGCACTTGGTGAGACTCTTGGAGGGTATTTTGGGAAGGATTGCTCGATTTTTATATAATATATTTATGGTTGTCAGCTAGGGATCCTAAGAAAATAGGGAGTGATTTTAGATCCCCAAATATAGGAAGTTTGGCAGTGATCTCAAAAATAGGGAGGTACATGGCGAGACTTTTGTATGATGTTTTGGGATGAGTGTTCAATTTGTGTATATAATTTACTTATGGTTGTCGAATGAGGGTTTTGAGAAAATAGGGATTGATTTTGGATCTCTAAATTTTTGAAAATCTAGTAGCAATTCTAAAAATATAGAGGCATGTAGTGAGGCTCTTGGTGGATGTTTTGGATATTAGTGCTTGAATTATATATAATTTACTTATGGTTGTCGGGTAGGGGTCTTGCTAAAATAGAGAGCAATTTTGGCTCCCCTAATTTAGGTAGTCTAGTAGCGATCCCAATAATAGAGAGGCACATGTCGAGGCTCTTGGAGGTTGCTTTGGGAAGGAGCGATCGATTTGTATATAATTTAGTTATGGTTGTCGGGTGGGGATTCTGAAAAAATAGAAAATTTTTTTGGTTGTCAAATATATATAGTCCGGTAGCGATCCTAAATATCGGGAGGCATGTAGCGAGCCTATATATATATATATATATATATATATATATATATATATATATATATATATATATATATATATATATATATATATATATATATATATATATATATATATATATATATATATATATATATATATATATATATATTGTTATGAAACGGTGGTTGCATCGGATATGGATGCCCACCGGATAAATACCCCTAGATTCATGGGATAGGAGATTTCCCCGTCTCTATCCCAACCGCCAATTATTCCTATATATAGGGGGGTAAATGAATAATACAATACGCTTTTCGCAACACGTTATCAGCACGAATTCTTATACCGGGCCGAGATTGAAGAAGAGAGATCAGAGAGAGCACGAAGCCGACCCTATCGCACGAGGCCGACCGGAGATCGGAGAGCCGAAGAGAAAGAGAAGAGAGACCTCTCACCCAGCTCCGGCTCTCGCCCTCCCTGACTTCGGCTCTGGCTCTCGTCCTCGCAGGTCTCCACTGAACAAGGTACACCCTGAGACCCCTGTCGTCTGTCGTACCACCATCGTAGCCGAGACCCCTCTGACCATGACCAAACCGTCCGGCAACCCTGACCGACAGTATCGAACACGACCCCGGGACCTTGACCCCGTTGAAGACCCGAGCATCGGCAGCGACCTAGCAGCGGCAACCCATGCACGTTGCAGTAACCCCGGCACCTGACCGGACCGGCACCGGCGTACAGCGGCGCGCGACCTGCGCCCGAGTGCAGCGGCGTTTGTTGCGCTTGGGTGCGCCAGCGATGCGCTGCGCCACCAGCGGCAGCGGACTGCGTGCGAGAGGCTGCGGGTGAGGCTGCACGCGGGTGACGCACGCGAACGGCAGCGCCTGAGGCTGCGGGTGACCGGCAACGCACACGATCGGCTGGGGCCGGCGACGCACACGATCGACTGAGGCGGGTAACGCACGCGAACTGTGCAGATGAACAATAGTTTTTATCTCTCCGGTTTAATCGGAGAAGATAAACAGTGTTCACCTTATTGGGTTTTTTTTTTTAAAACCCAATTATAACCGAACCCAACCCGACTGTGTATTAATGGCTAAACCCGTTAGCCATTTAATAGCTAGACCCGACCCGACTGTGATTTACACAGACCCGACCCGATTTGTACTTATGCAGACCCGACCCAACTGTTTATATAACAGATCTGACCCGTCCATCCTTATACGCACTCACATATATTTGATTGCCTGTTTTGATATACACCGTTCATTTAAATATTCTTTTGTAAGCCCGATCTATAGCCAAATTGTTCGATCCATATATGGATCTTGGGTATCCGAACTATTCCGGACGCATCGGTACGGTCAGATTTTGCTATTTCATATACATTGTTTATGTATTTAACTGTTTAGCCCCTAAGGGACCAATATGTAATATCTGCTTTATAAATAAGGACTAAATTATCCTTAATTGTAACAGACTTTACGATGCACTTATATCTTGTGTTTCCTTACATATTCCATGTGCATAAGTTGTTATTTTCTTCTTTAAATGTACTTTTGGTAATTAGAACCTTTTAGAAAAGCTTGGCAAGGCGCATGACGGTTCCATAGAACCCGCTCTACCTTGGCAAGTGGTTTCTAAAGGACCCTATTAATACCCAGTATTAATAGGCTTTGTACTTGATATGTCAAATTGTTTTCTATAATATATCTCTACATACTCACATGTTGAATATGGTAATCATAGTAATTAATGTTAATATTCATTAAATCTTCAAATGTCGAACATTACAAAATTAGACTTCCATGCATTAAATGTCAATGGAAGCAATTTTCTGAATTGGCGAGTAGATAGTTTGCGACATCTACAAGCGAAGAACTTAGAGAAAGCTCTAGAAGAGAAGAATGGATTGAAACCAGATGAAAAAGCTAAAGCCCTCATCTTCCTTAGGCACTACATACACGAAGATCTAAAGAATGAATATATGAACATAGTAGATCCAGCAGATCTCTGGAAGGCACTCAAGGAACGCTACGATCACCAGAAGATGATCACTTTGCCAGCAGCAAAGAGCGAATGGATCACCCTCAGGTTCCAGGACTTCAAGACTGTGGCTGAGTTCAACTCGAAGTTACTCAACATCGTCAGCAAGCTGAAGCTCTGTGAGGAGAAAATAGATGATGCTCAGATGATCGATAAAACACTCTCTACCTTCCACCCAAATAACATTATTTTATAACAGCAATACAGGGGGATGAAGTACCAGAAGTACTCGGAACTCATAGAGGTTCTCCTGATCGCTGAAGAACATAATACCCTACTGGTAAAGAATCATAATTCTAGACCCACTGGATCATTGGCATTGCCAGAAGCAAATGCCAATGATTTCTACCAAGGTAGAGGTAGAGGTAGAGGCAGAGGAAGGAGAGGTGGAAGACACGGCAGAGGAGGGCGCAATAACTACCCTGGAAGAGGTAGAAATCACCCTGGAAGAGGTGGACGTCAGAATCATCCTCGAAGAGATAATTATTATGGTCCTAGGAAGGACACACACTTTAAAAACAAGTGGATCGCTCCTCAGAATCCAGAAAAGAATAATCCCTCTAAACCTGAAGATAAGAGGGACATATATTTTGAATGTGGAAAGGAATGACACTGGTCCAGAAACTGCCGTGCTAGCAAACATGAGAAGAATAAGTACAAAAGTACAGAGATACCTGCAGAGACAAATATGAATGAAGATAACAATGAGTGGCCTGAAGATTACCACAAACAGACCGATGCCCTGAAGACATCGTACCTGGACAGTTCAGACTACTTTGATGAGTTAGACGATGGCACATTAAATCCCTGAATCTTGGGATCTCTGAAGACTTTAGTTTTTCTTTTGTTTATTCCGTCAGACATTGCTAAGTAGTCTTTATTTCCTGTCAAACATTGCTAAGTAGTTTTATTTCCAGTCAGACATTACTTAGTAGTTTTTATTCTGTCAGACATTGTTGAGTAATTTTTATATTCTATTGGATATTATCAATTTATATTATCGTTCTGGTGATTTTACTTAGAAATTATGTTAGTAAGTTTTATCATTGATACTTCTCTTATGATATTTATTGACTCATAACTTATCATTTAGGAACGATGACTAACTGCAAAGAGATTTGCCTGATAGATAGTGCAATAACACATACCATACTGAAACACAGAAAATTCTTTACAAATATTGAATATAATTCACGTATGGTTACTACAGTGGCTGGCCCTACTGACATAGTTACAGGGTCCGGAAGAGCCCATATACGTTTACCTAATGGTACTCATTTGCTAATTAAGGATGCTCTATACTCAGAAAATTCCAGAAGAAATTTACTGAGTTTCAAAGACATCCGAGCAAATGGATATCATTTAGAAACTACAAATAAAGGCAATCTAGAATACCTCTGCATCACATCTAAAAACGGAGAGCATATTTTAATACTAGAAAAATGCTCAACCCTATCTTTAGGGTTATACTTTACCCACATTGGGGTTATGGAGTCCTATGCCACCCACTTGAACCAGAAGTTTCCAAATCCTGAAGATTTGGTCCTTTGGCATGATAGATTAGGTCACCCAGGGTCAGGTATGCTTAGAAAGATCATTTACAATTCCTATGGTCATTCTCTTAACAATCGAAGTTTGAATTTTCTAAATGACTATTTTTGTGACCCTTGTTCCCAAGGGAAGTTAATCACTAGACCTTCTTTTATGAAAATAAAGACATAATCATCTACCTTCCTGCAGAGGGTTCAAGGTGATATCTGTGGTCCTATACACCCTCCTAGTGGTCCATTTAGATATTTTATGGTCCTAATAGATGCATCTACTAGATGGTCATACGTGAGCCTACTCTCCACTAGAAATTTAGCATTTGCTAGATTATTATCCCAGATTATCAAACTTAGAGCTAGTTTTCCTGATAACCCTATCAAATCTATCCGATTGGATAATACAGCTGAATTCTCTTCTAAAATCTTCAATGACTTCTGCACATCCATCGGAATAGAAGTCGAACATTCTGTCCCCCATGTCCACACCCAGAATGGCCTTGCTGAAGCTTTTATCAAGCGCTTGCAATTAATAGCTAGACCATTACTCTTACAATCCAGACTTCCAATTTCTGCATGGGGGCATGCTATCTTGCATGCTGCTAATCTTGTTAGACTCAGACCTACTTCATACCATAATTTTTCTCCTACACAACTTGTGTCAGGTATTCAGCCTAATATTTCTCATCTTAGAAAGTTTGGATGTGCTGTACATGTCCCTATTCCCCCTCCAAATAGAACTAAGATTGTTCCCCAACGTAGATTGGGGATTTATATCGGTTTTGACTCACCTTCAATCATAAGATTCTTAGAACCCTTAACAGGTGATCTATTTACTGCTAGATTTGCAGATTGTCATTTCGATGAGACAGTCTTCCCGCCGTTAGGGGGAGATAAAGAAGTTTCTAGGCAACGACCTGTTCCCGAAGAACGGCATGAATTATCGTGGAATACTTCCACTATGTTTTATCTAGATCCTAGATCTCCCCAATGTGAGGTAGAAGTAAAAAGGATTTTGCTTTTGCAAGATATTGCAAATCAATTACCTGATGCCTTCAATGATGCAACTAATGTAACTAAGTCGTTTGTTCCAGCCAAGAATGTACCTGCAAGAATTAATATTCCAACTCCCACTAATGAAACTACTGCACGTCAGAAACGTGGCAGACCTATAGGTTCCAAAGATTCAGTTCCCCGGAAGAGGAAGTTGAATGAGAAATCATGCCCTAAAACTCCAGAAGAAGTTAAGGTTCCAGAAGAACCTGGTCATAATGCTCCAGAAGAGATTATGGATCATATTTTTCCAGAAGAAAATATTTCCCAACGGCCAAATTTCCCTCAAACTCCTGAAGAGATCCATGTAGTGATTATGGATAAGGTACCGGTACCAAATAATGAGAGCTCAATATTCCATATGAGGGGTGAAATTTGGGACCGAAAGGAAATAGTCATCGATGACATATTTGCATACAAAGTAGCTACTGAAATAACAAAGGGCGATGATGAAGATAATGAACCACGTAGTATATATGAATATCGATATAGAACTGATTGGCCAAAATGGAGAGAAGCTATTCAAGCTGAACTTGAATCTCTCAAGAAACGTGGAGTATTTGGACCTATAGTACAAACACCAAATAACGTAAACCCTGTAGGTTTCAAATGGGTGTTTGTAAGGAAAAGAAATGAAAATAATGAAATCGCTAGATATAAGGCAAGGCTTGTAGCCCAGGGATTCCTGCAGAAACCCGGGATTGATTATGAAGAGACCTATTCCCCTGTTATGGATATAGTTACATTTAGATATCTCATTAGTCTCACAATTTCTGAAAAACTAGAGATGAGACTAATGGATGTCGTAACGGCATACCTATACGGGAACCTAGACACAGATATTTATATGAAAATCCCAGAAGGATTCAAGTTGCCTGAAGCAACATTAAAAGTCCCAGAAGGATTCAAATTGCCTGAAGCAACATCAAAGAGTGCGCACTCGATAAAACTAAGATGAGCATTGTACGGCCTGAAGTAATCCGGAAGGATGTGGTACAATCGCCTTAGTGAATACTTGTCTAGGGAAGGTTATAAGAATGATCCCATATGCCCATGCATTTTCATAAAGAAATCAGAAAATGGATTTACAATAATTGCAGTTTATGTGGATGACATAAACTTGATTGGGACTCCTGAAGAGCTCAAGAAAACTTCTGATTATCTAAAAAGGGAGTTTGAAATGAAAGAACTTGGTGATACTAAGTTTTGTCTCGGCCTGCAGATCGAGCATAGCTCTAGTGGGATTTTAGTACATCAATCCTTATATACTGAAAATTTGTTAAAGAAATTTAATATGGATAAATGTCACCCACTAAGCACTCCCATGGTAGTTAGACCTCTTGATATTCATAAAGATCCATTTAAACCTAAAGAGGAACATGAAACTATTCTTGGTTTTGAAAAACCGTATTTAAGTGCTATTGGTGCTTTATTGTATTTAGCTCAATGTACTAGACCAGATATATGTTTTTCTGTTAATCTATTGGCTAGATACAGTTTAGAACCAACTCTTAGGCATTGGAATGGAATAAAGCAAATATTTAGATATTTGCGAGGAACCACTGATATGGGATTGTTTTATTCTTGTGGTACTCCTTACTTGATTGGCTATACAGATTCAGGTTTTCTCTCTGACCCCCATAAGGGTCGATCCCAAACAGGGTATGTATTTTTGAATAACAATGCAGCTATTTCTTGGAGATCGACCAAACAAACACTTGTGGCTACATCATCGAACCATGCTGAAATATTAGCCCTACATGAAGCAAGTAGAGAATGCGTATGGTTGAGGCCACTTGTGCAGCATATCAGAAGCAGTTGCCAGTTGGCATCCGTTACCAAAGAGCCGACAGTTATCCACGAAGATAATGCCGTATGTATTGCTCAAATTCAAGCTGACTTCATCAAGGGAGATTGAACAAAGCATATCTCACCAAAGTTTTTCTACACCCACGAACTTTAGAAGAAAAGGGAGATTGAAGTCAAGCAAGTACGGTCAAGCGACAATCTTGCGGATCTCTTCACCAAAGCTTTGCCCAAGTCTACTTTCCAGAAGATGGTGTACGGCATCGGACTGCGACGGCTCAATCACCAAACAAATTAATGTAATAAGGAGGAGATATCATCAGGGAGAGATGTAATAATATAATAAGGAGGATATATCATCAGGGGGAGAGATGTAATAGTGGTAATGTAATAGTTAGGCGGAGGGCATCCTGAAGATGCAAATTTATGCGTGCTGTACTCTTTTTCCTTTGGTAGGGTTTTTCCTACAGGGTTTTCCCATCAAAGGTTTTAACGAGGCAGCATTATGCGCACCCACCATAGTTCCTGAAGAACTTGTTCCTGAAGAACTAAGATTGTACTCTTTTTTTTTTGATAGGATTTTTTCCACTGGGTTTTTCCATCAAAGGTTTTAATGAGACAATCATTGATAAATGGTGGTCATCCAAGGGGGAGTGTTATGAAACGGTGGTTGCATCGGATATGGATGCCCACCGGATAAATACCCCTAGATTCATGGGATAGGAGATTTCCCCGTCTCTATCCCAACCTCCAATTATGTCTATATATAGGGGGGTAAATGAATAATATAATACGCTTTTTGCAACATATATATATATATATATATATATATATATATATATATATATATATATATATATATATATATATATATATATATATATATATATATATATATATATATATATATATATATATATATATATATATATGAGGAATGGGATGCTGCCTATCAAAACAGCATTTTTGCTGCTTTGAGACATTGTTTGACCATCCTAGAAGTTTTGGAATTTGATGAAATTTGGTGAGGGTGTTGTCTAGGGTAAGATGATCATCCTCACAAATTTTCATCAAATTCCAAAACTTCTAAGAGGGTCAAATGGTCGAAGCAAAATGCTGCAGATTTTAACGGTGACTGCAGACGACTGATTTTGCTTCGACCATTTGAACCCCCTAGAAGTTTTGGAATTTGATGAAAATTTGTGAGGATGATCATCTTACCCTAGACAACACCCTCACCAAATTTCATCAAATTCCAAAACTTCTAGGATGGTCAAACAATGTCTCAAAGCAGCAAAAAATGCTGTTTTGATAGGCAGCATCCCATTCCTCTCTCTCTCTATATATATATATATATATATATATATATATATATGGGGAGGGATACTCTTACTCATGGCCTCTTACTCATATAGTTACCAATGATCCGGGCCGTTCATTAGATCCCGACCTACGGTTCAGATTAGATGGGGAGTTAAATCAATGGTGTCCGTATTAAATGCTCGTATTTAATGTGGACACTATTGTTTTAACTCCCTATCTAATCCGAACCGTACGTTGGGATCTAATGGACGGCCCAGATCATAGGTAACTATATGAATAAGAGACCATGAGTAAGAGTATCCCTCCCTTATATATATATATATATATATATATATATATATATATATATATATATATATATATATATATATATATATATATATATATATATATATATATATATATATATATATATATATAGGGTCAGGATCGGATGACCCAACAAATAACCCAGCACCCTTTGATGCACCTAGAGGTTTTAGAATTGGATGATTTTTTATAGACATATTGTCTATGGTATGTTGATCATCCTCACAAAAAATCAATCCATTCTAAAATCTTTAGGTGCATCAAATGCACTCTTCAAATCAACGGTTAAAATTGCCAATCAAAAACTGTTGATTTGAAGAGTGCATTTGATGTACCTAGAGGTTATAGAATGGGCTGATTTTTTGTGAGGATAATTAACATACCATATATAACATGTCTACAAAAAATCAGCCCATTCTAAAACCTTTAGGTGTATCAAAGGGTGCTGAGTTATTGCTGGGTCAAAATTTGCTGGGTCATCCGATCCCGACCCATATATATATATATATATATATATATATATATATATATATATATATATATATATATATATATATATATATATATATAGAATACGGGGTATGAGTTGACATCCTATTTGCATAAATGAGCTGTCACCGGCAGCCATCCGATTGCCCTGATCAGACCGTCCAAAAAAAAAAAAAGAACTGTGTTCACAGCTGTTAACACAGCTGTCCCTCTCTCTCTCTCTCTCTCTCTCTCTCTCGATCTTGAGCAGCAGCAGTAGCCCATCCGGTGTCACCACCCCGTCCGGCTCGGGCTCCCTCCCTCCAGCTCGGGCTCCCCCTCCGGCGTCACCACTCCGACCTTCGGCTTGGCTCCCTTATTTCTCTCTTTCTCGATCCCGAGCAGCAGCCGGTTGCCCCTCCGGTGTCGGCCGATTGCAGTCCTCCTCTCCTCTGGCGCCGTCGTACTAACTTTGATGGGGGGAGGCGACGCTGGAGGGGGGTGATACCGAAGGGGGAGCCGATACCGGATGGGCTGCTGCTGCTGCTCGAGATCACGAGAGAGAGGAGGGAGCCAGGCCAGAGGTCGGGGTGGTGACACTGGAGGGGGAGTCGGAGCCGGAGGGAGGGAGCCAGTGCCGGACGGGGTGGTGACGCCGGACGGGCTGCTGCTGCTACTCGAGATCATGAGAGAGAGAAAGAGAGGGACAGCTGTGTTAACAGCTGTAACAGTTGTTAACACAGTTATTTTTTTTTTAGACGGTCTGATCAAGGCAATCGGATGGCTACTGATGACAGTTCATTTGAGCAAATGGGCTATCATCTTATACCCCGTATTATATATATATATATATATATATATATATATATATATATATTTATTTATAGGGTGTTTTAGAAAGGACTGCTTGATTTATATATAATTTATTTATGGTTATTGGGTGGGGGTCCTGAGAAATTAGGAAGTAATTTAGGCTTTCCAATTATTGGGAGTCTGGTAGCTATCATATAAATATGGAGGCACATGGAAAGACTCTTGGAGGGTATTTTAGGGAGAAGTGCTTGATTTCTATGTAATTTACTTATGGTTGTCGGGTGGATATCCTGAGAAAATAAGAAAGAATTTTGGTTCTTCAAATATAGGGATTCTGATAGCAATCCCAAAAATAGGGAGGCACATAACAAGGGTTTTGGAGGACATTTTAGGGCGGAGTGCTCGATTTATATATAATTTACATTGTGGTTGTTAGGTGAGAGTCCTAAGAAAATATGGAGAGATTTTAGCTCTCCAAATATAGGGAGTCTGGTAGTGATCCCAAAAATAAGAAGGCATGTGATGATACTCTTAGAGAGTATTTTGGGAAGGAATATTCGATTTATATATAATTTAGTTATGGTTGACAGTCAAGAGTTTTGAAAAAAGAGAGCCATTTTGGCTCTCAAAATGAAGGGAGTCTGATAACGATTCAAAAAATAGGAAGGCACATGGGGAGACACTTGGAGAGTTTTTTGGAAAGGAATGCTTAATTTGAATATATTTTATGTATGGTTTTTCAATAGGGCACTGAGAAAATAGGGAATGATTTTGGCTCCATAAATAAGGGGAGTTTGGTAGCGATCCTAAAATTAGAAAGGCACTTGATTAGGCTCTTGATGATCGATTTGGGAAAAAATGCTTGATTTATATATAAATAGGGAATGATTAGGGAGTCTTGTAGCAATCATAAAAATAGAGAGCATTTTGCGAGGCTCTTAGAGGGTGTTTTAAGGAGGAGTAATCTATTATATATAATTTACTTAAGGTTGTCGGGTGGGGGTTCAAAAAAAATATCTAGTGGTTTTGGCTCCCTAAATATAGGGAGTCTAGTAACAATCCAAAAATTAGAGAGGAATATTATGAGGCTCTTAGAGGGTGTTTAAGGGAGGAGTATTTGATTTATATATAATTTACTTATGATTTTAAAGTATTTATGGGAGGCAATGGCGAGGCTCTTAGAGGGTGTTTTCAGGAGGAATACTCGATTATATATAATTTACTTAAGGTTGTCGGGTGGGGGTTTAAAAAAAAAATGGAGCTGTTTTGGCTCCCTAAATATAGGGAGTCTAGTAGCAATCCTAAAAATAAAGAGTATATTGCGAGGCTCTTGGAGGGTGTTTTAGGGAGGAGTGCTCGATTGTATATAATTTACTTAAGGTTATCGGGTGGGGGTTCAAAAAAAAAAATGGAGTGATTTTGGCTTCCTAAATATAGGTAGTCTAGTAGCAATCCCAAAAATAGAGAGGCATATTGCAAGACACTTAGATTGTATTATAGGGATGAGTGCTTGATTTATATATAATTTACTTATTATTTTAGGATGTTTTTAGGAGGCAATGATGAGGCTCTTAAAGGGTGTTTTTGGAAGGAATGCTTGATTGTATATAATTTACTTAAAATTATCGGGGGGGGGGGGTGGTTAAAAAAAAATTGAGCAGTTTTGGCGCCCTAAATATAGGGAGTTTAGTAGCAATCCTAAAAATAGAAAGCATATTACGAGGCTCTTAGAGGGTGTTTTAGGGAGGATTGCTCGATTGTATATAATTTACTAAAGATTGTCACGTGGGGGTTCAAAAAAAATATAAAGCAGTTTTGGCTCTCTAAATATAGGGAGTCTAGTAGCAATTCCAAAAATAGAAAGGAATATTGTGATGCTCTTAGAGGGTGTTTTAGGAAGGAATGTTTAATGTTTATATAATTTACTTATGATTTTTGGGTATTTTTGGGAGGCAATGGCGAGGCTCTTAGAGGGTGTTTTATGGAGGAATGCTCGATTGTATATAATTTACTTAAGGTTGTCGAGTGAGGATTTAAAAAAAATATGATGCTGTTTTGGCTCCCCAAATATAGAGAGTCTAGTAGCAATCCCAAAATAGAGAGCATATTGCGAGGCTCTTAGAGGGTGTTTTAGGGAGGAGTGATCGATTATATATAATTTACTTAAGGTTATCGGATGGGGGTTCCAAAAAAATATAGAGCGGTTTTTGCTCCCTAAATATAAAGAGTCTAGTAGCAATCCCATAAATAGAGAGCATATTGTGAGGCTCTTAAAGGGTTTTTTGGGAGGATTGCTCGATTGTATATAATTTAATTAAGGTTGTCGGGTGGGGGTTCAAAAAAAATATGTAGCGGTTTTGGCTCCCTAAATTTAGGGAGTCTAGTAGTAATCCCTAAAATAGAGAGCATATTGTGAGACTCTTAGAGGGTGTTCTAGGGAGGAGTGCTTGATTGTATATAATTTACCTAAGGTAGTCGGGTGGGGGTTCAAAAAAAATATGAAGTGGTTTTGGCTTCCTATATATAGGGTGTAGCAATCCCTAAAATCGAGAGGCATATTGTGAAGCTCTCAGAGTGTGTTTTAGGGATGAGTGCTTGATTTATATATAATTTACTTATAATTTTAGGATATTTTTGGGAGGCAATGGCGAGGCTCTTTGAAGGTATTTTTGGAAGGAATGCTCGAGTGTATATAATTTATGTAAGGTAGTTAGGTGGGGGTTCAAAAAAATTATGGAGCGGTTTGGGCTCCGTAAATATAGAGAGTCTAGTAGAAATCCAAAAAATAGAGAGCATATTGTGAAGCCCTTAGAGGGTGTTTTAGGGAGGAGAGCTCCATTGTATATAATTTACTAAAGATTGTTTGGTGGGAGTTTAAAAAAAATATAGAGCGGTTTTGGCTTCTTAAATATAGGGAGTCTAGTAGCAATCCCAAAAATAGAAAGGAATATTACGTGGCTCTCAGAGGGTGTTTTAAAGAGGAGTGTTTGATTTATATATAATTTACTTATGATTTTATGGTATTTTTAGGAGACAATAGTGAGGCTCTTTGAGGATATTTTTGGGAGGTATACTCGATTATATATAATTTACTTAAGGTGATCGGGTGGGGGTTCAAAAAAAAAAGAGAGCAATTTTAGCTCTATTAATATAGAGATTCTATTAGTAATCCCAAAAATAGAGAGCATATTACGAGGCTCTTAGAGGGTATTTTAGGGAGGAGTGCTCGATTGTATATAATTTAGTTAAAATTATCGGGTAGGGGTTCAAAAAAAAATAAAAAGTAATTTTGGCTCCCTAAATATAGGGAGGCTTGTAGCAATCCCAAAAATAGAGAGGCATATTGCAATACTCTTAGAGGGTATTTTAGGAAGGAGTGCTTGATTTATATATAATTTACTTATAATTTTAGGATGTTTTAAGGAGGCAATGATGAGGATCTTAGAGGGTGTTTTTGGGAGAAATGCTCGATTGTATATAATTTACTTAAGGTTATCGGGTGGAGGTTCAAAAAAAATATGGATCAATTTTGGCTCCCTAAATATAGGGAGTCTAGTAGCAATCCGAAAAATAGAGAGCATATTGTGAGGCTCTTAGAGGGTATTTTAGGGTGGAGTGCTTGATTGTATATAATTTTCTTAAGGTTATCGGGTGGGGGTTCAAAACAAATATAGAGCGGTTTTTGCTACCTAAATATAGGGAGTCTAGTAGCAATTACAAAAATAAAGAGCATATTGCAAGGCTCATAGCGGGTGTTTTAGGGAGGAGTGCTTGATTGTATATCATTTACTTAAGGTTATTGGGTATGGGTTCAACAAAAATATTGTATGGTTTTGACTTCCTAAATATAGGGAGTCTAGTAGCAATCCCAAAAATAGAGAGACATATTACGATGCTCTTAAAGAATGTTTTAAGGATGAGTGCTAGATTTATATATAAATTACTTATGATTTTAGGGTGTTTTTAGAAGGCAATGGCGATGCACTTAAAGGGTATTTTTGGGAAAAATGCTCGATGGTATATAATTTACTTAAGGTTTTCGAGTAGGGGTTTTAAAAAAATATAGAGCAGTTTTGGCTCCATAAATATAGAGATTCTTGTAGTAATCCCAAAAATCAAAAGCATATTGCGAGGCTCTTAAAGGGTGTTTTAGGGAGGAGTGCTCGATTGTATATAATTTACTTAAGGTTATCGGGTGGGGGTTCAAAAAAAATAAGGAGCGGTTTTATCTTCCTAAATATATGGAGTCTAGTAGCATTCCCAAAAATAATGAGGAATATTGCGAGGCTCTCAGAGGGTGTTTTAGGGAGGAGTGTTTGATTTATATATAATTTAGTTATGATTTTAGGGTAGTTTTGGGAGGCAATGGTGTGGCTTTTAGAGGGTGTTTTTGGAAGAAATACTCGATTTTATATAATTTACTTAAGGTTATTGGGTGGGGGTTCAAAAAGAAATATGGAGCAGTTTTGGCTCCATAAATATAGGGAGTCTAGTAGCAATCCGATAAATAGAAAGCATATTACAAGGCTCTTAGAGGGTGTTTTAGGAAGGAATGCTTAATTTTAAATAATTTATTTAAGGTTGTTAGGTGGGGGTTCAAAAAAAATATGGATTAATTTTGGCTCCCTAAATATAGGGAATCTAGTAGCAATCCCAAAAATAGAGAGTTTATTGCGAGGCTCTTAGAAAGTGTTTTAGAAAATAGTGCTCGATTGTATTTAATTTTCATAAGGCTATCGGGTGGGCGTTAAAAAAAATATGGAGCAGTTTTGGCTCCCTAAATATAGGGAGTCTAGTAGCAATCCCAAAAATAGAGAAGAATATTGCGAGACTCTTAGATGGTATTTTAGGGATGAGTGTTTGATTTATATATAATTTACTTATGATTTTAGGTTGTTTTTAGGAGGCAGTAGTGAGGCTCTTAGAGGGTGTTTTTGGGGGGAATGCTCGATTGTATATAATTTACTTAAGATTGTCTTATAGGGGTTCAAAAAAATATGGTGTAATTTTGGCTCTCCATATATAGGGAGTCTAGTAGCAATCCCAAAAATAGTTAGCATATTGCGAGGCTCTTAGTGGGTGTTTTAGGAAGAAGTGCTCGATTGTATATAATTTACTTAAGGTTGTCAGGTGGGGGTTCAAAAAAAATATAGAGCCATTTTGGCTCCCTAAATATAGGAAGTCTAGTAATAATCCCAAGAATAGAGAGGCATATTGCGATGCTCATAGTGGGTGTTTTAGGGAGGAGTGCTTGATTTATATATAAAGGATGTTTTTGGGAGGCAATGGCGAGGCTCTTAGAGGGTGCTTTTCGGAGAAATGCTCAATTGTATATAATTTACTTAAGATTATCGAGTAGGGGTTCAAAACAAATATGCAGCAATTTTGACTCCCTAAATATAGAAAGTTTAGTAACAATCCCAAAAATAGAGAGCATATTGTGAGACTCTTAGAGGGTGTTTTAGAGAGGAGTGATCGATTGTATATAATTTACTTAAGGTTGTCGGGTGGTGGTTCAAAAAAAATATGGAGTGGTTTTTGTTCCTTAAGTATAGAATAGAATATTACGAGGCTCTTAGAGGGTATTTTAGGGAGGAGTATTTGATTTATATATAATTTATTTATAATTTTAGGGTATTTTTGGGCAATAATAGCGAGGCACTTTGAGGGTGTTTTTGGAAGGAATGCTCGATTGTATATAATTTACTTAATGTTTTAGGGTGGGGGTTTAAAAAAAATATAGAGCATTTTTGGCTACCTAAATATAGGGAGTCTAGTAGCAATCCCAAAAATAGAGAGTATATTATGAGGCTCTTATAGGGTGTTTCAGGGAGGAGTGGTCAATTGTATATAATTTACTTAAGGTTGTCGGGTGGGGGTTGAAAAAAAATATGGAGCGATTTTGGCTTCGTAAATATAGGGAGTCTAGTAGCAATCCCAAAAATAGAGAGGTATATTGCGAGGCTCTTAGAGTGTGTTTTAGGGATGAGTGCTTGATTTATATATAATTTTCTTATGATTTTAGGGTGTTTTTGAGAGGCAATGGTGAGGTGCATAGAGGGTGTTTTTATGAGAAATGCTTGATTGTATATAATTTACTTAACGTTGTCAGGTGGGGGTTCAAAAAAAATATGGTGTGGTTTTAGCTCCCTAAATATAGGGAGTCTAGTTGCAATCCCAAAAACTGAGAGCATATTGCAAGTTTCTTAGAGGGTGTTTTAGGGAGGCGTGCTTGATTGTATATAATTTACTTAAGGTTGTTGGGTGGGGGTTCAAAAAAAATATAGAGCAATTTTGGCTCCCTAAATATAGGGAGTCAAGTAGCAATCCAAAAAATAGAAAGGCATATTGTGATATTCTTATAGGGTGTTTTTTGGGAGGAGTGATCGATTCAAATATAATTTATTTATGATTTTAGGATTTTTTTGGGAGGCAATGGCGAGGCTCTTAGAGGGTGTTTTTGGGAGGAATATTCGATTGTATATAATTTACTTAAGATTATTGGGTGGGGGTTTAAAAAAAATATTGAGCGGTTTTGGCTTTCTAAGTTTAGGGAGTCTAGTAGCAATCCTAAAAATAAAGAGTATATTGCGAGGTTCTTAAAGGGTGTTTTAGGGAGGAGTGCTCGATTGTATATAATTTACTTAAGGTTATCGGGTTAGGGTTCAAAAGAAATATGGAGCGGTTTTGGCTCCTTAAATATAGGGAGTCTAGTAGCAAACCCAAAAATAGAGAGGCATATTGCAAAGCTCTTAGAGGGTGTTTTAGGGAGGAGTGCTTGATTTATATATAATTTACTTATGATTTTAAAGTGTATTTAGCTGCCAATGGCGAGGCTTTTAGAGGGTGTTTTTGGAAAGAATGCTCGATTGTATATAATTTACTTAAGATTGTCGGGTCGGGGTTTAAAAAAATATAGAGTGGTTTTAGCTCCCTAAATATAAGGAGTCTAGTAGTAATCCCAAAAATAGAAAGCATATTATGTGGCCCTTAGAGGGTGTTTTAGGGAGGAGTGCTCGGTTGTATATAATTTACTAAGGTTGTCGGGTGGGGGTTCAAAAAAAATATAGAGCGGATTTGGCTCCCTAAATATAGGGAGTCTAGTAGCAATCCAAAAAATAGAGAGCATATTGTGATGCTCTTAGAATGTGTTTTAGGGAGGAGTGCTTGATTTAGATATAATTTATTTATTATTTTAGGATTTTTTTTGGAGGCAATAGCGAGGCAGTTAGAGGGTGTTTTTGGGAGAAATGCTTGATTGTATATAATTTACTTAAGGTTGTCGGGTTGGGGTTTAAAAAAAATATTGAGCGGTTTTGGCTCCCTAAATATAGGGAGTCTAGTAGCAATCCCAAAAATAGAGAGCATATTACGAGGCTCTTAGAGGGTATTTTAAGAAGGAGTGCTCGATCGTATTAATTTACTTAAGGTTGTCAGGTTGGGGTTCAAAATAAATATGGAGCGGTTTGGGCTCCCTAAAGATAGGGAGCCTAGTAATAAACCCAAAATTAGAGAGGCATATTACAATACTCTTAGAGGTTATTTTAGGGAGGAGTTATTAATTTATATATAATTTACTTATGATTTTAGGGTATTTTTGGGAGGTAATAGCGAGGCTCTTAGAGGGTGTTTTTGGAAGGAATGCTCGATTGTATATAATTTACTTAAATTTGTTAGGTGGGTATTTAAAAAAAATATAGAGTGTTTTTGGCTCCCTAAATATAGGGAGTCTAGTAGCAATCCCAAAAATAAAGAGCATATTATGAGGCACTTAGAGGGTATTTTATAGAGGAGTGCTCAATTGTATATAATTGACTTAAGGTTGTCGGGTGGGGGTTCAAAAAAAAAATAGAGTGGTTTTGGCTTCCTAAAAATAGGGAGTCTAGTTACAATCTCAAAAATAGAGAGGCATATTACGAGGCTCTTAGATTGTATTTTCGGGATGAGTTCTTGATTTATATATAATTTACTTATGATTTTAGGGTATTTTTGGGAGGCAATGGCTAGGCTTTGAAAGGGTATTTATGAGAGGAATATTCAATTGTATATAATTTACTTAAGGGTTTCAAGTGTGGGTTTTAAAAAAATATAAAGCGGTTTTGGATCCCTAAATATAGGGAGTCTTGTTGCAATCCTAAAAATAGAGAGCGTATTGCGAGTCTCTTTGAGGGTGTTTTAGGGAGGAGTGCTCGATTGTATATAATTTACTAAAGGTTGACGGGTGGGGGTTCAAAAAAAATATGAAGCTGTTTTGGCTCCCTAAATATAGGGAGTCTAGTAGCAATCCCAAAAATAGAGAGGCATATTGCGAGGCTCTTAGATGTTGTTTTAGGGAGTAGTGTTTGATTTATATATAATTTACTTATGATTTTAGGGTATTTTTCGTATGGAATAGCGAGGCACTTAGAGGTTGATTTTTGGAGGAATGCTCGATTGTGTATAATTTACTTAAGGTTTTTGGGTGGGGGTTTAAAAAAATTATAGAGCAGTTTTGGATACCTAAATATTATGAGTCTAGTAGTAATCTCATAATTAGAGAGCATATTACGAGGCTCTTAGAGGATATTTTGGGGAGGAGTGCTCGATTGGATACAATTTACTTAAGGTTGTCGAGTGGGAGTTCAAAAAAAATATGGAGTGGTTTTGGCTCCCTAAATATAAGGAGTCTAGTAGCAATCCCAAAAATAGAAAAGCATATTACGATGCTCTTAGAGGGTGTTTTAGAGAGGAGTTCTTGATTTAAATATAACTTATTTATCATTTTAGTATTTTTTTGGAGGGGTGCTCGATTTATATATAATTTACTTATGATTTTAGTGTATTTTTGGAAGGTAATGGTGAGGCTCTTATAGAGTATTTTTTATAGGAATGATTGATTGTATATAATTTACTTATGGTTATCGGGTTGGGGTTTATTAAAAGTCTTGAGCGGTTTTGGCTCCCTAAATATAAGGAGTCTAGTAGTAATCTCAAAAATAGAGAGAATATTGAGAGGCGCTTAGAAGGTGTTTTAGGGAGGAGTGCTCGATTGTATATAATTTACTTAAGGTTGTCGGGTGGGGGTTCAATAAAAATATAGAGCAGTTTTGGCTCCCTAAATATAGGGAGTCTAGTAGCAATCCAAAAAATAGAAAGGCATATTACGATGCTCTTAGAGGGTGTTTTAGGGAGGAGTGCTTGATTTAAATATAATTTATTTATGATTTTAGTGTTTTTTTGGGAGGCAATGGCAAGGCTCTTAGAGGTTGTTTTTGGAAGGAATACTCGATTGTATATAATTTATTTAAGGTTGTCGGATGGGGGTTTAATAAAAATATTAAGCGATTTTGGCTCCCTAAATATAAGGAGTCTAGTAGCAATCCCAAAAATAAAGAGCATATTGCGAGGCTCTTAGAGGGTGTTTTAGAGAGGAGTGCTCGATTGTATATAATTTACTTAAGGTTGTCGGGTTGGCGATCAAAAAAAATATGGAGCGGTTTTACCTTCCTAAATATAGGGAGTCTAGTTGCAATTCAAAAAATAGAGAGGCATATTACGATGCTCTTAGAGGGTATTTTAGGAAGGAGTGCTTGATTTAAATATAATTTATTGATAATTTTAGGGTTTTTTTAGATGGTAATGGCGAGGCTCTTAGAGGGTGTTTTTGGGAGGAATGCTCAATTGTATATAATTTACTTTTGGTTTCGGGTGGGGGTTTAAAAAAATATGGAGCGATTTTGGCTTTCTAAATATATGAAGTCTAGTAGCAATCCCCAAAATACAGAGCATATTGCGAGGTTCTTAGAGGGTGTTTTATAGGGAAGTGCTCGATTATATATAATTTACTTAAGATTGTCGGGTGGGGGTTCAAAAAAAATATGGAGCGGTTTTGGCTCCCAAAATATAGGGAGTCTAGTAGCAATTCAAAAAATAGAGAGGAATATTGCAAGGCTCTTAGAGCGTATTTTAGGGTGTAGTGTTTGATTTATATATAATTTACTTATGATTTTAGGGTATTTTTGGGAGGCAATGGCGAGGCTCTTAGAGGGTGTTTTTAGGAGGAATGCTCGATTGTATATAATTTACTTAAGTTTATCACGTGGGGGTTTAAAAAAGGATATAGTGTAGTTTTTGCTCCTTAAATATAGGGACTCTAGTAGCAATACCAAAAATAGAGAGCATATTGCGAGGCACATAGAGGGTGTTTTAGGGAGGAGTACTCAATTGTATATAACTTACTTAAGGTTGTTGGGTGGGGATTCAAAAAAAATATGGAGTGGTTTTGGCACCCTAAATATAGGGAGTCTAGTAGTAATCCCTAAAATAGAGAGGCATATTGCGATGCTCTTAGGTAATATTTTAGGGTGGTGTGTTTGATTTATATATAATTTACTAACGATTTTAGGGTGCTTTTGGAAAGCAAAGGTGAGGCTCTTAGTGGGTGTTTTTGGGAGGAATGCTTGATTATATATAATTTATATAAGGTTGTCGGGTGGGGGTTCAAAAAAAAATGGAGTAGTTTTGGCTCACTAAATATAGGGAGTCTAGTAGCAATACCAAAAATAGAGAGTTTATTGAGAGGCTCTTAGAGGGTGTTTTAAGGAGGAGTGCTCAATTATATATAATTTACTTAAGGTTATCGGGTGGGGTTCAAAAAAAATATGGAGCGGTTTTGGCTTTCTAAATATAAGGAGTCTAGTAGCAATCCTAAAAATAGAGAGGCATATTGCGAGGTTTTTAGAGTGTGTTTTAGGGAGGTGAGCTTGATTTATATATAATTTACTTATAATTATAGGGTGTTTTTGGGAGGTAATGGCGAGGCTCTTTGAGGGTGTTTTTGGGAGGAATCCTTGATTGTGTATAATTTACATAAGGTTGTTGCGTGGGGGTTCAAAAAATATTTGGAGGAGTTATGGCTCCCTAAATATAGGGAGTCTAGTAGCAATCCCAAAAATAGGGAGTATATTATGAGGCTCTTAGAGGGTGTTTTAGGGAGGAGTACTCGATTGTATATAATTTACTTAAGGTTGTCGGATGGAGGAGTGCTCGATTGTATATAATTTATTTAAGGTTGTCAGATGGAGGAGAGCTTGAGTGGGGGTTCAAAAAAAATATGAAGTAAATTTAGCTCCCTAAATATAGGGAGTCTAGTAGCAATTCCAAAGATAGAGAGGCATATTATGATGCTCTTAGTGGGTATTTTTGGGAAGAGTGCTTGATTTATATATAATTTACTAATGATTTTAGGGTATTTTTGGAAGTTAATGGCGAGGTACTTAGAGTGTGTTTTTGGGAGGAATGCTCAATTGTATATAATTTATTTAAGGAAGTCGGGTAGGGATTCAAAGAAAATATAGAGCGATTTTGGCTCCCTATATATAGGGAGTCTAGTAGCAATCCCAAAAATAGATAGCATATTGCGAGGCACTTAGAGGGTGTTTTAGGGAGTGCTCGATTGTATATAATTTACTTAAGGTTATGTGGTCGGGGTTCAAAAAAAATATGGAGCGGTTTTGGCTCTCTAAATTTAGGGAGTCTAGTAGCAATCCCAAAAATAGAGAGGAATATTGTGAGGCTCTTAGAGAGTGTTTTAGGAAGGAGTGTTTGATTTATATATAATTTACTTATGATTTTAGGGTTTTTTTGGGAGGCAATAACAAGGCACTTAGAGGGTGTTTTTGGAAGGAATGCTCGATTGTATATAATTTACTTAAGATTGTCGGGTGGGGGTTCAAAAAAAATATAGAGCTGTTTTGGATCCATAAATATAGGGAGTCTAGTAGCAATCCAAAAAATTGAGAGGCGTATTGCGATGCTCTTAGAAGGTGTTTAAGGGAGGAGTGTTTGATTTATATATAATTTACTTATGATTTTAGGGTATTTTTGGGAGGCAATGGCTAACCTTATAGAGGGATTTTTTGGGAGAAATGCTTGATTATATATAATTTACTTAAGGTTATCAGGTTGGATTCAAAAAAAATATGGAACGGTTTTGGCTCCCTAAATATAGGGAGTCTAGTTGCAATCCTAAAAATAGAGATCACATTGGGAGGGTCTTAGAGGGTGTTTTAAGGAGGAGTGCTCGATTGTATATAATTTACTTAAGGCTGTCGGGTGGGGTTCAAAAAAAATATGGGGCGATTTTTGCTTCCTAAATATAGGGAATCTTGTAGCAATCCCAAAAATAGAGAGGTATAATGCGAGGCTCTTAGAGTATATTATGGGGATGAGTTCTTGATTTATATATAATTTACTTATTATTATAGGATATTTTTGTAAGGCAATGGCGAGGCTCTTAGAGAGTGTTTTTAGGAGGAATGCTCGATTATATTTAATTTACTTAAGTTTGTTGGGTAGGGTTCAAAAAAAATATGGAGCGGTTTTGGCTAACTAAATATAGGGAGTCTAGTAGCAATCCCAAAAATAGAGTGCATATTGCGAGACTTTTAGTGGGTGTTTAAGAAAGGGGTGCTCGATTGTATATAATTTACTTATGGTTGTCTGGTTGGGGTTCAAAAAAAATATGGAGCGGTTTTGGCTTCCTATATATAGGGAGTCTAGTAGCAATCCCAAAAATACAGTGGTATATTGCGAGGCTCTTAGTATTTGTTTTAGGGATGAGTGCTTGATTTATATATAATTTACTTATGATTTTAGAGTATTTTTGGGAGACAATAACGAGGCTCTTAGAGGGTGTTTTTGTTAGGAATGCTCGATTGTATAGAATTTACTTACGGTTGTCGGGTGGGGGTTCAAAAAAAATATGGAGTGGTTTTGACTCACTAAATATAGGGAGTCTAGTAGTAATCCCAAAAATAGAGAGCATATTTTGAGACTTTTAGAGGGTGTTTTAGGGAGGAGTGATCGATTGTATATAATTTACTTAAGATTGTCAGGTGGGGGTTCAAAAAAATTATTGAGCAGTTTTGGCTTCCGAAATATAAGGAGTCTAATAGCAATCCTAAATATAGAGAGGAATATTGCAAGGCTCTTAGAGGGTGTTTTATGGATGAGTGTTTGATTTATAAATAATTTACTAATGACTTTAGGGTATTTTTGGGAGGTAATGGTGAGGCTCTTAGAGGGTATTTTTGGGAGGAATGTTTGATTATATATAATTTACTTAAGGTTGTCGGGTGGGAGTTTAAAAAAAATATAGAGCGATTTTGGCTCCCTAAATATAAGATGTCTAGAAGCAATCCCAAAAATAGAGAGATATTGTGAGGCTCTTAGAGGGTATTTTAGGGAGGAGTGTATGATTGTATATAATTTACTTAAAGTTGTTGGGTGGGGGTTCAAAAAAAAAATGGAGCGGTTTTGGCTTCTTATATATAAGGTTTCTAGTAGCAATGCTGAAAATAGAGAGGCATATTACGATGCCCTTAGAGGGTGTTTTAGAGAGGAGTGCTTGATTTATATATAATTTACTTATAATTTGAGTGTGTTTTTTGGAGGCAATGGCAAAGCACTTAGAGTATGTTTTTGGGAGGAATGCTCGATTTTACATAATTTACTTAAGGTTATCAGGGTGGGGGTTCAAAAAAAGTATAAAGCGGTTTTGGCTCCCTAAATATAGGGAGTCTAGTAGCAATCCCAAAAATATAGCGCATATTGCAAGGCTCTTAGTGGGTGTTTTAGGGAGGAGTGCTTGATTGTATATAATTTACTTAAAGTTGTTGGGTGGGGTTCAAATAAAATATGGAGTGGTTTTGGCTTTCTAAATATAGGGAGTCTAGTAGCAATCCGAAAAATAGAGAGGCATATTTCTAGGCTCTTAGAGTGTGTTTTAGGGATAAGTGGTTGATTTATATATAATTTACTTATTATTTTATGGTGTTTTTGGGAGGCAATAGTGAGGCTCTTTGATGATGTTTTGGGAAGGAATGCTCGAGTGTATATAATTTACTTAAGGTTATTAGGTGGGGGTTCAAAAAAAAATATAGAGCAGTTTTGGCTCCCTAAATATAGGGAGTCTAGTAGCAATACCAAAAATAAAGAGCATATTGCGAGGCTCTTAGATGGTGTTTTAAAGAGGAGTGCTCAATTGTATATAATTTACTTAAGGTTTTCAGGTGGGGGTTCAAAATAAATATTGAGCAGTTTTGGCTCCCTTTATTTAGTGAGTGAATTAACAATCCCAAAAATAGAGAGGCATTTTGCGATGCTCTTAGAGGGTGTTTTATGGTGGAGTGTTTGATTTATATATAATTTACTTATGATTTTATGGTGTTTTTGTGTGGCAATAGTGAGGCTTTTAAAGGGTATTTTTGGGAGGAATGATCGATTATATATAATTTACTTAAGGTTTTAGGGTGGGGGTTCAAAAAAAATATGGAGTAGTTTTGGCTACCTAAATATAGGGAGTCTAGTAGCAATCCTAAAATTTGGGAGCATATTGCGAGGCTCTTAGAGGGTGTTTTAGGATGGAGTGCTCGATTGTTTATAATTTACTTAAGGTTGTCCGGTGGTGGTTCAAAAAAAATATGGAGTAGTTTTGGCTTCCTAAATTTAGTGAGTCTAGTAGCAATCCTAAAAATAGATATGCTCTTAGAGAGTGTTTGATTTTTATATAATTTACTTATGATTTTAGGGTGGTTTTGAAAGACAATGGCGAGGCTCTTAGAGAGTATTTTTGGAAGAATTGCTCGGGTGTATATAATTTATTTAAGGTTATCAGGATGGGGTTCAAAAAAATTTGGAGCGGTTTTGGTTCCCTAAATATAGGGAGTCTAGTAACAAACACAAAAATAGAAAGCATATTACGAGGCTCTTAGAGAGTGTTTTAGGGAGTAGTGATCAATTATATATAATTTACTTAAGGTTGTCGGGTAGGGGTTCCAAAAAAATATGGTACGGTTTTGATTTCCTAAAAATAGGGAGTCTAGTAGCAATTCCAAAACTAGAGAGGCATATTATGATGCTCTTAGAGGGTATTTTAAGGAGGAGTGCATGATTTATATATATTTCACTTATGATTTTAGGGTGTTTTTGGGAGGCAATGGTGAGGTTCTCAGGGGGTGTTTTTGGGAGGAATGCTCGATTATATATAATTTATTTAAGAATGTCAGGTAGGGATTCAAAGAAAATATGGAGTGGTTTTGGTTCCCTAAATATTGGGAGTCTAGTAGCAATTCCAAAAATACAGAGCATATTGCGAGGCACTTAGAGGGTGTTTTAGGAAGTGCTCGATTGTATATAATTTACTTAAGGTTATAGGGTGGGGGTTCAAAAATAATATAGAGCGGTTTTGGCTCTCTAAATTTAGGGAGTCTAGTAGCAATCCCAAAAATAGAGAGGAATATTGCGAGGCTCTTAGAGAGTATTTTAGGAAGGAGTGTTTGATTTATATATAATTTACTTATGATTTTAGGGTTCTTTTGGGAGGCAATGGTAAGGCTCTTAGCGGGCGTTTTTGGGACGAATGCTCGATTGTATATAATTTACGTAAGATTGTCGGGTGGGGGTTCAAAAAAAATATGGAGGGGTTTTGGCTAGATAAATATAGGGAGTCTAGTAGCAATCTCAAAAATAGAGAGGCATATTGCGATGCTTTTAGAGGGTGTTTAAGAGAGGTGTGCTTGATTTATATATAATTTACTTATAATTTTATGGTATTTTATGGAGGCAACGGTGAGGCTTTCAGAGGGTGTGTTTGGGAGAAATGCTCGATTGTATATAATTTACTTAAGGTTATCAGGTTGGGTTAAAAAAAAATATAGAATGGTTTTGGCTGCCTAAATATAGGGATTCTAGTAGCAATTCTAAAAATAGAGATCATATTGTGAGACTCTTAGAGGGTATTTTAGGGAGAAGTGCTCGATTTTATATAATTTACTTAAGGCTGTCGAGTGGGGTTCAAAGAAATTATGGAGCGATTTTGGCTTCCTAAATATAGGGAGTCTAGTAGCAATCCCAAAAATACAGAAGTATATTGCGAGGTTCTTAGTGTTTGTTTTAGCGATGAGTGCTTGATTTATATATAATTTACTTATAATTTTAGGGTGTTTTTGGGAGACAATAGTAAGGCTGTTAGTGGGTTTTTTTGGGAGGAATGCTCGATTGTATATAATTTACTTAAGGTTATCGGGTGGGGTTTCAAAAAAAATATGGAGTGGTTTTGGCTCCCTAAATATAATTAGTTTAGTTGCAATCCCAAAAATAGAGAGCATATTGCGAGGCTTTTAGAGGGTGTTTTAGGGAGAGTGATCGATTATATATAATTTACTTAAGGTTGTCCGGTGGGGGTTCAAAAAAATTATGGAACAGTTTTGGCTCCCTAAATATAGGGAGTCTAGTAGCAATCCCAAAAATTGAGAGGAATATTGCAAGGCTCTTAGAGGGTGTTTTAGGGATGAGTGTTTGATTTCTATATAATTTACTAATAATTTAACGATGTTTTTATGAGGCAATGGTGAGGCTCTTAGAGGGTGTTTTTGGGAGGAATGCTCGATTATATATAATTTACTTAAGGTTGGCGGGTGGGGGTTTAAAAAAAATTTGGAACGGTTTTGGCTCCCTAAATATAAGATGTCTAGAAGCAATCCCAAAAATAGAGAGCATATTGCGAGGCTCTTAGAGGGTATTTTAGGGAGGAGTACACGATTGTATATAATTTACTTAAGGTTATCAGGTGGGGGTTCAAAAAAAATATAGAACGATTTCGACTTCTTAAATATAAGGTGTCTAGTAGCAATGCCGAAAATAGCGAGGCATATTGTGATGCCCTTAGAGGGTGTTTTAGAGAGGAGCACTTGATTTATTTATAATTTTCTTATAATTTTAGAATATTTTTAGGAGGCAATGGCGAAGCTCTTAGAGTGTGTTTTTAGGAGGAATGCTCGATTTTACGTAATTTACTTAAGGTTTTCATGGTAGGGGTTCAAAAAAAAATTTAGAGCGGTTTTGGCTCCCTAAATATAGGGAGTCTAGTAGTAATCCCAAAAATATAGAGCATATTGCAAGGCTCTTAGTGGGTATTTTAGGGAGGAGTGCTTGACTATATATAACTTATTTAAAGTTGTCAGGTGGGGGTTCAAAAAAATATGGAGTGGTTTTGGCTTCCTAAATATAGAGAGTCTAGAAGCAATCACAAAAATAGAGAGGCATATTGCTAGGCTCTTAGAGTGCGTTTTAGGGATGATTGCTTGATTTATATATAATTTACTTATTATTTTAGGGTGTTTTTGGGAGGACATGGCGAGGCGCTTAAAGGGTGTTTTTGGTAGGAATGCTCGAGTATATATAATTTACTTAAGGTTATTAGGTAGGGGTTCAAAAAAAATATGGAGCGGTTTTGGCTCCCTAAATATGGGGAGTCTAGTAGCAATTCCAAAAATAAAGAGCATATTACTAGGCTCTTAGATGGTGTTTTAGGGAGGAGTGCTCGATTGTTTATAATTTACTGAAGGTTGACGGGTGGGGGTTCAAAAAAAATAAGGAGTGGTTTTAGCTCGCTAAATATAGGGAGTCTAGTAGCAATCCCTAAAATAGAGGGGAATTTTATGAAGCTCTTAGAGGGTATTTTAGGGAGGAGTATTTGATTTATATATAATTTACTTATGATTTTAGGGTGTTTTTGGAAGGCAATGGCGAGGCTATTAGAGGGTGTTTAATGGAGGAATGCTCGATTGTATATAATTTACTTAAGGTTATCAGGTGGGGGTTCAAAAAAAAAAATAAAGCATTTTTGGCTCCCTTAATATAGGGTGTCTAGTAGTAATCCTAAAAATAGAGAGCATATTGCGTGGCTCTTAGATGGTTTTTTATGGAGGAGTGCTCGATTATATATAATTTACTTAAGATTATCAGGTGGGGGTTCAAAAAAAAATATTGAGCAGTTTTGGCTTCTTAAATATAGGGAGTCATGTAGTAATTTAAAAAATAGAGCGCATTTTATGATGCTCTTAGAGGGTATTTTATGGAGGAGTGCTTGATTTATATATAATTTACTTATGATTTTAGTGTTTTTTTGGAAGACAATGACGAGTCTCTTAAAGGCTATTTTTTGGGAGGAATGCTCGATTGTATATAATTTACTTAAGGTTGTCGGGTGGGGGATCAAAAAAAATATGGAGCGGTTTTGGCTCCCTAAATATAAAGTGTCGAATAGCAATCCCAAAAATAGAGTGCATATTGTGAGGTTCTTAGAGGGTGTTTTAGGGAGGAGTGCTCGATTGCATATAATTTATTAAAGGTTATCAGGTGGGGGTTCAAAAAAAATATAGAGTTATTTTGGCCCCCTAAATATTGGGAGTCTACTAGCAATCCCCAAAATGAAAAGCATATTGCGAGGCTCTTAGAGGGGGTTTTTAGGGTGAAGTTCTCTATTGTATATAATTAACTAAAGGTTGTCGGGTGGGGGTTCAAAAAAAAATGGAGCAGTTTTGGCTCCCTAAATAAAGGGAGTCTAGTATCAATCCCAAAAATAAAGCAGAATATTGCGAGGCTCTTAGAGGTTGTTTTAGAGAGGAGTGTTTGGTTTATATATAATTTACTTATGATTTTAGGGTGTTTTTGGGAGGCAATGGCGAGACACTTAGAGGATATTTTTGGGAGGAATGCTCGATTATATATAATTTACTTAAGGTTGTCGGGTTGGGGTTTAAAAAAAATATGGAGCGGTTTTGGATCCCTAAATATAGGTAGTCTAGTAGTAATCCCAAAAATATAGAGTATATTACAAGGCTCTTAGAGGGTGTTTTAGGGAGGAGTGCTCGATTGTATATAATTTACTTAAGGTTGTCGGGTGGGGGTTTAAAAAAAATATGTAATAGTTTTGGCTCCGTAAATATAGACAGTCTAGTAGTAATCCCAAAAATAGAGTGCATATTGCGAGGCTCTTATAGGGTATTTTAGGGAGGAGTGTTTGATTTATGTAGAATTTACTTATGAATTTAGGGTGTTTTTCGGAGGCAATGGTGAGGCTCTTACAGGGTTTTTTTGGGAGGAATGCTCGATTGTATATAATTTACTTAAGGTTATTGGATAGGGGTTCAAAAAATATATGAAGCAGTTTTGGCTCCCAAAATATTGGGAGTCTAGTAGCAATCCCAAAAATAGAGAGCATATTGCGAGGCTCTTAGAGGATGTTTTAGGGAGGAGCACTCGATTGTATATTATTTACTTATGGTGTTCGGGTCGGGGTTCAAAAAAAAAATGGAATGGTTTTCACTCACTAAATATAGTTAGTCTAGTAGCAATCCCAAAAATAGAGAGCATATTGTGATGCTCTTAGAGGGTGTTTTAGGAAGGAGTGCTCGATTGTATATAATTTTCTTAAGGTTGTCGGGTGGGGGTTCCAAAAAAATATAGAGCAGTTTTGGCTTCCTAAATATAGGGAGTCAAGTAGAAATCTCAAAAATAGAAAAGCATATTGCGATGCTCTTAGAGGGTGTTTTAGGGAGGAGTGCTTGATTTATATATAATTTACTTATAATTTAAGGGTATTTTTGGGAGGCAATGGCGAGTCTCTTAGAGGCTGTTTTTTGGGAGGAATGCTCGATTGTATATAATTTACTTAAGGTTGTCGGGTGGGGGTTCAAAAAAAATATGAAGCTGTTTTAGCTCCCTAAATATAGGGAGTCTTGTAGCAATCCCTAAAATAGAAACCATATTGCGAGGCTCTTAGAGGGGGGTTGTATGAAGAAGGGCTCGATTGTATATAATTTACTAAATATTGTCGGGTGGGGGTTGAAAAAAAATATGGAGCGGTTTTGGCTCCCTAAATATAGGGAGTCTAGTAGCAATCCCAAAAATAGAGCGGAATATTGCGAGGATCTTAGAGGGTTTTTTAGGGAGAAGTGTTTAATTTATATATAATTTAATTATGATTTTAGAGTGTTCTTGGGAGGCACCGGCGAGGCTCTTAGGGTTTTTTTTTTTGGGAGGAATGCTCGATTGTATATAATTTACTTAAGGTTGTCGGTTAGGGGTTTAAAAAAATATGGAACGGTTTTGGCTCCCTAAATTTAGGGAGTCTAGTAGCAATTCCAAAAATAGAGAGCATATTACGAGGCTCTTAGAGGGTGTTTTATAGAGAAGTGATCCATTGTATATAATTTACTTAAGGTTGTCCAGTGGGGGTTTAAGAAAAATATGGAGTGGTTTTGGTTCCCTAAATATAGGGATTCTAGTAGCAATCCCAAAAATAGAGAGCAATATTACAAGGCTCTTAGAGGGTGTTTTAGATAGGTGTTTTTGATTTATATATAATTTACGTATGATTTTAAGGTTTTTTGGGTAGGTAATGGTGAGGCTCTTAAAGGTTATTTTTGGGTGGAATTCTCGATTGTATATAATTTACTTAAGGTTGTCGGGTGGGGATTTAAAAAAAATATGGTACGGTTTTAGTCCTCTAAATATAGGGAGTCTAGTAGCAATCCCAAAAATAAAGAGCATATTGCGAGTTTCTTAGAGGGTGTTTTAGAAATGAGTGCTCGATTGTATATAATTTATTTAAGATTGTTGGGTGGGGGTTCAAAAAAATATCGAATAGTTTTGGCTCCCTAAATATAGAGAGTCTAGTAGCAATCCAAAAAATAGAGTAAATATTGCGATGCTCTTAGAGGGTGATTTAGAGAGGAGCGTTTGATTTATATATAATTTACTTATGATTTTAAGGTGTTTTTGGGAGGCAATGGTGAGGCCCTTCAAGGGTGTTTTTTGAGAAATGCTTGATTATATATAATTTACTTAAGGTTATCAGGTGGGGGTTCAAAAAATATATAAAGCAGTTTTGACTCCCTAAATATAGGGAGTCTAGTAGCAATCCCAAAAATAGAGAGCATATTGCGAGGCTCATAGAGGATATTTTTGGGAGGAGTACTCGATTGTATATAATTTACTTAAGTTGTTCGGGTGGGGGTTCAAAAAAAATATAGAACAGTTTTGGCTCCCTAAATATAGTTAGTCTAGTAGCAATCCCAAAAATAGAGAACATATTGCGAGGCTCTTAGAGGGTGTTTTAGGGAGGATTGCTTGATTGTATATAATTTACTTAAGGTTGTCGGGTGGGGATCAAAAAAAATATGGAGCAGTTTTGGCTTCCTAAATATAGGGAGTCTAGTTGAAAGCCCAAAAATAGAGAAGCATATTGTGATGCTCTTTGAGCTTGTTTTTAGGATGAGTGTTTGATTTATATATAATTTACTTATGATTTAAGGGTATTTTTAGGAGGCAATGGCGAGGTTCTTAGAGGGTGTTTTTGGGAGGAATGCTCAATTGTATATAATTTACTTAAGGTTGTCGGGTGAGGGTTCAAAAAAAATATAGAGCGGTTTTGGATCCCTAAATATACGGAGTCTAGTAGCAATCCCAATAATAGAGAGCATATTACGAGGCTCTTAGAGGGTGTTTTTGGGAGGAGTGCTCGATTATATATAATTTATAAAAAGTTATCGGGTGGGGGTTCAAAAAAAATATATAGCGGTTTTGGCTCCCTAAATATAGGGAGTTTAGTAGCAATCCCAAAAATACATAGGTATATTGCTAGGCTCTTATAGGGTGTTTTAGGGAGGAGTGTTTGATTTATATATAATTTACTTATGATTTTAGGGTATTTTTAGGAGGCACTGGCGAAGCTCTCATAGGGTGTTTTTAGGAGGAATGATTAATTAAATATAATTTATTTAAGGTTATCGGGTGGGGTTTTAAAGAAAATATGGAGCTGTTTTGGTTTCCTAAATATAGGGAGTCTAGTAGCAATCCCAAAAATAGATAGCATATTGCGAGGCTCTTAGAGGGTGTTTTATGGAGGAGTGATCGATTGTATTTATTTTACTTAAGGTTGTCAGGTAGGGGTTTAAAAAAAATATGGAGCGGTTTTGGCTCTCGAAATATTGGGAGTCTAGGAGCAATCCCAAAGATAGAGAGCATATTGTAAGGCTCTTAGAGGGTGTTTTAGGGAGGAGTGCTCAATTGTATATAATTTACTTAATGTTTTCGAGTGGGGGTTTAATAAAAATATAGAGCGGTTTTGGATCCCTAAATATAGGGAGTCTACTAACAATCGCAAAAATAGAGAGCATATTATGAGGCTCTGAGAGGGTATTTTAGGGAGGTGTGCTCTATTGTATATAATTTACTTACTGTTGTCGGGTGGGGGTTCAAAAAAAATATAGAGGTGTTTTGGCTCTCTAAATACAGGGAGTCTAGTAGTAATCCCAAAAAAAAAGAGACATATTGCGATGCTCTTAGAGGTTATTTTAGAGATGAGTGCTTGATTTATATATAATTTACTTATGATTTTAGGGTGTTTTTAGGAGGCAATGGCGAGGCTCTTAGAGGGTGATTTTGGAAGGAATGCTCGATTGTATATAATTTACTTAAGGTTGTCGAGTGGGGGTTCAAAAAAAATATAGAGCACTTTTGGCTACTTAATTGTATGGAGTATAATAGCAATCCCAAAAATAAAGAGCATATTGCGAGATTCTTAGAGGTTGTTTTAGAAAGAGGTGTTGTATTGTACATAATTTACTAAAGGTTATCGGGTGGGGGTTCAAAAAAAATATTGAGTGGTTTTGGCTCCCTAAATATAACGAGTCTAGTAGCAATCCCTAAAATAGAAAGTATATTACGAAGCTCTTAGAGGGTGTTTTATGGAGGAGTACTCAATTTTATATAATTTACTAAAGATTGTCTGGTGGGGGTTCAAAAAAAATATAGTGAGATTTTGGCTTTCTAAATATAGGGAGTCTAGTAGCAATCACAAAAATAGAGAATAATATTGTGTGGCTCTTAGAGGGTGTTTTAGGGAGGAGTGTTTAATTTATTTATAATTTGCTTATGATTTTAGGGTATTTTTAGGAGGCAATGGCGAGTCTCTTAGAGGATATTTTTGGTAGGAATGCTCGTTGTATATAATTTACTTAATATTTTTGGATGGGGGTTTAAAAAAAATATGGAGCGGTTTTGGATCCCTAAATATAGGGAGTCTAGTAGCAATCCCAAAAATAGAGAGAATATTACAAGTCACTTAGAGTGTGTTTTGGGGATTAATGCATGATTTATATATAATTTACTTATAATTTTATATATAATTTACTCCTGATTTATATATAATTTATTTATATTTTATATATAATTTACTAAATATAGGGAGTCTAGTAGCAATCCCAAAAATAAAAAGCATATTACGAGGATTTTAGAGTGTGTTTTAGGGAGGAGTGCTCGATTGTACGTATATAATTTACTAAAAAATATCGGGTGGGGGTTCAAAAAAAATATAGAGTGGTTTTGGCTCCCTAAATATAGGGAGTCTAGTAGCAATCCCAAAAATTGAAAGCATATAGCGAGGCTCTTAGTTGGGGTTTTAGGGAGAAGTGCTTGATTGTATATAATTTAGTAATGGTTGTCGGGCGGGGGTTCAAAAAAAATATTGAGCAATTTTGGCTCCCTAAATATAGGGAGTCTACTAGCAATCCCAAAAATAGAGAGAAATATTGCGAGGCTCTTAGAAGGTGTTTTAGGGAGGAGTGTTTAATTTATATATAATTTACTAATGATTTTAGGGTGTTTTTGGGAGGCTAAGGCGAGGTACTTTGAGGGTGTTTTTGGGACGAATGCTCTATTATATATAATTTACTTAAGGTTGTCGGTTGGGGGTTTAAAAAAAATATGGAGCAGTTTTGGCTCCCTAAATATAGAGAGTTTAGTAGCAATCCCAAAAATAGAGAGCATATTGCGAGGCTCTTAGAAAGTATTTTAGGGAGGAATGATTTATTGTATAAAATTGACTTAAGGTTATTGAGTGGCTGTGGGCACCGAAATTAGCCCACGGATTGGACTCGACCCGCATGCGAAACGTGGCCCACACACAACGGCCCGTATGCGAAACCTGGCCCACACACAACGGCCCGCATGCAAAACTTGGCCCGCACACAATGGCCCGCATACGAAACCTAGCCCACACACAATGACCCGCATACGAAACCTGGCCCACACACAATGGCCCGCATGCAAAACTCGGCCCACATACGAATTCGGCCCGCACACAACAGCCCGCATGCGAACTCAGCTCGCGCACAACGACCCGTAAATAAAACAGACCAGACTCAAAGCAAACGGGTCCCACCGGACCTGCTACCCAAACTCAAAAAGAGGCCCATCGGTCACACCTTCTTGAAAACTATGCCCCCTCCCCATAGGGAGGTATGGCCAGTCATGAGGGAAAAGAGAAAAAAAAAAGAAAAAGAAAAAAAAAAATCCAAACCGCCTCGATGCAGGGGGAGGTGGCGTGGATGTCTACACAACCGTAGATCCACGACGATCCCTCGATCTGACGGACAAGATGACGTCGTGTCGCCATGCAATCCGAGGTATAAATATGACAACTCAATCTTCAAAGATCAAGTCACGACATGCCCATAACCATCCCTACAAAATAGGGAAACAAATCAAGATTGGTTCCCCTAAATAAGGTAACCACATCTTGATGGTTATGGGGGGAGATATTGGATGAAACAAAAAGATTTCAGCCATATCTCTCCCAACCTCCCCCCTTTGCCTATAAATAGAAGGGGTGGGGAAAAGCATCAAGGTCTGAAGTCCGAAGACGAAAGGGCTCTGCAAAAAGGAACTCCAACGCTTGAAGACCGAAGGCTTCACGAGGTACGACAAGCGCATCCTACGGGAACACTTAGTCCCTTAAGTCCTCATTAACGTGAAGACCTTGCACTCGAAGATCAACCTTCGACTCCTCGCACGAAGAAGAAAGCCCGGAGAAGGAGACCCGGAGTCGTCATCACCCTGACTTCTCCATTGATCTTCATCGACTCCAAAAACACCATAAGCAAAGGCCGGAGTAGAAGATCGAAGTCGATAACACCCGTTGTCTTCAACAAAGGCATCAACCCCTTGCACAAAGAAGAAAGCTTAGAGAAGAAGGCCTAAAGCCGGTGCTACCCCTGCCATCTTCATCAATAAAAGCCGATGCTACAACCATCACACGGAGATCGGTGCTACCCCTGCCGTCTTCACCAACAAAAGCTGACGCTACAACCATCGCACGGAGATCGGTGTTACCCCCACCGTCTTCATCAATAAAAATCGATACTACAACTATCACACAGAGATCGGTGCTACCCCTACTGTCTTCATCAACAAAAGCCGATGCTACAACCGTTGCACGAAGATCGGTACTACCCTCGCCGTCTTCAAAAGAAACCTTCAACTCCGATCACGCCAAAGAAGCTCGGAAAAGAAGAGAAGCCAAGCCGACGCCATAACCGTCGAGGAAGCCGGAAGAATAAGCAAGCCTTGAAGAAGTAGCCATCGCCGTTCGAGAAGAAGATTGAGTCAAAGCTAAAGCCAAAGCCAACGCAAGAAGCCAAAGCAAACACACCGGTAAAGCCCGCGCCAAAGCGACGCACGTGGCAAAGCCAAGCAGCTACGATGGTCACGAGCAAAGCACCGCATGTTCTAGCTGATACGACACGAAGTCTGGAAGAACTAAAGCATCGCAAGTCTCTACCCGCCTACGTTCAAGCACAAGCACCAAAGTAAATCAAACGCCCGAGCCACGCCAAAGCAACGCCAAAGCCGAAAGCTAAAGCCAAAGCCGATGCCAAAAGCACGATCGATGCCGTGAACCGACGATCAAGGACGCCAAGGTCGAGCAAGGATCGAGGAAGACACGAAGACCAAGGAATAAAGCCCAAAACCTCCCTAGCCGAGAAAGCACGAAGCACATATGGGACAAAATCAACGACCGATATTCCTTAGCCTCTCAAGAAACCCTCACCCTATAAAGACCTCTATCCTGGGCAACCCCTTCAGAGCTCTCGCACGAATACCATGTAGAGATGCAGATCAAAGAGACCCTCCAGAGGATCTCTCCCATAATCTCTTGATCAAATATTTGACGTACCCGGACTCGTCACATCCGAGTCCCCGGGTCCCGGTATCTGTAATCTTCGTGTGCTCGCAATAAGGATGACCCGTATCTTTTTCTGCGTATACAGATTTCTGGCACGCCCGGTGGGACCTCCTCTCCTTTTATCCGTACGTTTGAAGGAGTTGCTGCAAGTTCGCCATAGCCGGGACGAACGATGATACGTTTGCTCCAACAAGCCCTTCATCTATCACCGAGTCTCCACTACTCCAACATGGCGATCCAGAAAACCCGGAGGATGACGTTCCCCCGGTAGTACGCGTCTACACTCGACGTACTCGAACCCTTACGGACATCTTCACGCCAAAAACCGCTATCGAAGACGCTCGTCAAAGCACCGAGGAGGCCTTGGTGCACAAAGAAACGTGCCTCGATCCTGGAACCTCTGTCCAGAAGTTTGGGAAGGACCAACCCCAACCCCGAGCCCGTTCGGGTTCTCCAGCAGACTTTACACCTCCTTTGCAGGGGGCAAACCTCCTTCATCAAGCAGAAGCATGTCGGTGCAACTACGTCTCCAACGATGATGGCGACGATGTAGGCATGCAACATCGAGACGTCCTACGTCATCATCCTCCGTCTGCTCTCCAGCTCCAAGTCATGCAAATGGGTGAACACATGGCGCAAATCATCCGGCTAATGGAGGAAAAGGACCGTCACATCAACACCTTGCTTCAAAGGCTAAGTGCGAGGGATGCTACAATATTTAGTCAACCTCCTACTTCTCCAGTAGCCGCTCCAGCTCCGTCTCCAACTCCCGCTCCTGCAGAGATTGTTCCAATGCTTCTAGCGACTACTCCTGCACTCTCCTCGGCTTCCGTCCTAATCTCGGTGGTCGCGCAACCTTCGATGGTAGCAACGATGAATGCCCAGCAAATACAAGCGTTGGTGGCCGACATGATGCGTTCCCACGTCGGTAGTCTTCCTCCAATCACGGCGGCATACTCAAAGCCTTACACCACAAGGATTCAGCAACTACGCTTCCCTGCCGGGTTTTAGCCACCAAAGTTCCAGCACTTCGATGGGAAGGGCAATCCAAGGCAACACATTGCCCACTTTGTTAAAACTTGCAATAATACCGGCACATACGGCGATGAGATGGTAAAGCAGTTTGTTCGCACCCTCAAAGGTAATGCTTTTGACTGGTATGTTGATCTTCCTCCAGGATCCATCGACAGCTAGGATCAAATAGAGAGGGAGTTTCTCAAACGCTTCTACAGCACTCGACGCATCATCAGCATGACCGAGCTTACTACTACCAAGCAAAGGAAGGATGAGCCGGTGATCGACTATATCAAGCGTTGGAGAAACCTTGCGATAAACTCACGAGATCGCTTGTCTGAAGACTCGACCATCGAGTTGTGCACCAAAGGCATACACTGAGGCTTGCTCTACATCCTCAAAGGGATCAAGCCTCGGTCCTTCGAAGAACTGGTAACTCAAGCTCATGACATGGAGCTCAGCTTAGCAAATCGCGGGGACTCAAAGGCCAAAGACTTCCTGAAGGTGGAAAAGGAGGACGAACCTGTGATATCAAAGCAAGTCAACGTCACCGACCTCGTTTTGACTTCCAAACCACTCAAGATTGGTGGCAAGCCGGACAAAGGCAAAGGGGCCGCCATACCACCTCCTCAGCCTCAACGGCCACCAAGGATAACTCTCGAGAAGCTTGAAGCTAAGGAGTATCCCTTCCCAGACTCGAAAGTTTCCTCCATGTTCGATCAGTTGATGCAAGAAAAGATGATCGAGCTTCCACTACCAAAAAGGCCAGAACAAGCATATTAAGTCAACGATCCACTCTTCTGCAAGTACCACCGGATGGTCAGCCATCCCATCGAGAAGTGCTTTGTCTTCAAAGATAAGATCATGGCACTCGCCAAGTAAGGAATAATCGAGATCAACTCTGGTGACGTCGTCGAGTCAAATATGACGTTAATCACCTTCGACTCCTTCCCACCAGTACTGACTGCTCCACAACGCACTTCAGCAAAGCTGTGTATCGTCTGTCAAAGATCGATGGTGAAACCAGCTCCAAGAAGACAACGACGGTATGCTCCTGCAGTGCCCAGGGCCAAATCCTCACTGCCTTAGGGGCAACCACCTCTCGTGCAAACGCTCCCTCTTCCAAACGAAGCTACGTCCCAGCATATGCTTAAAGCAAGAAACAAGCAAAGAGACCCTGAAGTCAGCCTGCTGGGCCAGCCATCAGGTAAGTTCAACTTTTACGTCTTCTACTCCAAGCCTCCTTCAATCCCAATGAAAGAAATCAAGCTAACCGGCTGGGGGTCAGAAGATGAATCGGTAAAGCCACCAGAAGAGCAAGTCCTTCCTATCAAAGAAGAGCATTCGGTCGCAGCATTAATTCTTCACCCTGGCGAGGAAGATCTGACTAATGAAAATGTATGGGCTATAGTACCTCGAAGGAGAAGGCCATGATGATCAAGCTACAGGATAGCACGTCTGGCCAACCCCGAGCAAGATCGGGTGATAAGAAAACTCCCTAGAAGAAAGATCTTCAAGGAAAGAATGAAGCTCCAGAAAGAAAGACGTCCAAAGTACCTCTAGCAAGTCCGGAAAATCATCTCTAGCAAACATGCCTAGAGATCGCAACACTCCAGGAGTTCTTTCTTAATCGCTTCCTTGAAGCTGATCAAAACTTCAATGTTTCCTGCTGCATGATGGAAGTTCATCAAGTGCTTCAGGAAGACGATAAAAAAGATGGCTCCAATATCAAAAGCATGGAGAGAAGCATCGCTGCCAACGGTAAGCCGTGCAACGAGGCCGAAGCACACCTTGCTGACACCAAGTGCCACCAGGCCGAAGACCCCATTGTAGAAGTTCCTCCAGCAAAAGCTCCACGAGCTCAGAAAGTCAAAGCAGCTATGAGGGACAAAACCTCTCCACTTGCAAAACCAATGACATCCTCCGGCCAGACGGTACGCAAAGATAAAGAAGCGCCAGCATCAAGACGAAAAATTCACATCAACTTCAGATCAAGCTCAATGCCACACGTTTTGTTGCCTGCTCAAGCTACGTCAGTCCTGTGGCTCGCACCTCAATGGCTTCGCAAGCCAGGACGATCGCCTTCCACTCCAGCAAAGGAACTATCGTCACCATTCTCCGAGGCCAACTTTATCGCTTTGTAAGAGATGGCACTACCATTACATGGTCTGTTGCACGTCTCGAGCTCAACCGAGTCTTCCGAGTACACTAGCTCCGAGCAACTCGCAATCAAGCCAGACAACACTCGGGGGCAAAACTTCACCGAGTTGATGTTCAAATCCAGCCACAACAAAGAAAGCATGGTGCACATGGGTTCACTACCCTCAGTTGCAATACCACATCGCCTGACAAAGACTCAAGCCCACCTCTTCAAACGCGACGAACAAATCCTTCCAAATCACCGAGGTATCAACTCCAGTCAAACTTCAGTAATCATCAAAACTCCAGTCAAGAAGATCTTCACTTCTAACTACATTGAAGCGAAGAAGGCGGATGACAACTGCAAACCAGCGGCGACTCTGCCTACCAGCGGTAAGTCCCTCAAAAGATACTTTGCCTAGTGCAAGGTTACCCCCCTTGCCCAAAAAAAAAAAAAGGAATAAAGGAACTACGTGTGACTTGATCCCTCTCAGTAGGGTACGTAGGCAGCCTATAAAGGTTCAGTCCAAAAAAAAAAAAAAGGGGCAAACCACCATTCCAGAAAATGAGCCCAGAAAGGATGCAAGTCCCACTCCGGGGATCGAGAAGCCGTCAGCCTCCGTCAAGCCACCAGCTCTCGGCGCTGCCACAGCTCATCTCTCGAGGCACCCACGTGGTATAACTCCGAAAGACGATAAACCACAGCTCTCAGCGATTCGTAAGCTCCTCCCGCTGCTTTGCAAGCTCCGTTGCAAAAGTCTTTTCGGTTGCTTGAGCTTTCTCCAAATGGGACTCCAGCTTCTGAAGCAACGTATGAGTAGCAAGTCAAAGTCCTAGAGGCGCCGAAGCGGCTCGCCTCCCGTAGCTTACACGCGCTGCAACTCCAGGGGTAGAGAAGCCGTAAGCTTCCGACGCGTCACCAGCTCTGCACGCTGCTTCGGAAGGTTCGCTCCGGAAGCCTTCTCGATCGCCCTACCAGCTCAACACGTCGGCAGCTTTGCACGCTGCTTTGCAAGGAGGGACTCCAGCTTCTGAAGCGACGTGCGAGTAATCTCCACCTTCTTCTGCACCCGAACCAAGTCTGCAGTAGCAAACGTGTGAAGTCCCTCCAGTCGACGTTCCTCTTCCTCAACCTTTGCCAATGCCAAGAAAGCGTCCTCCTCTAGTGAAGCCCATTGCAAGCAATGAGCCTAGCTATTCGCTAAAAGGGTGCACATATGCTCCTCGAACAAGGAGCCATCCACCAGGAAACCCACCAGCTACTCAAAGCGTCAAGACCCTCCTCCTAGAAGGGTGCAAGCGTCACCTGGATAAACTTCTAGCACAACTCTCCAAAAGAAGCTTAAAAAGAAGGCTCTTCGATCTATATTTTCGCTGGCAAGCCTTTGAGTGCTGAGACAAGGCGCGATCCTGTCCTGAAGACCCAAGCACGGGAACCACCTCCTGAACCATCACTGTGACGGCTATCAAAGACGCCACAGGAGCTGACAAAGAAGCTGCAGCCAAAACATCCGTTGGAACTGACTCCTGAATGGCAAATCCGGACTCGGTCAAACGATCTGCCGTGAAGATCCCTCATCGGTGAGAATGAGCTCGTCTAACTTCGACACACGCTTCTTGCCTCAAAGTACGGCGATAGAAGATTCACGCAAAAAGAAAACAAAGATGTGTACTCCCATGGGAGACCGCATCGATGATCCATCCAGATGATGGAAGCTCTCATAATGGCGGACCTTGAAGAAAGAAAGGGAGAAAAGCACAAACCATTCATGCATACGGGTACAAGCAAAAAAAAAAAAAAAAAGACAAGGGCCCCGAGCCAAGGACCACATCCTCCGCGACCTCCACGAAGCCAAAAAGATTGTTGGAGCTGTCACCGAGGTCAAGATCGGCAAGCAAAAGACGACCAAAACAGGCTGCTCCTTGTTAAACGCTAGTGGCTTCGTTTTCCTCCTCGACAGATTTCAAAATGTCTGTCTTGATATCCTCCAAGCCGGCGTCACCACCAGAAAAAGTTCTCTCCATAGTCCAGAGAAACATCCAGCCCACCTCAATCGGTCTGCTCGGGTGCAACCTCGCCAATCGCTCTACTCCTGTGGTAGATCTCCTCGACGATCCAGCCGGCCTTCGAAAAGCACTCGGAGGGACGAGTCCTGCAAAGAGACAAAAAGTGCAAGTCAAATCAAGATACAAGGTCAATTTCAGAAGAAAAAATAGATCAAGTTCAAAAGCCGGAAGAAAAGAACCAAGACTCAGAGATGAAAAGTCAGTCAAGATCTAGAGATAATGTGCACATCGCGAAGGTTGATCTCGATTTCGCCTACTCTAGTCAAAAGGGTGTTGGTGTCTGGGCACCACTGCTCGCAAAGGGCCTGGTACATACTGTCTGGTCGACTGTACTCCCAACAAGCCGGCTCCATAAACTTCGCCAAGCACTCCACCCCTGGCTCAGCCTCCAAGGCACCGAACAGCTCGCGCATCCAGTCTCGGGAGCCTCCCAAATGTGCGATATCCTTGCGCGGTTGAATCTCTATACCCCATCGCGTACGACGAGAGCATATCTTCAAAGACACAACAAGGACGGGGACCGAATCCTCACTGATGTGATGGAATGGCAATCCCAAACTCTGTCGAACAATCTGCCATGAAGATCCCTCATCAGTAAGGATGCGCTCGCCAAGCCTCGACACATGACAAGAGCCGTCTGCAATGCCATCCTCGCAAATCCGCTCGTGCGTCAAAAGCTGAAGTGTTGATAGTCTGGCTTCCTGCCTCTGAGTACGGTGGTAGAAGACTTTCGTAAAAGAAAAACAAAGATGCATACTCCCGTGGGAGACCGCATCGACGATTCATTCAGAAGACGAAAAACTCTTGTAACATTGAGCCCTGACAAAGAAAAGGGGAGAAAAGCACGAGTCAAGCCCAGAAGAATCAAGTCAAGCGCAAAAAAAAAAGGGCAGAGAAAGGAATTGTGGCCCTTTATGCAAAAAGGAAAACCGAGAGGAGCCACAGCAAAGAAAGACCGCAGCCCCTCTTTAAAGGGGAAAAAAAAAAAAACTCAAAACCTGAGGGGAGCCACCACCTCTCTTCTCTCTTTCTCTCTCTCTCTCTCCATTGAAGGCCCGAAACAAGGCCGGTACACGCTGTCGCTGTCGCTGTCGCTGTCGCTGTTGCTCCCCGCGCCGGCCGCCGCCGACGTGCCACCCCGTGCCGGCCCGCTACTCTGCGCCCTGCACCGCTATCGCGCCCTGCATCGGCCTGCCGCTCTGCACCTCGTGCCCGCCGCTCCGCGCACCGCCAGGCCTCCGTGCCTCGCGCTGCTTCACGCCCCATGCCGACCCACAGCAGCCCGAGCCCATGCGACTCGTAAAAAAAAAAAATAGAGAACAGAAAAGTCAAAAAAAAAAAAAAACCCGGCGGCCCCACTGCATGCGACGAGGCTCGCGACCCCATCGCACACAGGGGGTCGCAACGTCCCTTTCTCTGCATGTAAACAAAAGAGAAGAAAGAAAGAAAGAAAGAAAGAAAAAACGAAACAGAGAAATGGATGGAAAGAGAAAGAGAAAGAGAAAGAGAAAAAAAAAAGAGAAACTAGAGAAGGAAACCAGGGAAAGAAAGAAAGAAAAAAGAAAAGGAAAGAAAAGAAAGAAAGAAGAAGAAGAAGAAGAAGGAAGAGAAAGGAAAAAGAGGGAGAAGGAAGACCCATCTCGCCTGCGGTACCCCATCTTTCGCAGTTCGACGATCTCCTCGCCTTCTTGAACTCTATGGGGTGACCATCTTCATCCTTCGCGTTATCGTTGGGAAGCAAAAAACCCTAGATGACGAAACCCTAACAAGGATTTTCATCTCCAAGTCGTCGAAAGCCTTCAACGATAAGGGAAACAAAAAGAAGGGGTCCTTATAAAGACCCAAAACCCACACAAATACGCGATCAAGGCCAAATGCTATGCGTTTTCCACGGGTGCACTCGATCTTGAGGGGGCATGCTTCACGGCCCACACACAATGGCCCGCATGCGAAACCTGGCCTACACACAATGGCCCGCATGCGAAACCTGGCCCGCACACAACGGCCCGCATGCAAAACCTGGCCCATACATAACGGCCCGCATGTGAAACCTGACCCACACACAATGGCCCACATGCGAAACCTGGCCCGCATACGAACTCGACCAGCACACAACGGCCCGCATGCGAACTCAGCTCACGCACAACGGCCTGTAAATAAAACAGACCAGACTCAAAGCAAACGGGTCCCATTGGGCCCACTACCCGAACTCAAAAAGGGGCCCATCGGCCACCCCTTCTTGAAAACCATGCCCCCTCCCCATGGGGAGGTGTGGTCGGTCATGAGGGGAAGGAGAAAAAAAAAAGGAAAAGAAAAGAAAAGAAAAGAAAAAAATCCAAACCGCCTCGATGCGGGGGGAGGTGGCGTGGATGTCTACACAACCGTAGATCTACGACGATCCCTCGATCCGATGGACAAGATGACATCGTGTCGCCATGCAATCCGAAAGTGCAAAGATGATAACTCAATCTTCAAAGATCAAGTCACGTCATGCCCATAACCATCCCTACAAAATAGGGAAACAAATCAAGGTTGGTTCCCCCAAATAAGGTAACCACATCTTGATGGTTATGGGGGATGATATTGGATGAAACAAAAAGATTTCAGCCATATCTCTCCCAACCTCCCCCCTTTGCCTATAAATAGAAGGGGTGGGGGAAGGCATCAAGGTCCGAAGGCCGAAGACGAAAGGGCTCTGCAAAAAAGAGCTCCAACGCTTGAAGACCGAAGGCTTCACGAGGCACGGCAAACGCGTTCTACGGGAACACTTAGCTCCTCAAGTCCTCATCAACGTGAAGACCTTGCACTCGAAGATCAACCTTCGACTCCTCGCACGAAGAAGAAAGCTCGGAGAAGGAGACCCGGAGTTGTCATCACCCTGACTTCTCCATCGATCTTCATCGACTCCGAAAATACCATAAGCAAAGGCCGGAGTAGAAGATCGAAGCCGACAACACCCGTCGTCTTCAACAAAGGCGTCGACCCCTCGCACGAAGAAGAAAGCTTGAAGAAGAAGGCCTGAAGCCGGTGCTACCCCTGCTGTTTTTATCAATAAAAGCTGATACTATAACCATTGCATGGAGATCGGTGCTACCCCTACCGTCTTCACCAACAAAAGCTGACGCTACAACCGTCGCATGGAGATCGGTGCTACCCCTGTCGTCTTCATCAATAAAAGCCGATGCTATAACCGTCACACAGAGATCGGTGCTACCCTCACTGTCTTCATCAACAAAAGCCGACGCTACAACCATCCACGAAGATCGGTGCTACCCCCGCCGTCTTCAAAAGAAACCTTCAACTCCGATCATGCCAAAAAAGCTCAGAAAAGAAGAGAAGCCAAGCCGACACCACAACCGTCGAGAAAGTCGGAAGAATAAGCAAGCCTTGAAGAAGTAGCCATCGCCGTTCGAGAAGAAGATCGAGTCAAAGCTAAAGCCAAAGCCAACACAAGAAGCCAAAGCAAACACACCGGTAAAGCCCGCGCCAAAGCGATGCACGTGGCAAAGCCAAGCAACGACGACGGTCACAACTAAAGCACCACATGTTCTAGCCGATACGACGTGAAGTCCGGAAGAACTAAAGCATCACATGCTTCTACCCGCCTACGTTCAAGCACAAGCACCAAAGCAAATCAAACGCCAGAGCCACGCCAAAGCAACGCCAAAGCCGAAAGCTAAAGCCAAAGCCGATGCCAAAAGCACGATCGATGCCATGAACCGATGATCAAGGACGCCGAGGTCAAGCAAGGATTGAGGAAGACACAAAGACCGAGGAACGAAGCCCAAAACCTCCCTAGCCGAGAAAGCATGAAGCACGTACGGGACAAAATCAACGGCCGATATTCCTTAGCCTCTCAAGAAACCCTCACCCTGTAAAGACCTCTGTCCTGGGCAACCCTTTCAGAGCTCTCGCACGAATACCACGTGGAGACGCGAATCAAAGGGACCCTCCAGAGGATCTCTCCCATAATCTCCTGATCAAATATTCGTCGCACCCGGACTCATCACACCCGAGTCCCCGGGTCTTGGCATCTGTAATCTTTGTGTGCTCGCAATAAAGACAACCCGTATCTTTTTCTGCGCATATAGTGGCAGTTCAAGAAAAATATGAAGTTATTTTGGCTCTCTAAATATAGTGAGTCTAGTAGCAATCCCAAAAATAGAAAGGAATATTGCGAGGCTCTTAGAGGGTGTTTTAGAGAGGAGTGTTTTATTTATATATAATTTACTTATGATTTTAGGGTGTTTTTGGGAGGCAATGGCGAGACTCTTAGAGGGTGTTTTTGGGAGGAATGCTCGATTGTATATAATTTACTTAAGGTTGTTGGGTGGGTATTTATAAAAAATATGGAGCGATTTTAGCTCCCTAAATATAAGGAGTCTTGAAGCAATCCCAAAAATAGAGAGCATATTGCGAGGCTCTTAGAGGGTATTTTAGGAGGAGTGCTTGATTGTATATAATTTACTTAAGGTTGTCGGGTGGAGCTTCAAAAAAAAATAGAGCTGTTTTGGCTTCCTAAATATAGAGAGTCTAGTAGTAATTTTAAAAATAGAGTGCATATTGTGAGGCACTTAGAGGGTTTTTAGGGAGGAGCGTTTAATTTATGTATAATTTACTTATGATTTTAGGGTGTTTTTGGGAGGCAATGGCGAGTCTCTTAAAGGGTGTTTTTGGGAGGAATGCTCGATTATATATAATTTACTTAAGGTTATCGAGTGGGGGTTCAAAAAGAAAATATAGAGCAGTTTTGGCTCCCTAAATATAGGGAGTCTAGTAGCAATCCTAAAAATCGAGAGCATATTGCGAGGCTCTTAGATTATGTTTTAGTATGGAGTACTTGATTGTATACAATTAACTTAAGGTGTTCAAAAAAAATATGGAACGGTTTTGCCTCTATAAATATAAGGAGTCTAGTAGCAATCCCAAAAATATAGAGCATATTGTGAGGCTCTTAGAGGGTATTTGAGGGAGGAGTGATCGATTATATATAATTTACTTATGGTTATCGTGTGGTGGTTCAAAGAAAATATGGAGCGGTTTTGGCTCCCTAGATATAAGGAGTCTAGTAGCACTCCCTAAAATAAAAAGGCATATTACGATGCTTTTAGAGGGTATTTTAGGGAGGAGTGCTTGATTTATATATATTTTACTTATGATTTTAGGGTATTTTTGGGAGGTAATGACGTGGCACTTAAAGTGTGTTTTTAGAAGGAGTGCTCAATATTATATAATTTACTTAAGGTTGTCGGGTGAAGGTTCAAAGAAAATATAGAGCGGTCTTGGCTCCCAAATATAGGGAGTCTAGTAGCAATCCCAAAAATAGAGTTCATATTGCAAGGCTCTTTGAGGGTATTTTAGGGAAGAGTGCTCGATTGTATATAATTTACTAAAGGTTATCGAGTGGGGGTTTAAAAAAAATATGTAGCTATTTTGGCTCCCTAAATATAGGGAGTCTAGTAGCAATCCCAAAAATAGAGAGGAATATTGTGAGGTTCTTCGAGGGTGTTTTAAGTAGAAGTATTTAATTTATATATAATTTACTTATGAGTTTAGGGTGTTTTTTGGAGGCAATGTCGAAGCACTTAGAGGTGTTTTTGGAAGGAATGCTTGATTGTATATAATTTACTTAAGGTTTTTGGGTGGGGGTTCAAAAAAAATATGGAGTGGTTTTAGCTCCCTAAATATAGAGAGTCTAGTAGTAATCCCAAAAATAGAGAGCATATTACGAGGATCTTAGAGGGTATTTTAGGAAGGAGTGATCGATTGTATATAATTTACTTAAGGTTATCGAATGGGGGTACAAGAAAATATGGAGTGATTTTGGCTCGTTAAATATAGGGAGTCTAGTAGCAATCCTAAAAATAGAGAGGAATATTACGAGGCTCTTAGAGGGTATTTTAGGTAGGAGTGTTTGATTTATATATAATTTACTTATGATTTTAGGGTGTTTTTGGGAGGCAATGGCGAGGCTCTTTAAGCGTGTTTTTGGGAAGAATGCTCGATTGTATATAATTTACTTAGAGTTCTTCGGGTGCGGGTTCAAAAAAAATATGGAGCAGTTTTAGCTCCCTAAATATATAGAGTCTAGTAGCAATCCCAAAAATAGATAGCATATTACAAGGCTTTTAGAGGGTGTTTTAGGGAGGAGTGCTTGATTGTATATAATTTACTTAAGGTTGTTGGGTGGGTGTTCAAAAAAAATATAGAGTGGTTTTGGCTCCCTAAATATAGGGAGTCTAGTAGCAATCCCAAAAATAGAATGCATATTGTGAGGCTCTTAGAGGATGTTTTAGGGACGATTACTTGATCTTATATAATTAAATTAAGTTTGTCGGGTGGGGGATTAAAAAACATATGGAGTAGTTTTGGCTTCCTAAATATAAGGAGTCCAGTAGTAATTCTAAAAATAGAGAGGCATATTACGATGCTCTTAGAGGGTGTTTTAGGGAGGAGTGCTTGATTTATATATAATTTACTTATGATTTTATCGTATTTTTAGGAGGCAATGGTGAGGATCTTAGTGGGTGTTTTTGGGAGGAATGCTCGATGATATATAATTTACTTTATGTTGTCGGGTGGGGGTTCAAAAAAAAAAAGGGCGGTTTTGGCTCCATAAATATGAGGAGTCTAGCAGTAATCCCAAAAATATAGAGAATATTGCGAGGCTCTTAAAGTGTGTTTTAGGGATGAGTGCTTGATTTATATATTATTTACTTATGATTTTTGGATGTTTTTGGGAGGCAATGGTGAGGATCTTTGAGGGTATTTTTGAGAAAAATGGTCGATTGTATATAATTTACTTAAGGTTATCGGGTGGGAGTTCAAAAAAAATATAGAGCGGTTTTGGCTCCTTAAATATAGAAAGTCTAGTAGCGATCCTTAAAATAGAGAGCATATTGCGAGGCTCTTAGAGGGTGTTTTAGAGAGGAGTGATCGTATATATATAATTAACTTAAGGTTATCGGGTGGGGGTTCAAGAAAAATATGGAGCGGTTTTGGCTTCCTAAATATAGGGAGTCTAGTAGGAATCCCAAAAATATAGAGGAATATTGCAGTCTCTTAGAGGGTGTTTTAGAGATAAGTATTTGATTTATATATAATTTACTTATGATTTTAGAGTATTTTTTGGAGGTAATGGCAGGGCTCATAGAGGGTCTTTTTGAGAGGAATGCTCGATTGTATATAATTTACTTAAGGTTGTCGGGTAGAAGTTCAAAAAAAAAATGGAGCGCTTTTGGCTTCCTAAATATAGGGAGTCTAGTAGCAATCCCAAAAAAAAAGAGCATATTGTGAGGCTCTTAGAGTGTGTTTTAAGGAGGAATGATCGAATGTATATAATTTACTTAAGGTTGTCGGGTGGGGATTTAAAAAAAATATAGAGCGGTTTTGGATCCCAAAATATAGGGTGTCTAGTTACAATCCCAAAAATAGAGAGGAACATTGCGAGGCTCTTAAAGGGTGTTTTAGGGAGGAGTATTTGATTTATATATAATTTACTTCAGATTTAAAGGTGTTTTTGGGAGGCAATGGTGAGGCTCTTAGAGGGTATTTTTGAGAGGAATGCTCAATTGTATATAATTTAATTAAGGTTGTCGGTTGGGGGTTTAAAAAAATATGGTTCGATTTTGGCTCCCTAAATATAGGAAGTCTAGTAGCAATCCCAAAAATAGAGTGCATATTGTAAGTCTCTTAGAGGGTGTTTTGGGAGGAGTGCTCTATTGTGTATAATTTACTTAAGGTTGTCGGGTAGGGGTTCAAAAAAAATATGGATCGGTTTTGGCTCTCAAAATATAGGGAGTCTTGTAGCAATCACAAAAATAGAGAGATACATTACGATGCTCTTAGAGGGTGTTTTAGGGAGGAGTGCTTGATTTATACATAATTTATTTTTGATTTTACAGTGTTTTTGGGAGGCAATGGCGAGGCTCTTTGAGGGTTTTTAGAAGTGGAATGCTCGATTATATATAATTTACTTAAGGTTGTCGGGTGTGTGTTCAAAAAAATATGGAGTAGTTTTGGCTCCCTAAATAAAGGGAGTCTAGTAGCAATCCCAAAAATAGAGAGCATATTGCGAGGCTCTTAGAGGGTATTTTAGGGAGGAGTGCTCGATTATATATAATTTACTAAAGGTTATCAGGTTGGGGTTCAAAAAAAACATGGAGCGGTTTTGGCTCCCTAAATATAGGGAGGCTAGTAGCAATCCCAAAAATAGAAAGCATATTGCGGGGCTTTTAGAGGGTGTTTTAGGGAGGAGTGCTCGATGGTATATAATTTACAAAAGGTTTTCGTGTGGGGGTTCAAAAAACATATGGAGCGGTTTTGACTCCCTAAATATAGAGAGTCTAGTAGCAATCTCAAAAATAGAAAGGATTATAGCGTTGTACTTAGAGGGTGTTTTTGGAAGGAATTCTCAATTGTATATAATTTACTTAATATTGTTGGGTGGGGGTTCAAAAAAAAATATAGAGTGGTTTTGGCTCCCTAAATATAGGGAGTCTAGTAACAATCCCAAAAATTGACAGAATATTACGAGGCTCTTAGAGTGTGTTTTTGGGATAAGTGCTTGATTTATATATAATTTACTTATGATTTTAGGGTGTATTTGGGTGGCAATGGTGAGGCTCTTATAGGGTATTTTTCGGAGGAATAATCGATTATATATAATTTACTTAAGGTTGTCGGGTGGGGGTTTAAAAAAAATATGGAGTGATTTTGGTTCCCTAAATATAGGGAGTCTAGTAGCAATCCCGAATATAAAGAGCATATTTCGAGGCTCTTAGAGGGTATTTTAGGGAGGAGTGATCGATTGTATATAATTTACTAAAGATTATCGGGTGGGGGTTCAAAACAAATATAGAGCGGTTTTGGCTCCCTAAATATATGGAGTCTAGTAGCAGTCCCAAAAAATAGAGAGCATATTGTGAGGCTCTTAGAGGGTGTTTTAGGGAGGAGTGATCGATTGTATATAATTTACTTAAGGTTGTCGAGTGAGGGTTCAAGAAAAATATGGAGCAGTTTTCGTTTCCTAAATATAGGAAGTCTAGTAGCAATCCCAAAAATAGAGAAGAATACTGCGAGACAATTAGAGGGTGTTTTAGGGAGGAGTGTTTTATTTATATATAATTTACTTATGATTTTAGTGTGTTTTTGGGAGGATATGGCTAGGCTCTTAGAGGGTATTTTTGGAAGGAATGCTTGATTGTATATAATTTACTTATGTGTGTCGGGTAGGGGTTTAAAAAAAATATAGATCAGTTTTAGCTCCCTAAATATTGGGAGTCTAGTAGCAATCCCAGAAATAGAGCATATATTGTGAGGCTCTTAGAGGGTGTTTTAGAGAGGAATGATCGATTATATATAATTTACTTAAGGTTGTCCGGTAGGGGTTCAAAAAAAATATGGAGCGGTTTTGGCACCCTAAATATAGGGAGTCTAGTAGCAATCCCAAAAATAGAGATGAATATTGCGAGGCTCTTAATGGGTATTTTTGGGAGTAGTGTTTGATTTATATATAATTTACTTATGATTTTAGGGTATTTTTGAAAGGCAATGGTGAGACTTTTAGAGGGTATTTTTTGGAGTAATGCTCGATTGTATATAATTTACTTAAGGTTATCGGTTTGGGGTTTAAAAAAAATATGGTGCATTTTTGGCTCCCTAAATATAGGGAGACTAGTAGTAATCCCAAAAATAGAAAGCATATTGCGAGGCTCTCAGGGGGTGTTTTAGGGAGGAGTGCTCAATTGTATATAATTTTCTTAAGGTTGTCGAGTGGGGGTTAAAAAAAAATATGGTGCGGTTTTGGCTACATAAATATCAGGAGTTTATTAGCAATCTCAAAAATAGAAAGCATATTGTGAGACTCTTAGAAGGTGTTTTAGAGAGTAGTGCTTGAATTTATATAAGTAACTTAAGGTTGTCGAGGGAGGGTTCAAAAAAAAAATGGAGTGGTTTTGGCTCCCTAAATATAGAGAGTCTAGTAGCAATCTCAAAAAATAGAGAGACATATTATGGTGCTCTTAGAAGGTATTTTAGGGTGGAGTGCTTGATTTATATATAATTTACTTAAGATTTTAGGGTGTTTTGGGAGGCAATGGTGAGGCTCTTAGAGGGTGTTTTTGGAAGGAATGCTCGATTCTATATAATTTACTTAAGGTTGTCGGGTGGGTGTTCAAAAAAACTATAGAGTAGTTTTGTCTCCTTAAATATAGGGAGTCTAGTAGCAATCCAAAAAATAGAAAGCATATTGCGAGGCTTTTAAAGGGTGTTTTAAGGAGGAGTACTCGATTGTGTATAATTTACTATAGGTTATCAGGTAGGGGTTCAAAAAAAATATGGAGCAGTTTTGGCTCCCTTAATATAGGGAGTCATTGTAGCAATCCCAAAAATAGAAAGCATATTGCGATGCTCATAGAGGGTATTTTAGGGATGATTGCTTGATTGTATATAATTTACTAAAGGTTGTCGGGTGGGTGTTCAGAAAAAATATGGAGTGGTTTTGACTCCCTAAATATAGAAAGTCTAGTAGCAATCCCAAAAATAGAGGGGAATATTGCGATTCTCTTAGCGGGTGTTTTAGGAAGGAGTGTTTATTTTATATGTAATTTATTGATGATTTTAGGGTATTTTTGGGAGGAAATGGCATGGCTCTTAGAGGGTATTTTTGGAAGGAATACTCGATTGTACATAATTTACTTAAAGTTATCGGGTGGGGGTTCAAAAAAAATTATAGAGCTGTTTTGGCTCCCTAAATATAGGGAGTCTAGTAGCAATCCCAAAAATAGAGAGAATATTGTGAGGCTGTTTGTGTGTGTTATTGCCATGAGTGCTTGATTTATATATAATTTACTTATGATTTTAGGGTATTTTTAGGAGGAAATGGCGAGGCTCTTAGAAGGTGTTTTTGGAAGAAATGCTCGATTATATATAATTTGCTTAAGTTTGTTGGGTGGGGGTTTAAAAAAAATTTGGAGCGATTTTGGCTCCCAAAATATAGTGAGTCTAGTAGCAATCCAAAAAATAAAAAGTATATTGCGAGGCTCATAGAGGGTGTTTTAGGGAGAAGTGCTCGATTGTATATAATTTACAAAAGGTTGTCAGGTGGGGATTAAAAGAAATATAAAGCGATTTTGGCTCCCTAACTATAGGGAGGCTAGTAGCAATCTCAAACATAGAAAGCATTTTATGAGGCTTTTAGAGGGTGTTTTAGGGCAGAATGCTCGATTGTATATAATTTACTAAAGGTTGTCGGGTGGAGATTCAAAAAAAATATGGATCGGTTTTTGATTCCTAAATATAGTGAGTCTTGTAACAATCCAAAAAATACAGGGAAATATTGCAAGGATTTTAGAGGGTGTTTTAGGGAGGAGTGTTTGATTTATATATAATTTACTTATAATTTTAGGGTGTTTTTATAAGGCAATGGCGAGGCTCTTAGAGGGTGTTTTTGGGAGGAATGCTCGATTGTATATAATTTACTTAAGATTGTCTGGTGGGGTTTTAAAAGAAAAATAGAGCGGTTTTGGCTCCCAAGATATAGGGAGTCTAGTAGCAATCCCAAAAATAAAGAGCATATTTCGAGGCTCTTAGAGGGTATTTTAGGGAGGAGTGCTCAATTGTATATAATTTACTTAAGGTTATCGGGTGGGGGTTCAAAAGAAATATGAAGTAGTTTTGGCTTCCTAAATATAGGGAGTCTAGTAGCAATCCCAAAAATAGAGAGCATATTGCGAGGATCTTAGAGGGTCTTTAGTGAGGAGTGCTTGATTATATATAATTTTTTTAAGGTTATCGGGTTGAGGTTCAAAACAAATATGGAGCAGTTTTGGCTCCCTAAATATAAGGTGTCTAATAGCAATCCCAAAAATAATGAGCATATTGTGAGGCTATTAGAGGTTATATTAGATAGGAGTGACCGATTATATATAATTTACTAAAGGTTATCGGGTGGGGGTTCAAAAAAAATTTGGAGTGGTTTTGGCTCTCTAAATATAGGGAGTCTAATAGCAATCAAAAAAATAGAGAGGAATATTATGAGACTCTTAGAGGGTGTTTTAGGGAGGAGTGTTTAATTTATATATAACTTACTTATTATTTTAGGATATTTTTTGGAGGCAATATTGAGGCTCTTAGAGGGTATTTTTGGTAGGAATGCTCGATTGTATATAATTTACTTAATGTTATCGGGTGGAAGTTTAAAAAAAACATGGAGCAGTTTTGGCTCCCCAAATATAGGGAGTCTAGTAGCAATCCCAAAAATAAAGAGAATATTGTGAGGCACTTAGAGTGTGTTTTAGGGATGAGTGCATGATTTATATATAATTTACTTATGATTTTAGGGTGTTTTAGGGAGCCAATGGCTATGCTCTTAGAGGGTGTTTTTAGAAGGAACGCTCGATTGTATATAACTTAATTAAGGTTATCGGGTGGGGGTTCAAAAAAAATATAGAGCGGTTTTGGCTCCCTAAATATATGGAGTCTAGTAGCAATCCTAAAAATAGGGAGCATATTATGAGGCTCTTAGACGGTATTTTAGGGAGCAGTACTCGATTGTATATAATTTACTAAATATTATCGAGTAGGGGTTCAAAACAAATATAGAGTAGTTTTGGCTCTCTAAATATAGGGAGTCTAGTAGCAATCCTAAAAATAGAAAGTATATTACGAGGCTCTTATAGGGGATTTTATGGTCGAGTGCTTGATTATATATAATTTACTAAAGGTTGTCGGGTGGGGGTTCAAAAAAAAATATGGGGCAGTTTTGGCTCCCAAATTATAGGGAGTTTAGTAGCAATCCCAAAAATAGAGAGGAATATTACGAGGCTACTAGAGGGTGCTTTAGGGAGGAGTGTTTAATTTATATAAAATTTACTTATGATTTTAGGGTGATTTTGGGAGGCATCAACGAGGCTCTTAGAGGGTGTTTTTGGGAGGAATGCTCGAATGTATATAATTTAATTAAGGTTGTCGATTGGGGGTTTAAAAATAATATGGTGCGGTATTGGCTCCCTAAATATTGGCAATCTAATAACAATCCCAAAAATAGAGAGCATATTGCGAGGCTCTTAGAGGGTACATATTATGAGGCTCTTAGATGGTGTTTTAGGGAGGAATGCTCGATTGTATATAATTTACTTAAGGTTGTCGGGTGGGGGTTCAAAAAAAATATAGAGCGGTTTAGGCTCCTTAAATATAGAGAGTCTAGTAGCAATCTCAAAAATAGAGTGCATATTGCAAGGTTCTTAGAGGATGTTTTAGGGAGGAGCGTTTGATTTAAATAGAATTTACTTATGATTTTAGGGTATTTTTGGGAGGCAATGGCGAGGCTCTTAGAGTATGTTTTTGGGAGGAATACTTGATTATATATAATTTATTTAAGGTTATCGACTAGAGGTTCAAAAAAAATATGGAGCAGTTTTGGCTTCCTAAATATAGAGGGTCTAGTAGCAATCCCAAAAATAATGAGCATATTGCGAGCCTCTTAGAGGATATTTTAGGGAGGAGTACTCGATTGTATATAATTTATTTAAGGTGTTCGGGTGGGTGTTAAAAAAAAACTTTGGAGCGGTTTTGGCTTCCTAAATATAGGTAGTCTAGTAGCAATCCCAAAAATAGAGAGCATATTGTGATGCTTTTAAAGGGTGTTTTAGGGAAGAGTGCTTGATTGTATATAATTTACTTAATATTGTCGGGTGGTGGTTCAAAATAATATAGAGCTATTTTGGCACCGTAAAATAGAGAGTCTAGTAGCAATCCCTAAAACAGAGAGTCATATTACGATGGTCTTAGAGGGTGTTTTAGAGAGGAGTGCTCAATATATATATATATATATATATATATATATATATATATATATATATATATATATATATATATATATATATATATATATATATATATATATATATATATATATATATATATATATAAAATTTACTTATGATTTTAGGATATTTTTGGAGGCAATGGCGAGGTTCTTAGAGGATGTTTTTGGGAGAAATTCTCAATTGTATATAATTTACATAAGTTTGTCGGGTAGGGGTTAAAAAAAATAGAATGGTTTTGGCTCCCTAAATATAGGGAGTCTAGTAGCAATCCAAAAAATAGAGAGCATATTGCGAGGCTCTTAGAGGGTGTTTTAGGGAGGAGTGCTCGATTATATATAATTTACTAAATATTGCGGGTTGGGGTTCAAAAAAAATATATAGCGTTTTTGGGTCCCTAAATATAGGGAGTCTAGTAGCAATCCCAAAAATAGAGAGAAATATATAATTTACTTATGATTTTATGGTGTTTTTGGGAGGCAATGGCGAAGCACTTAGAGGGTGTTTTTGGGAGGAATGCTCGATTGTATATATTTACATAAGATTATCGGGTGGGGGTTCAAGAGCAGTTTTGGCTCCCTAAATATAGAGAGTCTAGTATCAATACCAAAAATAAAGAGCATATTGCGAGGCTCGTAGAGGGTGTTTTAAAGAGGAGTGAACGATTATATATAATTTACTTAAGGTTGTAGGGTGGGGTTTTAAGAAAAATATAGAGTTGTTTTGGCTCCCTAAATATAGGGAGTCTAGTAGCAATCCCATAAATAAAGAGGAATATTACGAGTCTCTTAGAGGGTGTTTTAGGAAGGGGTTTTGATTTATATATAATTTACTTATGATTTTAGGGTATTTTTGGGAGGCAATGGTGAGGCTCTTAGAGGGTATTTTTGAGAGAAATGCTCGATTGTATATAATTTACTTAAGGTTCTTCGGGTAGGGGTTCAAAAGAAATTTGGAGCGGCTTTGGCTCCCTAAATATAGGGAGTCTTGTAGCAATTTCAAAAATAAAAAGCATATTGCGAGGCTCTTAGAGGGTGTTTTTAGGAGGAGTGATCGACTGTATATAATTTACTTAAGGTTGTCGGGTGGGGGTTTAAAAAAAATATGGAGTAGTTTTAGCTCTTTAAATATAGGGAGTATAGTAGCAATCCCAAAAATAAAAAGGAACATGGTGAGGCTCTTAAAGGGTATTTTATGGAGGAGTGTTTGATTTATACATAATTTACTTAGGATTTTAGGGTGTTTTTGGGAGGCAATGGCGAGGCTCTTAGAGGGTATTTTTAGGAGGAATGCTCGATTGTATATAATTTACTTAATGTTGTTGGTTGTGGGTTTAAAAATAATGTAGTGCGGTTTTGACTCCCTATATATAGGGTGTCTAGTAGTAATCCCAAAAATAGAGAGCATATTGTGAGTCTCTTAGAGGGTGTTTTAGGGAGGAGTGCTCTATTGTATATATTTTACTTAAGGTTGTTTGGTGGGGGTTCAATAAAAATATACAGCTATTTTGGCATCCAAAATATATAGAGTATAGTAGCAATTCCAAAAATATAGAGCATATTGCGAGGCTTTTAGAGTGTATTTTAGAGAGGAGTGCTCGATTGTATATAATTTACTTAAGGTTATCGGGTGAGGGTTTAAAAAAAATATGGAGCTATTTTGGCTCACAAAATATAGGGTGTCTAGAAGTAATCCCAAAAATAAAGAGACATATTATTATGCTCTAAGAAGGTGTTTTAAGAAGGAGTGCTTGGTTTATATTTTATTTACTTATGATTTTAGGGTATTTATGGAAGGTAATGGCGAGGCTCATAAAGGGTGTTTTTAGAAAGAATGCTCGATTGTATATTATTTACTTAAGGTTGTTGGGTGGGGGTTCAAAAAAGTTTGGAGCGGTTTTGGCTCCCTAAATAAAGAGTGTCTAGTAGCAGTCCGAAAAATAAAGAGCATATTACGAGGCTCTTAGAGGTTATTTTAGGGAGGAGTGCTCGAGTATATAATTTACTAAAGGTTATCGGGTGGGCGTTCAAAAAAATTGGGCGCTTTTGGCTCCCTAAATATAGGGAGTCTAGTAGCAATCCCAAAAATAGAAAGCATATTATGATGCTCTTAGAGGGTGTTTTAGGGAGGAGTGCTTAATTGTATATAATTTACTAAAGGTTATTGGTTGGGGGTTCTAAAAAAATATGGAGCGGTTTTGACTCACTAAATATTTGGAGTCTAGTAGCAATTTAAAAAATAGAGAGGAATATTACGAGACACTTAGAGGGTGTTTTAGGGAGTAGTTTTTAATTTTTATATAATTTACTTATAATTTTTGGGTGTTTTTAGGAGGCAATGGTGAGGCTCTTAGAGGGTGTTTTTGGAAGGAATGCTTGATTGTATATAATTTATATGGTATTGTAGGGTGGGGGTTCAAAAAAAAATTGAAGCGATTTTGGCTCCCTAAATATAGAAAGTGTAGTAGTAATTTCAAAAATTGACAGAATATTGCGAGGCTCTTAGAGTGTGTTTTATGGATGAGTACTTGATTTATATATAATTTACTTATGATTTTATGGTGAATTTTGGAGGCAATAGCGAGGCTCTTATACGGTGTTTTTGGAAGAAATGCTCAATTGTATATAATTTACTTAAGGTTGTCGAAAAGGGGTTCAAAAAAAATGGAGAGGTTTTGGCTCCCTAAATATAGGGATTCTAGTAGCAATCCCACAAATAGAGAGCATATTGCGAGGCTCTTAGAAGGTGTTTTTAGGAGGAGTGCTCAATTATATATAATTTACTAAAGGTTGTCGGGTGGGGGTTCAAAAAAAATATGGTGCAATTTTGGCTCCCTAAATATAGAAAGTCTAGTAGCAATCCCAAAAATAGAAAGCATATTGTGAGTCTCTTAGAGGGTATTTTAGGGAGGAGTGCTCTATTGTATATAATTTACTAAAGGTTATCGGGTGGGGGTTTAAAAAAAATATGGAGCAATTTTGGCTTCCTAAATATAGGGAGTCTAGTAGCAGTCCCATAAATAGAGAGAATTATTGCGAGGCTCTTAGAGGTTGTTTTAGGGAGGAGTGTTTAATGTATATATAATTTACTTATGATTTTAGGGTATTTTTGGGAGGCAATAGTGAGGCTCTTAGAGGGTGTTTTTAGGAGAAATACCTGATTGTATATTATTTACTTAAATTTGTCGGTTGGGGGTTTAAAAAAAAATAGTGCAGTTTTGGCTCCCTAGATATAGGGAGTTTAGTAGCAATTCCAAAAATAGAGAACATACTGCGAGGCTCTTAGAGGGTGTTTTATGAAGGAATAATCGATTGTATATAATTTACTTTAGGTTATCGAGTGGGGGTTTAAGAAAACTATGGAGCGGTTTTGGCTCCCTAAATATAAGGTGTCTAGTAGCAATCTAAAATATAGAGAGAAATATTACGAGGCTCTTAGAGGGTGTTTTAGGGAGGAGTGTTTGATTTATATATAATTTACTTATGATTTTAGGGTATTTTTGGGAGGCATTGGCGATGCACTTAGAAGGTATTTTTGGGAGGAATGCTCGATTGTATATAATTTACTTAAGATTGTCTGGTCGGGGTTTAAAAAAAATATGGAGCAGTTTTGGCTCCCTAAATATAAGGAGTCTAGTAGCAATCCCAAAAATAGAGGGCATATTGCGATACTCTTAGAGGGTGTTTTACGGAGGAGTGAACGATTTATATAATTTACTTAAGGTTGTCGGGTGGGGGTTCAAAAAAAATATGGAGCGATTTTTGCTCCCTAAATATAGGGAGTCTAGTAGTAATCCCAAAAATAGAGAGGAATATTATTAAGGTTATCGATTAGGGGTTTAAAAAAAATATGGTACAGTTTTGGGTCCCTAAATATAGGGAGTCTAATAGCAATCCAAAAAATAGAGAGCATATTGCGAGGCTCTTAGAGGGTGTTTAAGGGAGGAGTGGCCTATTGTATATAATTTACTTAAGGTTATCGGGTGGGGGTTCAAAAAAAATATAGAACCGCTTTGGCTCCCTAAATATTGGGAGTCTAGCAATAATCTCAAAAATAGAGAGCATATTGCGAGGCCCTTAGAGGGTGTTTTAGAGAAGGGTGTTCGATTGTATATATTTACTTAAGGTTGTCGGGTGGGGGTTCAAAAATAATATAGAGCGGTTTTGACTCCCTAAATACAGGGAGTCTAGTAGCAATCTCAAAAATAAAGAGACATATTGCGATGCTCTTAGAAAGTGTTTTGGGGAGGAGTTCTTGATTTATATATAATTTACTTATAATTTTAGGGTTTTTTTGGGAAGCAATGGTGAGGTTCTTAGAGTGTGTTTTTGAGAGGAATGCTCGATTGTATATAATTTACTTAAGGTTGTTGAGTGAAGGTTCAAAAAAAATATAGAGCAATTTTGGATTCCTAAATATAGGGAGTCTAGTAGCAATACCAAAAATAGAGTGCATATTGCGAGACAATTAGAGAGTGTTTTAGGGAGGAGTGTTCGATTGTATATTATTTACTAAAGGTTATCAGGTGGGGGTTCAAAAAAAATATGGAGCAGTTTTGGCTCCCTAAATATAGGGAGTCTAGTAGCAATCCCAGAAATAGAAAGCATATTATGAGGTTCTTAGTAGGTGTTTTAGGGAGAAGTGCTCGATTGTATAGAATTTACTAAAGGTTATCAGGTGGGGGTTCAAAAAAAAATATAGAGCGGTTTTTACTCCCTTAATATAAGGAGTCTAGTAGTAATCCCAAAAATAGAGGGGAATATTGCGAGGCTCTAAGAGGGTATTTTTGGAGGTGTGTTTATTTTATATATATTTTACTGATGATTTTAGGGTATTTTTGGAGGCAATGGCGAGGCTTTTAGAGGGTATTTTTGGAAGAAATGCTAAATTGTAAATAATTTACTAAAATTTATCGGGTTAGGGTTTAAAAAAAATATGGAGCTGTTTTGGCACCCTAAATATAGGCAGTCTAGTAGTAATCCCAAAAATAGAGAGAATTTTGCGAGGCTCTTAGAGTATGTTTTAGGGATGAGTGCTTGATTTATATATAATTTATAATAATTTTAGGGTGTTTTTGGGTGGCAATGGAGAGGCTCTTAGGGGGTGTTTTTGGGAGGAATACTTGATTGTATATAATTTTCTTAAAGTTGTTGGGTGGGGGTTCAAAAAAAATATGGAGTGGTTGTGGCTTCCAAAATATATGAAATCTAGTAGCAATCCCAAAAATAAAGAGCATAATACGAGATCCTTAGAGCGTGTTTTACGAAAGTGTGCTCGATTGTATATAATTTACTAAATATTGTCAGGTGGGGGTTCAAAAAAAATATAGAGCGGTTTTGGCTCCCTAAATATAGGAAGTCTAGTAGCAATCTCAAAATTAAAAAACATATTGCGAGGCTCTTAGTGGGTATTTTTGGGAGGAGTGCTCGATTGTATATAATTTACAAAAGGTTATCGGGTGGGGGTTTAAAAAAAAAAAGAGCAGTTTTGGCTCCCTAAATATAGGGAGTCTAGTAGAAATCCCAAAAATATAAATGAATATCGCGAGGCTCTGAGAGGGTGTTTTATGGAGGAGTGTTTAATTTATATATAATTTAATTATGATTTTAGGATGTTTTTGGGAAGTAATGGTGAGGGTCTTAGAAGGTGTTTTTGGAAGGAATGCTCAATTGTATATAATTTACATAAGGTTGTCGGCTAGGGGTTGAAAATAAATATGGAGCTATTTTGGCTCCCTAAATATAGGGAGTCTAGTAGACATCCCAAAAATAGAGAGCATATTGCGAGGCTCTTGGAGGGTGTTTTAGGGAGGAGTGATCGATTGTATATAATTTACTTAAGGTTGTCGAGTGGGGGTTCAAGAAAAATATGGAGCGATTTTGGCTCTTAGAGGGTATTTTTGGGAGGAATGCTTGATTGTATATATTTTACTTAACGTTGTCGGGTAGGGGTTTAAAAAAAATATGGAGCGGTTTTGGCTCCCTAAATACAGGCAGTATAGTTGCAATTTCAAAATTAGAAAGCATATTATGAGGCTCTTAGAGGGTATTTTTGGGAGAAGTGCTCGATTGTATATAATTTACTTAAGGTTATCGAGTGAGGGTTCAAAAAAAATATGGAGCGGTTTTGGCTCCCAAAATATAAGGTATCTAGAAGCAGTCCCAAAAATAGAGAGCATATTATGAGGCTCTTAGAGGGTGTTTTAGGGAGAAGTGCTCAATTCTATATAATTTACTTAAAGTTGTCCGGTGGGGGTTCAAAAAAAATATGGAGCGGTTTTAGCTCCCTAAATATAGGGAGTCTAGTAGCAATCCCAAAAATATAGAGCATATTACGAGGGTCTTAGAGAGTGTTTTAGAGAGGAGTGTTCGATTGTATATAATTTACTTAAGATTATCGGGTGGGGGTTCAAAAAAAATATGGAGCGGTTTTGGCTCCCTAAATATAGGGAGCTTGTAGAAATCCAAAAAATAGAGAGGAATATTGCAAGGCACTTAAATAGTGTTTTAGGGAGAAGTGTTTGATTTATATATAATTTACATATGATTTTAGGGTGTTTTTAGGAGGCAATGGCGAGGCTCTTAGAGGGTATTTTTGGAAGGAATACTCGATAGTATATAATTTACATAAGGTTGTCGGTTGGGGATTTAAAAAAAATATGATGTAATTTTTGCTCCCTAAATATAGGTAGTCTAGTAGCAATCCCAAAAATAGAGAGCATATTGTGAAGCTCTTAGAGGGTGTTTTAGGGAGGAGTGCTCTATTGTATATAATTTACTTAAGGTTATCGGGTGGGGGTTTAAAAAAAATATGAAGCAGTTTTGGCTCCCTAAATATAGGGAGTCTAGTAGTAATCTTAAAAATAGAGAAAAAATTGTGAGGCTCTTAGAGATTGTTTTAGATAGGAGTGGTCGATTGCATATAATTTACTTAAGGTTATCGGGTGGGGGTTCAAAAAAAATATGGAGCGGTTTTGGCTCCCTAAATATAGGGAGTCTTGTAGCAATCTCAAAAATATAGAGACATCTAGCAATGATCTTAGAAGGTGTTTTAGGGAGGAGTGCTTGATTTATATATAATTTACTTTTGATTTTTGGATATTTTTGGGAGGCAATGGCGAGGCTCTTTGAGGGTGTTTTTGAAAAAAATGCTCGAATGTTTATAATTTACTTATGGTTATCGGGTGGGGGTTCAAAAAAAATATGGAGCAGTTTTGGCTCCCTAAATATAGGGAGTCTAGTAGCAATCCCAAAAATAGAGAGCGTATTACAAGGCTCTTAGAGGGTATTTTATGGAGGAATGCTCGATTGTTTATAATTTACTAATGGTTATTAGGTGGGGGTTCAAAATAAATATGGAGCAGTTTTGGCTTCCTAAATATAGGGAGTCTAGTAGCAATCCCAAAAATAGAAAGCATATTGCGAGGCTCTTAAATGGTGTTTTAGGGAGGCGTGCTCAATTATATATAATTTACAAAAGGTTATCTGGTGGGGGTTCAAAAAGAATATATAACGGTTTTGACTCCCTAAATATATAGAGTCTAGTAGCAATCCCAAAAATAGAAGGGAATATTGCGAGGCACTTAAAGGGTGGTTTAAGGAGGAGTATTTAATTTATATATAATTTACTGATGATTTTAGGGTGCTTTTGGGAGGCAATGGCAAGGCTCTTAGAGGGTGTTTTTGGAATGAATGACCTATTGTACATAATTTACTTAAAGTTGTAAGGTGGGGGTTTAAAAAAAATATGGAGCGATTTTGGCTCCCAAAATATAGGGAGTCTAGTAGCAATCCGAAAAATAGAGAGAATATTGCGAGGCTTTTAGAGTGTGTTTTTGGGATGTGTGCTTGATTTATATATAATTTACTTATGATTTTAGGGTATTTCGTGGCTATTAGAGGGTGTTTTTGGGAGAAATGCTCGACTGTATATAATTTAATTAAGGTTGTCGGGTGGGGGTTCAAATAAAATATAAAGCAGTTTTGGCTCACAAAATATAGGGTGTCTAGTAGCAATCCCAAAAATAGGGAGCATATAGCGAGGCTCTTAGAGGGTGTTTTAGGGAGGAGTGCTCGATTTTATATAATTTACTTAAGGTTGTCGGGTGGGGGTTTAAAAACAATATTGAGCAGTTTTGGCTACCTAAATAAAGCGAGTCTAGTAGAAATCCCAAAAATTGAGAGGAATATTGCGAGGCTCTTAAAGGGTGATTTAGGGAGAAGTGTTTGATTTATATATAATTTACTTATGATTTTAGAAAGTTTTTGGGAGGCAATGGCGAGGCTCTTAGAGGGTGTTTTTGAGAGTAATGCTCAATAGTATAAAATTTACTTAAGGTTGTCGGTTGGGGTTTTAAAAAAATATGGTGCAGTTCTGGCTTCCTAATTATAGGGAGTCTACTAGCAATCCCAAAAGCAAAAAGCATATTACGAGACTCTTAAAGGGCGTTTTAGGGAGGAGCAATTTATTGTATATAATTTACTAAAGGTTGTCGGGTGGGGGTTCAAACAAAATATGAAGCAGTTTTGGCTCCCTTAATATATAAAGTCTAGTAGCAATCTCAAAAATAGAGAGCATATTGTGAGGCTCTTAGAGGGTGTTTTAAAGAGAAGTGCTCGATTGTATATAATTTACTTAAGGTTTTCGGGTAGGGGTTCAAAAAAAAATATGGTTCGGTTTTGGCTGCCTAAATATAGGGAGTCTAGTAGTAATCTACGAATTAGAGAGACATATTACGATGCTCTTATAAGGTGTTTTATGGAGGAGTTCTTGATTTATATATAATTTACTAATGATTTTAGGGTGTTTTTGGGTGGCCATGGTGAGGCACTTAGAGGGCGTTTTTCAGAGGAATACTCTATTGTATATAATTTACTTAATATTGTCGGGTGGGGGTTGAAAAAAAATATGTAGCTGTTTTGGCTCCCTAAATATAGGGAGTCTAGTAGCAATCCCAAAAATATAGAGCATATTGTGAGGCTCTTAGAGGGTGTTTTAGGGAGGAGTGCTCGATTGTATATAATTTACTTAAGATTGTCGGGTGGGAGTTAAAAAAAAATATGGAGCTATTTTGGCTCCCTAAATATAGGGAGTCTAGTAGAAATCCCAAAAATAAAGAGGAATATTACAAGGCTCTTAAATGGTGTTTTAGGGAGGTGTGTTTGATTTATATATAATTTACTTATGATTTTACGGTGTTTTTGGGAGGCAATGATGAAGCTCTTAGAGGGTGTTTTTGGAAAGAATGCTCGATAGTATATAATTTACATTAGGTTGTCGGTTGGGGGTTTAAAAAATATAGTATAGTTTTGGCTCCCTAAATATAGGGAGTCTTATAGCAATCCCAAAAATTTAGAGCATATTACGAGGCTCTTAAAGGGTGTTTTAGGGAGGAGTGCTCTATTGTATATAATTTACTTAAGGTTGTTGAGTGGGGGTTCAAAAAAATATGAAGTTGTTTTGGTTCCCTAAATATAGGGAGTCTAGTAGCAATCTCAAAAATAGAGAGCATATTACGAGGGTCTTAGAGGGTGTTATAAAGAGGTGTGGTTGATTGTATATAATTTACATAAGGTTGTCGGGTGGGGGTTCAAAGAAAATATAGAGCGGTTTTGGCTTCCTAAATATAGGGAGTCTTGTAGCAATCTCAAAAATAGAGAGGCATATTGTGATGCTCTTAGAAGGTGTTTTAGGAAGGAGTGCTTGATTTATATATAATTTACTTATGATTTTAGTGTGTTTTTGGGAGGCAATAGCAAGGCACTTACAGGGTATTTTTAGGAGGAATGCTCGATTGTATATAATTTACTTAAGTTTGTCGGGTGGGGGTTCAAAAAAAATATAGAGCGGTTTTGGGTCCCTAAATATAGGAAGCCTAGTAGAAATCCCAAAAATAGAGTGCATATTGCGATGCTCTTAGAGGGTGTTTTAGGGAGGAGTGCTCGATTATATATAATTTACTAAATATTATTAGGTGGGGGTTCAAAAAAAATATAGAGCGGTTTTGGCTCCCAAAATATAAGGAGTCTAATGGAAATCCCAAAAATAGAAAGCATATTGTGAAGCTCTTTGAGGGTGTTTTAGGGAGGAGTGCTCAATTGTATATAATTTTCTAAAGGTTGTCTGGTGGGGGTTCAAAAAAAATATGGAGCAGTTTTGGCACCCTAAATATAGGGAGTGTTTAATTTATATATAATTTACTAATGATTTTAGGGTGTTTTTGGGAGGCGATGGCGAGACTCTTAGAGGGTGTTTTATGAAGGAATGCCCGATTGTATATAATTTACTTAAAGTTATTGGGTGGGGTTTAAAAAAAATATGGAGCGATTTTGGCTCCCTAAATATAGAAAGTTTAGTAGCAATCCCAAAAATAGAGAGAATATAACGAGGCTCTTAGAGTGTATTTTAGGGATGAGTGCTTAAATTATTTATTATTTACTTATGATTTTAGGGTATTTTTGGAAGGTAATGGCGAGGCTCTTACAGTGTGTTTTAGGGATAAGTGCTTGAATTATTTATTATTTACTTATTATTTTAGGGTGTTTTTGGGTGGAATGGTCGACTGTATATAATTTACTTAAGGTGGTCGGGTAGGGGTTCATAAAAAATATAGAGCGGTTTTGGCTCCCAAAATATTGGGTATCTAGTAGCAATCCCAAAAATAGAGATCAAATTGCGAGGCTCTTAGAGGGTGTTTTAGGAATGAGTGCTCGATTGTATATAATTTACTTAAGGTTGTCGGGTGAGGGTTCAAAAAAAATATTGAGCGATTTTGGCACCCTAAATATAGGGAGTCTAGTAGAAATCCCAAAAATAGAGAGGAATATTGCGAGGCTCTTAAAGGGTGGTTTAAAGAGGAGTGTTTTATTTATATATAATTTACTTATGATTTTAGGGTGTTTTTGGGAGGATATGTATAGGCTCTTAGAGGGTATTTTTGGGAGGAATGCATGATAGTATATAATTTACTTAGGATTGTCGGTTGGGGGTTTAAAAATAATATAGTGTGGTTTTGGCTCCCTAAATATAGGGAGTCTAGGAGCAATCCCAAAAATATAGAGCATATTGCGAGGCTCTTAGAGAGTGTTTTAAGGAGGAGTGCTCTATTGTGTATAATTTACTTAAGGTTGTCGGGTGGGGAGTTAAAAAAATATGGAACTGTTTTGGCTCCCTAAATATAAGGAGTTTTATAGCAATCTTAAAAATAGAAAGCATATTGCAAAGCTCTTAGAGGGTGTTTTGGATAGGAGTAATCGATAGTATATAATTTACTTAAGGTTATCGGGTGGGGGTTTAAAAAAAATATAGGGCGGCTTTGGCTCCCTAAATATAGGGAGTCTAGTAGCAATTTAAAAAATAGAGAGACATATTGCGATGCTCTTAGAAGGTGTTTAATAGAGGAGTTCTTGATTTATATAAAATTTACTTATAATTTTAGGTTATTGTTGGGAGACAATGGCAAGGCTCTAAGAGGGTGTTTTTGGGAGGAATGCTTGATTGTATATAATTAACTTAAGTTGTTGGGTGGGGGTTCAAAAAAATAAGGAGTTGTTTTGGCTCCCTAAATATAGGGAGTCTAGTAGCAATCCCAAAAATATAGAGCATAGTGTGAGGCTCTTAGAGGGTGTTTTAGAGAGGAGTGGTCGATTGTATATAATTTACTTAAGGTTGTCTGATGGAGGTTAAAAAAAAATATAGAGTGGTTTTGGCTCCCTAAATATAGGGAGTCTTGTCACAATCTCAAAAATAGAGAGACATATTGCGATGCTCTTAGAATGTGCTTTAGGTAGGAGTGTTTGATTTATATATAATTTACTTATGATTTTAAGGTATTTTTGGGAGGCAATGGCGAGATTCTTAGAGGGTATTTTTGGGAGGAATGCTCGATTGTATATAATTTACTTAAGGTTATTAGGTGGGGGTTCAAAAAAAATATGGAGCGATTTTTCCACCCTAAGTATAGGGAGTTTAGTAGCAATCCCAAAAATAGAGAGCATATAGCGAGGCTCTTAGAGGGTATTTTAGGGAGGGGTGCTCAATTGTATATATTTATTAAAGGTTATCAGGTGGGGGTTCAGAAAAATATGGAGCTATTTTGGATCCCTAAATATAGGGTGTTGAGTAGCAATCCCAAAAATAGAGAGAATATTGCAAGGCTCTTAGAGTTTGTTTTAGGGATGAGTGCTTGATTTATATATAATTTACTTATGATTTTAGGGTGTTTTTGGAAGGCAATGGAGAGGCTCTTAGAGGGTATTTTTGGGAGGAATGCTCGACTATATATAATTTACTTAAGGTTGTCAGGTGGGGGTTCAAAAATAATATGGAACGGTTTTAGCTCCCAAAATATAGGGTGTCTAGTAGCAATCCCAAAAATAGAGAGCATATTACGAGGCTCTTAGAAGATATTTTAGGAGGTGTGATCAATTATATATAATTTATTTATGGTTATCGGGTGGGGGTTCAAAATAAAAATTCAGTAATTTTGGCTCCCTAAATATAGGGAGTCTAGTAGAAATCCTAAAAATAGGGAGGAATATTGCGAGGCTCTTAAAGGGTGGTTCAGGGAGGAGTATTAGATTTATATATAATTTACTTATAATTTTAGGGTATTTTTGGGAGGCAGTGGTGAGGCTCATAGATGGTATTTTTGGGAGGATTGCTCGATATTATATAATTTACTTAAGGTTATTGGTTGGGGATTTAAAAAAAATATGGTGCTGTTTTGGTACCCTAAATATAGAAAGTCTAGTAGCAATCCCAAAAATAGAGAGCATATTGTGAGTCTCTTAGAGGGTGTTTTAGGGAGGAGTGCTCTATTGTATATAATTTATTTAAGGTTGTCGGATGGGGGTTCAAAAAAATTATAAAGCGGTTTTGGTTCCCTAAATATAAGGTGTCTAGGAGCAATCTAAAAAATAGAGAGCATATTGCAAGGTTCTTAGTGGGTGTTTTAGAGAGGAGTGGTCGATTGTATATAATTTACTTATGGTTGTTGGGTGGGGGTTAAAAAAAATATATAGTGGTTTTGGCTCCCAAAATATAGGGAGTCTTGTAGCAATCTTAAAAATAGAGAGACATATTGCAATGCTCTTAGAAGGTGTTTTAGGAAAGAGTACTTAATTTATATATAATTTACTTATAATATTAGGGTGTTTTTAGGAGGCAATGGCGAGACTCTTAGAGGGTGTTTTTAGAGGAATGCTCGATTGTATATAATTTACTTAAGATTATTGGGTGGGGGTTCTAAAAAAATATGGAGTGATTTTTGCTCCCTATGTATAGGGTGTCTAATAGCAATCCCAAAAATAGAGAGCATATTGCGAGGCTCTTAGAGGGTGTTTTAGGGAGGAGTACTTAATTGTATATATTTACTAAAGGTTATCAGGTGGGGGTTCAAAAAAATTATAGAGCAATTTTAGCTCCCTAAATTTAGGGAGTCGAGTAACAATCCCAAAAATATAGTGAATATTGTAAGGCTCTTAGAGTGTGATTTAGGGATAAGTGCTTGATTTATATATAATTTACTTATGATTTTAGGGTGTTTTTGGAAGGCAATGGTGAGGCTCTTAGTGGGTGTTTTTGGGAGGAATGCTTGACTGTATATAACATACTTAAGATTATCAGGTGGGGGTTCAAAAATAATATAGAGCGGTTTTGGCTCCCAAAATATAGGGTGTCTAGTAGCAATCCCAACAATAGAGAGCATATTGCGAGGCTCTTAGATAGTGGTTTAGGAAGGAGTGATCGATTGTATATAATTTATTTAAGGTTGTCGGTTGGGGGTTCAAAATGAATATTGAGCAATTTTAGCTCCCTAAATATAGGAAGTCTTGTAAAAATCCCAAAAATAGAGAGAAATATTACGAGGCTCTTAAAGGGTGGTTTAGCGTGGAGTGTTTGATTTATATATAATTTACTTATGATTTTAGGGAGTTTTTAGGAGACAATGGCGAGGCTCATAAAGAATATTTTTGGTAGAAATTCTTGATATTATATAATTTACTTAAGGTTGTCAGTTGGAGGTTTAAAAAAAATATAGTATGGTTTTGGCTCCCTAAATATAGGGAGTCTAGTAGCAATCCCAAAAATAGAAAGCATATTGCGAGACTCTTAGAGGGCTTTTTAGGAAGGAGTGCTCTATTGTATATAATTTACTTAAGGTTGTCTGGTGGGGGATCAAAAAAAATATAGAGCGGTTTTGGCTCCCTAAATATAGGGAGTCTAGTAGCAATCTCAAAAATAGAGAGCATCTTGCGAAGCTCTTAAAGGGTATTTTAAAGTGGAGTGCTCGATTGTATATAATTTACTTAAGGCTATCCAGTGGGGGTTCCAAAAAATTATGGAGCGGTTTTGGATCCCTAAATATAGTGAGTCTAGTAGAAATCTAAAAAATAGAGAGACATATTGCGATGCTCTTAGAAGGTTTTTTATGGAGGAGTGCTTGATTTATATATAATTTACTTATGATTTTAGGATTTTTTTGAGAGGCAATAGCGAGGCTCTTAGAGGGTGTTTTTGTGAGGAACGATCGATTGTATATAATTTACTTTAGGTTTTCAGGTGGGGGTTAAAAAGAAATATGGAGCAGTTTTGGCGCCCTAAACATAGGGAGTCTAATAGCAATCCCAAAAATAGATTGCATATTACGAGGCTCTTAGAGGGTGTTTTAGGGAGGAGTGCTCGATTGTATATAATTTACTTAAGGTTATAAGATGGGAGTTCAAAAAAAATATGGAGCGATTTTAGCTCCCTAAATATAGGGAGTCTAGTAGAAATCCCAAAAATAGAAAGCAAATTATGAGGCTCTTAAAGTGTATTTTAGGAAGGAGTACTCGATTGTACATAATTTACTAAAGGTTGTAGGGTGGGGGTTCAAAAAAATATAAAGCGGTTTTGACTCCATAAATATAAGGATTCTAATAGCAATTCCAAAAATAGAGGGGAATATTGCGATGCTTTTAGAGGGTGTTTTAGGAAGGAGTATTTAATTTATATATAATTAACTAATGATTTTAGGGCGTTTTTAGAAGGCAATGGTGAGGTTCTTAGAGGGTGTTTTTGGAATGAATGCTCAATTATATTTAATTTACTTAAAGTTGTCGGGTAGGGGTTTAAAAAAAATATGGAGCTATTTTGGCTCCCTAAATATAGGGAGTCTAGTAGATATCCCAAAAATAGAGAGAATGTTGCGAGCCTCTTCGAGTATGTTTTAAGGATGAGTGCTTGATTTATATATAATTTTCTTATGATTTTTGGGTATTTTTGGGAGGCAATGGCGAGGCTCTTAGAGGTTATTTTTGGGAGGAATGTACGATTGTATATAATTTACTTAAGGTTGTCGGGTGGGGTTTTAAAAAAAATATAGAGCGGTTTTGGCTCCCAAAATATAGGGTGTCTAGTAGCAATCCCAAAAATAGAGAGCATATTACGAGGCTCTTAGAGGGTGTTTTAGGAAGAAGTGCTCGATTGTATATAATTTACTAAAGGTTGTCGGGTGGGAATTTAAAAAAAATATTGAGTTGTTTTAGCTCCCAAAATATAAAGAGTCTAGTAGAAATCCTAAAAATAGAAAGCATATTACGAGGCTCTTAGAGGGTGTTTTAGGGTGGAGTGCTCGATTGCATATAATTTACCAAAGGTTGTCGGGTGGGGGTTCAAAAAAATTTTGGAGCGGTTTTGGCTCCCTAAATATAGGGAATTTAGTAGCAATCCCAAAAATAGAGTGGAATATTGCGAGGCTCTTATTTGCTATTCTAGGGAGGAGTGTTTAAATTATAGATAATTTACTTATGATTTTGGGGTGTTTTTGGGAGGCAATAGTGAGGCTCTTATAGGGTGTTTTTGGGAGGAATGTTCGATTGAATATAATTTACCTATGGTTATCGGTTAGTGGTTTAAAAAAAAGTATGGAGCGGTTTAGGTTCCCTAAATATAGGGAGTCTAGTAGCAATCCCAAAAATAGAGAGCATATTGTGAGGCTCTTAGCGGGTGTTTTAGGGAGGAGTGATCGATTGTATATAATTTACTTGAGGTTATCGAGTGGGGGTTCAAAACAAGTATGAAGCGATTTTGGCTCCCTAAATATAAGGAGTCTAGTAGCAATCCCAAAAATAGAGAGGAATATTGCAAGGCTCTTAGAGGGTGTTTTAGGGAGGAGTGTTTAATTTATATATAATTTTATTATGATATTAGGGTATTTTTGGGAGGTAATGGCGAGGGTCTTAGAGTGTGTTTTTAGGAGGAATGCTCGATTGTATATAATTTACTTAAGATTATCAGATGGGGGTTTAAAAGAAATATGGAGTAGTTTTGGCTCCCTAAATATAGGGAGTCTAGAAGAAATCCCAAAAATTGAGAGCGTATTGCGAGACTCTTAGAGGGTGCTTTTAGGTGGAGTGCTCGATTATATATAATTTACTTAAGGTTGTCAGATGGGGGTTCAAAAAAAATATGGAGCGATTTTGGCTCCCTAAATATAGGGAGTCAAGTAGCAATCCCAAAAATAGAGAGCATATTGTGAGGCTATTAGAGGGTGTTTTAGGGAGGAGTGCTCGATTGTATATAATTTACTTAATATTATCTGATGGGGGTTCAAAAAAAATATATAGCCGTTTTGTCACCCTAAATATAGGGAGTCTAGTAACAATTCCAAAAATATAAAGCATATTACGAGGCTCTTAGAGGGTGTTTTAGGGAGGAGTGCTCGATTGCATATAATTTACTTAAGGTTGTCGGGTGGGGGTTCAAAAAAAATATACAGCGGTTTTTGCTCCCTAATTATAGGGAGTCTAGTTGAAATCCTAAAAATAGAAAAGAATATTGTAAGGCTCTTAAAGGGTGTTTTAGGGAGGAGTGTTTGATTTATATATAATTTACTTATGATTTTATGGTATTTTTGGGAGGCAATGGCAAGGCTCTTAGAAGATGTTTTTGGGAGGAATGTTCGATAGTATATAATTTAATTAAGGTTATCAGTTGGGGGTTTAAAAAAAATATTATGTGATTTTGGCTACCTAAATATAGGGAGTCTAGTAGCAATTCCAAAAATAGAGAGCATATTACGAGGCTCTTAGAGGGTGTTTTAGGGGAGAATGCTCTATTGTATATAATTTACTTAAGGTTGTCGGGTGGGGGTTCAGAACAATATAGAGCGATTTTGGCTCCCTAAATATAGGGAGTCTTGTAGCCATCTAAAAAATAGAGAGATATAATATGATGCTCTTAGAAGGTGTATTAAGTAGGAGTGCTTAATTTATATATAATTTACTTATGATTTTATAGTGTTTTTGGGAGGCAATGGCGAGGATTTTAGAGGGTGTTTTTGGAAGGAATGCTCAATTTTATATAATTTATTTAATATTATCGGGTGGGGTTAAAAAAAAATATGGAGTAGTTTTAGCTCCCTAAATATAGGTAGTCTAGTAGCAACCCCAAAAATAAAGAGCATATTGCAACGCTCTTAGAGGGATTTTAGGGAGGAGTGCTCGAATGTATATAATTTATTAAAAGTTATGAGGTTGGGGTTCAAAAAAAATATGGAGCTGTTTTTACTCCCTAAATATAGGGAGTCTAGTTACAATCCCCAAAATAGAAAGCATATTGCCATGCTCTTAGAGGGTGTTTTAGGGAGGAGTGCTCGATTGTATATTATTTACTAAAGGTTGTCTGGTGGTGGTTCAAAAAAAATATGGAGCAGTTTTGACTTCCTAAATATAGGGATTCGAGTAGCAATTCTAAAAATAGAAGAGAATATTATGAGGCTCTTAGGGGGTGTTTTAGGAAGGATTATTTAATTCATATATAATATAGAGCGGTTTTGGCTCCCTAAATATTAGGAGTCTAGTAGCAATCCAAAAAATAGAAAGCATATTGCATTGCTCTGAGAGGGCGTTTTAGGGAGGAGTTCTCAATTGTAGCAATCCCAAATATAAAAAGCATATTGTGAGGCTCTTAGAGGGTATTTTAGGGAGGAGTGCTCGATTGTATATAATTTACTAAAGGTTGTCGGGTCGGGGTTCAAAAACAAATATGGAGCGGTATTGGCTCCCAAAATATAGGGAGTCTAGTCGCAATCCCAAAAATAGAGAGGAATATTGCGAGGCTCTCAAAGGTTGTTTTAGGGAGGAGTGTTTAATTTATATATAATTTACTTATAGTTTTATGGTATTTTTGGGAGGCAATGGCGAGGCTTTTAGAGGGTGTTTTTTGGAGGATTGCTAGATTGTATATACTTTACTTAAGGTTGTCAGTTGGGGGTTCAAAAAAAATATAAAGCTATTTTGGCTCCCTAAATATAGGGAGTCTAGTAGCAATCCCAAAAATAGAGAGCATATTGCGAGGCCCTTAGAGGGTGTTTTAGAGAGGAGTGCTCGATTGTATATAATTTACATAAGGTTATTGTGTGGGGGTTAAAAAAAAAATAGAGCGGTTTTGGCTCCCTAAATATAGGGAGTTTAGTAGCAATCCCTAAAATATAGAGCATATTGCGAGGCTTTTAGAGGGTGTTTTAGGGAGAAGTGCTCGATTATATATAATTTACTTAAAGTTATCGGGTGGGCGTTGAAAAAAAATATGGAGTGGTTTTGGCTCCCTCAATATAGAGTATATAAAAGAAATCCCAAAAATAGAGAGGAATATTTCAAGGCTCTTAAAGGGTGTTTTAGGAAGGAGTGTTTGATTTATATATAATTTAGTAATGATTTTAGGGTATTCTTGGGAGGCAATGGCGAGGCTCTTAGAGGGTGTTTTCTGGAGGAATACTCGATAGTATATAATTTACTTAAGGTTGTCGGTTGGGGGTTTAAAAAAAATATGGTGCGGTTTTGGCTATCTAAATATATGGAGTCTAGTAGCAATCCCAAAAATAGAGAGTTTATTGCGAGGCTCTTTGAGGTTGTCTCAGGGAAGAATGCTCTATTGTATATAATTTACTTAAGGTTGTCAGGTGGGGGTTCAAATAAAATATTTAGCTATTTTGGCTCCCTAAATATAGGGAGTCTAGTAGCAATTGCAATAATAGAAAGCATATGGCGAGGCTCTTAGAGGGTGTTTTAGAGAGGAGTGCTAGATTGTATATAATTTACTTAAGGTTGTCAAGTGGGGGTTCAAAAAAAATATGGAGCGGTTTTGGCACCATACTTATAAGGAGTCTAGTAGCAATCTAAAAAATAGACAGACTTATTGCGATGCTCTTAGAAGGTATTTTAGGCAGGATTGCTTGATTTATATATAATTTACTTATGATTTTAGGGTATTTTTGCGTGGTAATGGTGAGGCTCTTAGAGGGTATTTTTGGGAGGAATGCTCGCTTGTATATAATTTACTTAAGGTTATTGGGTGGGGGTTCAAAAAAATATGGAGCAGTTTTGGCTCCCTATATATAGGGAGTCTTGTAGCAATCCCAAAAATATAGAGCATACTGCGAGGCTCTTAGAGGGTGTTTTAGGGAGGAGTGCTCGATTATATATAATTTACTAAAGGTTATCAGGTGGGGGTACAAAAAAAATATAGAGCGATTTTGGCTCCCTAAATATAGGGTAGCTAGTAGCAATCCCAAAAATAGAAAGCATATTACGAGGCACTTAGAGGTTATTTTAGGGAGGAGTGCTCGATTGTATAATTTACAAAAGGTTATCAGGTGGGGGTTCAAAAAAAATATAGAGCGGTCTTGACTCCCTAAATATAGGAAATTTAGTAGTAATCCCAAAAATAAAGGTTATTACGAGTCTCTTAGAGGGTGTTTTAGGGAAGAGTGTTTAATTTATATATAATTTACTGATAATTTTAGGGTATTTTTGGGAGGCAATGGCATGGATCTTAGAGGGTCTTTTTAGAAGGAATGCTCGATTGTATATAATTTACTTAAAGTTGTCTAGTGGTGGTTTAAAAAAAATATGGAGCGGTTTTGGCTCCCTGAATATAGGGAGTCTAATAGCAATCCCAAAAATAGAGAGAATATTGTGAGGTTCTTAGAGTGTGTTTTAGGGATGAGTACTAGATTTATATATAATTTATTTATGATTTTAAGGCATTGTTAGGAGGCAATGATGAGGCTCTTAGAGGGTGTTTTTGGAAGAAATGCTCAGTTGTATATAATTTACTTTAGGTTCTTAGGTGAGGGTTCAAAAAAAATATAAAGCGATTTTGGCTCCCAAAATATAGGGAGTCTAGTAGCCATCCCAAAAATAGAGAGGATATTACGAGGATTTTAAAGGGTGTTTTAGGGAGGAGTGCTCGAATATATATATAATTTATAAAAGGTTGTTGGGTGGGGGTTCAAAAAAAATATTGTATTGTTTTGGCCCTCTAAATGAAGGGAGTCTAGTAGAAATCCCAAAAATAGAAAGCATATTGCGAGGCTCTTAGAGTGTGTTTTAGGGAGGAGAGCTCGATTGTATATAATTTACTTAAGGTTGTCAGGTGGAGTTTAAAAAAAATGTAGAGTGGTTTTGGCCCCCTAAACATAGAGAGTCTAGAAGCAATCCCAAATATAGAGAGTATATTATGAGGCTCTTTGAGGGTGTATTAGGGAGGAGTGCTCGATTGTATATAATTTACTTAAAGTTGTCGGGTGGGGGTTCAAAATAAATATAGAGCGGTTTTGGCTCCCTAAATATAGGGATTCTAGTAGCAATCCCAAAAATATAGAGCATATTACGAGGCTCTTAGAGGGTGTTTTAGGAAGTAGTGCTCGATTGTATATAATTTACTTAAGGTTGTCGGGTGGGGGTTCAAAAAAAATATGGAGCGGTTTTAGGTCCGTAAATTTTGGAAGTCTAGTAGAAATCCAAAAAATATAGAGGAATATTGTGCGGCATTTAAATGGTGTTTTTGGAAGGCAATGGCGAGGCTCTTAGAGGGTGTTTTTGAGAGGAGTGCTTGATAGTATATAATTTACTAAAGGTTGTCGGTTGGGGGTTTAAAAAAAATATGGTACAATTTTGGCTTTTTAAATATAGGGAGTCTAGTAACTATCCCAAAAATTAAGAGCATATTGCAAGGCACTTAGAGGGTGTTTTAGGGAGGAGTGCTCGATTGTATATAATTTACTTATGGCTGTGGGGTGGGGGTTCAAAAACATATGGAGCATTTTGGCTCCCTAATTATAGGGAGTCTAGTAGCTATCCCAAAAATAGATAGCATATTGTAAGGATCTTAGAGGGTGTTTTAGGGAGGAGTGCTCGATTATATATAATTTACTAAAGGTTGTTGGGTAGTGGTTCAAAAAAAATATGGAGTGGTTTTGGCACCCAAAATATAGGGAGTCTAGTAGAAATCCCAAAAGTATAAAACATATTGTGAGGCTCTTAGAGGGTGTTTTAGGGAGGAGTGCTCGATTGTATATAATTTGCTAAAGGTTATTGTGTGGGGGTTCAAAAACAATATAGAGCGGTTTTGGCTCTCTAAATATAGAGTGTCTAGTAGCAATCCCAAAAATAGAGAGTAAATTGCGAGGCTCATAGAGGGTGTTTTAGGGAGGAATGATCGTTTGTATATATTGAGAGGCTCTTAGAGGATGTTTTTAGGAAGAATGCTCGATTGTATATAATTTAATTAAGGTTGTCGGTTAGGGGTTTAAAAAAATTTATAGAGCGGTTTTGGCTCCCTAAATATAGGGAGTATAGTAGCAATCTCGAAAATAGAGAGCATATTATGGGGCTCATAGAGGGTATTTTAGGGAGTGATCAATTATATATAATTTACTTAAGGTTATCGAATGGGGGTTCAAGAAAAATATAGAGCAATTTTGGCTCCCTAAATATAGGGAGTCTAGTAGCAATCCCAAAAATAGAGAGTAATATTGTGAGGCTCTTAGAGTGTGTTTTAGGGAGGAATGTTTAATTTATATATAATTTACTTATGATTTTAGGGTGTTTTTGGGAGGCAATGGCGAGGCTCTTAGAGGTTGTTTTTAGAAGGAATGATCGATTGTATATAATTTACTTAAGGTTGTTGGGTGGGGGTTTAAAAGAAATATGGAGCAGTTTTGGTTCCCTAAATACAGGGAATCTAGTAGCAATCCCAAAAATATAGAGCATATTGCGAGGATCTTAAAGGGTGTTTTAGGGAGGAGTGCTCGATTGTATTTAATTTACTTAAGGTTGTCAAGTGGGGGTTCAAAAAAAATAAGGTGCGATTTTGGCTCCCTAAATATAGAGAGTCTAGTAGCAATCCCAAAAATAGAGAGTATATTGCGAGGCTCATAGATGGTGTTTTAGGGTGGAGTGCTCGATTGTTTATAATTTACTTAAGGTTGTCGGGTGGGGATTCATAATCAATATGGAGCGGTTTTGGCTCCTTAAATATAGGGAGTCTAATAGCAATCCCAAAAATATAGAGCATATTGCGAGGCTCTTAGAGGGTGTTTTAGAAAGGTGTGCTCGATTGTATGTATTTTACTTATGGTTATCGGGTGGGGGTTTAAAAAAAATATGGAGCAGTTTTGGGTCTTTAAATATAGGGAGTCTAGTAGAAATCCCAAAAATAGAGAGGAATATTGCAAGGCTCTTAAAGGGTGTTTTAGGGAGGAGTGTTTGATTTATATATAATTTATTTATGACTTTAGTGTGTTTTTAAGAGGCAATGGCGAGGCACTAACAGGGTGTTTTTGGGAGGAATGCTCGATAATATATAATTTACTTAAGGTTATCGGTTGGGGTTTAAAAAAAAATATGGTGCGGTTTTGTCTCCCTATATATAGGGGGTCTTGTAGCAATCCCAAAAATAGAGAGCATATTGCGAGGCTCTTAGAGGGTGTTTTAGGGAGGAGTTCTCTATTGTATATAATTTACTTAAAGTTGTCGGGTGGGTGTTAAAAAAAAAATAAAGCGGTTTTGGCTCCCTAAATATAGCGAGTCTAGTAGCAATCTCAAAAATAGAGAGCATATTATGAGGCTCTTAGAGAGTGTTTTAGAGAGGAGTGCTCGATTGTATATAATTTACATAAGATTATCGGGTAGGGGTTCAAAAAATATATGGAGCGGTTTTGCCTCCCTAAATATAGGACGTCTAGTAGCAATCTCAAAAATAGAGAGACATATTGCGATGCTCTTAGAAGGTGTTTTAGGTAGGAGTGCTTGATTTACATATAATTTACGTATGATTTTAGGGTATTTTTGGGAGGCAATGGCGGGACTCTTAGAGGTTGTTTTTAGGAGGAATGCTCGATTATATATAATTTACTTAAGGTTGTTTGGGTGGGGGTTCAAAAAAAATATAGAGCGATTTTGGCTCCCTAAGTATTGGGAGTCTAGTAACAATCCCAAAAATAAAGAGCATATTGCAAACTCTTAGAGGGTGTTTTAGGGAGGAGTGCTCGATTGTATATATTTACTAAAGGGTTTTAGGTAGGGGTTCAAAATAAATATGGAGCGGTTTTGGCACCCTAAATATAGGGAGTCAAGTAGCAATCCCAAAAATATAGAGAATATTGCGAAGCTCTTACAGTGTTTGTAGGGATGACTACTTAATTTATATATAATTTACTTGTAATTTTTGGGTGTTTTTGGAAGGCAATGGCAAGGCCCTTAAAGGGGGTTTTTGGGAGGAATGCTTGACTGTATTTAATTTACTTAAGGTTGTTGGGTGGGGATTCAAAATAATATGAAGCAGTTTTGGCTCCCAAAATACAGGGTGTCTAGTAGCAATCCCAAAAATAGAGAGTATATTGCGAGGCTCTTAGAGGGTATTTTAAGGAGGAGTGCTCGATTATATATAATATACTTAATATGTTCGGGTTGGGGTTAAAAAAATATTGAGTGATTTAGGCTCCCTAAATATAGTGAGTCTAGTTGAAATCCCAAAAATAGAGATGAATATTGTGATGCTCTTAAAGGGTGGTTTAGGGAGGAGTGTTTGATTTATTCAAAAATTAATTATGATTTTAGGGTGTTTTTGGGAGGCAATGCTGAGGCTCTTAGAGGGTGTTTTTGAGAGGAATGCTCGATAGTATATAATTTACTTAAGGTTGTTGGTTGGGGGTTTAAAAAAAATATTATACGGTTTTCGCTCCTTAAATATAGGGAGTCTAGTAGCAATCCCAAAAATAGAGAGCATATTACAAGGCTCTTAGAGGGCGTTTTAGGAGGGAGTGTATTATTATATATAATTTACTTAAGGTTGTTGGGTGGGGATTCAAAAAAAATATGGAGCGGTTTTGGCTCTTTAAATATAGGGAGTCTAGTAGCAATTTCAAAAATAGAGAGCATATTTCGAGGCTCTTAGAGGGTATTTTAGAGATAAGTGCTCGATTGTATATAATATACTTAAGGTTGTCTAGTGGTGGTTCAAAAAAATTATGGAGCGATTTTGGCTCCCTAAATATAGGGAGTCTAGTACAAATCTAAAAAATAGAGAGACATATTGCAATGCTCTTAGAAGATGTTTTACAGAGGAGTGCTTAATTTATATATAATTTACTTATGATTTTAGGGTATTTTTGGGAAGCAATGCAAGGCTCTTAGAGGGTGTTTTTGGGAGGAATGCTTGATTGTATATAATTTACTTAAGGTTATCGGGTGGGAGTTAAAAAAAATATGGAGGGGTTTTGGCTCCCTAAATATACGAAGTCTAGTAGCAATCCCAAAAATAGAGAGCATATTGCGAGGCTCTTAGCAGGTAATTTAGGGAGGAGTGCTCGATTATATGTAATTTAGTAAAGGTTATAATATGGGGGTTCAAAAAAAAATAGAGTGGTTTTGGCTTCCTAAATATAGGGAGTCTAGTAGCAATCCCAAAAATAGAAAACATATTGCGAGGCTCTTAGAGGGTGTTTTAAGGAGGAGGGCTCGATTGTATATAATTTACTAAAGGTTATCGGGTGGGGGTTCAAAATTAATATGGAATGGTTTTGACTCCTTAAATATAGGGAGTCTAGTAGCAATCCCAAAAAAAGAGAGGAATATTACAAGGCTCTTAGAGGGTATTTTAGGAAGGAGTGTTTAATTTATATATAATTAACTAATAATTTTAGAATGTTTTTAGGAGGCAATGACGAGGCTCTTAGAGGGTGTTTTTGGAAGGAATGCTCGATTGTATATAATTTACTTAAAGTTGTTGGGTGGGCGTTTAAAAAAATATGGAGCTGTTTTGGCTCTCTAAATATAGAGAGTCTAGTAGATATCCCAAAAATAGAGAGAATATTGTAAGGCTCTTAGAGTATGTTTTATGGATGAGTGCTTGATTTATATATAATTTACTTATGATTTTTGGGTGTTTTTGGGAGGCAATAGTGAGGCTCTTAGAGGGTGTTTTTGGGAGGAATGCACGATTATATATAATTTACTTAAGGTTGTCGGGTGGGGGTTCAAAAAAAATATGGAAAGGTTTTGGCTCGCAAAATATAGGGCGTCTAGTAGCAATCCCAAAAATAGAGAGCATATTGCGAGGCTCTTAGAGGGTGTTTTAGGAAGGAGTGCTCGATTGTATATAATTTACTAAAGGTTGTCGGGTGGGGGTTTAAAAAATAATATAGAGTTGTTTTGGCTCCCAAAATATAGGGAGTTTAATAAAATTCCCAAAATAGAAGGCATATTGCGAGGCTCTTAGAGGGTGTTTTAGAGAGGAGTGCTCGATTGTATATAATTTACTAAAGGTTGTCGGGTGGGAGTTTAAAAAAAATTAGAGCGGTTTTGGCTCTCTAAATATAAGAAATCTAGTAGCAATCCCAAAAATAGAGAGGAATATTGCGAGGCTCTTAGAGGATGTTTTAGGGAGGAGTGTTTAATTTATATATAATTTACTTATGATTTTAGGGTGTTTTTAGGAGGCAATGGCGAGGCTTTTATAGGGTGGTTTTGGGAGGAATGCTCGATTGTATAGAATTTACTTAAGCTTCTCGGTTAGGGGTTTTAAAAAAATATGGAGTAGTTAAGGCTCCCTAAATATAGAGAGTCTAGTAGCAATCCCAAAAATAGAAAGGAATATTACGAGGCTATTACAGGGTATTTTAGGGAGGAGTTTTTAATTTATATATAATTTAATTATGATTTTAGGGTGTTTTTTGGAAGCAATGGCGAGCCTCCTAGAGGGTATTTTTGGGAGAATGCTTGATTGTATATAATTTACTTAAGGTTGTCATGTGGGGATTTAAAAGAAATATGGAGCGGTTTTGGCTTCCTAAATACAGGAAGTCTAGTATCAATGCCAAAAATAGAGATCATATTGCGAGACACTTAGAGGGTATTTTAGGGAGGAGTGCTCGATTGTATATAATTTACTTAAGGTTGCCGAGTGGTGGTTGAAAAAAAATATGAAGAAGTTTTGGCTCCCTAAATATAGGGAGTCCAGTAGCAATCCCAAAAATAGAAGGCATATTTTGAGAATCTTAGAGGGTATTTTTGGGAAAAGTGCTCGATTGTATATAATTTACTTAAGGTTGTCGGGTGGGGGTTCAAAAAAAATATAGAGCAATTTTGGCTTCCTAAATATAGGGAGTCTAGTAGAAATCCCAAAAATAGAGAGCAATATTGTGAGGCTCTTAAAGGGTGTTATAGGGAGGAGTGTTTGATTTATATATTATTTACTTATGGTTTTAGAGTGTTTTTGGGAGGTAATGATGAGGCTCGTAGAGGATTTTTTTTGGAGGAATGCTCGATAGTATATAATTTATATAAGGTTGTCGGTTGGGGATTTAAAAAAATTATTGTGCAGTTTTGGCTCCCTAAATATAAGGAGTCTAGTAGCAATCCCAAAAATTAAGAGCATATTTCGAGGCTCTTAGAGGGTGTTTTAAGGTGGAGTGCTCTATTGCATATAATTTACTTAATATTGTCTAGTGGGGGTTCAAAAAAAATATGGAGCGGTTTTGGCTCCCTAAATATAGGGAGTCTAATAGCAATCTCAAAAATAGAGAGCATATTACGGGGCTCTTAGAGGGTGTTTTAGAGAGGATTACTCAGTTGTATATAATTTACTTAAGGTTGTCCGGTAGGGGTTCAAAAAAAATATGGAGCAGTTTTGGCTCCCTAAATATAGGGAGTCTTGTAGCAATCTCAAAAATAGAGAGACATATTACGATGCTTTTAGAAGATGTTTTAAGGAGGAGTGCTTGATTTATATATAATTTACTTATGATTTTAGGGTGTTTTTGGGAGGAAATGGCAAGGCTTTTAGAGGGTGTCTTTGGGAGGAATGCTCGATTGTATAAAATTTATTTAAGGTTGTCGGGTGGGTGTTCCAAAAAAAATATAGAGTGGTTTTGGTTCCCTAAATATAGGGAGTCTAGTAGCAATGACAAAAATATAGAGCATATTGCAAGGATCTTAGAGGATGTTTTAGGAAGGAGTGCTCAAATATATATAATTTACTAAAGGTTATTAGGTTGGGGTTCAAAAAAAATATGGAGCAGTTTTGGCTTCCTAAATATAGTGAGTCTAGTAGTAATCCAAAAAATAGAAAGCATATTGCGAGGCTTTTAGAGGGTGTATTAGGGAGGAGTGCTCGATTGTATATAATTTACTTAAGGTTGTCAGGTGGGGGTTCAAAAAATTATAAAGGGGTTTTGACTCCCTAAACATAGGATGTCTAGTAGCAATCCCAAAAATAAAGGAGAATATTACGAGGCTCTTAGGGGTGTTTTATGGAGGAGTGTTTAATTTATATATAATTTACGGATAATTTTAGGGTGTTTTTGGGAGGTAATGGTGAGGCTCTCTGAGGGTGTTTTTGGAATGAATGCTCGATTGTATATAATTTACTTAAAGTTTTCGGGTGGGGGTTTAAAAAAATATGGAGTGGTTTTAGCTCCCTAAATATAGGGAGTCTAATAGCAATTCCAAAAATAGAGAGTAAATTGCGAGGCTCTTTGAGTATGTTTTTGGGATGAGTGCTTTATTTATATATAATTTACTTATGATTTTAGGATGTTTCTGGGGGGCAATGGCGAGGCTCTTAGAGGGTGTTTTTTGAAGGAATACTCGACTGTATATATTTACGTAAGGTTGTTGGGTGGGGGTTCAATAAAAATATGGAGCAGTTATAACTCCCAAAATATAGGGTGTCTAGTAGCAATCCCAAAAATAGAGTCCATATTACGAGGCTTTTAGAAGGTGTTCTAGGAAGGAGCGCTCGATTCTATATAATTTACTTAGGGTTGTCGGGTGGGGGTTCAAAAAAAATATATAGCTATTTTGGCTCCCTAAATATAGGGTGTCTAGTTGAAATCCCAAAAATAAAAAGAAATATTGTGAGACTCTTAAAGGGTGGTTTAGGGAGGACTGTTTGATTTATATATAACTTACTTATGATTTTAGGGTGTTTTTGGGAGGCACTGGCGAGACTCTTAGAGGGTGTTTTTCGAAGAAATGCTCGATAGTATATAATTTGCTTAAGGTTATCGGTTAGGGGTTTTAAAAAAATATGGTGTGGTTATGGCTCCCTAAATAAAAGGAGTCTAGTAGCAATCACAAAAATAGAGATCATATTGCGTGGCTTTTAGAGGGTGTTTTAGGAGGAGTACTCTGTCGTATATAATTTAATTAAGGTTATCTGGTGGGGGTTTAAAAAAAATATGGAGCGATTTTGGGTCCCTAAATATATAGAATCTTGTAGCAATCAATAAAATAGAGTGATATATTGCAAAGCTCTTAGATGGTGTTTTAGGAAAGAGTGCTTGATTTATATATAATTTACGTATAATTTTAGGGTGATTTTTAGAGGCAACGACGAGGATCTTAGAGGGTATTTTTGGAAGGAATTCTTAATTATATATAATTTACTTAAGGTAGTCGGGTGGGGGTGCAAAAAAAATATAGAGCTATTTTTGCTCACTAAATATAGGGAGTCTAGTAGCAATCCCAAAAATAGAGAGCATATTGCGAGGCTCTTAGAGGGTGTTTTAGGGAGGTGTGCTCGATTGTATATAATTTATTAAAGGTAATCAGGTGGTGGTTCAAAAAAAATATAAAGCTATTTTGGCTCCCTGAATATCGGGAGTCTAGTAGCAATCCCAAATATAGAATGAATATTGTGAGGCTCTTAAAGGGTGTTTAGGGAGGAGTCCTTGATTGTATATAATTTACTAAAGGTTGTCGGGTTGAGGTTAAAAAAAAATATGGAGCGATTTTGACACTCTTAATATAGGGAGTCTAGTAGCAATCCCTAAAATAGAGTGGAATAATATAAGGCTCTTAGAAGGTATTTTAGGGAAGTTTATTTAATTTATATATAATTTATTGATGATTTTAGGGTATTTTTGGGAGGCAATGGCGAGGCTCTTAGAGGGTATTTTTGGGATAAATGCTCGATTGTATACAATTTACTTAAATTTGTCGGGTAGGGGTTTAAAAAAAAATATGATGTTGTTTTGGCTCCCTAAATATAGGGAGTCTAGTAGCAATCCCAAAAATAAAGAGAATATTGCAAGGCTCTTAGAGTGTGTTTTAGGTATAAGTGTTTGATTTATATATAATTTACTTATGATTTTAAGGTGTTTTTGGGAGAAAATGGCGAAGCTCTTAGAGGGTGTTTTTGCGAGGAATGCTCGATTGTTTATAATTTTCTTAAGGTTGCCGGGTTGGGGTTCAAAAAAAATATGGAGCGGTTTTGCTTCCAAAATATAGGGAGTCTAGTAGCAATTCCAAAAATAGAAAGCATATTGCTAGACTCTTAGAGGGTGTTTTAGGGAGGTGTGCTCGATTGCATATAATTTATAAAAGGTTGTTGGGTAGGGGTTCAAAAAAATATAGAGCGGTTTTGGCACCCTAAATATAGGGAGTCTAGTAATAATCCCAAAAACAAAAAGCATATTGTGAGGCTTTTAGAGGGTGTTTTAGGGAGGACTGCTTGATTGTATATAATTTACTAAAGTTTGTCGGGTGGGGGTTCAAAAAAAATATGGAGCGGTTTTGGCTCCCTAAATATAGGGAGTCCAGTAGTAATCCCAAAAATAGAGAGGAATATTGCGAGACTCTTAGAGGGTGTTTTAGAGAGGTGTGTTTAATTTATATATAATTTACTTATGATTTTAGGGTATTTTTGAAAGGCAATGGCAAGGCTCTTAGAGGGTGTTTTTGGGAGGAATGATCAATTTTATATAATTTACTTAAGGTTGTCAAGTAGGGGTTCAAGATAAATATGGAATAATTTTGGCTCCATAAATATAGGGTATCTAGTACCAATCCCAAAAATAGAGAGGAATATAACGAGGTTCTTAGAGGGTGTTTTAGGGAGGTGTGTCTAATTTATATATAATTTACTTATGATTTTAGGGTATTTTTAGGAGGCAATAGCGATGCTCAAAGAGGATATTTTTGGGAGGAATGCTCGATTGTATATCATTTACTTAAGGTTGTCGAGTGGGGATTTAAAAGAAATATGAAGTGGTTATGGCTCCCTAAATATAGGGAGTCTAGTAGCAAATACCAAAAATAGAGAGGAATATTGTGAGGCTCTTAGAGGGTATTTTAGGAAGGAGTGATCAATTGTATATAATTTACTTAAGGTTATCGAGTGGGGGTTCAAGAAAAATATGGAGTGATTTTGGCTCACTAAAAATAGAAAGTATAGTAGTAATCCCAAAAATAGAGAGGAATAATGCGAGGCTCTTAGAGGGTGTTTTAGGGAGAAGTATTTAATTTATATATAATTTACATATGATTTTATGATGTTTTTTGGAGGTAATGGTGAGACTCATAGAGGGTGTTTTTGGATGGAATACTCAATTATATATAATTTACTTAAGGTTATCGGGTGGGATTTTAAAAGAAATATGGAGTGATTTTAGCTCCCTTAATACATGGAGTCTAGTAGCAATCCCAAAAATAGAGAGCATATTGCGAGGCTATTAGATGGTTTTTTAGGGAGGAGTGTTCGATTGTATATAATTGAATTTAAATTGTCAGGTGAGGGCTAAAAAAAAATATGGAACGATTTTGGCTTCCTAAAAATAGGGAGTCTAGTAGCAATCCCAAAAATAGAGAGCATATTACGAGTCTCTTTGAGGGTGTTTTAGAGAGGAGTGCAAGATTGTATATAACTTACTTAAGGTTGTTGTGTGGGGGTTCAAAAAAAATATGGAGTGGGTTTAGCTCCCTAAATATAGGGAGTCTAGTAGCAATCCCAAAAATATAGAGTATATTACGAGGCTTTTAGTTGGTGTTTTAGGGAGAAGTGCTCGATTGCATATAATTTACTTAAGGTTGTCAGGTGGGGGTTTAAAAAAAATATGGAGCAGTTTTGGCTATATAAATATAGGGAGTCAAATAGAAATCCCAAAAATAGAGAGAAATATTGCGAAGCTCTTAAAGGGTGTTTTAAGGAGGAGTGTTTGATTTACTTATAATTTACTAATGATTTTAGGGGGGTTTTAGGAGGTAATGGAGAGGCTCTTAGAGGGTGTTTTCTGGAGGAATGCTCGATAGTATATAATTTACTTAAGGTTATCGGTTGGGGGTTTAAAAAATATTTGGTGCGGTTTTGGCTCCCTAAATATTGGGAGTGCAATAGCATTCTCAAAAATAGAGAGCATATTGCAAGGCTCTTAGAAGGTATGTTAGAGAGGTGTGCTCAATTGTTTATAATATACTTAAGGTTGTCGAGTTAGGGTTCAAAAAAAATATGAAGGGATTTTGGCTCCCTAAATATAGGGACTGTAGTAGCATTCTCAAAAATAGAGAGCATATTGCAAGGCTCTTAAAGGGTATTTTAGTGAGGAGTGCTCGATTGTATATAATTTACTTAAGGTTGTCGGGTAGGGGTTCAAAAAAAATATGGAGCTGTTTCAGCTTCCTAAATATAGGGAGTCTAGTAGCAATGTCAAAAATAGAGAGATTATTTCGATGCTCTTAGAAGGTGTTTTAGGCAGGAGTGCTTGATTTATATATAATTTACTTATGATTTTAGGGTGTTTTTGGGTGGTAATGGCGAGACTCTTAGAGGGTGTTTTTGGGAGGATTGCTCGCTTGTATATAATTCACTTATGGTTGTTAGGTGGGTGTTCAAAAAAAATATGGAGCAATTTTGGCTCCCTACATATAGGGAGTCTAGTATCAATCCCAAAAATATAGAGCATATTGCGAGGCCTTAGAGGGTGTTTTAGGGAGGATTTCTCGATTATATATAATTTACTAAAGGTTAGGTGGGGGTTCAAAAAAAATATAGTGCAGTTTTGGCTCCCTAAGTATAGGGAGTCTAGTAGCAATCCTAAAAATAGAAAGCTTATTACGAGGTTCTTAGAGAGTGTTTTAGGGAGGAATGCTCGATTGTATATAATTTACAAAAGGGTGTTAGGTGGGGGTTCAAATAAAATATTGAGCAGTTTTGACTCCCAAAATATAGGGAGTCTAGTAGAAATCCCAAAAATAGAAGGAAATATTGCAAAGCTCTTATAGGGTGTTTTAGGAAGGAGTGTTTAATTTATATATAATTTACTGATGATTTTAGGGTGTTTTTGGGAGACAATGGCGAGGCTCTTAGAGGGTGTTTTTGGAATGAATGCTCGATTATATATAATTTACTTAAGGTTGTTGGTTAAGGGTTTAAAAAAAATATGAAGCAGTTTTGGCTCCCTAAATATTTGGAGTGTAGTAGAAATCCCAAAAATAAAGAACATATTATGAGGCTCTTAGAGGGTATTTTAGGGAGGAGTAATTGATTATATATAATTTACTTAAGGTTGTCGAATGGGGGTTCAAGAAAAATATGGAGCGATTTTGGCTCAATAAATATAGGGTGTCTAGTAGCAATCCCAAAAATAGAGAGGACTATTACGAGGCTCTTAGAGGGTGTTTTAGGGAGGAGTGTCTAATTTATATATAATTTACTTATGATTTTAGGTTATTTTTGGGAGGTAATGGCGATGCTCATAGAGGGTGTTTTTGGGAGGATTGCTCAATTGTATATAATTTACTTAAGGTTGTTGGGTGGGGGTTTAAAAGAAATATAGAGCGGTTTTGGCTCCAAAAATACAGGGAGTCTAGTAGAAATACCAAAAATAGAAAGCATATTACGAGGCTCTTAGAGGGAGTTTTAGGGAGGAGTGCTCGATTGTATATAATTTACTTAAGGTTATCGGGTTGTGGTTCAAAAAAAATATAGAGCAGTTTTGGTTCCCTAAATATAGAAAGTCTAGTAGTAATCTCAAAAATAGGGAGAATATTGCAAGGCTCTTAGAGGGTTGTTTAGGGAGGAGTGCTCGATTATATATAATTTACAATTGGTTATTGGATAGGGTTTCAAAGAAAATTTAAAGTGGTTTTAGCTCCCTAAATATAAGGAGTCTAGTAGAAATCCCAAAAATAGAAAGCATATTGAGTGGATCTTAGAGGGTGTTTTAGGGAGGAGTGCTCAATTGTATATAATTTACTAAATGTTATCCAGTGGGGGTTCCAAAAATATACGGAGCGGTTTTGGCTCCCAAAATATAGGGAGTCTAGTAGCAATCCGAAAAATAGAGATGAATATTGTGAGGCTCTTAGAGGGTGTTTTAGGGAGGAGTATTTAATTTATACATAATTTACTTATGATTTTAGGGTGTTTGTGGGAGGCAATGACGAGGCTCTTAGAGGGTGTTTTTGGGAGGAATACTCGATTGTATATAATTTACTTAAGGTTGTTAGTTAGGGGTTTAAAAAAAATATAGAGCAGTTTTGGCTCCCTAAATATATAGAGTCTAGTAGCAGTCCTATTAAAAGAGAGCATATTACGAGGCTCTTAGAAGCTATTTTAGGGATGAGTGATCGATTGTATATAATTTACATAAGGTCATCGAGTGGGGGTTCAAGAAAAATATAGACTAATTTTGTCTCCCTAAACATAGGGTGTCTAGTCGCAATCCCAAAAATAGAGAGGAATATTACGAGGCTCTTAGAGTGTATTTTAGGGTGGAATGTCTAATTTATATATAATTTACTTATGATTTTAGGGTTTTTTTGGGCGGCAATGGCGAGGCTCATAGAAGGTGTTTTTGGGAGGAATGTTTTATTATATATTATTTACTTAAGATTATCGGGTGGGGGTTTAAAAGAAATATTGAGCAGTTTTGGCTCCTTAAATATAGGGAGTCTAGTAGCAATCCAAAAAATAGATGATATATTTCGAATCTCTTAGAGGGAGTTTTAAAAAGGAGTGCTAAATTATATATAATTTACTTAAGGTTATCGGGTGGGAGTTCAAAAAAAATAGAGAGACTTATTGCGAAGCTCTTATAAGGTGTTTTAGGCAGGAGTGCTTGATTTATATATAATTTACTTATGATTTTAGGGTGTTTTTGGGTGACAATGGCGAGGCACTTAGAGTGTGTTTTTGGGTGGAATGCTCGCTTATATATAATTTACTTAAGGTTATCGGGTGGGGGTTCAAAAAAAATATGAAGTAGTTTTGGCACCTAAATATTGGGAGTCTAGTAGCAATCCCAAAAATATAGAGCAAATTACAAGGCTCTTAGAAGGTGTTTTACGGAGGAGTGCTCGATTATATATAATTTACTAAAAGTTATCAGGTGGGGGTTAAAAAAAATATGGAGCGGTTTTGGCTCCCTAAATATAGGGAGTCTAGTAACAATCCCAAAAATATAAAGCATATTGTGAGGCTTTTAGTGGGTGTTTTAGGGAGGAGTGCTCGATAGTATATAATTTACAAAAGGTTATCAGGTGGGGTTCAAAAAAAATATGGAGTGGTTTTGACTCCCTAAATATAGGAAGTCTAGTAGTAATCCCAAAAATAGAAGAGAATATTGTGAGGCTCTTAGAGATTGTTTTAGAGAGGAGTGTTTAATTTGTATATAATTTACTGATAATTTTAGGGTGTTTTTGGGAGGCAATGGCGAAGCTCTTAAAGGGTATTTTTGGAAGGAATGCTTGATTGTTTATAATTTACTTAAAGTTATAGGGTGGGGGTTTAAAAAAAATATAGAGCGATTTTAGTTCAATAAATATAAAGATTCTAGTAGCAATCCCAAATATAGAAATAATATTGCGACGCTCTTGGAATGTGTTTTAGGGATGAGTGCTTGATTTATATATAACTTACTGATGATTTTAAGGTGTTGTTGGGAGGCAATGACGAGGCTCTTAGAGGGTATTTTTTGGAGGAATGCTCGGTGATATATAATTTACAAAAGGTTATTGGGTGGGGGTTCAAAAAAAATATAGAGTAGTTTTGGGTCCCTAAATATAGGGAGTCTAGTAGAAATCCCAAAAATATAAAGCATATTACGAGGCTCTTAGAAGGTGTTTTAGGGAGGAGTGCTTGATTGTATCTATATTACTAAAGGTTATGAGTGGGGGTTCCAAAAAATAATAGAGTAGTTTTGGCTCCCTAAATATAGGGAGTCTAGTAGCAATCCCAAAAATAGAGAGGAATATTATAAAGCTCTTAGAGAATGTTTTAGGGAAGAGTGTTTAATTTAATTATAATTTACTTCTGATTTTATGGTTTTTGTGAGAGGCAATGGCAAGGATTTTAGAGGGTGCTTTTGGGAGGAATGCTCGATTGTATATAATTTACTTAAGGTTGTCGGTTAGGGGTTTAAAAAAAATATGGAGCGGTTTTGGCTCCCTAAATATATAGAGTCTAGTAATAATCCAAAAAAATGAGAGCATATTATGAGGCTCTTAGAGGTTATTTTAGGGAGGTGTAATCGATTATATATAATTTACTTAAGGTTGTCGAGTGGGGGTTCAAGAAAAATATAGAGTGATTTTGGCTTCCTAAATATAGAGTGACTAGTAATAATCCTAAAAGTAAAGAGGAATATTTTGAGGCTCTTATAGGGTATTTTAGGGAGGAGTGTCTAATTTATATATAATTTACTTATGATTTTAGGGTGTTTTTGGGACGCAATAGCGAGGCTCTTAGAGGATGTTTTTGGAAGGAATGCTCGAATGTATATAATTTACATAAGGTTATTAGTTGGGGGTTTAAAAGAAATATGAAGCTGTTTTGGCTCCTTAAATAAAGGGAGTCTAGTAGCAATCCCAAAAATAGAGAGCATATTGCGAGGCTCTTAGAGGGTGTTTTAGGGAGGAGTGGTCGATTGTATATAATTTACTCAAGATTGTCAGGTGGGGGTTCAAAATAAATATGGAGTGGTTTTGGCCCCCTAAATATAGGGAGTCTAGTAGCAATGCCAAAAATATAGAGCATATTGCGAGACTTTTAGAGGGTGTTATAGAAATGAGTGTTCGATTTTATATAATTTATGTAAGGTTGTCGGGTGGGGGTTCAAAAATAATATAGAGTAGTTTTGGGTCCCTAAATATAGAGAGTCTAGTAGAAATCCCAAAAATAGAGAGTAATATTGCGAGGCTCTTAAAGGGTGTTTTAGATAGGAATGTTTGATTTATCTATAATTTACTAATAATTTTAGGGTGTTTTTTGGAGGCAATGGCGATGCTCTTAGAGGGTATTTTCAGGAGGAATGCTCGATTGTATATAATTTACTTAAGGTTGTCAGGTGGGGTTCAAAAAAAATATGGAGTTATTTTAGCTCCCTAAATATAGAGAGTCTAGTAGCAATCTCAAAAATAAAGAGCATATTGCGAGGCTCTTAGAGGGTGTTTTAGAGAGGAGTGCTCGATTGTATATAATTTACTGAAGGCTGTCGGGTGGGGGTTCAAAAAAAATATAGTGCGGTTTTGGCTTCCTAAATATAAAGAGTCTAGTAGCAATCCCAAAAATAGAGAGCATATTGCGAGGCTCTTATAGGGTGTTTTAGGGACGAGTGCTCGATTATATATAATTTACTAAAGGTTGTTGGGTGAGGGTTCGAAAAAAATATAGAGTAGTTTTGGCACACAAAATATAGGGATTCTAGTAGAAATTCCAAAAATAGAAATCATATTGCGAGGCTCTTAGAGGGTGTTTTAGGGAGGAGTGCTCGATTGTATATAATTTACTAAAGGTTATCGGGTGGGGATTCAAAGAAAATATGGAGCGGTTTTGGCTCCCAAAAGATAGGGAGTCTAGTAGCATTACAAAAAATAGAGAGGAATATTACGAGGCTCTTAAAGGGTGTTTTGGGGAGGAGTGTTTAATTTATATTTTATTTATTTATGATTTTAGGGTGTTTGTGGGAGGTAATGACAAGGCTCTTGGAGGGCATTTTTGGGAGGAATGATTGATTGTATATAATTTACTTAAGTTATCGGTTAGGGGTTTAAAAAAAATATGGAGCGATTTAGACTCCCTAAATATAGGGAGTCTAGTAGCAATCCCAAAAATAGAGAGTATATTACGATTCTCTTAAATGGTATTTTTGGAAGAAGTGATCGATTGTATATAATTTACTTAAGGTTGTCGAGTGGGTGTTCAAGAAAAATATGGAACGATTTTGGCTTCTTAAATATAAGGAGTCTAGTAGCAATCCCAAAAATAGAAAGGAATATTGCGAGACTCTTAGAGGGCATTTAAGGGAGGAGGTTTAATTTATATATAATTTATTTATGATTTTATGGTGTTTTTGGGAGGCAATAGCGAGGCCCTTAGAGGGTGTTTTTGGGAGGAATACTTGATTGTATATAATATACCTAAGGTTGTCAGGTGGGGGTTTAAAGGAAATATGGAGAGATTTTGGCTCCCTAAATACAAAGAGTCTAGTAGCAATCCCAAAAATAGAGTGCATATTGCTAGACTCTTAGAGTTTATTTTAAGGATGAGTGCTCGATTGTATATATTTTACTTAAGGTTGTCAGGTGGGGGTTCAAAAAAAATATGGAGCGATTTTGGCTCCCTAAATATAGGGTGTCTAGTAGCAATCCTAAAAATAGAGAGTATATTGCGAGGCTCTTAGATGATGATTTAGGGAGGAGTGCTCGATTGTATATAATTTACTTAAGGTTGTCGGGTAGGAGTTCAAAATAAATATGGAGTGATTTTATCTCCCTAAATATATGGAGTCTAGTAGCAATCCCAAAAATATAGAGCATATTGCGAGACTCTTAGAGGGTGTTTTAAAAAGGAGTGCTCAATTGTATCTAATTTACTTAAGGTTGTCGGGTGGGGGTTTAAAAAAAAATGGAGCGGTTTTGGGTTTCTAAATATGGGGAGTCTAGTAGAATTCCCAAAAAAAGAGAGGATTATTACGAGACTCTTAAAGGGTGTTTTAGGGAGGAGTGTTTGTTTTATATATAATTTACTTATGATTTTATGGTGTTTTTGCGAGGCATTGGTGAGGCTCTTAGAGGGTGTTTTAGGGAGGAGTGCTCTATTGTATATAATTTACTTAAGGTTGTCGAGTAGGGATTTACAAAAATTATGGAGTGGTTTTGGCTTCCTAAGTATAGGGAGACTAGTAGCCTTCTCAAAAATAGAGAGCATATTGCAAGGCTCTTAGTGGGTGTTTTAGAGAGGAGTGCCCGATTGTATATAATTTACTTAAGGTTGTCGGGTTGGGGTTCAAAAAAAATTTAGAGCTGTTTTGGCTCCCTAATTATAGGGATTCTAGTAGTAATCTCCAAAATAGAGAGACTTATTGTGATGCTCTTAGAAGGTATTTTAGGGAAGAGTGCTTGATTTATATATAATTTACTTATTGTTTTAGGGTGTTTTTAGGTGGCAATGGCGAGGCTCTTAGAGGGTATTTTCGGGAGGTATGCTCGCTTGTATATAATTTACTTAAGTTTATCGGGTGGGGGTTTAAAAAAAATATAGAGCGGTTTTGGCTCCCTAAATATAGAGAGTGTAGTAGTAATCCTAGAAATAGAAAGCATATCGCGAGGCACTTAGAGGGTATTTTAGGGAGGAGTGCTTAATTATATATAATTTACTAAAGGTTATCAGGTGGGGGTTCAAAAAAATTATGGAGCGGTTTTGGCTCCCTAAATATAGGGAGTCTTGTAGCAATCCCAAAAATAGAAAGCATATAGTAAGGCTCTTAGAGGGTGTTTTAGGGAGAAGTACTAGATTGTATATAATTTACTAAAGGTTATCGGGTGGGGGTTCAAAAAAAATATAGAGCAATTTTAACTCCCTAAATATATGCAGTCTAGTAGCAATTCCAAAAATAGAAAGGAATATTACGAGGCTCTTAGAAGGTGTTTTAGGGAGCTGTATTAAATTTATATATAATTTACTTAGGATTTTATGGTGTTTTTGGAAGGCAATAGCGAGGCTCCTAGAGGGTGTTTTTGAAAGGAATGCTCAATTGTATATAATTTACTTAAAGTTGTCAGGTGGGGGTTTAAAAAAAATCGAGCGGTTTTGGCTCCCTAAATATAGGAATTCTAGTAGCAATCCCAAAAATAGAGAGAATATTGCGAGACTCTTAGATTGTGTTTTAGGGATGAGTGCTTGATTTATATATAATTTATTTATGATTTTAGGGTGTTTTTAGGAGGCAATGGCGAGGCTCTTAGAGGGTGTTTTTGGGAGAAATGCTTGATTGTATATAATTTACTTAAGGTTGTCGGGTGGGGTTTCAAAAAAAATATGGAGTGGTTTTGCCTCCCAAAATATAGGGAGTCTAGTAGCAATCTCAAAAATAAAATGCATATTGCGAGGCATTTAGAGGGTGTTTTAGGGAGGAGTGCTCGATTGTATATAATTTACTTAAGGTTGTCGGGTGGGGGTTCAAAACAAATATGGAGTGGTTTTGGCTCTCTAAATATAGCGAGTCTAGTTGAAATCCCAAAAATAAAGAGGAATATTGTTAGGCTCTTAAAGGGTGGTTTAGGGAGAAGTGTTTGATTTATATATAATTTACTTATGATTATAATATATTTTTGGGAGGCAATGGCAAGGCTCTTAGAGGATATTTTTTGGAGAAATGGTCCATAGTATATAATTTACTTAAGGTTGTCAGTTGGTGGTTTAAAAAAAATATGGTGCAGTTTTAGCTCCCTGAATATAGGGAGTCTATTAGTAATCCCAAAAATAGAGAGCATATTGCGATGCACTTAGAGCGTGTTTTAGGGAGGTGTACTCTATTGTATATAATTTATTTAAGGTTGTCAGGTGGGGGTTCAAAAAAAATATGGAGTGGTTTTGGCTCCCTAAATTTAGGAAGTTTAGTAATAATCTGAAAAATAGAAAGACATATTGTGATGCTCTTAGATGGTGTTTTAGGGAGGAGTGCTTGATTTATATATAATTTGTTTATGATTTTAGGGTATTTTTGGGAGGCAATAGCGAGGCTCTTTGATGGTGTTTTTGGGAGGAATGCTCGATTGTATATAATTTGCTAAAGTTTTTTAGGTAAGGATTCAAAAAAAATATGGAGCGGTTTTGGCATCCAAAATATAGGGAGTCTAGTAGCAATACCAAAAATAAAAGGCATATTACGAGGCTCTTAGAGGGTATTTTAGGGAGTAATGCTCGATTGTATATAATTTACTAATGGTTATCGAGTAGGGGTTCAAAGAAAATGTGGAGTGGTTTTGACTCCCTAAATATAGGGAGTCTAGTAGCAATCCCAAAAATAGAGGGAATATTATGAGGCACTTAGAGGGTGTTTTAGGTTGGAGTGTTTAATTTATATATAATTTACTGATGATTTTAGGGTGTTTTTGGGAGGAAATGGTGAGGCTTTTAGTGGGTGTTTTTAGAAGGAATGCTCGATTGTATGTAATTTACATAAATTTGTCGAGTAGGAGTTTAAAAAAAATATGAAGCTGTTTGACCCCTAAATATAGGTAGTCTAGTAGTAATCCCAAAAATTAAAAGAATATTACGAGGCTCTTAAAGTGTGTTTTAGGGATGAGTTTTTTATTTATATATAATTTAATTATGATTTTAGGGTATTTTTGGCAGGCAATGGTGCGAGGCTCTTTAAGTGTATTTTTGGGAGGAATGCTGGATTGTATATAATTTACTTAAGGTTGTCGGGTAGGGGTTCAAAAAAAAAAATAAAGCGGATTTGGCTCCCAAAATATAGGGAGTCTACTAGTAATCCTAAAAATAGAGAGCATATTGCAAAGCTTTTAGAGGGTGTTTTAGGCAGGAGTGCTCGATTATATATAACTTACTAAAGGTTATCGGTGGGGGTTTAAAAAAAATATAGAGTGGTTTTGGCTCCCTAAATATAAGGAGCCTAGCAGCAATCCCAAAAATAGAAACCATATTGCGAGGCTCTTAGAGGGTGTTTTAGGGAGGCATGCTCAATTGTATATAATTTACTAAAGGTTGATGGATGGGGGTTTAAAAAAAATTTGGAGCTATTTTGGCTCTCTAAATATAGGGAGTCTAGTAGCAATCCCAAAAATAGAGAGAAATATTGCGAGGCTCTTAAAGTGTATTTTCGGGAGGAGTGTTTAATTTATATATATTTTACTTATGATTTTAGGGTATTTTTTAGAGGCAATGGCGAGGCTCTTAGAGAGTCTTTTAGGGAGGAGTGATCGATTATATATAATTTACTTAAAGTTATCGAGTGGGGGTTTAATAAATATATAGGGCGATTTTGGCTCCCTACCTATAGGGAGGCTAGTAGCAATCCCAAAAATAGAAAGGAATATTGTGAGGCTCTTAGAGGGTATTTTAGGAAGGAGTGTTTAATTTATATATAATTTATTTATAATTTTAGGGTGTTTTTGGGAGGCAATGGCAAGGCTCTTAGAGGGTGTTTTTGGGAGAAATGCTTGATTGTATATAATTTACTTAAGGTTATCGGGTGAGGGTTTAAAAGAAATATGGAGTGGTTTTGGCTCCCTAAATATATGGAGTTTAGTAGCAATTCCAAAAATAGAGAGCATATTGTGAGGCACTTAGAAGGCGTTTAAGAAAGGAGTGCACGATTATATATAATTTACTTAAGGTTGTCGGGTAGGGGTTCAAAAAAAATATGGAGCGATTTTGGATCCTTAAATATAGGGTGTTTAGTAGCAATCCCAAAAACAATGAGCAAATTGTGAGGCTCTTAGAGGGTGTTTTAAAGAGGTGTGCTCGATTGTATATAATTTACTTCAGATTATCAGGTGGGGGTTCAAAAAAAATATGGAGCGGTTTTGGCTCCCTAAATAATGGGAGCCTAATAGAAATCCCGAAAAGTGAGAGGAATATTACGAGGCTCTTAAAGGGTGTTTTAGGGAGGAGTGTTTGTTTTGTATATAATTTAATTATGATTTTAGAGTGTTTTTGGGAGGCAATGGTGAGGCTCTTAGTGGGTGTTTTTAAGAGGAATGCTCGATAGTATACAATTTACTTAAGGTTATCGGTTGGGGGTTAAAAAAAATATGATTCAATTTTGGCTCCCTAATTATAGGGAGTCTAGTAGCAATCCCAAAAATAGATAGTATATTAAGAGGCTCTTAGAGGGTATTTTAGGGAGGAATGCTCTATTGTATATAATTTACTTAAGGTTGTCGGGTGGGGGTTCAAAAAAAATATAAAGCAGTTTTGGCTCCCTAAATATAGGAAGTCTAGTAGGAATCTCAAAAATAGAGAGCATATTGTGAGGCTCTTAAAGGGTGTTTTTGAGAGATGTGCTTGATTTATATATAATTTACTTATGATTTTAGGGTGTTTTTGGGTGGCAATGGTGAGGCTTTTAGTGGGTATTTTGGGGAGGAATGCTCGATTGTATATAATTTACTTAAAGTTATCGGGTAGGGGTTCAAAAAAAATATGGAACGCTTTTGGCTCCCTAAATATAGGGAGTCTAGTAGCAACCCCAAAAATAGAGAGCATATTGCGAGGCTCTTAGAAGGTGTTTTAGGAAGGAGTGCTTGATTATATATAATTTACTAAAGGTTATCAGGTGGGGGTTCAAAAAAAATATGGAACAATTTTGGCTCCCTAAATATAAGGAGTTTAGTAGCAATCCCAATAATAGAAAGCTTATTACGAGGCTCTTAGAGGGTATTTTAGGAAGGAGTGCTAGATTTTATATAATTTACTAAAGGTTGCCGGGTAGGGGTTCAAAAAAATATGGAGCTATTTTGACTCCCTAAATATAGAGAGTCTAGTAGCAATACAAAAAATAAAAAGCATATTACGAGGCTCTTAGAGGGTATTTTAGGGAGTCGTGCTTGATTGTATGTAATATACTAAAGGTTGTCGGGTTGGGGTGGGGGTTCAAAAAAAATATGGATTGGTTTTGACTCCCTAAATATAGGGAGTCTAGAGTAATCCCAAAAATTAAGGGAATATTACGAGGCACTTAGAGGGTGTTCTAGGTAGGAGTGTTTAATTTATATATAATTTACTGATGATTTTAGGATGTTTTTGGGAGGCAAAGGTGAGGCTTTTCCAGGGTATTTTTAGAAGGAATGCTCGATTGTATATAATTTATATAAATTTGTCGGGTGGGAGTTTAAAAAAAATATGGAGCTATTTTCGCCCCTAAATATAGGGAGTCTAGTAGTAATCCCAAAAATTAAGAGAATATTTGGAGACTCTTAGAGTGTGTTTTAGAGATGAGTTCTTTGTTTATATATAATTTAATTTTGATTTTAGGGTATTTTTGGGAGGCAATGACACGAGGCTCTTAGAGGGTGTTTTTGGGAGGAATGCTGGATTGTATATAATTTACTTAAGGTTGTCGGGTAGGGAGGTTCAAAAAAAATATGAAGCGGATTTGGCACCCAAAATATAGGGAGTCTAGTAGCAATCCCAAAAATAGAGAGCATATTGCGAGACTCTTAGAGGGTGTTTTAGGGAGGAGTGCTCGATTGTTTATAACTTACTAAAGGTTGTCGGGTGGGGGTTCATAAAAAATATAGAGCGGTTTTGGCTCCTTAAATATATGGAGTCTAGTAGCAATCACAAAAATAGAAACCATATTGCGAGGCTCTTTGAGGGTGTTTTAGGGAGGAGTGCTCGATTGTATATAATTTACTAAAGGTTATTAGGTAGGGGTTCAAAATAAATATGGAGCGGTTTTGGCTCCCTAAATATAGGGAGTATAGTAGCAATCCCAAAAATAGAGAGGAATAATGCGAGGCTCTTAAAGGGTATTTTCAGGAGGAGTGTTTAATTTATATATATTTTACTTATGATTTTAGAGTGTTTTTTAGAGGTAATGGCGAGGCTCTTAGAGAGTGTTTTAGGGATAAGTGATTGATTGTATATAATCTACTTAAAGTTATCGAGTGGGGGTTCAATAAATGTATAGGGCGATTTTGGCTCCCTAGATATAGGGCGGCTAGTAGCAATCCCAAAAATAGAAAGGAATATTGTAAGGCTCTTAGAGGGTGTTTTAGAAAGGAGTGTTTAATTTATATATAATTTAATTATGATTTTAGGGTGTTTTTGGGAGGCAATGGCAAGGCTCTTAGAGAATGTTTTTGGAAGGAATGCTCGATTGTATATAATTTACTTAAGGTTATCGGGTGGGGGTTTAAAATAAATATGGAGTGGTTTTGGCTCCCTAAATACAAGGAGTCTAGTAGTAATCCCAAAAATAGGGACCCTATTAAGAGGCTCTTAGAGGGTGTTTTAGGGAGGAGTGCTCGATTGTATATAATTTACTTAAGGTTGTCCGGTGCAGGTTAAAAAAAAATATGGAGCGGTTTTGGCTCCCTAAATATATAGAGTCTAGTAGCAATTCCAAAAATAGAAAGCATATTGTTAGACTTTTAGATGGTGTTTAAGAAAGGAGTGCTTGATTGTATATAATTTACTTAAGGTTGTCGGGTGGGGGTTCAAAAAAATATATGGAGCGATTTTGGATCCCTTAATATGGGGAGTTTTGTTGCAATCCCAAAAATATTGAGCATATTGTGAGGCTCTTAGAGGGTGTTTTAAGGAGGCGTGCTTGATTGTATATAATTTACTTAAGATTGTCAGGTGGTGGTTCAAAAAAAATATGGAGCGGTTTTGGCTCTTAAAGGGTGTTTTAGGGATGAGTGTTTGTTTTATATATAATTTACTTATGATTTTAGGGTGTTTTTGGGAGGTAATGGCGAGGCTCTTAGAGGGTATTTTTGGGAGAAATGCTCGATAGTATACAGTTTACTTAAGGTTGTCGGTTGGGGGTCTAAAAAAATATGGTTCGATTTTGGCTCCCTAAATATAAGGACTCTAGTAGCAATCCCAAAAATAGAGAGCATATTGAGAGGCTCTTAGAGGGTATTTTAGGGATGAATGCTATGTTGTATATAATTTACTTAAGGTTGTCAGGTTGGGGTTCAAAAAAAATATAATGCAGTTTTTGCTCCCTAAATATAGGGAGTCTAGTAAGAATCTCAAAAATATAGAGCATATTACGAGGCTCTTAGAGGGTGTTTTAAAGAGGCATGCTCGATTATATATAATTTACTTAAGGTTGTCGAGTGGGGGTTCAAAGAAAATATAGAGTGGTTTTGGCTCCCTAAATATAGGGAGTCAAGTAGCAATCTGAAAAATAGAGAGACATATTGCGATACTCTTAGAAGGTGTTTTAGAGATGAGTGCTTGATTTATATATAATTTAATTTTAGGGTGTTTTTGGGTGGCAATGGCGAGGCTCTTAGAGGGTATTTTTGGGACGAATGCTCGATTGTATATAATTTACTTAAAGTTATCGGGTGGGGGTTCAAAAAAAATATGGATCGATTTTGGCTCCCAAAATATAGGGAGTCAAGTAGTAACCCCAAAAATAGAGAGCATATTATGTGGCTCTTAGAGGGTGTTTTAGGGAGGAGTGCTCGATTATATATAATTTACTAAAGGTTATCAGGTTGGGGTTCAAAAAAAATATAGAGCGGTTTTGGCTCCCTAAATATAATGAGTCTAGTAGCAATCCCAATAATAGAAAGCAAATTGTGTGGCTCTTAGAGTGTGTTTTAGGGAGGAGTGCTCAATTGTATATAATTTATTAAAGTTTGTCGGGTGGGGGTTCCAAAAAAATATAGAGCGGTTTTGACTCCCTAAATATAAGGATTCTAGTAGCAATCCGAAAAATAGAGGGGTATATTGTGAGGCTCTTAGAGGGTGTTTTAGGGAGGAGTGTTTAATTTATATATATAATTTACTGATTATTTTTGGGTGTTTTTGGAGGCAATGGCGAGGGTCTTTGAGGGTGTTTTTGAAAGGAATGCTTGAATGTATATAATTTACTTAAAGTTGTGGAGTGGGGGTTTAGAAAAAAATTGGAGTAATTTTGGCTCCCTAAATATATGGAGTCTATTAGCAATACCAAAAATAGAGAGAATATTGCGAGGCTCTTAGAGTGTGTTTCAGGGATGAGTGCTTGATTTATATAAAATTTACTTATTATTTTAGGATATTTTTAGGAGGTAATGGCGAAGCTCTTTGTGGGTATTTTTGGAAGGAATGCTCGATTGTATATAATTTACTTATGCTTTTTGGGTGGGGGTTCAAAAAAAATATAGAGCGGTTTTGGTTTGCAAAATATAGGATATCTAGTAGCAATCCCAAAAATATAGAGCATATTGCGAGGCACTTATAGGGTGTTTTAAGGAGGAGTGCTCGATTGTATATAATTTACTCAAGGTTATTGGTTAGGGTTGAAAAAAAATATAGAGTGGTTTTTGCTCCCTAAATATTGGGAGTCTAGTAGCAATCCCAAAAATAGAAAGCATATTGCGAGGCTCTTAAAGGGTATTTTATGGAGGAGTGCTCGATTGTATATAATTTACTAAAGGTTGTCTGGTGGGGGTTCAAAAAAACTATGGAGCGATTTTGGCTTCCTAAATATAGGGAGTCTAGTAGCAATCCCAATAATAGAATGGAATATTACGAGGCTCTTAGAGGGTATTTTAAGGATGAGTGTTTAATTTATATATAGTTTAATTATACTTTTAGAGTATTTTTGGGAGACAATGGCAAGGCACTTAGAAAGTGTTTTTGGGAGGAATGCTCGATTTTATATAATTTACATAAGATTGTTGGTTAAGGGTTTAAAAAAAATATGGAGCGATTTTGGCTCTTTAAATATAGGGAGTTTAGTAACAATCCAAAAAATAGAGAACATATTGCGAGGCTCTTGGAGGGTGTTTTAGGGAGGAGTGATCGATTGTATATAATTTATTTAAGGTTGTCGAGTGGGGGTTCAAGAAAAATATGGAGCGATTTTGGCTCCCTAAATATAGGGAGTCGAGTAGCTATCCTAAAAATAGAGATGAATATTGTGAGGCTCTTAGAGGGTGTTTTAGGAAGAAGTGTTTGATTTAGATATAGTTTACTTATGATTTTTGGATATTTTTGGGAGGCAATGGCGAGGCTCTTATAGGGTGTTTTTGGGAGGAATGCTTGATTGTATATAATTTACTTAAGATTGTCGGGTGGGTATTTAAATAAAATATTTATTGATTTTGGCTCCTTAAATATAGGGATTCTAGTAGCAATCCAAAAAATAGAGAGCATATTGTGAGGCTTTTAGAGGGTATTTTAAGGAGGAGTACTCAATTATATATAATATACTTAAGGTTGTCAGGTGGGGGTTCAAAAAAAATATGGAGCGGTTTTGGCTCCCTAAATATAGGGAGTCTAGTAGTAATCCCAAAAATAGAGAGCATATTACGAGGCTCTTAGATGGTCTTTTAGGGAGTAGTGCTCGATTGTATATAATTTATATAAGGTTGTTGGGTGGGGGTTTAAAAAAATTATAGAGCAGTTTTGGCTCCCTAAAATTAAGGAGTCTAGTAGTAATCCCAAAAATATAAAGCATATTGCGAGACTCTTAGAGGGTGTTTTAGGGAGGAGTACTCGATTATATATAATTTACTTATGGTTGTTGGGTGGGGGTTCAAAAAAAATATGGAGGGGTTTTGGTTCCCTAAATATAGGGAGTCTAGTAGTAATCCCAAAAATAGAGAGGCATATTGCGATGCTCTTAGAGGGTGTTTTAGGGAGGAGTGCTTAGTTTTTATATAATTTACTTATGATTTTAGGGTATTTTTGGGAGGCAATGGCGAGGCTCTTAGAAGGTATTTTTGGGAGGAATACTCAATTGTATATAATTTACTTAAGGTTGTCGGGTGGGGGTTAAAAAAAAATATGGAGCAGTTTTGACTCCCTAATTATAGGGAGTCTAAAAGCAATCCCAAAAATAGAAAGTATATTATGAGGCTCTTAGAAGGTGTCTTAGGGAGGAGTGCTCGATCGTATATAATTCTCTAAAGGTCGTTAGGGGTGGGTTCAAAAAAAATATGTAGCAGTATTGACTCCCTAAATATAGGAAGTCTCGTAGCAATCCTAAAAATAGAGAGTAATATTGCAAGGCTCTTAGAGGGTGTTTTAGGCAGGAGTGTTTTATTTATATATAATTTACTTATGATTTTAAGGTGTTTTTGGGAGGCAATGTCAAAGCTCTTAGAGGGTGTTTTTTGGAGGAATGCTCAATTATATATAATTTACTTAAGATTGTCGGGTGGGGGTTCAAAAAAAATATGGAGCGATTTTCGCTCCAAAAATGTAGGGAGCCTAGTAGCAATCAAAAAAATAGAGAGCATATTGCGAGGCTCTTAGAGGGTGTTTTAGGGAGGAGTGATCGATTATATATAATTTACTTATGGTTATCGGGTGAGGGTTCAAAGAAAATATGGAGCAGTTTTGGCTCCTTAAATATAGGGAGTCTTGTAGCAATCCCAAAAATAGAGAGTAATATGGCGAAGCTCATAAAGGGTGTTTTAGGGAGGATTGTTTGATTTATATATAATTTATATATGATTTTAGGTTATTCCTGGGAGGCAATGGCGAGGCTCTTAGAGGATGTTTCTGGGAGGAATGTTAGATTGTATTTAATTTACTTAAGGTTGTCGGTTGGGGGTTTAAAAAAAATATGGTACGATTTTGGCTCCCTAAATATAGGGAGTTTAGTAGCAATCCCAAAAATAGAGAGTATATTGCGAGGCTCTTAGAGGGTGTTTTAGGGAATAGTGCTCTATTATTTATAATTTACTTAATGTTATCGGGTAGGGGTTCAAAAATGTATGGAGCAGTTTTGGCTCCCTAAATATAGGGAGTCTAGTAGTAATCTCAAAAATAGAGAGCATATTATGAGGCTCTTAGAGGGTGTTTTAGGGAGGAGTGATCGATTGTCTATAATTTACTTAAGGTTATCGGGTGGGGGTTCAAAGAAAATATGGAGTGGTTTTGGCTCCCTAAATATAGGGAGTCCAGTAGCAATCCCAAAAATAGAGAAAAATATTGCAAAACTCTTAAAGGGTGTTTTAGGGAGGAATGTTTAATTTATATATAATTTACTTTTGATTTTAGGGTATTCTTGGGAGGCAATGGCGAGGCTCTTAGAGGATGTTTTTGGGAGGAACGCTAGATTGTATATAATTTACTTAAGGTTGTCGATTGGGGGTTTAAAAAAAATATGGTGTGGTTTTGGCTCCCTAAATATAGGGAGTCTAGTAGCAATCACAAAAATAGAGAGCATATTGTGAGGCTCTTAGAGGGTGTTTTAGGGAATAGTGCTCTATTATTTATAATTTACTTAAGGTTATCGGGTGGGGGTTCAAAAAAAATATAGAGCAGTTTTGGCTCCCTAAATATAGGCAGTCTAATAGCAATCCCAAAAATAGAGAGGAATATTGTGAGGCTCTTAGAGGTGTTTTAGAGGGTTTTTCAGGAAGTCTATTAGAACTCCCAAACATAGAGAGCATATTGTGAAACTCTTAGAGGGTGTTTTAGGAAGGAGTATTCAATTATATATAATTTACTTAAGATTGTCAGGTGGGGGTTCAAAAAAAATATGGATCGGTTTTGGCTCCCAAAATATAGGGAGTCTCGTAGCATTCCCAAAATAGGAAGGCATATTGCGATGCTTTTAGAGGGTGTTTTACGGAGGAGTGTTTGATTTATATATTATTTACTTATGATTTTATGGTTTTTTTGGAGGCAATGGTGAGACTCTTAGAGGGTATTTTTGGGAAGAATGCTCGATTGTATATAATTTACTTATGGATCTCGGGTGGGGGTTAAAAAAAATCATGGAGTGGTTTTGGCTCCCTAAATATAAGGAGTCTAGTAGCAATCCCAAAAATTGAGAGCATATTGTGAGGCACTTGAAGGGAGTTTTAAGGAGGAGTGATCGATTGTATATAATTTTTGTAAGGTTATCGGGTGGGGGTTAAAAAAAAATATTGAGCGGTTTTGCCCCCAAAAATTTAAGAAGTTTAGTAGCAATCCCAAAAATAGAGAGGAATATAGTGAGGCTCTTAGAGGGTGTTTCTGGGAGGAGTATTTAATTTATATATAATTTACTTATGATTTTAGGGTGTTTTTAGGAGGCAATGGTGAGGCTCTTAGAGGGTGTTTTTGGGAGGAATGCTCGATTATATATAATTTACTTAAGTTTATCGGGTAGGGGTTTAAAAAAATTATGGAGTGGTTTTGGCTCTCTAAATATAGGGAGTCTATTAGCAATCCCTAAAATCGAGAGCATATTACGAGGCACTTAGAGGGTATTTTAGGGAGTGCTCGATTATATATAATTTACTTAAGGTTGTCAGGTCAAGGTTCAAAAGAAATATAGAGCTATTTTGGTACCCTAATTATAGGGAGTCTAGTAGTAATCCCAAAAATAGAGTGGCATATTGCAATGGTCCTAGAGGGTGTTTTAGGGAGGAGTGCTTGATTTATATATAATGTACTTATGATTTTTGGATATTTTTGGGAGGCAATGGTGAGGATCTTAGAGGGTTTTTTTGGGAGGAATGCTAGATTATATATAATTTACTTAAGGTTGTCGGTTGGGGGTTAAAAAAAATATGGAACGATTTTGGCTACCTAAATATAGGGAATCTAGTAGCAATCCCAAAAATAGAGAGGCATATTATGAGGCTCTTAGAGTGTGTTTTAGGGATGAGTTCTTGATTTATATATAATTTACTTAAGATTTTAGGGTGTTTTTGGGAGGCAATTGCGAGGCTCTTAGACAATGTTTTTGGAAGTAATGCATGATTATATATAATTTACTTAAGGTTGTCGAGTGGGGTTTTAAAAAAAAATTAGAGTGATTTTGGCTTCCTAAATATAAAAAGTCTTGTAGCAATCCCAAAATTAGAGAGCATATTCTGAGGCTCTTAGATGGTGTTTTTTAGAATAGTGCTCGATTGTATATATTTTACTTAAGGTGGTCGAGTGGGGGCTTAAAAAAAATATGGAGCGGTTTTGGCTCTCTAAATATAGTTTGTTTAGTCACAATCCAAAAAATAAAGAGGAATATTGTGAGGCTCTAAGAGGGTGTTTAAGGGAGGAGTGTTTGATTTATATATAATTTACTTATAATTTCTGGGTATTTTTCGGTGGTAATTATGAGGCTTTAAGAGAGTATTTTTGAAAGGAATGCTCAATTGTATATAATTTACTTAAGGTTGTCTGGTGGTGGTTCAAAAAAATATATAGTGCAGTTTTGGCTCTATAAATATAGGGAGTCTAGTAGCAATCCTAAAAATAGAGAGCATATTGCGAGACTCTTAGAGGGTATATATTTTAGGGAGGAGTGCTTGATTGTATATAATTTAATTAAGGTTGTCAGGTGGGGGTTCAAAAAAAATATAGAGCGGTATTAGCTTATTAAATATAGGGAGTCTACTAGAAATCCCAAAAATAGGGAGCACATTGCGAGGCTCCTAGAAGGTGTTTTAGAAAGGAGTGCTCGATTGTATATAATTTACTTAAGGTTATCAGGTGGGGGTTCAAAAAAAATATGGAGCGGTTTTGGCTCCCTAAATATAGGGAGTCTACTAGTATTCCTAAAAATAGAGAAGAATTTTGCGAGGCTCTTAGAGGGTGTTTTAGGGAGGAGTGTATGATTTATAAATAATTTACTTATAATTTTATGGTATTTTTGGGAGGCAATGGCGAGGCTCTTAGAGATTGTTTTTGGTACGAATGCTCGATTGTATATAATTTACTTAAGGTAATCGGGTGGGGGTTTTAAAAAAATATGGAGCAATTTTGGCTCCCTAAATATAGAGAGCCTAGTAGCAAACCCAAAAATAGAGAGCATATTGTGAGGATCTTAGAGGGTGTTTTAGGGAGGAGTACTCAATTGTACATAATTTACTTAAGGTTGTAAGGTGGGGGTTAAAAAAAAAATTAGAGAGGTTTTGGCTCCCTAAATATAGGGAGACTAGTAGTAATCCCAAAAATAAAAAGGCATATTGCGATGCTCTTATAGGGTGTTTTAAAAAGGAGTTCTTGATTTATATATAATTTACTTATGATTTTAGGGTATTTTTAGGAGGCAATGGCTAGGCTCTTAGCGGGTGTTTTTGATAGGAATGCTCGACTGTATATAATTTTCTTAAGGTTATCGGGTGGGGGTTCAAAAAAAATATGGAGCGATTTTGGCTCCTTAAATATAGGGAGTCTAGTAGTAATCCCAAAAATATAGAGCATATTTTGAGACTCTTAGAGGGTATTTTAGGAAGGAGTGCTCGATTGTATATAATTTACTAAAGGTTGTTGGGTAGGGGTTAAAAAAAAATATTGAGCGGTTTTTTCTCCCTAAATATATGGAGTCAAGTAGAAATCCCATAAATAGAGAGGATGATTGTGAGGCTATTAGAGGGTATTTTATGGAGGAGTGTTTGATTTATATATAACTTACTTATAATTTTAAGGTATTTTTAGGACGCTTTGGCAAGGCTCTTAGAGGGTATTTTATGAAGGAATGCTCGATTATATATAATTTACTTAAGGATTTTGGGTGGGGATTCAAAAAAAAGTATGGAATGGCTTTGGCTCCCTAATTATAGGGAGTCTAGTAGCAATCCCAAGAATAGATAGCATATTGCGAGGCTTTTAAAGGGTGTTTTAGGAAGGAGTGATCGATTTTATATAATTTACTTTAGGTTGTAGGGTTGAGGATCAAAAAAAATATGGAGAGGTTTTGGGTCCCAAAATATAGGGAGTCTAGTAGCAATCCCAAAAATAAAGAGCATATTGTGAGGCTCTTAGATGGTGTTTTAGGGAGGAGTACTCGATTGTATAAAATTTACGAAAGGTTGTCAGGTGGGGGTTCAAAAAAAATATATAGCGATTTTGGCTCCCTAAATATAGGGAGTCTAGTAGTAATCCCAAAAATAAAGAGGAATATTGCGAGGCTCTTAGAGTATGTTTTAGGGACGAGTATTTGATTTATATATAATTTACTTTTGATTTTAGGTTAGTTTTGGGAGGCAATGGCGAGGCTCTTAGAGGGTATTTTTAGGAGGAATGCTCGATTGTATATAATTTACGTAAGGTTATCGAGTGAAGGTTCAAAAAAAATATGGAGCGGTTTTGGCTCCCTAAATATAGGGAGTCTTGTAGCAATCGTAAAAATAGAGGCATTTTGTGAGGCTCTAAGAGGGTGTTTTAGGGAGGATTGATCGTTTGTATATAATTTACTTAAGGTTGTCGGGTGGAGGTTAAAAAAAATATAGAGTAGTTTTGGCTCCCTAAATATAAGGAGTCTAGTACCAATCCCAAAAATAAAGAGAAACATTATGAGGCTCTTAGAGGGTGTTTCAGGGAGGAGTGTTTGATTTATATATAATTTACTTATGATTTTAGGGTGTTTTTGGGAGGCAATAGCGAGGTGCTTAGAGGGTGTTTTTGGGTGGAATACTCGATTGCATATAATTTACTTAACATTATTGGGTGGGGGTTTAAACAAAATATGGAGAGGCTTTGGCTCCATAAATATAGGGAGTCTAGTATCAATCCCAAGAATAAAGAGCATATTGCGAGGCTTCTAGAGGGTGTTTTAGGGAGGAGTACTCGATTGTATATAATTTACTTAAGGTTGTTAGGTGGGGATTCAAAAAAAATATGGAGCGGTTTTGGCATCCTAAATATAGGGAATGTAGTAGCAATACCAAAAATAAAAAGGCATATTGCGAGGCTCTTAGAGTGTGTTTTAGATATGTGTGCTTGATTTATATATAATTAACTTATTATTTTAGGATGTTTTTAGGAGGCAATGGCGAGGCTCTTAGAGAGTGTTTTTGGAAATAATGCTCGATTATATATAATTTCGTTATGGTTGTCGGGTGGGGGTTCAAAAAAAATAGGGCAATTTTGGATCCCTAAATATAAGGAGTCTAGTAGCAATCCCAAAAATAGAAAGCATATTACAAGGCTCTTAGAGGGTGTTTTAGGGATGATTGCTCGATTGTATATAATTTACTAAAGGTTGTAAAGCCCGGTTCAAAAAAAAATGAAGCGATTTTGGCTCTCTAAATATAGAAATTCTAGTAGCAATCCCAAAAATATAGAGGAATATTGTGAAGCTCTTAGAGGATATTTTAAAGTAGAGTTTTTAATTTTTATATAATTTACTTATGATTTTAGGGTATTTTTGGGAGGGAATAGAGAGGCTCTTAGAGGGTGTTTTATGGTGGAATGGTCGATTGTATATAATTTACTTAAGGTTGTCAGGTGGGGATTCAAAATAAATATGGAGTGGTTTTAGATCCCTAAATATAGGGAGTCTAGTAGCAATCCCAAAAATAGAGAGCATATTGTGAGGCCTTTAGTGGAAGTTTTAGGGAGGAATGCTCAAATGTATATAATTTACTTAAGGTTGTCAGGTCGGGGTTCAATAAAAATATGGTGCGGTTTTTGCTCCCTAAATATAGGGAGTCGTAGCAATCCCAAAAATAGAGAGGTATATTAGATGCTCTTAGAGGGTGTTTTAGGGAGGAGTGCTTGATTTAAATATAATTTATTTATGATTTTAGAGTATTTTTGGGGGGCAATGGCGAGGCTCTTAGAGGGTATTTTTGGGAGGAATGCTAGATTGTATATAATTTACTTAAGGTTGCCGGGTGAGGGTTTAAAAAAATATGGAGCAGTTTTGGTTCCCTAAATATAGGGAGTCAAGTAGTAATCCAAAAAATAGAGTGCAAATTGCAAGGCTCATAGAGGGTGTTTTAGGGAGGGGTGCTTGATTGTATATAATTTACCTAAGGTAGTCAGGTAGGGGTTCAAAAAAAATATGGAGCTATTTTGGGTCCCTAAATATAGGGAGTCTAGTAGCAATCCTAAAAATAGAGAGCATATTGTGAGGCTCTTAGAGGGTCTTTTAAGGAGGAGTGCTCGATTGTATATAATTTACTAAAGGTTATCGGGTGGGGGTTCAAAAAAAATATGAAGCAATTTTGGCTCCATAAATATCGGAAGACTAGTAGCAATCCCAAAAATAGAGAGGAATATTATAAGGCTCTTAGAAGGTGTTTTACGGAGGAGTGTTTGATTTGTATATAATTTAATTAGGATTTTAGGGTATTTTTGGGAGATAATGACGAGGCTCTTAGAGGGTGTTTTTCGGAGGAATACTCGATTGTATATAATTTATTTAAGGATATCGGGTGGGGGTTCAAAAAAAAATATGGAGCAGTTTTGGCTCTATTAATATAAAGAGTCTATTAGTAATCCCAAAAATAGAGAGCATATTGCGAGGCTCTTAGAGGATGTTTTAAGGAGGAGTGCTTGATTATATATAATTTACTTAAAGTTGTCGAGTAGGGGTTCAAAAAAAATATAGAGCGATTTTGGTTCCCTAAATATAGGGAGTCTAGTAGTAATCCTAAAAATAGAAAAGCATATTACGATTCTCTTAGAGGGTGTTTTAGGAAGGAGTGATTGATTTATATATAATTTATATATAATTTTATGGTATTTTTGGGAGACAATGACAAGGCTCTTTGGGGGTGTTTTTGGGAGGTATGCTAGATTGTATATAATTTACTTAAGGTTGTCGGGTGGGGTTCAAAAAAAATATAGAGTGGGTTTGGCTCCCTAAATATAGATAATCTAGTTATAATCCTAAAAATAGAAAGCAATTTACGAGGCTCCTATAGGGTGTTTTAGGGAGGAGTGCTCGATTGTATATAATTTACTTATGGATATCGGGTGGATATTCAAAAAAAATATGGAGTGGTTTTGGATCCATAAATATAGGGAGTCTAGTAGCAATCCCAAGTATAGAGAGCATATTGCTAGGCTCAAAGTGGGTATTTTATGGAGGAGTGCTTGACTGTATATAATTTACTTAAGTATATCGGGTGGGGGTTCAAAAAAAACTATGGAGTGGTTTTGGCTTCCAAAATACAGGAAGGCTTGTAGCAATGCCAAAAATAGAGAGGCATATTTCGAGGCTCTTTGAGTGTGCTTTTGGGATGAGTACTTGATTTATATATAATTTTCTTATAATTTTAGGGTATTTTTGGAAGGCAATATCGAGGCTTTTAAATGGTGTTTTTGGGAGACTGCTCTATTGTATATAATTTACTTATGGTTGTCGGGTGGGGTTTCAAAAAATTTATGGAGTGGTTTTGGCTCCCTAAATATTAGGAGTCTAGTAGCAATCCCAAAAATAGAGAGTATATTGTAAGGCTCTTAAAGGGTGTTTTAGGGAAGAGTGCTCGATTGCATATAATTTACTTAAGGTTATCGAGTGGGGGTTCAAAAAAAATATCAAGTGGTTTTGGCTCCTAAAATATAGGGAGTCTAGTAGCTATCCCAAAAATAGAGATCATATTGCAAGGCTCTTAGAGGGTGTTTTATGGAGTAGTGTTTGATCGTATATAATTTACTTAAGGTTTTCAGATGGGGGTTTAAAAAAAATATGGAGCGGTTTTGGCTTCCTAAATATAGGGAGTCTAGTAGCAAACCCAAAAATATAGAGGAATATTACGAGGCTCTTAGATTGTGTTTTAGCGATGTGTGCTTGATTTAAATATAATTTATGGTGCTTTTGGAAGGCAATGGTAAGGTTCTTAAAGGGTATTTTTTGAAGGAATGCTCGATTCATATAATTTACATAAGGTTATCGGGTGGGGGTTCAAAAACAATATGGACCGATTTTTGCTCCCTAAATATAGGGAATCTAGTAGAATTCAAAAAAATAGAGAGCATATTGCGAGACTGTAAGAGGGTGTTTTAGTGAGGAGTGCTCGATTGTATATAATTTACTTAAGGTTATCGGGTGAGGCTTCAAAAAAAATATAGAGCAGTTTTGGTACCCTAAATATCGGAGCAATCCCAAAAATAGAGAAACATATTACGAGGCTCTTAGAGTGTATTTTAGGGAGGAGTGTTTGATTTATATACAATTTTCCTATGATTTTAAGGTATTTTTGGGAGGCAATGGCGAGGCTCTTAGAGGATATTTTTGAGAGGAATGCTCGGTTGTATGTAATTTACTTAAGGTTATCGCGTGGGGTTCCAAAAAAATATGGAGCTATTTTGGCTTTCTAAATATAGGGAGTCTAGTAGCAATCCCAAAAATATAGAGCATATTGCGAGGGTCTTAGAGGCTATTTTAGGGAGGAGTGATCGATTGTATATAAATTACTTAAGGTTGTCGGGTCGGTGTATAAAAAAAATATGGAGCGGTTTTGGCTCCCTAAATATAGGAAGTCTAGTGGCAATCCCAAAAATAGATAGGAATATTATGAGGCTCTTAGAGGGTGTTTTAGGGAGGAGTGTTTGATTTATATATAATTTACTTATGATTTTAGGGTATTTTTGGGAGGCAATGGCAAAGCTATTAGAGGGTGTTTTTGGGATGAATGCTCTATTTTGTATAATTTACTTAAGGTTGTCAGGTGGGGGTTTAAAAAAAATATAGAGCGGTTTTGGCTCCCTAAAAATTAGGAGTCTAGTAGCACTCCCAAAAATAGAAAACATATTGCGAGGCTCTTAGAGGGTATTTTAGGGAGGAGTGCTCGATTGTATATAATTTATTTAAGGTTGTCAGGTGTGGGTTCAAAAGAAATATAGAGCGATTTTGGCTCCCTAAATATAGGAAGTCTAGTAACAATTCAAAAAATATAGAGGCATATTGCGTTGTTCTAAGAGGGTGTTTTAGGAAAGAGTTCTTTATTTATATATTATTTACTTTTGATTTTATGGTGTATATACGAGCCAATGGCGTGGTTCTTAGAGGGTGCTTTTAGGAGAAATATTCGATTGTATATAATTTACTTAAGGTTGTCGAGCAGGCATTTAAAAATAAATATGGCATGGTTTTGGCTCTCTAAATATAAGGAGTCTAGTTGCAATCCCAAAAATAAATAGCATTTTGTGAGGCTCTGAGAAGGTGTTTTAGGAAGGAGTGCTCGATTGTATATAATTTACTTAAAGTTGTCGAGTAGGGGTTCAAAAAATTACTTATGATTTTAGGGTGTTTTTTGGAGGCAATGGTGAGGCACTTAGAGGGTGTTTTTGGAAGAAATGCTCGATTGTATATAATTTATTTAAGGTTGTCGAGTGAGGGTTTAAAAAAAATATGGAGCAGTTTTCTCCTTTAATATTGGGAGTCTTATGGCAATCACAAATATAGAGAGTATATTACAAGGCTCTAAAATGGTGTTTTAAGGTGGATTTCTGGACTGTATATAATTTGCTTAAGGTTGTCGGGTGGGGATTCAAAAAAAATATGGAGCAGTTTTATCTCCCTAAATATATGAAGTCTAGTAGCAATCCCAAAAATAGAGAGGAATATTGCGAGGTTCTTAGAGGGTATTTTAGGAAGGAGTGTTTGATTTATATATAATTTACTTATGATTTTAGGGTGTTTTTAGGAGACAATGGTGTGGCTCTTAGAGGGTGTTTTTAGAAGGAATGCTCGATTGTATATATTTTACATAAGGTTCCCGGGTGGGGGTTCAAAAAATAATATAGAGCAGTTTTGGCTCTATAAATATAGGGAGTCTAGTAGCAATCCCAAAAATAGAGAGCATATTACAAGGCTTTTAGAGGGTGTTTTAGGGAGGAGTGCTCGATTTTATATAATTTACTTAAAGTTATTGGGTGAGGATGAAAAAAAATATTAAGCAGTTTTGGCTTCCTAAATATAGAGAGTCTAGTAACAATCCCAAAATTATAGAGCATATTATATTGCTCTTAGAAGGTGTTTTTGGAAGGAGTGCTCGATTGTATATAATTTACGTAAGGTTAACGAGGGGGTTAAAAAACAATATGGAGCAGTTTTGGCTCCCTAAATATAGGGAGTCTAGTACCAAGCCCAAAAATAGAGAAGAATATTATGAGGCCCTTAAAGGGTATTTTAGGGAGGAGTGTTTGAGTTATATATAATTTACTTATGATTTTAGAATGTTTTTGGGAGGTAATGCCGAGGCTCTTAGAGGGTGTTTTTGGGAGAAATGCTTGATTATATATAATTTACTTAAGGTTGTCGGGTGGGGGTTCAAAAAAAATATGGAGTAATTTTTGCTCTCTAAATATAAGGAGTCTAGTAGCAATCCCAAAAATAGAGAGCATATTGTGAGGCTCTTAGTGGGTGTTTTAGGGAGAAGTGCAAGATTGTATACAATTTACTTAAGGTTGTCAGGTGAGGGTTCAAAAAAAATATGGAGCACTTTTGGCGTACTAAATATAGGGAGTCTAGTAGCAATCCCAAAAATAGAGAGGCATATTGCGATGCTCTTAGAGGGTGTTTAAGGGAGGAGTGCTTGATTTATATATAATTTACTTATGATTTTATGGTATTTTTAGGAGGCAATAGCGAGGCTCTTAGAGGGTGTTTTTTGGAGGAATGCTTGATTGTATATAATTTACTTAAGGATGTCGGGTGGGGGTTTAAAAAAAATATGGAGCCATTTTGGCTCCCTAAATATAGGGAGTTTAGTAGTAATCCCAAAAATAGAGAGCATATTGCGAGGCACTTAGAGGGTGTTTTAGGGAGGAGTGGTCGATTATATAAAATTTACTTAAGGTTGTCGGGTGGTGATTCAAAAAAAATATGGAGTAGTTTTTGTTCCTTAAATATAGGGAGTCTAGTAGCTATCCCAAAAATATAGAGGAATATTACGAGGCTCTTAGAGTATGTTTTAGGGAGGAGTATTTGATTTATATATAATTTATTTATGATTTTATGGTGTTTTTTAGCGATAATAGCGAGGCTCTTACAGGGTGTTTTTGGAAGGAATGCTCGATTGTATATAATTTACTTAAGGTTGTCGGGTGGGGATTTAAAAAAATATGGAGCAGTTTTGGCTACCTAAATAAAGGAAGTCTAGTAGCAATGCCAAAAATAGAGAGTATATTGCGAGGCTCTTAGAGGGTGTTTTAGGAAGGAGTGCTCAATTGTATATAATTTACTTAAGGTTATCGGGTGGGGGTTCAGAAAAAATATGGAGCTGTTTTGGTTTCCTAAATATTGGGAGTCTAGTTGCAATCCCAAAAATAAAGAGGTATATTGTGAGGCTCTTAGAGTGTGTTTTAGGGATGTGTGCTTGATTTACATATAATTTACTTATGATTTTATGGTGTTTTTGGGACACAATGGCAAGGTACTTAGAGGGTGTTTTTGGAGAAATGCTCAATTGTATATAATTTACTTAACATTGTCAGGTGGGTGTTCAAATAAAATATGGAGCGGTTTTAGATCCCTAAATATAAGAAGTCTAGTAGCAATCCAAAAAATTAAGAGCATATTGCGAGGCTCTTAGCGGGTGTTTTAGGGAGGAGTGATCGATTGTATATAATTTACATAAGATTATCGGGTGGGGGTTCAAAAAAAATAAAGAGCGGTTTTGGCTCCCTGAATATCGGGAGTCTCGTAGCAATCACAAAAATAAAGAGGAATATTGTGAGGCTCTTAGAGGGTGTTTTAAGAAGGAGTGTTTAATTTATATATAATTTACTTATGATTTTAGGGTATTTTTGTGAGGCTATGGCAAGGCTCTTAGAGAGTGTTTTTAGGAGGAATGCTAGATTGTATATAATTTACTTAAGGTTATTGGATGGGGATTCAAAAAAAATATGATGCAATTTTGGCTCCCTGAATATAGGGAGTCTAGTTTCAATCCCAAACATAGAGAGCATATTATGAGGCTCTTAGAGGGTGTTTAAGGGAGGTGTGCTCGATTGTATATAATTTACTTAAGGTTGTTAGGTGGGGGTTCAAAAAAAAATAGAGCGATTTTGGCTTCCTAAATATAGAGAGTCTAGTAGCAATCCCAAAAATAGAAAGGCATATTGCGATGCTCTTAGAATATATTTTAGGAAGAAATGCTCAATTGTATATAATTTACTTATGGCTATCAGGTTGGGGACAAAAAAAATATAAAGCAGTTTTGTCTCCCTAAATATAGGGACTCTAGTAACAATCCTAAAAATTGAGAGGAATATTGCGAGACTCTTAGAGGGTGTTTTAGAGAGGTGTATTTGATTTATATATAATTTACTTATGATTTTTGGGTATTTTTGGGAGGCAATGGCGAGGCATTAGAGGTGTTTTTGGGAGGAATGCTTGATTATATATAATTTACTTAAGGTTCTCGGGTGGGGATTCAAAAAAAATATGGAGCATGTTTGACTCCCTAAATATAGGGACTCTAGTAGAAATCACAAAAATAGAGAGCATATTACGAGGCTATTAGAGAGTATTTTAGAGTGTGCTCGATTGTATATAATTTACTTATGGTTGTAGGGTGGGGGTTCAAAAAAAATATGGAGCGGTTTTGCTTCCCTAAATATAGGGAGTATAGTAGTAATCCCCAAAATAAACAGGTATATTGTAATGCTCTTAGAGGGTGTTTTAGGGTAGAGAACTTGATTTATATATAATTTACTTATGATTTTAGGGTATTTTTGGGAGGCAATGGCGAGGCTCTTATAGGGTTTATTTGGGATAAATGCTTGATTGTATATAATTTACTTAAAGTTATCTTATTGGGGTTCTAAAAAATATAGAGCGGCTTTGGCTCCCTAAATATAGGGAGTTCAGTAGTAATCCCAAAAATAGAGAGCATATTGTGAGGCTCTTTAAGGGTGTTCTATGGAGGAGTTATCGATTGTATATGATTTACTTAAGGTTGTTGGGTGGAGATTCAAAAAAAATATAGAGCGGTTTTGGCCCTCTAAATATTAGGAGTTCAGTAGCAATCCCAAAATAGATAGCATATTGCGATGCTCTTAGAGGGTGTTTTTGGGAGGAATGCTCGATTGTATATAATTTACTTAAGGTTGTTGGGTACGGGTTTAAAAAAAATATAGAGTGGTTTTGGCTACCTAAATATAGGGAGTCTAGTAGCAATCCCAAAAATAGATAGCATATTACGAGGCTCTTAGAGGGTGTTTTAGGGAGGAGTGCTCGATTGTATATAATTTACTTAAGGTTATCGGGTGGGGGTTCAAAAAAAGTATGGAGTGGTTTTGCCTTCCTAAAAATAGGGAATCTAGTAGCAATCCCAAAAATAGAGAGGCTTATTCTGAGGTATTTAGAGTGTGTTATAAGGATGAGTGCTTGATTTATATATAATTTACTTATGATTTTACGGTATTTTTAGGAGGCAATGGCGTGGCACTTAGAGGGTGTTTTTGGAAGGAATGCTCGATTGCATTTAATTTACATAAGGTTGTCAAGTAGGGGTTCAATAAAAATATGGAGCGGTTTTGGCTCTATAAATATATTGAGTTTAGTAGCAATCCAAAAAATAGATAACATGTTTCGAGGTTCTTAGCGAGTGTTTTAGAAAGAAGTGATCGATTGTATATAATATAGTATGTTGGGTGGGGGTTCAAAAAAAATATGGAGCGGTTTTGGCACCCTAAATATAGGGAGTCTAGTAGCAATCCTAAAAATAGAGAGGAATATTGAGAGACATTTAGAGGGTGTTTTATGAAGGAGTGTTTGATTTATATATAATTTACTTATGATTTTTGGGTATTTTTGGGAGGCAATGGAGAGGCTCTTAAAGGGTATTTTTTGGAGGAATACTCGATTGTATATAATTTACTTAAGTTTGTCAGGTGGGGGTTAAAAAAAAAAATAAAGCAGTTTTGGCACCCTAAATATAAGTAGTCTCGTATCAATCCCAAAAATAGAGAGCATATTGCGTGGCACTTAGAGGGTATTTTAGGGAGGAGTGATCGATTGTATATAATTTACTTAAGGTTTATCGGGTAGGGGTTCAATAAAAATATAGATCGGTTTTGGCTCCCTAAATATAGGGAGTCTAGTAGCAATCCCAAAAATAGAGAGGAATATTGTGAGGCTCTTAGAGGGTATTTTTGGGAGGAATGCTCGATTGTATATAATTTACTAAAGGTTGTCGAGTGGGGGTTTAAAAAAAATATAGTGTAATTTTGGCTCCCTAAATATAAGGAGTCTAGTAGCAATCCCAAAAATAGATAGGAATATTGTAAGGCTCTTAGAGGGTGTTTTAAGAAGGATTATTTAATTTATATATAACTTAAATATGATTTAAGGCTATTTTTGGGAGGCAATGGCAAGGCTCTTAGAGGGTGTTTTTGGGAGGAATGCTCTATTGTATATAATTTACTTAGGTTTGTCGGGTGGGGGTTTAAAGGAAATATGAAGTAGTTTTGGCTCCCTAAATATAAGGAATCTAGTAGCAATCCCAAAAATACGGAGCATATTGCAAGGCTCTTAGAGGGTGGTTTAGGGAGGAGTGCTCGATTGTATATAATTTACTTAAGGTTGTCGAGTGGGGGTTAAAAAAAAATATGAAGCTATTTTGGCTCCCTAAATATAGAGAATCTAGTAGTAATCCTAAAAATAGAGAGGCATATTGTGATGCTCTTCGAGGGTGTTTTAGGGAGGAGTGCTTGATTTAAATATAATTTAACTATAATTTTAAGATGTTTTTGGGAGGCAATGACGAGGCTCTTAGAGGGTGTTTTTGGGAGGAATACTCGATTATATATTATTTACTTAAGGTTGTCGGGTGCGGGTTCAAAAAAAATATGGAGCGGTTTTGGCTCCAAAAATATAGGGATTCTAGTAGTAATCCCAAAAATAGATAGCATATTGCGAGGCTCTTAGAGGGTCTTTTAGGGAGGACTGCTTTATTGTATAAAAATTACATAAGGTAGTCGGGTGGGGGCTTAAGAAAAATATGGAGTGGTTTTGGCTTCCTAAATATAGGGAGTCTAGTAGCAATCCCAAAAATAGAGAGGCATATTGCGAGGCTCTCATAGTGTGTTTTTGGGATGAGTGCTTGATTTATATATAACTTACTGATGATTTTAGGGTGTTTTTGGGAGGTAATGGCGAGGCTTTTAGAGGGTATTTTTGAAAGGAATGCTCGGGTGTATATAATTTTCTGAAGGTTGTCAAGTGGGGATTCAACAAAAATATGGAGTGGTTTTGGCTTCCTAAATATAGTGAGTATAGTAGTAATCCTAAAAATGGAGAGCATATTGCAAGGCCCTTAAAGGGTATTTTAGGGAGGAGTGCTTGATTGTATATAATTTATTTAAGGTTATCGGGTAGGGGTACAAAAAAAATATGGTGCTGTTTTGGCTTCCTAAATATAGGGAGTCTTATAGCAATTCCAAAAATAGAGAAGCATATTGCAAGGCTCTTAGAGGGTTTTTTTGGGAGGAATGCTCGATTGTATATAATTTACAAAAGGTTATCGGGTGAGGGTTCAAAAAAAATATAAAGCGGTTTTGGCTCCCAAAATATACGGAGTCAAGTTGCAATTCCAAAAATAAATAGCATATTGCAAGGCTCTTAGAGGATATTTTACGGAGAAGTGCTCAATTGTATATAATATACTTATGGTTATCGGGTGGGGGTTAAAAAAAAATATGGAGCGATTTGGGCTCACTAAATATTGGGAGACTAGGAGCAATCCCAAAAATATAGAGGAATATTACGAGGCTCTTAGAGGTGTTTTAGGGAGGTGTGTTTGATTTATATATAATTTACTTATGATTTTAGGGTATTTTTTGGAGGCAATGGTGAGGCCCTTAGAGGGTGTTTTTAGAAGGAATACTAGATTGTATATAATTTACTTAAGGTTGTCAGGTGGGGGTTCAATAAAAATATGAAACAATTTTTGCTCCCTGAATATAGGGAGTCTACTAGCAATTCCAAACATAGAAAGCATATTGCGAGGCTCTTTGAGGGTGTTTTAGGGAGGAGTGCTCCATTATATATAATTTACTTAAGATTATCGGGTGGGGGTTCAAAAAAACTATGGAGTGATTTTGGCTCGCTAAATATAGGGAGTCTAGTAGCAATACCAAAAATAGAGAGGCATATTGCGATACTCTTAAAGGGTGGTTTAGCGAGGAGTACTTGATTTATATATAATTTACCTATGATTTTAGGGTATTTTTGGGTGGCAATGGTGAGACTCTTAGAGGGTGTTTTTTAGAAGGAATGCTTGATTGTATATAATTTATTTAAGGTTGTCGGATGGGGGTTTAAAAAAAATATGGAGTGATTTTGGCTCCCTAAATATAGGGAGTCTTGTGGTAATCCCAAAAATAAAGACTATATTGTGAAGCTCTTAGAAAGTATTTTAGGAAGGAGTGATCAATTTTATATAATTTACTTAAGATTGTTGGGTAGGGGATCAAAAAAATATAGAGCGGTTTTGGATCCCTAAATATAGTGAGTCTAGTAGCAATCCCAAAAATAGAGAGGAATATTGCGAGGCTCTTAGAGGGTGTTTTAGGGAGGGGTGTTTGATTTATATATAATTTACTTATGATTTTAAAGTATTTTGGGAGGCAATAGTGAAGCTCTTATAGGGTATTTTTGGGAGGAATGCTCGATTGAATATAATTTACTTAAGGTTGTTAGGTGGGGATTTTAAAAAATAATGGAGCAGTTTTGGCTCCCTAAATATAAGAAGTCTAGTAGCAATCCCTAAAATGGAGAGCATATTACGAGGCTCCTAGTGGCTATTTTAGGGAGGAGTGCTCGATTATTTACAATTTACTTAAGGTTGTCGGGATGGGGTTCAAAAAAAATATGGTGCGGTTTTTACTCCCTAAATATAGGGAGTCTAGTATCGAACCCAAAAATAGATATGCATATTGCAATGCTCTTAGAGAGTGTTTTAGGGATGAGTGCTTGAATTATATATAATTTACTTATGATTTTAGGGTGTTTTTGTGAGGTAATGGCGAGGCTCTATAGGGTGTTTTTGGGAGAAATGCTCGATTGTATATAATTTACTTAAAGTTGTCGGGTAGGGGTTTAAAAAAAATATGGAGCTGTTTTGGCACCCTTAATATAAGGAGTTTAGTAGCAATCCCAAAAATAGAGAGCATATTTTAAGGCTCTTAAAGGGTATTTTAGGGAGGAGTGCTCAATTATATATAATTTAATTAAGGTTGTCGGGTGGGGGTTCAAAAAAAATATTGAGCGATTTTGGCTTCCTAAATATAGGCAGTCTAGTTGCAATCCCAAAAATAGAGAGGCATAATACAAGGATCTTAGAGTGTGTTTTCGGGATGAGTGCTCGATTTATATATAATTTACTTATGATTTTAGGGTATTCTTGGGAGGCAATGGCGAGGCTCTTAAAGGGTATTTATGGGAGGAATGCTCAATTATATATAATTTAATTAAGGGTATCTGGTTGGTTTAAAAAAAATATAGAGTGGTTTTGGATCCTAAATATAGGGAGTCTTGTAGCAATCCTTAAAATAGAGAGCATATTGCGAGCCTCTTTGAGGGTGTTTTACGGAGGAGTGCTCGATTATATATAATTTAGTTAAGATTGTAAGATAGGGGCTCAAAAAAATATGGAGTTGTTTTGGTTCCCAAAATATAGGGAGTCAAGTAGCAATCCTAAAAATAGAGAGGCATATTGCGAGGCTTTTAGAGTGTGTTTTAGGGAGTAGTATTTGATTTTTATATAATTTACTTATGATTTTATGGAATTTTTGGGACGCAATGGCGAGGCTCGAAGAAGGTGTTTTTGGGAGGAATGCTCGATTGTATATAATTTATTTACGGTTATCGGGTGGGGGTTCACAAAAAATATGGAACGGTTTTAGCTCCCTAAATATAGAGAGTCTAGTAGTAATCCCAAAAATAGAGAGCATATTACGAGGCTCTTAGAGGGTGTTTTAGGAAGGAGTGCTTGATTGTATATAATTTACTTAAGGTTATCGGGTGGGGGTTTAAAAAAAATATAAAGCAGTTTTGGTTTCCTAAACATAGGAATCAAGTAACAATCCTAAAAATAGAGAGGTATATTGCAAGGCTCTTAGTGTGTGTTTTTTGGAGGAGTGCTCGATTTATATATAATTTACTTATGATTTTAGGGTATTTTTGCAAGGCAATGGCGAACCTCTTAGAGGGTATTTTTGGGAGAAATGCTTGATTGTATATAATTTACTTAAAGTTATCGAGTGGGGGTTCAAAAATAATATGGAGCGGTTTTGGCTCCCTAAATATAAGGAGTCAAGTAATAATCCCAAAAATAGAGAGCATATTGTGAGGCTCTTAGAGGGTGTTTTAGGAAGGAGTGCTCGATTGTATATAATTTACTTAAGGTAGTCGAGTGAGGGTTCAAAAAAAATATGGAGTGGTTTTGGCTCCCTAAATATAGGGAGACTAGTATCAATCTAAAAAATAGAGAGGCATATTGCGATGCTCTTAGAGGGTGTTTTAGGAAGGAGTGCTTGATTTAAATATGATTTATTTATAACTAGTAATGCCCGTGCCTGTCGGCACGCAAAAGATTTCGAGGGTGATGACAATATTTCGAGGCAGGTGAAATTAGTTTGAGGGCGAAGATAATATTTCAAGGAAGATTATAATATTTCAAAAGTAGCAACAAAATATTTCGAGATCGACAACAATATTTCGTGGGAGATAAAGATATATCAAATATGTAATAATATTTCATGAGCGGTGATAATATTTCGAAGGAGGTGATAATATTTCGAGAGTAATGATAATACTAATTGTGTCTGTCAGTACTCGAACGGGGCGACAAAATTGGTTTGGCGGCGCCCACAATTGACGGGGGCACCCATATTCGGATGGGAAGTCCACATTTGAAGAAAATAAACTAATTCATCGGTGAGCAAATGGTTATCTTTTTTCTCCTTTTTAAAAATTTATTTTTAAATAAATTCACATATATCAATTTTGGATTGAATATGGTGTCAAATCAACAGCCCGGATGTCGCACTTAGCATCTTCAGCAAAATCCCCATAGCAAATATTTTTGGGTAAATTACACTTTACCCACGTGAAGTTTAGCTCAAAAATACTTTGTTGTGATCTAAAATTTAAGCACAACTCGGAATCTTAATAATCCAAAACTAGCAGCTACTGTTCTAGAGAAACCTCCGTGCATTTATCCTTTTTGCTGGTAGTAAAGACACAATCTTAGACATTGATGTAAAGATGAGAGGCTTAGTTTGTACGGAGGAGACGAAGCTTGCGGATTTAGTTGATAATTGGTCGAGTTTTGCTTCTGCTTCATTGCGATTTCAGTGATTTCTATTCTCCTCACAGGCCGACGGTTGAAGCAGCTTATATAGCACTGCATGAGGCTGCCAGCCAGCTAGTTTTGTTCATTTTTCTTCCCTGATAATGGGCTTCATCAAACTTGGTAGATGGACGGTACAGTTTAATTATGGTGGGCATTTCTGACATGAATCTCCACTATACATTGATCAGTGAATCCCTATTCATGTATCGTGGATCCATTTAAGCAAACTGAAACAACTAATTATCCCTCCAGTTGCATTGAAAATTTCTCCGTAAGTGGGTGCTATAAGTTCGTACGATTTTGTCATGACGGGTTGAACTTAAGGAAGACCTGTTTGGATGTCTCTTTTTTATTTCAAAGGGTTCAGACTTCAAAGGGTGGCTATGAGGTGGGGAAAGCATCCACGCTTGTTCGTATTGGGCCTATTGGCTAACTGATACTTTTTTATTCTTCACTAATATTAAACTACTAATAAAGATAAATATTGTAGCCCTGCTGTCCAATGTATTACATTTTTTTTGCAACTTGACTTATTCACAATAATGGTAACGGAATGATAAAGTCACTTATTTTCCATGCATACAATAGATCACAGATTCACACATATTGTTAAAAAAAGCATTAGCAGTTTCCGATACACATAAATTAGAAATTATCAGCTGGCCTGAACTTTAAGAAGATGGTCTACTCCAATAACTACTGTCCTGTACCCCACAACCATCATGAACATGATTTTTTGTACTTCTATAAAAATAATTTATTTTGCCAAGTTATGTCAAAAGTGCCTCCGTGCAACTTGGGCAATCTGACGGTGGCGGCGGCTTTCCTCAGCTTGCAGTCGTGTCACCTCTACAAACAATAATCTACCAACCTTTGAAGTCTCTTATTGTCGCCACCTCGCTGCAGCCTGCAATCATACTCCCTCTAGATATTATCGTCAAACTATCACGATCCTCTTTCCTGTAAAAACTACTATAAGTATACGACATTTATACTTATAAATATCTTTTTAAAAAACTGTTTAAATTTATACATACGCTCGGTTTCGATGTGATTCAACGTTCTTTGTATGTATCGAAATATTCTAAATGTGTCCATTTGTATACTCCAAAAAACACCATTGGTATCGCTGCTGAGCCGCAATATCCTTCCGGAGACATAGCGTGGGCGTGAAATAACGGGCCATTGTCTCCACGCGCCAGTCTCTACCTCAGGAATATATTGTACATACTTATCCCAAGACTGAAAATTGAATGAGTTATGTTATAAGTTGAATTATTCATAAAATGGAATACCAAAATTATAATAATAATGTATGAATGGCAAGTATGCACAATACGTATCATACTGATGTCAAACAATTTTTTATAACAAAAACATGCAATATTTCAGGCAGTGCTTTCATCTTAACATAAAGTTGAAAATATTTCATAACAAAAATATTTTTGATAGCATAATAATGCCAAAATGGCTACAAAGGTGATCAATAGTGATCATGCAACTGCTGCAGTGATGCATTCGTCGCAAAATATCACATCTCTTTCACTCGTCTCAGACTTGTAATTGCTGATAAACAGAAAAGAAATACCAATATGTCAGTATCGACAATGACATAAGTATACGATAAACTAATTATTTTATATGAAAGATGGCTTACACATGTGTCACGCATCCACAACAATAACAAATTATCATCACATTATGCCAACTGGCACTACCACAGACCTGACAAACTCAATAGCATAGTGTCAATGTATATGAATTGCATATGATTAATTACTTAATTTTTAATGTTAAAAAGGGTTACCTATATTAGTTTTTGAGTCGTATATAATCAGGTCAATAGGACTGCAGGGTAAACAATATTTGTTGTCGAGTTATCTTCATTCGGTGGAAGAAGAATACTGATTCTATTTGACGAAGTACATCTGGAGAGTGCTACATATAATTGCCCATGACTGAAGATCGGTGTCCTCAAGTCTATACCCACATACTTGACTGATTGGCATTGGGACTTATTGATTGTCATAGCATATGATAGTCATAAGGAAAACTGGTGGCGTGACATTTAAAATGGTAATTCGGCAACTGATGGTATTAAAGATATCCTTAGAATGAATACCAAATTACCTGATTTATCCCTAGTTAAAATTTTGACTTCAATTATCCGTATTCCACAACGGACAACCATTAATCGTGTTCCATTACAAAGTCCGTCTTTTGGTGCAAGATTCCTAAGCAATATTATTGGAGATCCCACTTTTAGTGTAAGCTTGAAAGGTGGCAATCCTGATGGATCAAGTGAGTTAATAAACTCATTTGGATAAGCATTCATCGAAGAAACATCACTATCTTTGATAACTTTATCTACAGTATAATATACAATAGGTTCCCGAGGATATAGATCTAATAATGCAACATTGATTGCGGTCACATCATCATTACGTGCAGCAAGAATGGTACGTTTAGTTAAAAAAGATGCAGAGCTGTACCCTCCATATTTAATTATGGATATACAGAAAGAATGAGCTCTTGAAGGTTCCTACAACGGTATATTTCTGACGGTAACTGTACAGTTTCTGTTGGATTTGTTCCGATCTATAATAAATAAAAAATGAATTAGTTAATACACTATTGAGTTACCAAAAACAAAATCAAAATTAAAAATTAAATAAAAGTATTTACCTCCGTCAAAAAGTTTGCAAAATTTATATTTTCTAACTCAATCATATCCAGACGCATGTTTTGCACCAGATTTAATACTTGAATATAATTCCAAATTAAAGACCATCGTATTGATGCACCAACAATTTGCTCACGAACACCTTTTGCTATAATAGGTAGGATCTGTCAAAAATCTTCCCCAAGAACCACAGTAATTCCACCAAATATTTTTTTATTACCATTAATATCTTGGAGTGTCCGATCAACAGCTTCAATACAATATCTATGTTGCATTGTAATTTCATCCCATACAATAAGCTTTGTTTCTTTAAAAAGTCCAGTATGCAATGATTGTTTCGTAAATCCACATACTGAGTTTTCCAACACATCTAGCGGTATACGAAATGCTGAATGAGCAATTCGACCTCCAGATAATAATAAGGATGCAATACCGGATGAAGCCACCATGATTACAATATAACCGAGAATACGGTAATTTCCTGTAATTGTGTTGTATACAAATATCTTGCCTGTTCCAGCTGCTCCATTTAGGAAAAAAACTTTTCCTCTGTTATTGATTACTGAATCAGTCACTGTAGTGTAAGCATGGCGTTGTTCATTATTAAGACAGTTGATATTAGCATTAATTTCTTCTTGTAGTCTCTCGTATTGAAGTTGTTGTTGCTCCCAAATAAGTCTATTACCAACCACCTGATTCCAATTTCCGCTTGACATAGGCATGGGTGGAAAATCCGATAAGCTTTTACCTGATTCCAGAAAGTAATTGATCCAATAAATACAAACCATAATTTATTACTTGCTCATCAGTTGGATTTGTTATATGAAATATTGTACGAAGCTTATGTGCCAGATCATCACATATATTTGACGCAAACTTATTCCATAATAAATTTGGTTGCAGTGGAGAGCATTCTAAAAGAATAATACTGAATAATCTCCGTAATTGGTATCCAGTATTCATTATAGCCGCCTCCTCTAGACATTGTATCCACTCGGTATCATCTTCTAGTAATCCAAGTGCAACACATGCTGCTTTGAATATAGGATACACAATACCATCCACTGTGCACAAACATTGAAATGATTGTGGCCCTTTCACAATAGTTAACAGTAATCGAAGATAGAACCTTTCACCGGAATTGGGACTTGCAAAATACATTCGACCAATCGCAAAACCTTGTTTCCTTGGTATTTATTTTTTCTGTGTTTTATTCCAAACAAAATATTGGGGAAAATCCTGATAAGTGTATGCCCTCGCATTTTGATTTTCAAGACAATATTTGAAGAACACCGTCAAAGTAGATTGTTGTTGTTCAGCTCTCGAAAGAATAGCTTCTATCGATTCAGTTGTATTAAAAACAACACGATGCATTCCAGGTAAATAAAGTGTCAACCACACAATACTTGGTATTTCCTCATGTAATGGATTCTCTAATAATCGCCATACAGCTTCTGGTGGTCCAATATATCTTGCATCGATGTATTGTTGAATCTCATCCTGTACTCCAGCCAATACCATAGTTGTCTTGTCATGACCTTTATAAATATATTTATGAATATATTTAACTGCGCGACACGATGCACATACTTCAACATTAATATGACAGTCGAACATAGCAGATAAATATGGATTATATGGAACCACATCCCTATTATCAACTTCTTGCCGTCGGACAATGTAAACTCGGTTGGTGTTACGACGTCGATAAATAGGATAACCATCTTGATCCATAGATGTTTCCTCTATAAATATTCGAGGGTAATGCTTAGTGTATCTACCATTTTCCATACATGGTGCATGAGGGTTTCGAGCACCACACGGGCCATGAACCATGCATTTTTTTACGGTTTCAAAAAGTGCAGGATGTGTATTAGGGTCTGGAAACTCGGTATATACTTTTTCATCGACTTGAAGACTGGTACGAATCTTATCTTCATGTTGGGGAAAAATAAGTGCATGCATGTATGAAAGACCACGCTTTTGAAATTCAATGGTAAAAATATATGCAACTGATCGACCAAATATACCATTTGTCTTTATTTCTTTCATTAGTGCTCTTCGTTTCAACTCAAACACACGCGCTACTAAATCAGGCCGAATAGTAGCATTTTGATACTACATAAGCTCATTTTAAATTTTTGGCCAATTAGGATTTGCGGTTGCAGTAATAAATATATCTGAATGTTTGTTGTATCGTGTGATCGCCATAGAATCTTGGAATATCTCATACATATACCTTGGACTTTCAAGATGCGTTGAAGGTAGAATAAATCTTTGACCAACTTGATTTGGATCCAATCCTTCTTCTGTAATATCTGTTAGACCCTTATACACATCTGTGCAGATGATGTTTTGAATTAGTCGAACATAACGCAGACGATTTTGTTCATATGCAGCCCATGCATCAACTATGAATTCTTGAAATAATTTTCCTCCTCATAAGATTGTTGAATATTCTGTAGGGCGTTCGAATAAACGATATACAAAATATTGTAATTGAGTTAATCGACTATTGGTTAGAACATTATTTATGGCATCCATCTGCCGTAGATCTGGTGACCAACCAAGTTCTCCATAAGGAAACATAAGAACATAATGTAAAGGTAAATATGCAGGGTGACATTCACTTATTCGCATCAATTCTTGACCTCCTCTCAAATGTAGAATGATATCTCGTGTACTATCAAACCTATTCTCATCACCTGGTAGTATAATTACAATTTCCTCTGTTGATGGAAGATTATAACGTCGTCGATCGGTACCCGCTCTATAGTGTAGATATACAGGAACATTATTGTTCATAAGAGCATTTACATTTAAAATCTCATATGCATGCTGATATAGTTTACAAAATTTATTGGTCTGCAAAAGAGTTTCCTGTATAACACTTAATACATCCCTCGATAAATATGGGTTACGTGATGTCGATGATTTAATGCAGCAATTGGATCATAGATGTAAAGTTGCGAATAAATAGGATCCTTTCCTATATCTGATAGCATAGCTCCGGTTTGGTGGCGTAATTCCCCATGGATAGTAAATGATGTTGGTCCACGTCCATTTAGTACATGATCATCCATTTTCGCACCAAGACTTATAAATGCATTAGATACATTGTATTCTCGAATGTACTTTCGAAATGACCTTGCATGCGGATCAAATCCTTCGTACAATGATTGAAGAGCAGGGGGTAATGATGAAAGCAGAGGTAACCTAATTTTTTCTTGTAAACAACACATCCCAAATAAAGGTTGTGTGATGGATGATTTTGATAATTTTTCATCACTCCAATGAAGTGCTGAACAAAATTTGCAGCTTACATCCATTCGTCCAAGATAATAACAACCCTCTAGAACGTTTGGAGCATGGCCTCCTTGAAGCCTCACATTTGGAACTTCTAATTCTTCAACGAATATAGGACTTGCAATGATCGTGTGAATCTGATCAGTAGCCAATTGATTCAGATATTCACTGCAAATAATATAAAAAATACATTAATTTTTTTTATTTTTTATTAAAATATTAATATAAATCTTACTTCTTATTTAGTCTAGATGAAGATGTCTCCACAACTGCAACAAACTCCGCTTCAAGGTTTCGAACATGGAGATTAGTTCGAGTCTCGGAGATTGTCATGTTTGTGTACGATGATTATGCTTCTTTTTTTCTAACTCTTCGTGCACGTTGTGCTAATGAACGGAGCGATGGGGTAGTTTGTTGATTCGTTTCCTTTGCTTCTCTTTCTTTCTCTCTCTATGCACGTTGTGCTACTGAACGGCGAGATGGTGAGCGGATACTCAAGCTCTCATGGATGGATTCATTTCTGGAACGCTTTCCAGACTCCCTGTCATAATAACTGCTTGAGTGTGAAAATAGTTTCACACTCATATGAATATTCAAAATCTCGTAAATAACTTACATGCTATTTAGTCTTTCTGAAGATGTGATTAAACCCGCATTGACGTTGGCACATATGCGTGGTGATCGCCTTACCGAGTTCTGATGGACGAATTGAGTTCTGGAATGCTCAGGGGTGGACCCATCTCCCTACTCCGATGAACATAGGGTTTAAAACATGCAAAATATCCTTAAAACCCAAATTATACTGATGTTTTAGAAGAGGTAAAAGGATCCTTCCCTGTTTCTATTACTATTTAATTTCTCTTTATTGTCAATGAATGTATATGTAAAGTATGATTAGAGATAAGTAATGAAAGAGTAGGTAGACCCTATCATGCAACATATTCTAAAAGGAAATACAACAGGTTTTGAACATTAAGTACATAACAAAAAAACTGATATTAGGTATAATACGAATGAAACACAACAAATACAATATTAAGTAAGGTTTTGAAAAGGCATCAGTTTTGAACATTAAGTAAGATTTTGATAACAGAGAAAGCATGCAACTGATCAATAGTAATCATGCAACTGATCAATAGTGTTTTTTTTTTGTATTCCTAAATCAGAATTCAAATCCGCACCTGATTGGAAGTGTGTTACTGCGGCTCTAAAACCTCGATGGTTATGGCATCCTCCTCCTCCATATTGATGTTACTCACAATCTGCTAAAACGTGGAGCAAGAAAAACAATGTCATTGAATAGTTAGAAGTTTTACTTTCTTCGAATAAGAACAAATCAAGTGCAACGACTCTGGTTCTTGAGGTGTTCATCGTTAGAAAATATTCATTTAAAAAATCTGATACTAAAAAATTAGATTACCCTCAAAATAGAAGATAGAAGAGAGCCGATCGGATGAGAGGGACAGAAGAGAGCCAATGCCAATGCCCGATAATATCTTCTTTTCAAAATCAGATTTTTCATTTGGGCTTTAAAAAATGATCTCATTTGGTGTTAAAATAATCTCATTTTATACCCGCAAATACCTTTAAATATTCATTTGGATTAGGCTTATCCGATTTCAAATTTGAGGTTAAAATCGGATTCTAAATCGCCATATTCAGATTTCGCAAAATGAATTTGAGGCATGAGACACCTAATATTTACCTGATAGGTGGAGAGGTCCCCATCGGTGGCTATGACATCATCTTCTTCCTCCATCACAACCTGCTAATTTTTTAGATCGACCAAGAATTTCAGCTTAATACTTTTTAGTAACGACTTTCATTCATGAATAGTGAACTAATACTTTATAGTTTATATGAGTTGTAGACTACTAAATCATATTTATAAAATCTGATACGTGCGACGCCAAAGAAAAAATCAGATTTAAAAAATCTGATATATACTAAATCAGATTACCCTCAAGATATTAAAGAAAAATCTGATTTTGAAGACAAAAAAAAGCAAAGGTATAGAACAAAGGAAAGAAGCTCCGAGATGCAAAACCAATGTTCATCATGGCCATGACTCTTAAATCAGATTTTCGATTCAAAAAGCCAATGCCAATGCCCGATAAAACCCTCCCTTTGTTCATCTCGGCCACGACTCCTAAATCGGATTTTTGATTCAAAAAGCCAATGCCAATGCCCGATAAAATGTTGTGTTTGAAATCTTTTTAAAGAAAAATGCCAATGCCCGATAATATCTTGTTTTCAAAATCAGATTTTTCATTTGGGCTTTAAAAAATGATCTCATTTGGTGTTAAAATAATCGGGGGTCTCTACATGCCTAAATGGGATTTGCATGCATAAATGGGATTTGCTAAGGAGAGAAAGAGCCGATCGGATAAGAGGATTTAGAGAGAGAAAGAGAGATACAGAAATAGAAAGAATTAAAGAAGGGAGAGAGAGAGAGGAGAGAGCCGATCGGATGAGAGGGAGAGAAGAGAGCCAATGCAAATGCCCGATAATATCTTGTTTTCAAAATCAGATTTAGTATCACATTTAAAAAATCTGATACTAAATTAGATTACCCTCAAAATAGAAGATAGAAGAGAGCCGATCGGATGAGAGGGATAGAAGAGAGCCAATGCTAATGCCCGATAATATCTTCTTTTCAAAATCAGATTTTTCATTTGGGATTTAAAAAATGATCTCATTTGGTGTTAAAATAATCTCATTTTATACCCACAAATACCCTCAAATATTCATTTGGATTATGCTTATCCGATTTCAAATTTGAGGTTAAAATCGGATTCTAAATTGCCAAATTCAGATTTCGCAAAATGAATTTGAGGCATGAGACACCTAACATTTACTTGATAGGTGGAGCGGTGCCCATCGGTGGCTATGACATTGTCTTCTTCCTCCATCACAACCTGCTAATTTTTTAGATCGACCAAGATTTCAACTTAGGTAATTTCATGGAATATTCAAATGAAGTTTGAATGTATGCAACAATTGCTTAAGAAAGTTCGACGTCACAAAGTCAACATTGATGGTAATGTTTGCACTGTGATGGTAACGACTCGGGTTCTTGAGGTGTTCATCGTTAGAAAATATTCATTTGTATATAAGAGAGAGGTTCATTTAGCCCCAATAGATTTCACTAATAATCCATGCTGATGCAGTTTTCTCCATCATGAATAGTGAACTAAGACTTTATAGTTTATATGAGTTGTAGACTACTAAATCATATTTATAAAATCTGATACGTGCGACGCCAAAGAAAAAATCTGATTTAAAAAATCTGATACTAAATCAGATTACCCTCAAGATATTAAAGAAAAATCTGATTTTAAAAACAAAAAAAAGCAAAGGTATAGAACTAAGGAAAGAAGCTCCGAGATGCAAAACCAATGTTCATCACGGCCACAACTCCTAAATCAGATTTTCGATTCAAAAAGCCAATGCCAATGTCCGATAAAACCCTCCCCTTGTTCATCTCGGCCACGACTCCTAAATCGGATTTTCGATTCAAAAAGTCAATGCCAATGCCCGATAAAATGTTGTGTTTGAAATCTTTTTAAAGAAAAATGCCAATGCCCCAATAGGTTTCACTAATAATACTGTCCTTGTAAATCCATGCCGATGCAGTTTTCTCATTCATGAATAGTAAACTAAGACTTTATAGTTTATATGAGTTGTAGACTACTAAATCAGACTTTATAGTTTTGTCATTCATGAATAGTGAACTAAGATCTTGTTTTCAAAATCAGAATTTTCATTTGGGCTTTAAAAAATGATCTCATTTGGTGTTAAAATGATCGGGGGTCTCTCCATGGCTTCAGACGGCTGCGATTGGATGGCCCATTTGGTAAGGAGAGAAAGTCGATCGGATAAGATCTCATTTGGGCTTTAAAAAATGATCTCATTTAGTGTTAAAATGATCGGGGGTCTCTACATGGCTTCAGACAGTTGCAATTGGATGTCCCATTTGCATGCATAAATGGGATTTGCTAGGGAGAGAAAGAGCCGATCGGATAAATGGGATTTGCTAAGGATTTTTCATTTGGGCTTTAAAAAATGATCGGGGGTCTCTACATGTTTTGGTTCAGTCTTTTGCGTGCCGACAGGCACGGGCCTCTGTACCAACCTATGATTCTGCGGGTACCTTCACCTATGTCTCTGTGTAGCTGACATACTGACTCTGGCCCTACTTGCAAGCACACCCCATCGTTGTAGTCCTAGAGTACCCAATCAAGGAAGGGGGTGGTAGATAACGATCCAACCCGGCCTGTCCATGCACTACTAAGTTTGATAGGGTGAAACAACCAGCGGATATCATCCTCTGGCAATCCTCCTATTGGCACATTGCCATCATCACGGGCGAGAAAGTGATAGAAAAGGACCCAACCTTGATGAAACTCCAGTAATTAATTGATAATATACTTCTTCAATTGAAGAAGTAACCAAGGTCAACAGGATTTCGAAAATCTGAACCTAAAATTCTTTTTCAAAAAACATGATTTCGAAAACCAATTCTCATCAATACTATAAGCCATCTAAAAGCCACCTTAGCATTAAATAAACCCTGCAAGCCACTGAATTTGAGGCATGAGACACCTAACAATTACCTGATCAGTGGAGCGGTGCCTAGGTGAGACCGCAGAGGGCTGGTGGATGATGGTCTCCTCTTTCTCCATGTCGATATCCATCGCTTCATGCTAAACAAAGAGATAGAGAGATCAGAAAAATCCTAAAAAAACGATAGTATAAATCATCATTTTTTAAAATCAGATTTTTAAAAATCCAACAACAGCGCACACCTCGGTGGTGTCGGCGACGGGCGAGGGGGATGAAGAGGCATTCGGCAGCGACGATGGTGACATCTGCATCAGCAGAGGATATGAGAAAGAGAGAGAGAGAGGGGGGGGGGAAGGGATAACCTCGGCGACGGAAGGGGCAAACCTTGACGGCGTGCAATCAATGATGGGCTACAGAGAGAGAGAGGAAGAGAGAGGAGGGCGCTGGGTTCAAATCGGGGAGGAGGGGAGCGGGAGGCAGGTGATTAAACGGAGACGAAATCATCGTGAATTTAGGGATGAATTCGGGACGAAATCGAGGGAGATCTGGTGAGGGAGAGATTTAGGAAAAATGGGGAGAGAATTCAAACCCCATCCCCATTTGGCCGATCTCTTTCCGAATTGGGCAAGCATCATCGAGAGAGAGAGAGAGAGAGAGAGAGAGAGAGAGGATCGCGCTCGAGAGAGGGAAGGATCTGCAAGCGTTGATCGTGGGGGTTCGAGAGAGAGGGAGATCGAGAGAGAGAGAGAGGACCTGATCGCCGGATCACAGAGGACCTGATCATCGAATTCAAACCCCATCCCCATTTGGCCGATCTCTTTCAGAATTGGGCAAGCGTCATCGAGAGAGAGAGAGAGAGAAGATCGCGCTCGAGAGAGGAAAGGATCGGTAGGCATTGATCGCGGGGGTTCGAGAGAGAGGGAGATCGAGAGAGAGAGAGAGAAAGAGAGAGAGAAAGAGAGAGAGAAAGAGAGGACCTGATCGTTGGATCCGATCGCCCTCTCTCTCTCTCTCTAGCCCGTCGCCCAATCGCTGGATCCGATCGAAGAATCTGCGACCTGATCGACTGTAAGAGCAAATCATTGGGACCGAACAGGGAACGGACGGCTGTAAGTGCAACCGAACCATTGGGAACGGACAGCACAGCAATCACGGGCCTATCACGACGAAAGGGGCAAACCTTGATAGGCACAAACGCCCAATGGCGGGAACGGGCGGCTGTAAGAACTGATCGGGTGATAGCTGGACCGAAAAGGAAAATTAAGTCTCATTTATGGGGAGGGGGGACCACGTGTGAATAATTAGATTAATACCCAACATGTCCCTAATTTTTTTACACAAAAACCCTCCAAACAAATGATAAATTTTTTGTTTTATAATTAGGTCCTTCACTAATTTATTACTTCCTCCACCTAATTCCATCCCCAGATTTCAACTCGATTCAATCTTAGTCGTTCCCCTTTATCTAGATGAATCGCTCTCACCGTCATATCAGCTTATCTTGCCCCTTCATTCTAGTCCCCTCTCAAAAATAGATCGTGACCTTTCTTTGTACCCCCCACAAAACTGTAGCTTATTATTTAGATTTTAGGGTTTTCTTGGGAGGCAATAGCGAGGCTTTTAAAGGGTGTTTTTGGGAGGAATGCTCGATTGTATATAATTTATTTAAGGTTGTCGGGCGGGGGTTTAAAAAAAATATTGAGTGGTTTTGGCTCCCTAATTATAGGGAGTCTAGTAGCAATCCCAAAAATAGAGAGCATATTGCGAGACTTTTAGAGGGTGTTTTAGGGAGAAGTGCTCGATTGTATATAATTTACTTAAGGTTTCCGGGTGGGGATTCAAAAAAAAATAGAGCGATTTTGGCTTCCTAATTATAGGGAGTCTAGTAGCAATCCCAAAAATAGAGATGCATATTACGAGGCTCTTAGAGTGTATTTTAGGGATAAGTGCTTGATTTATATATAATTTAATTATGATTTTAGGATGTTTTTGGGAGGCAATAGAGAGGTTATAAAGCATATTGTGATGCTCTTAGAGGGTGTTTTAGTGAGGAGTGCACGATTGTATAAAATTTACTTAAGGTTGTCGGGAGGGGGCTCAAAAAAAATATGGAGCGGTTTGGGCTTCCTATATATAGGGAGTCTAGTAGTAATCCCAAAAATATAGAGGCATATTGCGATGCTCTTAGATGGTATTTTAGGGAGGAGTGTTTGATTTATATATAATTTACTTATGATTTTAGGGTGTTTTTGGAAGGCAATTACGAGGCTCTTAGAGGGTATTTTTGGGAGGAATGCTTAATTGTATATAATTTACTTAAGGTTGTCGGGTGGGTGTTTAAAAAAAATATGGAGCAGTTTTTACTCCCTAAATATAGGAAGTCTAATAGCAATCCCAAAAATAAAAAGCATATTTCAAGGCTCTTAGAGGGTGTCTTAGGGAGGAGTTCTCGATTGTATATAATTTACTAAAGGTTATTATGTGGGGGTTCAAAACAAATATGTAGCGGTTTAGGCTCCATAAATATAGGGAGTCTAGTAGCAATCCTAAAAATAAAGAGGAATATTGTGAGGCTTTTAGAGGGTGTTCTAGGGAGGAGTGTTTGCTTTATATATAATTTACTTATAATTTTAAAGTATTTTTAGGAGGCAATGGCAAAGCTCTTAGAGGGTGTTTTTGGAGGAATAATCGATTGTATATAATTTATTTAAGGTTGTCGGGTGGGGGTTTTAAAAAAATATGGAGCAGTTTTTGCTCCCTAAATATAGGGAGTCTAGTAGCAATCCCAAAACTAGAGAGCATATTGTGAGGCTCTTAAAGAGTGTTTTAGGGAGGAGTGGTCGATTGTAAATAATTTACTTATGGTTATCGGGTGAAGGTTCAAAAAAAATATGGAGTTGTTTTGGCTTCCTAAATATAGGAGTCTAGTAGATTTCCAAAAATTAGAGAGGAATATTGCGAGGCACTTAGAGGGTGTTTTAGGAATGAGTGCTCGATTGTATATAATTTACTTAAGATTATCGAGTTGTGGTTTAAAAAAATATGGAGCGGTTTAGGCTCCCTAAATATAGAGAGTCTAGTAGCAATCCCAAAAATAGAGAGTGTATTGCGAGGCTCCTAGAGGGATTATTAGGGAGGAGTGCTCGATTGTATATAATTTACTTATGGTTGTCGGGTGGGGGTTCAAAAAAAATTGGAGTAGTTTTGGCTCCCTAAATATAAGGAGACTAGTAGTAATGTCAAAAATAGAGAGACATATTACGATGCTTTTAGAAGGTGTTTTAGGGATGAGTGCTTGATTTATATATAACTTACTTATAATTTTAGGGTATTTTTGGGAGGCAATGGCAAGGATCTTAGAGGGTGTTTTGGGGAGAAATGCTTGATTGCATATAATTTATATAAATTTGTCAGGTGGGGGTTCAAAAAAAATATAGCGCTATTTTGGCTCCCTAAATATATGGAGTTTAATAGCAATCCCAAAAATAGAGTAAATATTATGAGGCTCTTAGAGTGTGCTTAGGGATGTGTGCTTAATTTATATATAATTTACTTATGATTTTAGGGTGTTTTTGGGAGGCAATGGTGAGGCACTTAGAGGGTGTTTTGGGGAGGAATGCTCAATTGTATATAATTTACTTAAGGTTATTGGGTGGGGGTTAAAAAAAATATGGAGCGGTTTCGGCTTACAAAATATAGGGAGTCTAGTAGCAATCCCAAAAATAGAGAGCATATTGCGAGGCTTTTAGATGGTGTTTTAGGGAGGAGTGCTCGATTGTATTTAATTTACTAAAGGTTATCGGGTGGGGGTTCAAAAAGTATATAGAGAGGTTTTTGCTCCCTAAATATAGGGAGTCTAGTAGCAATCCCAAAAATAGAAAGCATATTGCGAGGCTCTTAGAGGGTATTTTCTAGAGGTTGTCGGGTGGGGGCTCGATTGTATATAATTTACTAGAGGTTGTCGGGTGGGGGTTCAAAAAATTTATGGAGTAGTTTTGGAACCCTAAATATAGGGAGTCTAGTAGCAATCCCAAAAATTAAGAGGAATATTGCGAGGCGCTTAGAGGATGTTTTTGAAAGGAGTGTTTAAATAATATATAATTACTTATGATTTTAAGGTGTTTTTGGGAAACAATAGCGAGGCTCTTAAAGGGTGTTTTTGAGAGGAATGCTCGATTATATATAATTTACTTAAGGTTGTCGGTTTGGGGTTAAAAAAAATATGGAGCGGTTTTGGCTCCCTAAATATAGGGATTCTAATAAAAATCCCAAAAATAAAGAGTATATTGCGAGGCTCTTAGAGGGTATTTTAAGAAGGAATAATCGATTGTATATTATTTAATAAAGGTTGTCGAGTGGGGGTTTAAGAAAAATATGGAACAATTTTGGCTCCCTAAATATAGGGAGTCTAGTAGCAATCCCAAAAATAGAGAGAAATATTATGAGGCTCTTAGATGGTGTTTTAGGAAGGAGTGTTTGATTTATATATAATTTTCTTATGGTTTTAGGGTATTTTTGGAAGGCAATGGCGAGGCTCTTAGAGTTTGTTTTTGGGAGGAATACTCGATTGTATATAATTTACTTAAAATTAACGGGTGAGGGTTTAAAAGAAAAATAAAATAGTTTTGGCTCCCTAAATATAAGGAGTCTAGTAGCAATCTCAAAAAAAGAGAGCATATTGCGAGGCACTTAGTGGGTATTTTAGAGAGGAGTGCTCGATTGTATATAATTTACTTAAAATTATCGGGTGGGGATTCAAAAAAAATATGGTGTAGTTTGTGCTTCCTAAATATTAGGAGTCTAGTAGCAATCCAAAAAATAGAGAACATATTGCGAGGCTCTTCGAGGGTGTTTTAGGGATGAGTGCTCAATTGTATATAATTTACTTAAGGCTGTCGGGTGGGGGTTTAAAAATATTATGGAGTGGTTTTTGCTCCATAAATATAGGGAGTCTAGTAGCAATCCCAAAAATATAGAGCATATTACGAGGCTCTTAGAAGGTGTTTTAGTGAAGAGTGCTCGATTGTATAAAATTTACTTAAGATTATCGTGTGGGGGTTCAAAAAATATATGGAGCAGTTTTGGCTCCCTAAATATAGGGAGTCTAGTAGTAATCCCAAAAATTTAGTGGCATATTACGATACTCTTAGAGGGTGTTTTAGTGAGGAGTGATTAATTTATATATAATTTACTTATGATTTACAGTGTTTTTGGAAGGTAATGGCGAGGCTCTTAGAAGGTGTTTTTGGGAGGAATGCTCAATTATATATAATTTACTTAAGGTTGTTGGGTGGGGATTCAAAACAAATATAGAGCGGTTTTGACTCCCAAATTATAGGGAGTTTAGTAGCAATCCCAAAAAGACAGAGCATATTGCGAGGATCTTAGAGGGTGCCTTAGGGATGAGTGCTCGATTGTATATAATTTACTAAAGGTTATCGTGTGGGGGTTCAAAAAAAATATGTAGCATTTTTGGCTCCCTAAAAATAGGGAGTCTAGTAGCAATCCTAAAAATAAAGAGGAATATTGTGAGGCTCTTAGAGGGTGTTTTAGGGAGGAGTGTTTGATTTATATATAATTAATTTATTTTTTAGGGTGTTTTTGGGAGGTAATGGCGAAGCTCTTAGAGGGTGTTTTTATGAGGAATGCTCAATTGTATATAATTAAATTAAGGTTATCGGGTAGGGGTTTAAAAAAAATATCGAGCGCCTTTGGCTCCCTAAATATAGGGAGTCTTGTAGCAATCCCAAAAATAGAGAGCATATTATGAGGCTCTGAGAGGGTGTTTTAAGGAGGAATGGTCGATTGTATATAATTTACATAAGGTTGTCAGGTGATGGTTTAAAAAAAATATAGAGCGATTATGGCTTCCTAAATATAGGGAGTCCAGTAGATTTTCTAAAATTAGAGAGGAATATTGCGAGGCTCTTAGAGGGTGTTTTAGGAAGGAGTATTTGATTTATATATAATCTACTTATGATTTTAGGGTGTTTTTGGGAGGCAATGGTGAGGCACTTTGAGTATGTTTTTTGGATGAATGCTCGATTGTATATAATTTACTTAAGGTAGTCGGGTAGGGGTTTTAAAAAAATATGGAGCGATTTTGGATCCCTAAATATAGGGAGTCTAGTAGCAATCCCAAAAATATTGATCATATTGTGAGGCTCTTAGAGGGTGTTTTAGGGAGGAGTGCTCAATTGATTATAATTTACTTAAGGTTGTCGGGTGGGGGTTCAAAAAAAATATAAAGCAGTTTAAGCTCCCTAAATATAGGGAGTCTAGTAGCAGTTCCAAAAATAGAGAACATATTGCGAGGCTCTTAGAGGGTGTTTTAGGGAGGAGTACTCGATTATATATAATTTACTTAAGGTTGTCGGGTGGGGGTTTAAAAAAAATATAAAAATATTTTAGCTTCCTAAATATAGGGAGTCTAGTATCAATCCCAAAAATAGAGAGAAATATTATGAAACTCTCAGAGGGTGTTTTAGATAGGAGTGTTTGATTTATGTATAATTAACTTATGATTTTAGGGTATTTTTGGGAGGCAATAGTAAGGCTCTTAGAGGATGTTTTTGGAAGGAAGCAATTTTGGCTCCCTAAATATAGGGAGTCAAATAGTAATCCCAAAAATATAGAGCATATTGGGAGGCTCTTAGAAGGTGTTTTAGGGAGGAGTGCTCGATTTTATATAATTTACTTAAAGTTTTTGTATAGGGGTTCAAAAAAAATATGGAGCAATTTTGACACCCTAAATATAGGAAATCTAGTAGTAATCCCAAAAATAGAGAGCATATTATGAGGCTCTTAGAGGGTGTTTTAGGGAGGAGTGCTCTATTGTATATAATTTACTTAAGGTTGTCAGGTGGTGGTTCAAAAAAAATATGAAGCGATTTTGACTTCCTAAATATAGGAAGTCTAGTTGTAATCCCAAAAATAAAGAGGATTTTTGCAAGGCTCTTAGAGGGTGTTTTAGGGAGGAATGTTTAATTTATATATAATTTACTTATGATTTTAGACTATTTTTGGGAGGCAATGACAAGGCTCATAGAGGATGTTTTTGGGAGAAATGCTACATTGTTTATAATTTACTTAAGGTTATCAGGTGGGGGTTTAAAACAAATATGGAATGATTTTGGCTCCTTAAATATAGGGAGTCTAGTAGCAATTCCAAAAATAGAAAGCATATTGTGAGACCCTAAGAGGGTGTTTTAGGGAGGAGTGATCTATTATTTATAATTTACTTAAGGTTGTTGGGTAGAGGTTCAAAAAAAATTTGGAGCAGTTTTGGCTCTCTAAATATAGGCAGTCTAGTAGCAATCCCAAAAATAGAGAGGAATATTGCAAAGCTCTTAAAGTATGTTTTAGGGAGGTGTGTTTGATTTATATATAATTTACTTATGATTTTAGGGTGTTTTTGGGAGGCAATGGCGAGGCTCTTACTGAGTGTTTTTTGGAGGAATACCCGATTATATAAAATTTACGTAGGGAGTAGTGATCTATTATTTATAGAGCGGTTTTGACTCCTTAAATATAGGGAGTCTTATAGTAATCTCAAAAATAAAGAACAAATTACTAGGCATTTAGAGGATGTTTTAGAAAGGAGTGCTCGATTGTATATAATTTACTTAAGGTTGTCAGGTGGGGGTTTTAAAAAAATATAGAGTGATTTTGGCTCCCTAAATATAGGGAGTCTAGTAGCAATAACAAAAATAGATAGACATATCACGATGCTCTTAGAGGGTGTTTTAGGGAGAAGTGCTTGATTTATATATAATTTACTTATAATTTTAGGGTATTTTTGGGAGGCAATGGCGAGAATCTTAGAGGAAGTTTTTAGGAGGAATGCTCGATTGTATATAATTTACTTAAGCTTATCTGGTTGGGGTTCAAAAAAAATATGAAGCAGTTTTGGCTCCCTAAATATAGTGAGTCTAGTAGCAATCCCAAAAATAGAGAGCATATTACAAGGATCTTAGAGGCTGTTTTAAGGAAAAGTGCTCGATTGTATATAATTTACTAAAGGTTATCAAGTGGAGGTTCAAAAAAAATATTGAGTTATTTTAGCTCCCTAAATATAGGGAGTCTAGTAGCTATCCCAAAAAAAGAAAGCATATTGCAAGGTTCTTAGATGGTGTTTTATGGAAGAGTACTCGATTGTATATAATTTACCAAAGGTTGTCGGGTAGGGGTCTAAAAATAATATGGAGCGGTTTTGACTCCCTAAATATAGGGAGTCTAGTAGCAATCCCAAAAATAGAAAGGAATATTGTGAGGCTCTTAAAGGGTGTTTTAAGGAGATGTGTTTAATTTATATATAATTTACTGATGTTTTTAGGGTGTTTTTGGAAGGCAATGGCGAGGCTCTTAGAGGGTGTTTTTGGATGGAATGCCCGATTGTATATAATTTACTTAATTTTGTTGTGTGGGTGTTCAAAAAGAATATGGAGCAGTTTTGGCTCCATAAATATAAGGAGTCTAGTAGCAATTCCAAAAATATAGAGTATATTGCTAAAGGTTGTCAGGTGGGGGTTCAAAAAAATTATGGTGTGGTTTTGGCTCCCTAGATATAGGGAGTCTAGTAGCAATCTCAAAAATAGAAAGCATATTGTGAGGCTCTTAGAGGGTGTTTTAGAGAGGGGTGCTCGATTATATATAATTGAGAGGAATATTTTGAGGATCTTAGAGGGTGTTTTTGGTAGGTATGTTTAATTTATATATAATTTATTTATGATTTTAAGGTGTTTTTGGGAGGCAATGGCGAGTCTCTTAGAGGGTATTTTTGGGAGGAATGCTTAATTATATATAATTTACTTAAGGTTGTCAGTTGGGGGTTTAAAAAAAATATAGAGCTGTTTTGGCTCCCTAAATATAGATAGTCTAATAGTAATCCCATAAATAGATAGCATATTGCGAGGCTCTTAGAGGGTATTTTAGGAAGGAGTAATCGATGTATATAATTTACTTAAGGTTGTCGAGTGGGGGTTCAAAAATAGGGTGCATATAGTGAAGCTCTTATAGGGTGTTTTAGAGATGAGCGTTTAATTTATATATAATTTATTTATGATTTTTTGGTATTTTTGGGAGATAATGGTGAGGCTTTTAGAGGGTATTTTTGGGAGGAATGCTCAATTGTATATGATTTACTTAAGTTTACCAGGTGGGGGTTCAAAAAAAATATGGAGCCGATTTGGCTCCATAAATATAGGGAGTCAAGTAACAATCCCAAAAATTAAGAGCATATAGCGAGACACCTAGAGGGTGTTTTAGGGAGGAGTGCTCGATTGTATATAATTTACATACTGTTGTCAGGTGGGGGTTCAAAAAAAATATGGAGCGGTTTTTGCTCCCTAAATATAGGGAGTCTAGTAGCAATCCCAAAAATAAAGAGACATATTGCAATGTTCTTAAAGGGTGTTTTAGGGAGAAGTGCAAGATTTATATATAATTTACTTATGGTTTTATGGTGTTTTTGGGAGGCAATGGCGAGGCTCTTAGAGGGTGTTTTTGGGAGGAATACTTGATTTTATATAATTTACTTAAGGTTGTCGGGTGGAGATTCAAAAAAAATAAAGAGCAATTTTGGCTCCTTAAATATAAGGTGTCTAATAGGAATCCAAAAAATAGAGAGCATATTGCGAGTCTCTTAGAGGGTATTTTAGGGAGGAGTACTTGATTGTATATTATTTACTAAAGTTTGTCGGATGGTGGTTTAAAAAAAAAATAGAGAGGTTTTGGCTCCCTAAATATAGGGAGTCTAGTAGCAATCACAAAAATAGAAAGCATATTGTGACGTTCTTAGAGGGTGTTTTAGGAAAGAGTGCTCGATTGTATATAATTTACTAAAGGTTATATAGTGGGGGTTCAAAAATAATATGGAGTAGTTTTGGCTCTTTAAATATAGGGAGTCTAGTAGCAATCATAAAAATAGAGATAAATATTGTAAGGCCCTTAGAGGGTATTTTAGGAAGGAGTGTTTAATTTATGTATAATTTATTTATAATTTTATGGTATTTTTGGGAGGCAATGGCGAGGCTCTTAGAGGGTGTTTTTGGTAGGAATGCTCGATTGTATATAATTTACTTAATGTTGTCGGGTAGGGGTTCAAAAAAAATATGGAGTAGTTTTGGCTCCCTAAATATAGGGAGTCTAGTAGCAATCCCAGAAATAGAGAGAATATTGCGAGGCTCTTAGAGTGTGTTTTTGGGATGAGTGCATGATTTATATATAATATGGAGCAATTTTAGCTCCATAAATATAGGGAGTCTAGTAGCAATCCCAAAAATAGAGTGCACATTACGAGGCACTTAGAGGGTATTTAGGGAGGAGTACTTGATTGTATATAATTTACTAAAGGTTGTCGAGTGGGGGTTCAAAAAAAATAAGTAGCGGTTTTGGCACCCGAAGTATAAAGAGTCTAGTAACAATCCCAAAAATATAAAGCATATTGCGAGGCTCTTAGAGGGGTGTTTTAGGGAGGAGTACTCGATTGTATAAAATTAACTAAAGGCTGTCGGGTGGGGGTTCAAAAGAAATATGGTGCAATTTTGGCTCCCTAATTATAGGGAGTCTAGTAGCAATCTCTAAAATAGAGAGGAATTTTGCAAGGCTCTTTAAGGATGTTTTAGCAAGGATTGTTTAATTTATATATAATTTACTTATGATTTTAGAGTGTTTTTGGGAAGCAACGGTGAGCCTCTTAGAGGTTGTTTTTGGTAGGAATGCTTGATTATATATAATTTACTTAAGGTTGCCGGTTGCGGGTTTAAAAAAATATGGAGTGGTACTGGTTCCTTAAATATAGGTAGTCTAGAAGTAATCCCAAAAATAGAGAGCATATTGCGAGGCTCTTAGATGGTGCGGTATAGGTGATTGATCCATTGTATATAATTTACTTAAGGTTGTTGAGTGGAGGTTCAAGATAAATATGGAGCGGTTTGGCTTCCTTGATATAAGGAGTCTAGTAGCAATCCTAAAAATAGAGAGAAATATTACGAGGCTCTTAGAGGGTGTTTTAGGGAGTAGTGTTTGATTTATATATAATTTACTTGTGATTTTATAGTATTTTTGGGAGGCAATGGAGAGGCTCTTAGAGGGTGTTTTATGGAGGAATGCTCGATTGTATATTATTTACTTAAGGTTGTTGGGTGGGGGTTTAAAAAAAAAAAATGGATCGGTTTTGGCTCCCTAAGTATAGGGAGTCTAGTAGCAATCCCAAAAATAGAGAGCATATTGCAAGGATCTTAGAGGGTGTTTTGGAAGGAGTGCTCAATTGTATATAATTTACTTAGGGTTATCGGGTGGGGGTTTAAAAAAAATATAGAGCAGTTTTGGCTTCCTAAATATAAAGTGTCTAGTAGCAATCCCAAAAATAGAGTACATATTACAAGGCTCTTAGAAGGTGTTTTAGGGAGGAGCGTTTAATTTATGTATAATTTACTTATGATTTTAGGGTGTTTTTGGGAGGCAATAGCGAGGCTCTTAAAGGGTATTTTTGGAAGGAATGCTCGATTGCATATAATTTACTTAAGGTTATCGGGTGGGGGTTCAAAAAAAATATGGAGCAGTTTTGGCTCCCTAAATATAAAGAGTCTAGTAGCAATCCCAAAATCAGAGAGAATATTGCGAGGCTATTAGAGGATGTTTTAGGGAGGAGTACTTGATTGTATATAATTACTTAAGATATTCGGGTGGGGGTTCAAAAAACAAATAGAGCAATTTTGGCTCCCTAAATATTGGGAGTCTAGTTCCAATCACAAAAAAAAAAGAGCATATTGTGAGGCTCTTTGAGGGTGTTTTAGGGTGGAGTGCTTGATTGTATATAATTTACTTAAGGTTATCGGGTAGGGGTTTAAAAAAAAAATAGAGCGGTATTGGCTCCCTAAATATAGGGAGTCTAGTAGCAATCCCAAAAATAGAGAGGCATATTGCAATGCTCTTAGAGGGTGTTTTAGGGAGGAGTGCTTGATTTATATATAATTTACTTATGATTTTATGGTATTTTTGGGAGGCAATATCGAGGATCTTAAAGGGTATTTTTGGGAGAAATGCTCAATTATATATAATTTAATTAAGGTTGTCAGGTGGGGGTTCAAAAAAAATATGGAGCGGTTTTGGCTCCGTAAATATAGGGATTCTATTAGTAATCCCAAAAATAGAGAGCATATTACGATGCTCTTAGAGGGTGTTTTAGAGAGTAGTGCTCGATTGTATATAATTTAATAAAGGTTATTGGGTGGGGGTTCAAAAAAAATATGTAGCGATTTTGGCTCTCTAAATATAGAGAGTCTAGTAGCAATCTCAAAAATAAAGAGGAATATTACGAGGTTCTTAGATGGTGTTTTAGGGAGAAGTGTTCGATTTATATAAAATTTATTTATGATTTTAGGATGTTTTTGGGAGGCAATGGCGAAGCTCTTATAGGGTGCTTTTAGGAGAATGCTCGATTGTATATAATTTACTTAAGGTAGTCAGGTGGGGGTTCAAAATAAATATGGAGCAGTTTTGGCTGCCTAAATATAGGGAAGCTAGTAGCAATCCCAAAAATAGAGTGCATATTGATAGGCTCTTAGATGGTATTTTAGGGAGGAGTGATCGATTGTATATTATTTATTTAAGGTTGTCTGGTGGGTGTTCAAGAAAAATATGGAATAGTTTTGGCTCCCTAAATATAGGGAGTCTAGTAGCAATCTTAAATATCTTGAGGAATATTGTGAGGCTCTTAGAGGGAGTTTTAGGGAGGAGTGTTTGATTTATATATAGTTTATTTATGATTTTAGGGTGTTTTTTGGAGGCAATGGTAAAACTCTTAGAGGGTGTTTTTAAGAGGAATGCTCGATTGTATATAATTTACTTAAGGTTTTTAGGTGGGAGTTCAAAAAAAATTTGGAGTGATTTTGGCTTCCTAAATTTAGAGTGTCTAGTAGCAATCCTAAAAATAGATAGCATATTGCAAGGCTCTTAGATGGTGTTTTAGGGAGGCGTGCTCGATTGTATATAATTTACTTAAGGTTGTCGGGTGGGGGTTCAAAAAAAATATGGAGCGGTTATGGCTTTCTAAATATAGGGAGTCTAGTAGCTATCCCAAAAATAGAAATACATATTGCGATGCTCTTAGAGGGTGTTTTAGGAAGGAGTGCTTTATTTATATATAATTTACTTATGATTTTAAGGTATTTTTGGGTGGCAATGGCTAGGCTGTTAGAGGGTGTTTTTGGAAGGAATGCCCGATTATATATAATTTACTTAAGGTTATCGGGTGGGGGTTCATAAAAAAATATAGAATGGTTTTAGCTTCCTAAATATAGGGAGTCTAGTAGTAATAGCAAAAATAGAAAGGAATATTGCGAGGTTCTTAGAGGGAGTTTTAGGGAGGAGTGTTTGATTTATATATAATTTACTTATGATTTTAGGGTGTTTTTAGGAGGCAATGGCGAGGCTCTTAGAGGGTATTTTTGGAAGAAATACTCAATTGTATATAATTTACTTAAGGTTGTCGGGTGGGTGTTTTAAAAAAATATAGAGCGATTTTGGCTTTCTAAATATAGGGAGTCTAATTGCAATCCCAAAAATAGAGAGCATATTGTGAGGCTCTTAGAGGGTATTTTAGGAAGGTGTGCTCGATTGTATATAATTTACTTATGGTTGTCGGGTTGGGGTTCAAAAAAAATATGGAGTGGTTTTAACTCCCTAAATATAGGAAGACTAATAGCAATCCCAAAAATAGAGATCATATTGTAAGTCTCTTAGTGGGTGTTTTGGGAAGCAGTATTCAATTATATATAATTTACTTAAGATTGTCGGGTGGGGGTTCAAAAAAAATATGGAACGGTTTTAGCTTTATAAATATAGGGAGTTAAGTAGAAATCACAAAAATAGAGTGGAATATTGTGATGCTCTTAGTGGGTATTTTAGGGAGGAGTGCTTGATTTATATATAATTTAATTATGATTTTAGTGTATTTTTGGGAGGCAATAGCAAGGCGCTTAGAGGGTGTTTTTGGAAGGAATGCTCGATTATATATAATTTATATTATATTGTCAGGTGGGGGGTTCAAAAAAAAATATAGAGCGGTTTTGGCTCCCTAAATATAAGGAGTCTAGTTGCAATCCCAGAGATAGAGAGAATATTATGAGGCTCTATGAGTATGTTTTAGAGATGAATGTTTGATTTATGTATAATTTACTTATGATTTTAGGGTGTTTTTGGAAGGCAATGGCAAGGCTCTTAGAGGGTGTTTTTGAAAGGAATGCTCAATTGTATATAATTTACTTAATATTATCGGGTGGAGTTCAAAAAAAATATGGAACGGTATTGGCTCCCCAAATATAGGGAGTCTAGTAGCAATCCCAAAAATAGAAAGCATATTGCAAGTCTCTTAGAGGGTGTTTTATGGAGGAGTGACTGATTGTATATAATTTACATAAGGTTGTCAGGTGGGGGTTCAAGAAATATATGAATGGTTTTGGCTCTCGAAATATAGGGAGTCTAATAGCAATCCCAAAAATAGAGAGGAATATTACGAGGCTCTTAGAGGGTATTTTAGGGATTATTGATCAATTACATATAATTTACTTAAGGTTATAGGGTGGGGGTTTAAAAAAAATATGAAACGATTTTGGATACCTAAATATAGGAAGTCTAGTAACAATCCCAAAAATAGAGAGCATATTGTGAGACTCTTAGAGGTTATTTTAGGGAGGAGTGCTCGATTGTATATAATGTACTTACTGTTGTCAGGTGGGGGTTCATAAGAAATATTGATCGGTTTTGGCTCCCTAAATAAAGGGAGTCTAGTAGCAATCACAAAAATAGAGAGACATATTACGATGCTCTTAGAGGGTGTTTTAGGGATGAGTGCTTAATTTATATATAATTTTCTTATGATTTTAGGGTATTTTTAGGGGGCAATGGCGAGCCTCTTAGATGGTAGTTTTTGGAGGAATGCTTGATTGTATATAATTTTTATAAGGTTATCGGGCGGGGGTTTAAAAAAATATATGGAGCAGTTTTGGCTCCCTAAATATAAGGAGTCTAATAGCAATCCTAAAAATAGAGAGCATATTGCGAGTCTCTTAGAGGGTATTTTAGGCTGGATTGCTCGATTGTGTATAATTTACTAAAGGTTGTCGAGTAGGGGTTCAAAAAAAATATTGAGCAGTTTTGGCACCGTAAATATAGCGAGTCTAGTAGCAATCCCAAAATAGAAAGCATATTGTGAGGCTCTTAGATGGTGTTTTAGGGAGGAGTGTTCGATTGTATTTAATTTTCTAAAGGTTATTGGGTGGGGGTTCAAAAAAAATATAGAGCAGTTTTAGCTCTCTAAATATAGGGAGTCTAGTAGCAATCACAAAAATAGAGAGAAATATTATAAGGCTCTTAGAGGGTGTTTTTGAAAGGAGTGTTTAATTTATATATAATTTATAATTTTAGAGTATTTTTGGGAGGCAATAGTGAGGCTCTTAGATAGTGTTTTTGGTAGGAATACTCGATTGTATATAATTTACTTTATATTATCGGGTTATTATTCAAAAAAAAATATGGAGCGATTTTGGCTCCATAAATATAGGGAGTCTAGTAGCAATCCCAAATATAGAGCAAATATTGCGAGGCTTTTAGAGTGTGTTTCAGGGATAAGTGCATGGTTTATATATAATTTACTTATAATTTTAGGATATTTTTGGGAGGAAATGGTGAGGCTCTTAGAGGGTGTTTTTAGGAGGAATGCTCAATTGTATATAATTTACTTAAGGTTGTCGGGTGGGGATTCAAAAAAAATATAGAGCGGTTTTGGCTCCACAAATATAGGGAGTCTAGTAACGATCCCAAAAATAAAGAGCATGTTATGAGGCTCTTAGAGGGTGTTATAGGGAGGAGTGCTCGATTGTATATAATTTACTAAAGGTTATCAGGTGGGGGTTCAAAAAAAAATATAGAGCAGTTTTGGCTATTTAACTATAGGGAGTCTAGTAGCAATCGAAAAATTATAGGGAGGAATATTGCGAGGCTCTTAGAGGGTATTTTAAGGAGGAGTGCTCAATTATAGATAATTTACTAAAGGTTGTAGGTGGGGGTTAAAAAAAAATTTGGAGCGGTTTTCGCTCCCTAAATATAAGGAGTCTAGTAGCAATCCCAAAAATAGGGAGAAATATTACGCGGCTTTAGAGGGTGTTTTAAGGAGGAGTGTTTAATTTATATATAATTTACTTATGATTTTAGGGTGATTTTTGGAGGCAAGAGCGAGGCTCTTAGAGGGTGTTTTTAGGAGAAATGATCAATTATATATAATTTACTTAAGGTTGTCGGTTGGGGGTTTAAAAAAAATATGAAGCGGTTTTGGCTCCCTAAATATAGGGAATCTAGTAGCAATCCCAAAAATAGAAAGCATATTGTGAGTCTCTTAGAGGGTTTTTTTATGGCGGAGTGATCCATTGTATATAATTTACTTAAGGTTGTTGGGTTAGAGTTTAATAAAAATATGAAGCGGTTTTAGCTCCTAACATATAGGGAGTCTAGTAGCAATCCAAAAATAGAGATCATTTTGCGAGGCTCTTGATGGTGTTTTAGGGAGGAGTGCTCGATTGTATATAATTTACTTAAGGTTGTCGGGTGGGGGTTCAAAAAAAATATAAAACGGTTTTAACTCCCTAAATATAGAGAGTCTAGTAGCAATCCCAAAAATAGACTGTATATTATGAGGCTCTTAGATGATGTTTTAGGGAGGAGCGTTTGATTTATGTATAATTTACTTATGATTTTACGGTATTTTTGGGAGACAATAATGATTCTCTTAGAGGGTGTTTTTGGGAGAAATGCTCGATTGTATATAATTTATTTAAGGTTATCGCGTGCGGATTCAAAAAAAATATGAAGCAGTTTTGGCCCCCAAAGTATAGGGTGTCTAGTAGCGATCCCAAAAATAATAAGCATATTGCAAAGCTCTTAGAGGATGTTTTGGGGAGGAGTACTCGATTGTATATAATTTACATAAGGTGTTCGGGTGGGCTTTCAAAAAAAATATGGAGCTATTTTGGCTCCCTAAATATGGGAAGTCTAGTTGCAATCACAAAAATAGAGAGCATAGTGCAAGGCTCTTAGAGGGTGTTTTAGGGATGAGTGCTCGATTGTATATAATTTACTAAAGGTTGTTTTGAGGGGGTTCAAAAAAAATATGTAGCGGTTTTGGCTCCCTAAATATAGGGAGTTTAGTAGTAATCCCCAAAATAGAGAGAAATATCGTGAGGCTCTCAGAGGGTGTTTTAGGGAGGAGTGTTTGATTTATATATAATTTACTTATGAATTTAGGATATTTTTTGGAGACAATGGCAAAGCTCTTGGAGGACATTTTTGGGAGGAATGCTCGATTGTATATAATTTACTTAAGGTTGTCGAGTGGGGGTTCAAAAAAATTAAGGAGTGGTTTTGGCTCCCTAAATATAAAGAGTTTAGTAGTATTCTCAAAAATAGAGAATATATCATGAGTCTCTTAGATGGTATTTTAGGGAGGGGTGATCAATTGTATATAATTTACTTAAGGTTGTCGAGTGGGGGTTCAAGAAAAATATAGAGCGATATTGGCTTCCTAAATATAGGAAGTCTAGTAGTAATCCTAAAAATAGAGAAGAATATTACGAGTCTCTTAGAGAGTATTTTAGGGAGGAGTGTTTGATTTATATAGAATTTACTTTCAATTTTTTGTTATTTTTGGGAGGCAATGGTGAGGCACTTATAAGGTATTTTTGAGGGAATGCTCGATTGTATATAATTTACTTAAGGTTTTTCGGGTGGGGGTTCAAAAAAAATATGGAGCAGTTTTGGCTCCCTAAATATAAGGAGTCTAGTAGTAATCCCCAAAATAGAGAGAAATATTACGAGGCTCTTAGAGGGTGTTTTAGGGAGGAGTGTTTGATTTATATATAATTTACTTATGAATTTAGGGTATTTTTGGGAGGCAATGGCAAAGCTCTTGGAGGGCATTTTTGGAAAGAATGCTCGATTGTATATAATTTACTTAAGGTTGTCGAGTGGGGGTTCAAAAAAAGTAAGGAGTGGTTTTGGCTCCCTAAATATAAGGAGTTTAGTAGCATTCTCAAAAATAAAGAACATATCGCGAGTCTCTTAGATGGTATTTTAGGGAGGAGTGATCGATTGTATATAATTTACTTAAGGTTATCGGGTGGGGGTTCAAGAAAAATATAGAGCGGTATTGGCTTCCTAAATATAGGGAGTCTAGTAGTAATCCTAAAAATAGAGTAGAATATTGTGAGTCTCTTAGAGAGTGTTTTAGGGAGGAGTGTTTGATTTATATATAATTTACTTTTGATTTTTGGTTATTTTTGAGAGGCAATGGCGAGGCTCTTATAAGGTGTTTTTGAGGGAATGCTCGATTGTATATAATTTACTTAAGGTTTTTCGGGTGGGGGTTTAAAAAAAATATAGAGCGATTTGGCTCCCTAAATATAGGGAGTCTAGTAGTCATCCCAAAAATAAATAGCATATGGCGAAGCACTTAGAGGGTGTTTTAAGGAAGAGTGCTCGAATTGTATATAATTTACTTAAGATTGTATTATGGGGGTTCAAAAGATTTATTGAATGGTTTTGGCTTTCTAAATATAGGGAGTCTAGTAGCAATCCCAAAAATAGAGAGACATATTGCAATACTCTTAGTGGGTGTTTTAAGGAGGAGTGCTTGATTTATATATAATTTACTTATAATTTTAAGTTATTTTTGGGAGGCCATAGCGTGGCTATTAGAGGGTGTTTTTGGGTAGGGTTCAAAAAAATATGGAAAGGTTTTAGCTTCCTAATAATAGAAAGTCTAGTAGCAATCCTAAAAATATAAAGGAATATTACATGGCTCTTAGAGGGTGTTTTTAGGAGGAATGCACGATAGTATATAATTTACTTAAGGTTATCAGGTAGGGGTTTAAAAAAAATATAGAGCGATTTTGGCTCCATAAATATAGGGAGTCTAGTAGCAATCCCAAAAATATAAATCATATTGCGAAGATCTAAGAGGTTGGTTTAGAGAGGAGTACTCGATTGTATGTAATTTACTTAAGGTTGTCGGGTGAAGGTTCAAAAAAAATATTGAGCGGTTTTGGCTCCCTAAATATATGGAGTCTAGTAGCAATCCCAAAAATATAGAGCATAATGTGAGACTCTTAGAGGGTGTTTTAGGGAGGAGTGCTCGATTGTATATAATTTACTTAAAGTTATCGGGTGGGGGTTCAAAAAAAAATATAGAGCAGTTTTGGCTTCCTAAATATAGGGAGTCCAGTAGCATTCCCAAAAATAGAGATGCATATTGTGATGCTCGTAGAGGGTGTTTTTGGAAGGAGTGCTTGATTTATTTATAATTTAATTATGATTTTTGGGTAATTTTTGGTGGCAAAGGGTAGGCTCTTAGAGGGTGTTTTTTGGAGGAATGCTCGATTGTATATAATTTACTTTATATTCTCAGGTAGAGGTTCAAAAAAATATATTGAGCGGTTTTGACTCCCTAAATATAAGGAGTCTAGTAGCAATCCCAAAAATAGAGAGAATATTGCGAGGCTCTTAGAGTGTATTTTAGAGATGAGTGCTTGATTTATATATAATTTACCAATTATTTTAGGGTATTTTGGGGAGGCATAGGCGAGGCCATTAGAGGGTGTTTTTGAGAGGAATACTCGATTGTATATAATTTACTTAAGGTTATCGGGTGGGGGTTCAAAACAAATATGGAGTAGTTTTGCCTCCCTAAATATAGGGAGTCTAGTAGCTATCCAAAAAATAGAATATTAAGAGGCTCTTAGAGGGTGTTTTAGGGACGAGTGTTTGATTTATATATAATTTACTTATAATTTTAGGGTGTTTTTGAAAGGCAATGGCGAGGCTCTTAGAGGGTGTTTTTGGAAGGAATGCTCGGTTCTGTATAATTTACTTAAGGTTATCGATTGGGGGTTTAAAAAAAATTTGGTGCAGTTTGGATCCCTAAATATAGGAAGTCTAGTAGAAATCCCAAAAATAGAGAGCATATTACGAGTCTCTTAGAGGGTGTTTTAGGGAGTAGTGCTATATTGTATATAATTTACTTAAGGTTGTCAGGTGGGGGTTCAAGAAAAATATAGAGCGATTTTGGCTCCCTAAATACAGGGAGTCTAGTAGCAATCCCAAAAATATAGAAGGAATATTGCGAGACTCTTAGAGGGTGTTTTAGGGAGGGGTGTTTGATTTATATATAATTTACTTATAATTTTAGGATGTTTTTGGGAGGCAATGGCAAGGCACTTGGAGGGTTTTTTTTAGAGGAATGCTCGATTGTATATAATTTACTTAAGGTTGTCGGGTAGGTCTTCAAAAAAATTATGGAACAGTTTTGGCTCCCTAAATATAGCGAGTCTAGTAGAAATCCCAAAAATAGAGAGCATATTACGAGACTCTTAGAGGGTATTTTAGGGAGGAGTGACCGATTGTATATAATTTACTTAAGGTTGGCGGGTGCAGGTTTAAAAAAAATATGGAGCAGTTTTGGCTCCCTAAAAATAGGGAGTCTAGTAGCAATCTGAAAATTAGAGAGGAATATTGCGAGGCTCATAAAGGGTGTTTTAGGGAGGAGTATTTAATTTATATATAATTTACTTAGGATTTTAGGATATTTTTGGGAGGCAATGGTGAGGCTCTTAGAGGGTGGTTTTCGGAGGAATGCTCGATTGTATTTAATTTAGTTAAGGTTGTCGGTTATGGGTTTAAAAAAAATATTATGTGGTTTTGGCTCTTTAAATATAGGGAGTCTAGTAGCAATCGCAAAAATAGAGAGCATATTGCGAAACTCTTAGAGAATGTTTTAGGGAGAAGTGCTCTATTGTATATAATTTACTTAAGGTTGTTGGGTGGGGGTTCAAAAAAAATATGAAGCGGTTTTAGCTCCTTAAACATAGGGAGTCTAGTAGCAATCCCAAAAATAGAAAGCATATTGCGAGGCTCTTAGAGGGTGTTTTAGGGAGAAGTGCTTGATTATATATGATTTACTTAAGATTATCAGTTGCGGATTTAAAAAATATATTTTGTCGTTTTTGCTCCCTAAATATAGGGAGTCTAGTAGTAATCCAAAAAATAGAGAGCATATTATGAGTCTCTTAAAGGATGTTTTAGGGAGTAGTGCTCTATTGTATATAATTTACTTAAGGTTGTCGAATAGGGATTCAAGAAAAATATGGTGTGATTTTGGCTCCCTAAATACACGGAGTCTAGTAGCAATCCCAAAAATATTAAGGAATATTGCGAGGTTCTTATAGGGTATTTTAGGGAGGGGTGTTTGATTTATATATTATTTATTTATAATTTTAGGATATTTTTGGGAGGCAATGGCAAGGCTCTTAGAGGGTTTTTTTTAAAGGAATGCTTGATTATATATAATTTACTTAAAATTGTCGTGTAGGGGTTCAAAAAAAATATAGAGTGATTTTGGCTCTCTAAATATAGGGAGTCTAGCAGCAATCCCAAAAATAGCGAGCATATTGTGAGGCTCTTAGAGGGTGATTTAGAAAGGAGTGATCGATTATATATAATTTATTTAAGGTTATCGGGTAGGGATTTAAAAAAAATATTAAGCAGTTTTGGCTCCCTAAATATATGGTGCAGTTTTGGCTCCCTAAATATATGGTGCAGTTGTGGGTTTAAAAAAATATGGTGCAGTTTTGGCTTCCAAAATATATAGAGTCTAGTAGCAATCCCAAAAATAGAGAGCATATTACGAGTCTCTTAGAGGATTTTTTAGGGATGAGTTCTCTATTATTTATAATTTACTTTAGGCTGTCGGGTAGGGTTCAAAAAAAAATTGGAGCGGTTTTGGCTCTCTAAATATAGGGAGTCTAGTAGCAATCCCAAAATATAGAGCATATTACGAGGCTCTTAGAGTATGTTTTAGAGATAAGTGCTTGATTGTATATAATTTATATAACGTTATCTGGTAGGGGTTCAAAAAAAATATGGAGCAGTTTTGCCTCCCAAAATATTGGGAGTCTAGTAGCAATCCCAAAAATAGAGAGACATATTGCAATGCACTTAGAGGGTGATTTAGGAAGAAGTGCTTGATTTATATTTAATTTACTTATGATTTTAGGGTATTTTTGGGAGGTAATGGTGAGGCTCTTAGAGGGTGTTTTTAAAAGTAATGCTCAATTATATATAATTTACTTAAGTTTATCGAGTTAGGGTTCAAAAAAAATATAGAGCGGTTTTGGCACCCTAAATTAAGGGAGACTAGTAGCACTCCCAAAAATAGAGAACATATTGCAAGGCTCTTAAAGGGTGTTATAGGGAGGAGTGCTCAATTGTATATAATTTACTAAAGGTTATCGGGTGGGGGTTCAAAAAAAATTTGGAGTAGTTTTGGCTCCCTAAATATAGAGAGACTAGTTGCAATTCCAAAAATAGAAAGCATATTCCGAGGCTCTTAGAGGGTGTTTTAGGCAAGAGTGCTCGATTGTATATAATTTACTAAAGGTTGTCGGGTGGGGGTTCAAAAAAAATATGGAGTGGTTTTGACTCCCTAAATATAGGGAGTCTAGTAACAATCTCAAAAATAAAAAGGAATATTGCGAGGCATTTAGAGGGAATTTTAGGGAAGAGTATTTAATTTATATATAATTTACTTTTGATTTTAAGGTGTTTTTAGGAGGTAATGGCGAGGCTCTTAGAGGGTGATTTTGGAAGGAATGCTTAATTGTATAAAATTTACTTAAATTTGTAAGGTGGGGGTTCAAAAAAAAATATGGAGCAGTTTTGGCTCCCTAAATATAGGGAGTCTAGTAACAATCCCAAAAATTGAGAGAATATTACGAGGCACTTAGAGTGTGTTTTAAGGATGAGTGCTTGATTTATATATAATTTACTTATGATTTTATGTTATATTTTGGAGGCAATGGCAAGGCTTTTATGGTGTGTTTTTGAGATGAATGATCGATTGTATATAATTTACTTAAGGTTGTCGGGTGGAGGTTTAAAAAAAATATGGAGCAGTTTTGGCTCCCTAAATAAAGGGAGTCTAGTAGCAATCCAAAAAATAGAGGGTATATTACGAGGCTCTTAGAGGGTTTTTTAGGGAGGAGTACTCGATTGTATATAATTTACTAAAGGTTGTCAGGTGGGGGTTCAAAAACAATATAGAGCAGTTTTGGCTCCCTAAATATTGGAAATCTAGAATCAATCCCAAAAATAAAAAGCATATTGCGAGGCTCTTAGAGGGTGTTTAAGGGAGGAGAGCTCGATTGTATAGAATTTACTAAAGGTTATCGAGTGGGGGTTTAAAAAAAATATGGAGCAGGTTTGGTTCCCTAAATATTGGGAGTCTAGTAGGAATCCCAAAATAGAAAGGAATATTATAAGGCTCTTTGAGGTTGTTTTAGGGAGGAGTATTTAATTTATATATAATTTACTTATGATTTTAGGGTGTTTTTAGGAGGCAATGGTGAGGCACTTAGAGGTTGTTTGTGGGTGGAATACTCGGTTGTATATAATTTACTTAAGGTTATCGAATAGGGGTTTAAAAAAAATATCGTGCGATTTTGGTTCTCTAAATATAGGGAGTCCAGTAGAAATCGCAAAAATAGAGTGCATATTGTGAGGTTCTTAGAGGGTGTTGTAGAGAGGAATATCGATTTTATATAATTTATATAAGGTTGTCGAGTGGGGGTACAAGAAAAATATAGACCAGTTTTGGCTCACTAAATATAGGAAGTCTAGTAGCAATCCCAAAAATAGAGAGGAATATTGATAAGCTCTTAAGGGTGTTTTAGGGAGGTGTGTTTGATTTATATATATGGCGCAGTTTTGGCTCCCTAAATATTGGGAGTCTAGTAGCAATCCCAAAAATAGAAAGCATATTGTGAGGCTCTTAGAGGGTATTTTAAGGAGGAGTGATCGATTGTATATAATTTATTTATGGTTGTTGAGTGGGGGTTCGAAAAAAATATAGTGCGGTTTTGGCTCCCAAAATATTGGAAGTCTAGTAACTATCCCAAAAATAGAGAGAAATATTGTGAGGTACTTAAAAGGTGTTTTAGGGACGAGTGTTTGATTTATATATAATTTACTTATGATTTTTGGGTGTTTTTGAGATGCAATGGCGAGGCTCTTAGAGGGTATTTTTGAGAGGAATGATCGATTGTATATAATTTACTTAAGGTTGTTGATTGGGGGTTTTAAAAAAATATGGTTTGGTTTTGGCTCACTAAACATAGCGAGTCTTGTAGCAATCCCAAAAATAGATAGTATATTATGAGGCTCTTAGAGGGTGTTTTAGGGAGAAGTGCTTTATTGTATATAATTTAATTAAGGTTGTCAGGTGGAGATTTAAAAAAAATATGGAGTGGTTTTTGCTCCCTAAATATAGGGAGTCCAGTAGTAATCTCAAAAATAGATACCATATTGCGAGACTCTTAAAGGGTATTTTAGAGAGAAGTTCTCGATTGTATATAATTTACTTAAGATTGTTGCGTGAGGGTTCAAAAAAAATATGGAACATTTTTGGCTCCCTAAATATAGGGAGTTTAGTATCAATATCAAAAATGGAGAGACATATTATGATGCTCTTAGAAGGTGTTTTAGGGGAGGAGTGCTTGATTTATATATAATTTACTTATGATTTTAGGGTGTTTTTGGGAAGCAATGGTGAGGCTCTTAGATGGTGTTTTTGGTAGGAATGCTTGATTGTATATAATTTACTTAAGGTTGTTGGGTGGGGGTTCAAAAAAAATATAGAGCATATCGGAAGTCTAGGAGCAATACCAAAAATAAAGAGCATATTGCAAGGCTCTTAGAGGGTGTTTTAGCGAGGAGTGTTCGATTGTATATTGATTACTAATGGTTATCAGGTGGGGGTTCAAAAAAAATATGGATCAGTTTTGGCTCGCTAAATATAGGGAGTCTAGTAGCAATTCCAAAAATAGAAAGCATATTGTGAGGATCTTAGAGGGTATTTTAAGGAGGAGTGCTCAATTGTATATAATTTACTAAAGGTTATCGAGTGGGGGTTTAAAAAAAATATGGAGCAGTTTTGACTCCCTAAACATAGGGAGTCTAGTAGCAATCCCAAAAATAGAGGGGAATATTACGAGGCTCTTCGAAGGTGTTTTAGCGAAGATTGTTTAATTTGTATATAATTTACGGATGATTTTAGGGTCTTTTTGGAAGGCAATGGTGAGGCTCTTATAGGGTGTTTTTCGAAAGAATACTCGTTTGTATATAATTTACTTAAAGTTATCGGGTGGGGGTTTTTAAAAAATATGTAGTCATTTTGGCTCCCTAAATATAGGGAGTCTAGTAGCAATTGCAAAAATAGAGAGAATTTTGCGAGGCTCTTAAAGTGTGTTATAGGGATGAGTGCTTGATTTATATTTAATTTACTTATGGTTTTAGAGTATTTTTGGGAGGCCATGGTGAGGCTCTTAGAGGGTGTTTTAGGGAGGCGTGCTTAATTGTATATAATTTAATAAAGGTTGTCCGATGGTGGTTCAAAAAAAATATATAGCTGTTTTGGATCCCTAAATATAGGGAGTTTAGTAGCAATCCCAAAAATAGAAAGCATATTATGAGACACTTAGAGGGTGCTTTATGGAGGAGTGCTCAATTGTATATAATTTACTAAAGGTTGTTAGGTGGGGGTTCAAAAAAAATATAGAGCTGTTTTGGCTCCCTAATTATAGGGAGTCTAGTAGCAATTCCAAAAATAGAGAGAAATATTGTGAGGCTCTTAGAGGGTGTTTTAGGGAGGAGTGTTTAATTTATATATAATTTACTTATGAATTTAGGATATTTTTGGGAGGCAATGGTGAGGCTCTTAGAATGTGTTTTTGGAAGGAATGCTTGATTGTATATAATTTACTTAAGGTTGTCGATTAAGGGTTTAAAAAAAATATAGAACAGTTTTGGCTCCCTAAATATAAGGAGTTTAGTAGCAATCCTAAAAATAAAGAGCATATTGCGAGGCTCTTAGAGTGTGTTTTAGCAAGGAGTGATCGATTGTATATAATTTACTTAAGGTTGTCGAGTAGGGGTTCAAGAAAAAAATAGAGAGATTTTGGTTTCCTAAATATAGGGAGTCTAGTAGCAATCCCAAAAATAGAGAGAAATATTACGATACTCTTAGAGGGTGTTTTAGGAAGGAGTATTTGATTTATATATAATTTACTTATGATTTTAAGATATTTTAGGGAGGTAATGGCGAGGCTCATAAAGGGTGTTTTTGAGAGGAATAATCGATTGTATATAATCTACTTAAGGTTATCGGGTGGGGGTTCAAAAAAATATGGAGCAATTTTGGCTCCCTAAATATAGGGAGTCTAGTAGAAATTTCAAAAATAAATAGCATATTGCGAGGCTCTTAGAGGGTAGTTTAGGGAGGAGTACTCGATTGAATATAATTTACTAAAGGTTGTCTGGTGGGGGTTTAAAAAAAAAAATAGAGCGTTTTTGGTTTCCTAAATATAGGGAGTCTAGTAGCAATCCCAAAAATATAGAGCATATTGCGAAGCTCTTAGCTGGTGTTTTAAGGAAGAGTGCTCGATTGTATATAATTTACATAAGGTTATCGAGTGGGGGTTAAAAAAATATATATAGTGGTTTTGGCTCCCTAAATATAGGTAGTCTATTAGCAATCCCAAAAATAGAGAGGAATATTGCAAGGTAATTAAAGGATGTTTTAGGGAGTTGTGTTTGATTTATATATAATTTACTTATGATTTTAGGGTGTTTTTGGGAGGCAATGGCGACGCACTTAAAGGCTGTTTTTGGGAGTAATGCTTGACTGTATATAATTTACTTAAGGTTGTCGATTGAGGGTTTAAAAAAAATATGGTTCGGTTTTGGCTCCCAAATATCGAGAGTCTAGTAGCAATCCCAAAAATAGAGAGCATATTACGAGGCTCTAAGAGGGTGTTTTAGGGAGGAGTACTCTATTGTATATAATTTACTTAGGGTTGTAGGGTGGGGGTTCAAAAAAAATATAAAGCGATTTTGCTCCCTAAATATAGGCAGTCTAGTAGCAATCTCAAAAATGGAAAGCATATTGTGAGGCTCTTAGAGGGTGTTTTAGTGAGGAGTGCTCGATTGTATATAATTTACTTAAGGTTGTCGGGTTGGGGATCAAAAAATATATATAGCGGTTTTGGTTCCCTAAATATAGGGAGTCTAGTTGCAATCTCAAAAATAGAGAGACATATTGTGATGCTCTTAGAAGGGGTTTTAGGGAGGAGTGCTTGATTTATATTTAATTCACTTATGATTTTATGGTATTTTTGGGAGGCAATGGCGATCCTCTTAGAGGGTGTTTTTGGGAGGAATGCTCGATTGTATATAATATACTTAAGGTTGCCGGGTGGGGATTCAAAAAAAATATAGTGTGGTTTCGGCTCTTTAAATATAGAGAGTCTAGTAGTAATCCCAAAAATAGACAGCATATTGCGACGCTCTTAAAGGGCGTTTTAGGGAGGAGTACTCGATTGTATATAATTTACTAAAGGTTATCCGGTGGACGTTCAAAAAAAATATGGAGCATTTTTGGCTCCCTAAATATAGGGAGTATAGTAGGAATCCCAAAAATAGAAAGTATATTGCTAGGCTCTTAGAGAGTGTTTTAGGGAGGAGTGCTCGATTGTATATAATTTACTAAAGGTTATCGGGTGGGGGTTCAAAAAAATTATGGGCTGTTTTGACTCCCTAAATATAGGGAGTCTAGTAGCAATCTCAAAAATAGAGGGGAATATTGTGAGGCTTTTAGAGGGTATTTTAGGAGGAGTATTTAATCTATATATAATTTATTGATGATTTTTGTATGTTTTTGGGTGGCAATGGCAAGGCTCTTAGAGGGTGTTTTTGGAAGAAAATGCTCTATTGTATATAATTTACTTAAAGTTTTCGGATGGGGGTTTAAAAAAAATATGGAGCTATTTTGGCTCCCTAAATATAGGGATTCTAGCAGTAATCCCAAAAATAGATAGAATATTGTGAGCCTCTTAGAGTGTGTTTTAGGGTATTTTTGGGTGGCAATGATGAGGATCTTAGAGGGTGTTTTTGGGAGGAATGCTCGATTATATATAATTTACTTAAGGTTGTCTGGTGGGGGTTCAAAAAAAATATGGATCGGTTTTGGCTCCCAAAATATATAGAGTCTAGTAGCAATCCCAAAAATAGAGAGTATATTACGAGATTCTTAGAGGGTGTTTTAGAAAGGAGTGCCAGATTATATAAAATTTACTAAAGGTTATCAGGTGGGTGTTCAAAAAAAATATAGAGCAGTTTTGGCTCCCTAAATATAGGAAGTCTAGTCCCAATCCTAAAAATAAAAAGCATATTACGAGGCTCTTAGAGGGTGGTTTAGGGAGGAATGCTCGATTGTATATAATTTACTAACGATTGTCTGGTGGGGGTTCAAAAAAAATATAGAGCAATTTCGGCTCTTTAAATATAGGGAGTCTAGTAGCAATCCCAGAAATAGAGAGGAATATTAAGAGGCTCATATAGGGTGTTTTAGGGAGGAGTGTTTAATTTATATATAATTTACTTATGATTTTAGGGTATTTTTGGGAGGCAATGGTGAGGCTCTTAGAGGGTATTTTTTGGAGGAATGCTTGATTGTATATAATTTACTTAAGGTTGTTGATTAGGGATTTAAATAAAATATAGTGTGGTTTTGGCTCCCTAAATATAGGGAGTCGAGTAGCAATCCCAAAAATAGAGAGCATATTGCGAGGCTCTTAGAGGGTGTTTTTAGGAGGAGTGCTCGATTGTACATAATTTACTAAAGGCTATTAGATAGGAATTCAAAAAAAATATAGAGCGGTTTTGGCTCCCTAAATATATTGAAAGCATATTGCGAGGCTCTCAGAGGGTGTTTTAGGGAGGAGTGATCGATTGTATATAATTTACTAAAGGCTGTCGGGTGGGGGTTCAAAAAAAATATGGAGCTGTTTTGACTCCCTAAATATAGCGAGTCTAGTAGCAATCCCAAAATAGAGGGGAATAATGCGAGACTCATAGAGGGTGTTATAGGGAGGAGTGTTTAATTTATATATAATTTAGTTATGATTTAAGGGTGTTTTTGGGAGGTAATGGTGAGGCTATTACAGGGTGTTTTTGGAATAAATTCTTGATTGTATATAATTTACTTAATGTTCTCAGGTGGGTGTTTAAATAAATATGGAGCTGTTTTGGCTCCCTAAATATAGAGAGTCTAGTAGTAATCCCAAAAATAGAAAGAATATTATGAGACTCTTAGAGTGTGTTTTAGGGATGATTGTTTGGTTAAAATATAATTTACTTATGATTTTAGAGTATTTTTGGAAGGCAATGACGAGGCACTTAGAGGGTGTGTTTGGGAGGAATGCTCGATTGTATATAATTTATTTAAGGTTGTTGAGTGGGAGTTCAAAAAAAATATGGAGCGGTTTTGGCTCCCAAAATATAAGAAGTCTAGTAGCAATCCCAAAAATAAAGAGCATATTGCGAGGTTCTTAGAGGGTGTTTTAGGAAAGAGTGCCCAATTATATAAAATTTACTAAAGGTAGTTGGGTGGGGGTTCAAAAAAAATATAGAGTGGTTTTGGCTCCCTAAATATAGGGAGTCTAGTCCCAATCCCAAAAATAGAAAGCATATTACGAGGCTCTCAGAGGGTGTTTTAGGGAGAAGTGCTCGATTGTATATAATTTACTAAACTTTCTCGGGTGGGGGCTCAAAAAAAATATGGAGTGGTTTTGGCACTTTAAATATAGGGAGTCTAGTAGCAATCTCGGAAATAGAGAGGAATATTATGAGGCTCTTAGAGGGTGTTTTAGGGAGGAGTGTTTAATTTATATCAGATTTACTTATGATTTTAGGGTGCTTTTGGGAGGCAATGGCGAGCCTCTTAAAGGGTGTTTTTGGGAGGAATGCTCGATTATATATAATTTACTTAAGGTTGTTGGTTAGGGGTATAAAAAAAATATAGAACGGTTTTGGCTCCCAAAATATAGGGAGTCTAGTAGCTAACGCAAAAATAGAAAACATATTGAGAGGCTCTTAGAGGGTGTTTTAGAGAAGAGTGATCGATTGTAAATAATTTTCTTAAAGTTGTCGAGTGGGAGTTCAAGAAAAATATGGACTTATTTTGGCTCCCTAAATATCGAGAGTCTAGTAACAATCCTAAAAATAGAGAGGAATATTACGAGGCTCTTAGAGGGTGTTTTAGGGAGGAGTGTTTAATTTATATATAATTTACTTATGATTTTAGCATATTTTTGGGAGGCAATGTCGAGGCACTTAGTGGGTATTTTTGGAAGGAATGCTCGATTGTATATAATTTTCTTAAGGTTGTCGAGTAGGGGTTTAAAAGAAATATGGAGCGGTTTTAGCTTCCTAAATACAGGGAGTCTAGTAGCAACCCCAAAAATAGAGTGTATATTGCTAGGCTCTTAGAGGGTGTTTCAAGGATGAGTGCTAGATTTTATATAATTTACTTAAGGTTGTGGTAGGGGTTCAAAAAAAATATGGAGCGGTTTTGGCTCCCTAAATATAGGGAGTTTAGTAGCAATCCCAAAAATAGATAGCATATTGTGTGGCTCTTAGAGGGTGTTTTAGGGAGGAGTGCTCGAATGTATATAATTTACTTAAGATTGTCGGGTAGGGGTTCAAAAAAAATAAGGAGCGATTTTGGCTCCTAAAATATAGGGAGTCTAGTAGAAATCCCAAAAATAGAGAAGAATATTGGGAGGCACTTAAAGAGTGTTTTGGGGAGGAGGTTTGATTTATATATAATTTACTTATAATTTTAGGATTTTTTTGGGAGGCAATGGCGAGGCTCATAGAGGGTGTTTTTTGGAGGAATGCTCGATAGCATATAATTTACATAGGGTTGTCAGTTGGGTGTTTAAAAAAAATATGGTGTGATTTTAGCTTCCTAAATATAGAGAGTCTAGTAGCAATCCCAAAAATAGAAAGCATATTGCGAGGCTCTTATAGGGTGTTTTAGGGAGGAGTGCTCTATTGTATATAATTTACCTAAGGTTGTCAGGTGGGGGTTTAAAAAACATATGAAGTGGTTTTGGCTCTATAAATATAAAGAGTCTAGTAGCAATCTCAAAAAGAGAGAGCATGTTACGAGGCTCTTAGAGGGTGTTTTAGAGACGAGTGACCGATTGTATATAATTTACTTACAGTTGTCGGGTGGGGGTTCAAAAAAAATATGGAACGATTTTGGCTTTCTAAATATAGGGAGTCATGTAGCAATCTTAAAAATAGAGAGACATATTGCGATGCTCTTAGAAGGTGTTTTAAAAAGGGGTGCTTAATTTATATATAATTTACATATGACTTTAGGGTGTTTTTGGGAGGCAATGGCGAGGCTCTTAGAGGGTGGTTTTAGGAGGAATGCTCGATTGTATATAATTTACATAAGGTTGTCGGGTGGGGGTTCAAAAAAAATATAGAGCGGTTTTGGCTCCTTAAATATAAGGAGTCTAGTAGCAATCCAAAAAATAAAGAGCATATTGCGAGGCTCTCTGAGGGTGTTTTAGGGAGGAGTGCTCGATTATATGTAATTTACTAATGGTTATCAGGTAGGGGTTCAAAAAAAATATGAAGCGGTTTTGAATCCCTAAATATAGGGAGTCTAGTAGCAATCTCAAAAATTAAAAGCATATTGTGAGGCTTTTAGAGGGTGTTTCAAGGAGGAGTGCTTGATTGTATATAATTTACTAAAGGTTGTATGGTGGGGGTTCAAAAAAATATGAAGTGGTTTTGACTCCATAAATATAGGGAGTCTAGTAGCAATCCCAAAAATAAAGGGGAATATTGTAAGGATCATATAGGGTGTTTTAGGGAGGAGTGCTTAATTTATATATAATTTACTGATAATTTTAGGGTATTTTTGGGATGCAATGGCTAGGCACTTAGAGTGTTTTTGGAAGGAATGCCCGATTGTACATGATTTACTTAAAGTTGTCGGGTGGGGGTTTAAAAAAAATATGCATCGGTTTTGGCTCCCTAAATATAGAGAGTCTAGTAACAATTCCAAAAATAGAGAGAATATTGCTAGGCTCTTAGGGTGTGTTTTAGGGATGAGTGCTTGATTTATATATTATTTACTTATGATTTTAGGGTATTTTTGGAAGGCAATGGCGTGGCTCTTACAGGGTATTTTTGGGAGGAATGCTCGACTGTATATAATTTATTTAAGGATATCGGCTGGGGGTCCATAAAAAATATGGAGCGGTTTGGACTCCAAAAATATAGGGCATCTAGTAACAATCCCATAAATAGAGAGCATATTACGAGTTTCTTAGAGGGTATTTTATGGAGGAGTCCTCGATTGTATATAATTTTCATAAGGTTATCGGGTTGGGGTTCAAAAAAAATATAGAGCAATTTTGGCTCCCTAAACATAGGGAGTCTAATAAAAATCCCAAAAATAAAGAGGAATATTGCAAGGCTCTTAAAGGGTGTTTTTGGGAGGAGTGTTTGATTTATATATAATTTACTTATGATTTTAGAGGATTTATGGAAGGCAATGTCGAGGCACTTAGAGGTTAATTTTCGGAGGAATTCTCGATAGTATATAATTTACTTAAGGTTGTTGGTTGGGGGTTTAAAAAAAATATGGTGCGGTTTTGGCTCCCTAAATATAGGGAGTCTAGTAGCAATCCCAAAAATAGAGAGCATATTATGAGGCTCTTAGAGGGTGTTTTAGGAAGGAGTGCTCTATTGTATATAATTTACTTAAAGTTATTGGGTCAGGGTTCAAAAAAAATATGGAGTGGGCTTCCTAAATATAGGGAGTCTAGTAGCAATCTCAAAATAGAGAGCATATTGCGAGGTCCATAGAGGGTCTTTTAGAGAGGAGTGCTCGATTGTATATAATTTACTTAAGGTTATCAGGTGGGGGTTCAAAAAAAATATGGAACAGCTTTGGCTCCTTAAATATAGGGAATCTAGTAGCAATCTAAAAAATTAAGAGATATTGCGATGCTCTTAGAAGGTGTTTTATGGAGGTGTGCTTGATTAATATATAATTTACATATGATTTTAGGGTATTTCTGGGATGCAATGGCGAGGCACTTAGCGGGTGTTTTTGGGAGGAATGCTCGATTGTATATAATTTATTTATGGTTGTCGGGTGGGGTTTAAAAAAAATATGGAGTGGTTTTGTCTCCCTAAATATAGGGAGTCTAGTAGCAATCCCAAAAATACAGAGCTTATTGCGAGGCTCTTAGAGGCTGCTTTAGGGATGAGTGCTCGATTGTATATAATTTACTAAATATTATCTGGTGGGGATTCAAAAAAAATATGGAGTGGTTTTGGTTCCCTTAATATTAGGAGCCTAGTAGCAATCCTAAAAATAGAAAGCATACTGCGAGGTTCTTAGAGGGTGTTTTAGGGAGGAGTGATCAATTGTTTATAATTTACTATAGTTTTCCGAGTGGGGGATCAAAAAAAATATGGAGCGGTTTTGACTCCCTAAGTATAGGGAGTCTAGTAGTAATCCCAAAAATAGAGGGTAATATTATGAGGCTCTTAGAGGGTATTTTAGGGAGGAGTGTTTAATTTATATATAATTATCTGATGATTTTAGGGTGTTTTTGGGAGGCAATGGTAAGGCTTATAAAGGTTGTTTTTGGAAGGAATGCTCGATTGTATATAATTTATTTAAAGTTATCGGGTGGGGGTTTATAAAAAATATAGAGCTATTTTGGCACCCTAAATATAGGGAGTCTAGTAGCAATCCTAAAAATAGAGAGAATATTGTGAGGCTCTTAGAATTGGTTTTAGAGATGAGTGCTTGATTTATATATAATTTACTTACATTTTTAAGGTGTTTTGGGGAGGTAATGGTGAGGCTCTTAGAGGGTGTTTTTGGGAGGCATGCTCAATTGTATATAATTTACTTAAGATTGTCGGGTGGGGGCTCAAAAAAAATATGGAGCGGTTTTGGCTCCCAAAATATAGGGAGTCTAATAGCAATCCCAAAAATAGAAAGCATATTACGAGGCTTTTAGAGGGTGTTTTAGGAAGGAGTGCTCGATTGTATATAATTTACTAAATGTTATCGGATGGGGGTTCAAAAAAATTATAGAGTGATTTTGGCTCCCTAAATATAGGGAGTCTAGTAGCAATCCCAAAAATATAAAGCATATTGTGAGACTCTTAGATGGTGTTTTAGGAAGGAGTGCTCGAATTTATATAATTTACTAAAGGTTGTTAGGTGGGGGTTCTAAAAAAATATGGAGTAGTTTTGGCTCCCTAAATATAGGGAGTCTAGTAGCAATCCAAAAAAAAAGCAGAATATTACGAGGCTCTTAGAGGGTGTTTTAGGGAGGAGTGTTTAATTTATATATAATTTACTTATGATTTTAGTGTGTTTTTTGCAGGCAATGGCATGGATCTTAGAGGGTGTTTTTGGGCAGAATGCTCGATAGCATATATAATTTAATTAAGGTTATCAGTTAAGGGTTTAAAAAAAATAAGGATCGGTTTGGGCTCCCTAAATATACGGAGTCTAGTAGCAATCCTAAAAATAGAGAGCATATTGCGAGGCCCTTAGAGGGTGTTTTAGAGAGTAGTGATCGATTGTATATAATTTACTTAAGGTTGTCGAGTCGGAGTTCAAAAAATATATATAGCGATTTTGTCTCCCTAAATATAGGGAGTCTAGTGGCAATCCCAAAAATAGAGTGGAATATTGTGAGTCTTTTAAAGGGTGTTTTAGGGAGGAGTGCTTAATTTATATATAATTTAATTATAATTTTAGGGTGTTTTTCGGAGGCAATCGCGAGGCTCTTAGAGGATGTTTTTAGGAGGAATGCTCGGTAGTATAATTTACTTAAGGTTAACGGGTGGGGATTTAAAAGAAATATGGTGTGGTTTTGGCTCCCTAAAAATAGGGAGTCTTATAGCAATCCCAAAAATATAAAGCATATTGTGAGGCTCTTAAAGGGTGTTTTAGGGAGGAGTGCTCGATTGTATATAATTTACTTAGGGTTATCAGGTGGGGGTTCAAAAAAAATATGGTACGGTTTTAGCTCCCTAAATATAGGGAGTCGAGTAGCAATCCCAAAAATAGAGAGCATATTGCGAGGCTCTTAGAGGGTAATTTAGGAAGGACTACTCGATTATATATAATTTACTTAAAGTTGTCAGGTGGGGGTTCAAAAAAAATATGGAGCAGTTTTAGCTCGCTAAATATAGGGAGTCTTGTAGCAATCTCAAAAATAGAGAGACATATTGCGATGCTCTTAAAAGGTATTTTAGGGAGGAGTGCATGATTTATATATAATTTAGTTATGATTTTAGGGTGTTTTTGGGAGGCAATGGCGAGACTCTTAGAAAGTGTTTTTGGGAGAAATGCTCTATTATATATAATTTATTTAAGGTTGTCGGGTGAGGGTTCAAAAAAAATATGAAGCAATTTTAGCTCCCTAAATATAGGGAGCCTAGTAGCAATCTTAAAAATAGAGAGCATATTGCGAGGCTCTTAGAGGGTGTTTTAGGAAGGATTGCTCGATTGTATATAATTTACTAAAGATTTTCAAATAGGGGTTCAAAAAAAATATGGAGCGGTTTTGGCTCCCTAAATATAGGGAGTCTAGTATCAATCCCAAAAATAGAAAGCACATTGCGAGGCTCTTAGAGGGTATTTTAGGGATGATTTCTCGATTGTATATAATTTACTAAAGGTTGTCGAGTGGGGGTTCAAACAAAATATAGAGCAATTTTGACTCCCTAAATATAGGAAGTCTAGTACCAATCCTAAAAATAGAGGGAAATACTTCGACGCTCTTAGTGGGTGTTTTAGGAAGGAGTGTTTAATTTTTATATAATTTACTGATGATTTTAGGGTGTTTTTGGGAGGCAATAATGAGGCTCTTAGAGATTGTTTTAGGGAGAAGTGCTCGATTGTATATAATTTACTTAAGGTTGTCGGATGGGGGTTCAAAATAAATATAGAGAGCTTTTGGTTTCCTAAATATAGGGAGTCTAGTAGAAATCCCAAAAATAGAGAGGAATATTGCGAGGCTCTTAAAGAGTGTTTTTGGGAAGAGTGTTAGGTTTATATATAATTTACTTATGATTTTATGGTATTTTTGGGAGACAATGGCGAAGCTCTTAGAGGATGTTTTTGTAAGGAATGCTCGATAGTATAATTTACTTAAGGTTGTCGGTTGGGGGTTTAAAAAAAATATGGTGCGATTTTGGCTCCCTAATCATAGGGAGTCTAATAGCAATCCCTAAAATAGAGAGCATATTGCGAGGCCCTTAGAGGGTGTTTTAGTGAAGAGTGCTCTATTGTATATAATTTACTTAAGGTTATCGGGTGGGGGTTCAAAAAAAATATGGAGCGGTTTTGGCTCCCTAAATATAGGGAGTCTAGTCGCAATCTCCAAAATAGAGAGCATATTGCGAGGCTCTTAGAGGGTGCTTTAGAGAGGTGTGCTCGATTGCATATAATTTACTTAATGTTATCGGGTGGGGGTTCAAAAAAAATATAGAATGGTTTTGGCTCCCAAAATATAGGGAATTTTGTAGTAATCTCAAAAATTAAGAGACATATTGCGATGCTCTTAGAAGGTGTTTTAGGGAGGAGTACTTGATTTATATATAATTTACTAATGATTTTAGGATGTTTTTGGGATGCAATTGTGAGGCTATTAGTGGGTTTTTTTTGGAGGACTGTTTGATTGTATATAATTTACTAAAAGTTGTCAGGTGGGGGTTAAAAAAAAATATGGAGCTGTTTTGATATCCTAAATATAGGGAGTCTAGTAGCAATCCCAAAAATAAAGGGGAATATTTCGAGGCACTTAGAGGGTGTTTTAGGGAGGAGTGTTTTATTTATATATAATTTACTAATAATTTTAGAGTGTTTTTAGGAGGCAATGGCGAGTCTCTTAGAGGGTGTTTTAGGGAGGGTGTCTTACGGAGGTGTGCTCGATTGTATATAATTTACTAAAGGTTATCTTGTGTATTTAGGAGGCAATGGCGAGGCTCTTAGAGAGTGTTTCTGAAAGGAATACTCGATTGTATATAATTTACTTAAATTTATCAGGTGGGGGTTTAAAAAAAATATAAAGTAATTTTGGCTCCCTAAATATAGGGAGTCTAGTAGCAATCCCTAAAATAGAGAGAATATTATGAGGCTCTTAGAGTGTGTTTTAGGGATGAGTGCTTGATTTATATATAATTTACTTATGATTTTAGGGTGTTTTTGGGGGGCAATGGCGAGGCTCTTAGAGAATGTTTTTAGGAGTAATGCTTGATTGTATATAATTTACATATGGTTGTCGATTGGGGTTTCAAAAAAAATATAGAAAGGTTTTGGCTCCCAAAATATAGGTTGTCTAGTAGCAATCTCAAAAATAGAGAGCATATTGCGAGGCTCTTAAAGGGTGTTTTAGGGAGGAGTGCTCGATTTTATATAATTTACTAAAGGTTATCGGGTGGGGGTTCAAAAAAACTATAGAGTGATTTTCGCTCCCTCTATATAGGGAGTCTAGTAGCAATCCCATAAGTAGAAAGCCTATTGCAAGGCTCTTAGAGGGTGTTTTAGAAAGGAGTGCTCAATTGTATTTAATTCACTAAAGGTTATCGGGTGGTGGTTAAAAAAAAATAAGGAGCGGTATTGGCTCCCTAAATATAGGGAGTCTAGTAATCCCAAAAATAGAGAGGAATATTACGTGGCTCTTAAAGGGTGTTTTATGGAGGAGTGTTTAATTTATAAATAATTTATTGATGATTTTAGGGTGTTTTTGGGAGGAAATGGCGAGGGTCTTAGATGGTGTTTTTTGGAAGAATGCCCGATTTTATATAATTTACTTAAGGTTGTCAGGTAGGGGTTTAAAAAAAATATAGAGCGATTTTGGCTCCCTAAATATAGGGAGTCTAGTAGCAATCCCAAAAATAGAGAGCATATTACGAGGCTCTTAGAGGGTGTTTTAGGAAGGAGTGATCGATTGTATATAATTTACTTAAGGTTATCGAGTGTGGGTTCAAGAAAAATATGGAACGATTTTGGCTCCCTAAATATAAAGAGTCTAGTAGCAATCCCAAAAATATAGAGGAATATTGAGAGGCTCTTAAAGTATGTTTTAGGGATAAGTGCATGATTTATATATAATTTACTCATAATTTTAGGGTATTTTTAGGAGACAATGGTGAGGCACTTAGAGAGAAATTTTGGGAGGAATACTCGACTTTATATAATTTACATAAGGTTGTCTGGTGGTGGTTCAAAAATAATATGGAGCGGTTTTGGCTCCCAAAGTATAGGGTGTCTAGTAGCAATCCCAAAAATAGAGAGCATATTGTAATGCTCTTAGATGGTATTTTAAAGAGGAGTGCTTGATTGTTTATAATTTACTTAAGGTTGTGGGGTGGGGGTTTAAAAAAAACATAGAGCGGTTTTAGCTCCCTCAGTATAGGGAGTGTAGTAGAAATCCCAAATATTCAGAGGAATATTGTGAGGCTCATAAAGGGTGGTTTAAGAAGGAGTGTTTGATTTATTTATAATTTACTTATGATTTTAGGGTATTTTTGGGAGGTAATGAAGAGGCTCTTAGAGGGTATTTTTGGGAGGCATGCTCGATAGTATATAATTTACTTAAGGTTGTCGATTGGGGGTTTAAAAAAAATATGGTCCGATTTTGGCTCCCTAAATATAGCGAGTCTAGTAGCAATCTCAAAAATAGAGAGCATATTGCGAGGCTCTTAGAGGGTGTTTTATGGGGGAGTACTCTATTGTATATAATTTACTTAAAGTTGTCGGGTGAGGGTTCAAAAAAAATATGGAGAAGTTTTGGCTCCCTAAATATAGGGAGTCTAGTAGCAATCTCAAAAATTGAGCGATATTGCGAGGCTCTTAGAGGGTGTTTTAGAGAGGAGTGCTCGATTGTATATAATTTACTTAATATTTTCGGTTAGGGTTCAAAAAAAATATGGAACGGTTTTGGCTCCCTAAATATTGGGAGTCTAATAGCAATCTCAAAAATAGAGAGACATATTGTGATTCTTTTAGAAGGTATTTAGGGAGGAGTGCTCTATATATATATAATTTTCTTATGATTTTAGGGTATTTTTGGGAGGCAATGACGAGGCTCTTACAGGGTGTTTTTGGGAAGAATGCTCAATTGTATATAATTTACTTAAGGTTGTCGGGTGGGGGTTCAAAAAAAAATATGGAGCGATTTTGGCTCCCTAAACATAGGGTGTCTAGTAATAATCACAAAAATAGAGAGCTTATTGCGAGGCTCTTAGTGGGTGTTTTAGGGAGGAGTGCTCGATTCTATATAATTTACTAAAGGTTATCAGGTGGGGGTTCAAAAAAAATATAGAGCGATTTTGGCTCCCTAAATATAGGGAGTCTAGAAGCAATCCCAAAAATAGAAAACATATTGCGAGCCTCTTAGAGGGTGTTTTAGGGAGGAGTGCTGGATTGTATATAGTTTACTAAAGATTATCCAGTACGAGTTTAAAAAAAATCTGGAGCGGTATTGACTCCCTTAATATAGGGAGTCTAGTAGCAATCCCAAAAATAAAGGAGAATATTGCCTAGAGGGTGTTTTTAGAAGAAATACTCAATTGTATATAATTTTACTTAAATTTATCGAGTGGGAGTTAAAAAAATATATGGTGCTATTTTGGCTCCTTAACTATAGGGAGTCTAGTAGCAATCCAAAAAATAGAGAGAATATTGCAAGGCTCTTAAAATATATTTTATGGATGAGTGCTAGATTGATATATAATTTACTTATGATTTTAGGGTATTTTTGGGAGGCAATGGTGAGGCTTTTAGAGGGTGTTTTTGGGAGGAATTCTTGATTGTATATAATTTACTTAAGGTTGTCAGGTGGGGGTTCAAAAAAATTATGGAATGATTTTGGCTCCTAAAATATAGGGTGTCTAGTAGCAATCCCAAAAATATAGAGCATATTATAAGGCACTTAGAGGTTGTTTTAGGGAGGAGTGCTCAATTTTATATAATTTACTAAATATTGTCGTGCGGGGGTTCAAAAAAAATATAGAGCAGTTTTGGCACCCTAAATATAGGGAGTCAAATAGCATCCCAAAAATAGAAAGCATATTGCGAGGCACATAGAAGGTCTTCTAAGGAGGAGTGCTTGATTGTATATAATTTACTAAAGGTTGTCGTGTGGGGGTCCAAAAAAATATAGAGTGGTTTTGGCTCCTTAAATATAGTGAGACTAGTAGTAATCCCAAAAATAGAGAGGAATATTGCAAGGCTCTTAGAGGGTGTTTTAAGGAGGAGTGTTTAATTTATATATAATTTACTAATGATTTTAGGGTATTTTTGGGAGGCAATGACGAGGCTCATAGAGGGTGTTTTTGGGAGAAATGCTCGATTGTATATAATTCTTTTAAAGTTGTCGATTAGGGGTTTTAAAAAAATAAGGAGTGGTTTTGGCTCCCTAAATATAGGGAGTCTAGTAGCAATACCAAAAATAGAGAGTATATTACGAGTCTCTTAAAGGGTATTTTAAGGAGGAGTAATCGATGGTATATAATTTACTTAAGGTTGTCGAGTGGGGGTTCAAGAAAAATATGGAGCGATTTTGGCTCCCTGAATATAGGGAGTCTAGTAGGAATCCCAAAAATAGAGAGGAATATTGTGAGGCTCTTAGAGGGTATTTTAGCGAAGAGTGTTTGATTTATATATAATTTAATTTTAATTTAAGGGTGTTTTTGGGAGCCAATGGCGAGGCTCTTAAAGGGTGTTTTTGGAAGGAATGTTCGATTGTATATAATTTACTTATGGTTATCGGGTGGGGTTTTAAAAGAAATATGGAGTGTTTTTTGCTCCCTAAATATTGAGAGTCTAGTAGCATTCCCAAAAATAGATAGCATATTACGAGGTTCTTAGAGGGTGTTTTAGGGAGGAGTGCTCGATTATATATAATTTACTTAAGGTTGTCGGGTGGGGGGTTCAAAAAAAATATGAAGCGGTTTTAGCTCCCTAAATATAGAGAGTCAAGCAGCAATCCCAAAAATAGTAGGCATATTGCGAAGCTCTTAGAGGGTATTTTTGGAAGGAGTACTCAATTATATATAATTTATTAAGGTTGTCTGGTAGAGGTTCATAAAAATATGGAGCGGTTTTGGCTCCCTAAGTATAGGAAGTCTAGTAGTAATCCCAAAAATATATAGCATATTACGAGGCTCTTAGAGGGTATTTTAGGGAGGAGTGCTCGATTGTATATAATTAACTTAACGTTATCGGGTGGGGGTTCAAAAAAAATATAAAGTGGTTTTGGCTCACTAAATATAGGGAGTCTAGTAAAAATCCCAAGAATAGAGAAGAATATTTCGAGGCTCTTAAAGGGTGTTTTAGGGAGGAGTGTTTGATTTATATATAATTTACTTTTGATTTTAGGGTGTTTTTGGGAGGCAATAGTGAGGCTCTTAGTGGGTGTTTTTAGGAAATATGCTTGATAGTATATAATTTCCTTAAGGTTGTTGGTTGGGGGTTTAAAAAAAATATGGTGTGGTTTTCACTCCCGATATATATGGAGTCTAGTAGCAATCCCAAAAATAGAGAGCATATTGCGAGGCTCTTAGATGGTGTTTTTGGGAGGAGTGCTCTGTTGTATATAATTTACTTAAGGTTGTTGGGTAGGGGTTCAAAAAAAATATAAAGCGGTTTTGGCTCTCTAATTATAGGGAGTCTAGTAGCAATCTCAAAAATAAAGAGCATATTGCAATGTTCTTCAAGGGTGTTTTAGAGAGCAGTGCTCGATTGTATAAAATTTACCTAAGGTTGTCGGGTAGGGGTTCAAAAAAAATATGGAGCGGTTTTGGCTCCCTAAATATAGGGTGTCTAGTAGCAATCTCAAAAATAGAGGGACATATTACAATGCTCTTAGAAGGTATTTTAAGGAGGAGTGCTTAATTTATATATAATTTACTTATGATTTTAGGGTGTTTTTGAGTGGTAATATCGATGCTCTTAGTGGGTGTTTTAGGGAGGAATGCTCAATTGTATATAATTTACTTAAGGTTATCGGGTGGGTGTTCAAAAAAAATATGGAGCGGTTTTGGCTCCCTAAATATAGGAAGTCTAATAGCAATTCCAAAAATAAAGAGCATATTGCGATAGAGGGTGTTTTAGGGAGGAGTGCTCGATTGTATATAATTTATTAAAGGTTATTGGGTGGAGGTTCAAAAAAAATATGGAGTGGTTTTGACTCCGTCAATATTGGAAGTCTAGTGGCAATCCTAAAAATAGAGCGGAATATTGCAAGGCTCTTAGAGGGTATTTTAGGGCGGAGTGTTTAATTTATATATAATTTATTTATGATTTTAGGGTATTTTTAGGAGACAATGGAGAGGCTCTTAGTGGGTGTTTTTGAAAGGAATGCTCGATTATATATAATTTACTTAAAGTTGTTGGGTGGGGGTTTAAAAAAAATATGGAGTTGTTTTGGCTCCCTAAATATAAGGAGTCTTGTAGTAATCCTAAAAATAGAGAGTATATTGCAAGGCTCTTAGAGGGTGTTTAAGGAAGGAGTGCTTGATTGTATATCATTTACTTAAGGTTGTCGGGTAGGGGTTCAAAAAAAAATATGGAGTGGTTTTGGCTTCCTAAATATAGGGATTCTTGTAGCAATCCCAAAAATAGAGTGCATATTGTGAGGCTCTTATTGGGTGTTTTAGGGAGAAGCATTTGATTAATGTATAATTTACTTATAATTTAAGGGTGTTTTTGGGAGGTAATAGCATGGCTCTATAGTGGGTGTTTTTTGGAGGAATGGTCGATTGTATATAATTTACTTAAGGTTATCGGGTGGGGGTTCAAAAAAAATATGGAGCAGTTTTGGCTCCCTAAATATAGCGAGTCTAGCAGCAATCCCAAATATAGAGAGCATATTGTGAGGCTCTTAGTAGGTGTTTTAAGAAGGAATGCTCGATTATATATAATTTACTTAAGGTTGTTTGGTGAGGGTTCAAAAAAATATGGAGAGGTTTTGGCTCCCTAAATATAGGGATTCTAGTATCAATCCTAAAAATAGAGAGCATATTGCGAGGCTCTTAGAGGGTGTTTTAGGGAAGAGTGCTCGATTGTATATAATTTACTTAAGGTTGTCAAGTGGGGGCTTAAAAAAAATATACAGTGGTTTTGGCTCCCTAAATATAGGGAGTCTAGTAGCAATCCAAAAAATAAAGAGACATATTGCAATGCTCTTAGAGGGTATTTTAGGGTGGAGTGCTTGATTTATATTTAATTTACTTTTGATTTAATGGTGTTTTTGGGATGCAAAGGCGAGGCTCTTAAAGGGTGTTTTTGGGTGGAATACTCAATTGAGGGATGAGTATTTTATTTATATATAATTTATTTATAATTTTAGGGTGGTTTTGGGAGGCAATGGTGAGGCTCTTAGAGGGTGTTTTTGGGAGGAATGCTTAATTCTATATATTTACTTGTGGTAGTCGGGTGGGTGTAAAAAAAAATATGGAGCGATTTTGGCTCCCTAAATATAGGGAGTCTAGCGGAAATCTCAAAAATAGAGAGCATACTGCAAGGCTCTTAAAGGGTATTTTAGGGAGGAGTGCTTATATTTATAAAATTAACTTATGGTTGTCGGGTGGGGGTTCAAAAAAATATAGAGCGGTTTTGGCTCCCTAAATATAGGGTGTCTAGTAGCAATCCAAAAAACAGGTGGGAATATTATAAGGCACTTAGAGGGTGTTTTAGGAAGGAGTATTTAATTTATATATAATTTACTTATGATTTTAAGGTATTTTTGGGAGGCAATGGTGAGGCTCTTAGAGGGTGTTTTTGGGGGGAATGCTCAATTGTATATAATTTACTTAAGATTTTTGGGTGAGGGTTCAAAAAAAATAAGGAATGATTTTGGCTCTCTAAATATAGGGACTCTAATAGCAATCCCAAAAATAGAGAGCATATTGCGAGACTCTTAGAGAGTGTTTTAGGGAGGAGTGATCGATTGTATATAATTTACTTAAGGTTGTCGGGTTGAGGTTCAAGAAAAATTTGCCGCGGTTTTTGCTCCCAAAATATAGGGAGTCTAGTAGCAATCTCAAAAATAGAGAGGAATATTACGAGGCTCATTGAGGGTGTTTTTGGGAGTAGTATTTGATTTATATATAATTTACTTATGATTTTAGGGTATTTTTTTAGGGCAATGGCGTGGCTCTTTGAGGGTGTTTTTGAGAGGAATTCTTGATTGTATATAATTTACTTAAGGTTGTCGGGTGGGGGTTCAAAAAAAATATGAATCGGTTTTGGCTCCCTAAATATAGGGAGTCTAGTAGCAATCCCAAAAATAGAGAGCATATTGTGAGGCACTTAGAGGGTATTTTAGGGAGGAGTGATCAATTTTATATAATTTACTTAAGGTTATCGGGTGGGAGATCAAGAAAATTATGGAGAAGTTTTGGCTCTCTAAATATAGAGAGTCTAGTAGCAATTCCAAAAATATAGAGGAACATTGCGAGGCTCTTAGTGGGTGTTTTAGGAAGGAGTGTTTGATTTATATATAATTTACTTTTGATTTTTGGGTGTTTTTTGGGAGGCAATGGCGAGACTCTTAGATGGTGTTTTTGAAAGGAATGCTCGATTGTATATAATTTACTTATGGTTGTTGAGTGGGGGTTCAAAAAAAATATGAAGTGGTTTTGGCTCCCTAAATATAGGGAGTCTAGTAGCAATCCCAAAAAAAAAGAGCATATTACGTAGTACTTAGAGGGTGCTCTAGGGAGGAGAGATCGATTGTATATAATTTACTTAAGGTTGTAGGGTGGGGTTCAAAAAAAATATGGAGCGGTTTTGGCTCCCTAAATATAAGGAGTTTAGTAGTAATCCCTAATATAAATAGAAATATTAGGAGTTTGATTTATATATAATTTACTTATGATTTTAAGGTATTTTTGAGAGGCAATGGCTAGACTCTTAGATGGTATTTTTGAGAGTAATGCTCGATTATAAATAATTTACTTAAGGTTGTCGGGTGGGGGTTCAAAAAAATATGGAGCGGTTTTGGCTCCCTAAATATAGGGAGTCTAGTAGCAATTTCAAAAATAGAAAAAATATTACGATACTCTTAGAGGGTGTTTTAGGGAGGAGTGTTTGATTGTATATAATTTATCTAAGGTTGTCGGGTGGGGGTTCAAAAAAAATGAAGCGATTTTGGCTCCTTAAATATAGGGAGTCTAGTAGAAATCGCAAATATAGAGAGGCATATTGTGATACTCTTAGAGGGTATTTTATAGAGGAGTTCTTGATTTATATATAATTTACTTATAATTTTATAGTGTTTTTAGGAGACAATTGTGAGGCTTTTAGAGGGTGTTTTTGGAAGGAATACTCGATTGTATATAATTTACTTAAGGTTGTTGGGTGGAGGTTCAAAAAATATGGAAAGGTTTTAGCTTCCTAAATATAGGGAGTCTAGTAGCAATCCCAAAAATAAAGAGGAATATAGCGAGGCTCTTAGAGGGTGTTTTAGAGTGGAGTGTTTGATATATATATATATATATATATATATATATATATATATATATATATATATATATATATATATATATATATATATATATATATATATATATATATATATATATATATATATATATATATATATATATATATATATATATATATATATATATATAGTAGTGATCGGGTGCGAAACCTGCGAAAATTCTTTATTTGCGAAACCCAGCCGTAGCCGTCCGATCAACCGATCGAACGATCGGTGTTCACCCCGCCCACCGACCGCAGTTGTTACTGTGTCGGGCACAGTAACAGCGATTTCGGTGGGTGGGGTGAACCCTGGCCGTCCGATCGTTATGAATCGAACGGCCAAATATCTCTCCGGCCGGTTAAAATTGTTAACCGTTCGATCGAATGATCGAACGGGTGAGATCCCGTGGGACACCATCAAATAGGACAAAAGGTAATGATTGTAATCATTACCTTTTGTCCTATTTGATGGTGTCCCATGGGATCTCATTCGTTCGATCATTCGATCGAACGGTTAAAAATTTTAACCGACCGGAGAGAAATTTGACCGCTCGATTCACGCCAATCGGACGGCCAGGGTTCACCCCACCCACTACCTTTTGTCCTATTTGATGGTTTGCCATGGGATCCTCACCCGTTCGATCGTTCGATCGAACGGTTAAAAATTTTAACCGGCTGGAGAGATATTTGGCCGTTCGATTCACGCCGATCGAACGGCCAGCGTTCACCCCACCCACCGAAATCACTGTTACTGTGCCCGGCACAGTAACAGCTGCGGTCGGTGGGCGGGGTGAACACCGATCGTTCGATCGGTTGATCAGACGGCTGCGGCTGGGTTTCGCAAATAAGGGATTTTCACATCTAAACCCGGTTTCGCAATAGATCGGCCCTCTATATATATATATATATATATATATATATATATATATATATATATATATATATATATATATATATATATATATATATATATATATATATATATATATATATATATATATATATATATATATATATATATATATATATATATATATATATATATATATATATATATATATATATATATATATATATATATATATATATATATATATATATATATATATGAGGGCTAGGTTCCTATGACATGTCATAGGGAGTACCCTATGACATATAGTGAATTAGTAATGTAGAATGTTTAGAATATGCTAAATTTTTTTTAGGGTGATCACCTTATCTTAGATAGAATGTCCACAAAAAATCAAAGCATTCTAACTTGTTGGGGCATCAAATGCTAGAAGCTTTATCGGCCATCCATTTTAACCGTTAAATTAAAAATCATATTTGATGTCTCTAGAAGTTTTAGAATGAGCCAATTTTTTGCAGGGGTCTTATCTAAGATAGGGTGATCATCCTCATAAAAATTCAGAACATTCTAAATATTCTAGGGTTACTAACTCACCATATGTCATAGGGTACTCCCTATGACATGTCATAGGAACTCATTTCCCTATATATATATATATATATATATATATATATATATATATATATATATATATATATATATATATATATATATATATATATATATATATTTAATTATTATTTTAGGGTATTTTTAGGAGGCAATGGCGAGGCTCTTAGAGGGTATTTTTAGAAAGAATACTCGATTGTATATAATTTACTTATGGTTGTCGGGTGGGTGTTTAAAAAAAATATAGAACGGTTTTGGCTTCCTAAATATATGGAGTCTAGTAGCAATCACAAAAATAGAGAGCATATTGCTAGGCTCTTAGAGGGTGTTTTTGGGAGGAGTGATCGATTGTATATAATTTACTTAAGGTTGTCGAGTGGGGGTTCAAGAAAAATATAGAGTAGTTTTGCCTCCCTAAATATAGGGAGTCTAGTAGCAATCTCAAAAATAGAGAGGAATATTGCAAGGCTCCTAGGGGGTGTTTTAGGGAGGAGTGTTTGATTTATATATAATTTACTTATGATTTAAAGGTATTTTTGGGAAGCAATGGCGAGGCTCTTAGAGGGCATTTTTGAGAGGATTGCTCAATTGTATATAATTTACTTAACATTATCGGGTGGGGGTTGAAAAAAAATATGAAATAGTTTTGATTCTTTAAATATAAGAAGTCTAATAGCAATCTAAAAAATAGATAGCATATTGTGAAACACTTAGAGAGTGTTTTAGGGATGAGTGATCGATTGTATATAATTCACTTAAGGTTGTCGGGTGGGGGTTCAAAAAAAATATAGAGAGGTTTTGGCTCTCTAAATATAGGGAGTCTAGTAGAAATCCTAAAAAAAAAGAGGAATATTGTGTTGCTCTTAGAAGGTGTTTTAGGGAGGAGAGTTTGATTTATATATAATTTACTTATAATTTTAGGGTGTTTTTGGGAGGTAATGGTGAGGCTCTTAAAGGGTGTTTTTGAGAGAAATGCTCGATTGTATATATTTTACTTCAGGTTATCGGGTGGGGGTTCAAAAAAAATATGGGGCATTTTTTGCTCCCTAAATATAGGGCGTCTAATAGAAATCTAAAAAATATAGAGCATATTACGAGGCTCTTAGAGGATATTTTAGGGATGAGTGATCGATTGTATATAATTTACTTAAGGTTGATGCTTGGGGGTTCTAAAAAAATATAGAGCGGTTTTAGCTCCCTGAATATAGGGAGTCTAGTAGTAATCCCAAAAATAGAGAGGAATATTACGAGTCTCTTAAAGGGTGTTTTAGGAAGCAGTGTTTGATTTATGTATAATTTACTTATGATTTTAGGGTATTTTTGGGAGCAATGACGAGGCTCTTAGAGAGTGTTTTTTGGAGGAATGCTCGATTGTATATAATTTGCTTAAGGTTGTCGGTTGGGGGTTTAAAAAAATTATGGTGCGGTTTTGGCTCCCTAATTATAGGGATTCTAGTAGCAATCCAAAAAATAGAGAGCATATTGCGAGGCTCTTAGAGATTGTTTTAGAGAGGAGTGCTCTATTGTATAAAATTTACTAAAGTTTGTCGAGTGGGGATTCAAAAAAAATATGGACCGGCTTTGACTCCCTAAATATAAAAAGTCTAGTAGCAATCCCAAAACTAGAGAGGAATATTACGAGGCTCTTAGAGGGTGTTTTAGGAAGGAGTGTTTAATTTATATATAACTTACTAATAATGTTAGGTTATTTTTCAGAGGCAATGGCGAGGCTCTAAGAGGGTGTTTTTTGAAGGAATGCTCGATTGCATATAATTTACTTAATATTGTCGGGTGGGGGTTCAAAAAAATTATGGAGCAGTTTTGGCTCCCTAAATATAGGGAGTCTAGTAGCAATCCCAAAAATAAAAAGAATATTGCGAGACTCTTAGAGTACGTTTTTGGGTTGAATGCTTGATTTATATATAATTTACTTATCATTTTGCAATGTTTTTGTGAGGCAATGGTGAGGCTCTTAGAGGGTATTTTGAGGAAGAATGCTCAATTGTATATAATTTACTTAAGGTTGTCGGGTGGGAGTTCAAAAAAAATAAGGAGCGATTTTGGCTTCCTAAATATAGGGAGTCTAGTAGCAATCCCAAAAATAGAGAGTATATCACGAGGCTCTTAGTGGGTGTTTTAGGGAGGAGTGATCAATTGTATATAATTTACTTAAGGTTGTCGGGTGGGGGTTCAAAAAAAATATAGAGCGATTTTGGCTTTCTAACTATAAGGAGTCTAGTAACAATCCCTAAAATAAAGTGCAATATTGCGAGGCTCTTAAAGGGTGTTTTAGCGAGAAGTGTTTGATTTATATATAATTTACTTATGATTTTAGGTTGTTTTGGAAGGTAATAACGAGGATATTAGAGGGTGTTTTTAGGAAAAATACTTGATTGTATATAATTTACTTAAGGTTGTCGGTTGGGGGTTCAAAAAAAATATACAGCGATTTTGGCTCCCTAAATATAGGGCGTCTAGTAGCAATCCCAAAAATAGAGATCATATTACGAGGCTCTTAGATGGTGTTTTAGGGATGAGTGATCAATTGTATATAATTTACTTAACTCTGTCGGGTGGGGGTTCAAGAAAAATATGGAGAGGTTTTGGCTCCCTAAATATAGGGAGTCTACTAGCAATCCCAAAAATAGAGATGAATATTGTGAGGTTCTTAGAGGGTGGTTTAAGAAGGAGTGTTTAATTTATATATAATTTACTTATGATTTTAGGGTATTTTTGGGAGGAAATTGTGAGGCTCTTAGAGTATGTTTTTAAGAGGAATGCTCGTTTATATATATTTTACTTAAGATTATTGAGTGAGGGTTCAAAGAAAATATGGAGCAGTTTTGGCTCCCTAAATATATGGAGTCTAGTATCAATCCCAAAAATAGATATTATATTACGAGCCACTTAGAGGGTGTTTTAGGTAGAAGTGATCGATTGTACTTAATTTACTTAAGGTTGTTGGGTATGTGTTCAAAAAAAATATGGATCGGTTTTAGCTCCCTATATATAGGGAGTCTTGTAGCAATCCCAAAAATAAAGAGGAATATTATGAGGCTCATAGAGGGTATTTTAGGGAGGAGTGTTTGATTTATATATAATTTACTTATGATTTTAGGGTGTTTTTGGGAGGAATAGCGAGGCTCTTAGAGGGTACTTTTGGGAGGAATACTCGATTATATATAATTTGCTTAAGGCTATCTGTTGTGGGTTTAAAATAAATATGGTGCAGTTTTGGCTTCCAAAATATAGGGAGTCTAGTAGCAATCCCAAAAATAGAGAGCATATTGTGAGGCTCTTAGAGAGTCTTTTAGGGAGGAGTACTCTATTGTATATAATTTACTAAAGCTTATCGGGTGGGGGTTCAAAAAAATATGGAGTGGTTTTGACTCTCTAAATATAGGGTGTCTAGTAGCAATCCCAAAAATAGAGAGGAATATTATTAGGCTCTTAGAGGGTATTTTAGGGAGGAGTATTTAATTTATATATAATTTACTTATGATTTTATGGTGTTTTTGGGAGGCAATGGAGAGACTCTTAGAGGGTGTTTTTTGAAGGAATGCTCGATTGTATATAATTTACTTAATATTGTCGGGTGGGGGTTCAAAAAAAATATGGACCGGTTTTGGCTCCCTAAATATAGGGAGTCTAGTAGTAATCCCAAATATAGAGAGAATATTCTGAGGCTTTTAGAGTGTGTTTTAGGGATGATTGCTTGATTTATATATTATTTACTTATGATTTTAGGGTGTTTTTGAGGCAATGGCGAGGCTCTTAGAGGGTGTTTTTGAGAGGAATGCTCAATTGTATATAATTTACTTAAGGCTGTCGGGTGGGAGTTCAAAAAAAATAAGGAGCGGTTTTACCTCCCTAAATATAATGAGTCTAGTAGCAATCCTAAAAATAGAGAGTATATTGCGAGGCTCTTAGAGGGTATTTTAGGGAGGAGTGATCGGTTGGATATAATTTACTTAAGGTTGTCGGGTTGGGGTTCAAAACAAATATGGAGCGATTTTGGCTTCCTAACTATAGGGAGTCTAGTAACAATCCCTGAAATAAAGAGCAATTTTGTGAGGCTATTAAAGGGTGTTTTAGGGAGGAGTATTTGATTTATATATAATTTACTTATAATTTTAGGGTGTTCTTAGGACGTAATAGCGAGGCTTTTAGGGGGTTTTTTTGGCAGGAATATTCGATTGTATATAATTTACATAAGGTTGTCGGGTGGGGGTTCAAAAAAAATATAGAACGATTTTGGCTCCCTAAATATAGGGAGTCTAGTAGCAATCCAAAAAATAAAGATCATATTACGAGGCTCTTAGAGGGTGTTTTAGGAAGAAGTGATCGATTATATATAATTTACTTAAGGTCTTCGGGTGTGGGTTCAAAAAAAATATGAAGAGGTTTTGGCGCCCTAAATATAGGGAGTCCAGTAGCAATCCCAAAAATAGAGAGGAATATTGCGAGGCTCTTAGAGGATGTTTTCGGTAGGAGTGTTTAATTTATATATAATTTATTTATGATTTTAGGATATTTTTGGGAGGCAATGGTGAGGCTCTTAGAGGGTGTTTTTGAGAGGACTGCTCGATTATATATAATTTACTTATGGTTTTCGAGTGAGGGTTCAAAAAAAAATATGGAGCAGTTTTGGCTCCCTAAATCTATAGAGTTCAGTAGCAATCCTAAAAATAAAGAGCATATTACGAGGCACTTAGAGGGTGTTTTAGGTAGAAGTGATCGATTGTATATAATTTACTTAAGGTTGTCAGTTGGGGGATCAAAAAAAATATGGAGCGGTTTTGGCTCCCTAAATATAGGGGTTCTAGTAGCAATCCCAAAAATAAAGAGGAATATTATGAGGCTCATAGAGGGTGTTTTAGGGAGCAGTGTTTGATTCATATATAATTTACTTATGATATTAGGGTGTTTTTGGGAGTCAATGGCGAGGCTCTTAAAGGGTGTTTTTGGGAGGAATGCTCGATTGTATATAATTTGCTTAAGGTTGTCGATTAGGGGTTTAAAAAAACTATGGTATGGTTTTATCTCCCTAAATATAGGGAGTCTAGTAGCTATCTTAAAAATAGAGAGCATATTGCAAGGCTCTTAGAGGGTGTTTTAGGGAGGAGTACCCTATTGTATATAATTTACTTAAGGTTATTGGGTGGGGGTTCAAAAAAACTATAGAGCGGCTTTGACTCCCTAAATAAAGGGAATCTAGTAGCAATCCCAAAAATAAAGAGGAATATTACGAGGCTCTTAGAGTGTGTTTTAAAGAGGTGTGTTTAATTTATGTATAATTTATTTATGATTTTTGGGTATTTTTGGGAGGCAATGGCGAGGCTCTTAGAGGGTGTTTTTGGATGAAATGCTCAATTGTATATAATTTACTTAATGTTGTTGAGTGGGGATTCAAAATAAATATAGAGCGGTTTTGCCTCCCTAAATATAGGGAGTCTAGTAGCAATCCCAAAAATAGATAGAATATTGCGAGGCTCTTAGAGTGTGTTTTAGGGATGAGTGCTTGATTTTTATATAATTTACTTATGATTTTATGGTGTTTTTGGGAGGCAATGGCAAGGCTCTTAGAGGGTGTATTTTGAAGGAATGCTCAATTATATATAATTTAATTAAGGTTGTCGGGTGGGGGTTCAAAAAAAATAAGGAGCAGTTTTGGCTCCCTAAATATAGGGAGACTAGTAGCAATCCCAAAAATATAAAGCATATTGCGAGGCTCTTAAATGGTGTTTTAGGGAGGAGTGATCGATTGTATATAATTTACTTAAGGTTGTCTGGTGGGGGTTTAAAAAAAAGATCAGTTTTGGCTTCCTAAATATAGAAAGTGTAGTCGCAATCTCTAAAATAAAGAGCAATATTGTGAGGCACTTAGAGGGTGTTTTTAGGAGGAGTGTTTAATTAATTTGTAATTTGCTTATGATTATAGGGTATTTTTGGGAGGCAATGGCGAGGCTCTTAGAGGGTGTTTTGGAAGAATGCTCGATTATATATTATTTATTTAAGGTTATGGAGTAGGGGTTTAAAAAAAATATGGTGTGGTTTTGTCTCCTTAAATATCAGGAGTATTATAGCTATCCAAAAATTAGAGAGCAGATTCTGAGGCTCTTAGAGGGTGTTTTAGGAAGGAGTGCTCGATTGTATATAATTTACTTAAGGTTGTCAGGTGGGGGTTTAAAAAAAATATGAAGTGGTTTTGGATCCCTAAATATAGAGAGTCTAGTAGCAATCTCAAAAATAAAGAGCATATTGCGAGGCTCTTAGAGGGTGTTTTAGGGAGAAGTGATCGATTATATATAATTTACTTAAGGTTGTCGGGTGGGGGTTCAAGAAAAATATGGAGAGGTTTTGGCTCTCTAAATATAGGGAGTCTAGTAGAATTCCCAAAAATAGTTAGGAATATTGCGAGGCTCTTAGAGGATGATTTAGGAAGGAGTGTTTGATTTATATATAATTTACATATGATTTTAGGGTGTTTTTGGGAGGTAATGGTAAGGCTCTTAGAGAGTGTTTGAGGAGAATGCTCGATTGTATATAATTTACTTAAGGTTGTCGGGTGGGGGTTCAAAAAAAATATGGAGCGATTTTGGCTCCCTAAATATAGAGAGTCTAATAGCAATCCCAAAAATAGAGACATATTACAAGGCTCTTAAAAGGTGTTTTAGGGAGGAGTGATCGATTGTATATAATTTTCTTAAGGTTTTCAAGTGGGGGTTCAAAAAAAATATGGAGTGATTTTGGCTTCCTAAATATAGAGAGTCTAGTAGCAATCCCAAAAACAGAAAGGAATATTATGAGGCTCTTAAAGGGTATTTTATGGAGGAATATTTTATTTATATATAATTTACTTATAATTTTAGGGTGTTTTTGGGAGGCAATGGAGAGGCTCTTGGAGGGTGTTTTTAGGAGGAATGCTCAATTATATATAATTTGCTTAAGGTTGTCGGTTGGGGGTTTAAAAAAAATATGGTGCGGTTTTTGCTCTCTAAAATAGGGAGTCTAGTAGCAATCCCAAAAATATAAAACATATTGTGAGGCTCTTCGAGGGCGTTTTAGGGAGTAGTGCTCTATTGTATATATTTTACTAAAGATTGTTTGGTGGGGGTTCAAAAAAAATATGAAGCGACTTTGACTCCCTAAATATAGGGTATCTAGTAGCAATCCCAAAAATAGAGAGGAATATTGCAATGCTCTTAGAGGATATTTTAGGGAGGAGTATTTCATTTATATATAATTTTCTTATGATTTTAGGGTATTTTTTAGAGGCAATGGCATAGCTCTTAGAGGGTGTTTTTGGAATAAATTCTCAATTGTATATAATTTACTTAATGTTGTCGGGTGGGGGTTCAAAAAAAATATGGAATAGTTTTAGCTCCCAAAATATAGGGAGTCTAGTAGCAATCCTAAAAAAAGAAAGAATATTTCGAGGCTCTTAGAGTGTGTTTTAGGGATGAGTGCTTGATTTATATATAATTTACTTATGATTTTAGGGTATTTTTGGGAGGGCATAGCGAGGCTCTTAGAGGATGTTTTTGGATGGAATGCTCAATTATATATAATTTATTAAGGTTATCGGGTGGGGGTTTAAAAAAAATAAGGAGCGGTTTTGGCTTCCTAAATATAGAGAGTCTAGTAGCAATCCTAAAAATAGAGAGCATATTTCAAGACTCTTAAAGGGTGTTTTAGGGAGGACTGATCGATTGTATATAATTTACTTAAGGTTGTCGGGTGGGGATTCAAAAAAAATATGAAGCGATTTTGGCTTCCTAAATATACAGAGTCTATTAGCAATCTCTAAAATAAAAATCAATATTGTGAGGCTCTTCTAGGGTTTTTTAAGGAGGAGTGTTTGATTTATATATAATTTACTTATGATTTTAGGGTATTTTTGTGACGCAATGGCGAGGCTATTAGTGGGTGTTTTTGGGAGGAATGCTCGATTGTATATTATTTACTTAAGGTTATTGGGTGGGGGTTTAAAAAAAATATGGTGTGGTCTAGTTTCCCAAAATATAGGGAGTCTAGTAGCAATCCAAAAATAAAAGAGCATATTGTGAGGCTCTTAAAGGGTGTTTTAGGGAGGAGTGCTCGATTGTATATAATTTACTTAAGGTTGTCGGGTGATGGTTCAAAAAAAATATGGAGCAGTTTTGCCTTCCTAAATATAAAGAGTTTAGTAGCATTCTCAAAAATAGAGAGACAAATTCTGAGGATCTTAGAGTGTGTTTTAGGGATGAGTGCTTGATTTATATATAATTTACTTATGATTTTAGGATGCTTTTGGGAGGCAAAGGCGAGGCTCTTACAGGGTGTTTTTGGGAGGAATACTCAATTGTTTATAATTTACTCAAGGTTATCTGGTTGGGGTTCAAAAACAATATGGAGCGATTTTGCCTCCCTAAATATAGGGAATCTGGTAGTAATCCAAAAAATAAAAAGCATATTGTAAGGCTCTTAGAGGGTGTTTTAGGGTAGAGTGATCGATTGTATATAATTTACTTAAGGTTGTCTGGTGGGGGTTTAAAAAAATATAGAGCGATTACGGCTCCCGAAATATAGGGAGTCTACCAGAAATCCCAAAATTAGAGAGGAATATTGCGAGGCACTTAGAGGGTATTTTAGGAAGGAGTTTTTGATTTATATATAATTTACTTATGATTTTAGGGTGTTTTTGGAAGGCAATGGCGAGGATCATAGAGGGTGTTTTTGGGAGGAATACTCGATTGTATATAGTTTACTTAAGGTTGTTGGGTAGGGGTTTAAAAAAAATATGGAGTGGTTTTGGCTCCCTAAATATAGGGAGACTAGTAGCAATCCCAAAAATAGAGAGAATATTGCAATACACTTAGATGGTATTTAATGGAGGAGTGCTCGATTATATATAATTTACTTAAGGTTGTCAGGTGGGGGTTCAAAAAAAATATGGAGTAGTTTTAGCTCCCTATATATAGGGAGTCTATTAGCAATCCCAAAAATAGAGAACATATTACGAGGCTCTTAGAGGTTGTTTTAGGTAGGAGTGATCGATTGTATATAATTTACTTAAGGTTGTCGGGTGGGGGTTCAAAAAAAATATGGAGCGGTTTTGGCTCCCTAAAGATAGGAAATCTAGTAGCAATTCCAAAAACAGAGTGGAATATTACGAGGCTCTTAAAGGTTGTTTTAGAGAGGAGTATTTGATTTATATATAATTTATATATAATTTTAGTGTATTTTTGGGAGGCAATGGCAAGGCTCTAAGAGGGTGTTTCTGGGTGGAATGCTCAATTATATATAATTTGATTAAGATTGTCGATTGGGGGTTTAAAAAAAATATGGTGCAGTTTTTGCTCCCTAAATATAGGGAGTCTAGTAGGAATCCCAAAAATAGAGAATATATTGTGAGGCTCTTAGAGGGTGTTTTAGGGAGGAGTGCTCTATTGTATATATATTCATAAAGTTTGTCGGGTGGGGGTTCAAAAAAATATGGAGCGGCTTTGACTCCCTAAATATAGGGAGTCTAGTAGCAATCCCAAAAATAGAGAGGAATATTACGATGCTCTTAGAGGGTGTTTTAGGGAGGAGTATTTTATTTATATATAATTTACTCATAATTCTAGGGTGTTTTTGGAAGGCAATGGTGAGGCTCTTAGAGGGTGTTTTTGGATGGAATGTTTGATTATATTTAATTTACTTAATATTATCGGGTAGGGGTTCAAAAAAAATATGAAGTGGTTTCGGCTCCCTAAATATTGGGAGTCTAGTAGCAATCCCAAAAATAGAGAGAATATTGCATGGCTCTTAGAATGTGTTTTAGGGATGAGTGCTTAATTTAAATATAATTTACTTATGATTTTAGGTTGTTTTTGGGAGGCAACGGCGAGGCTCTTAAAGGATGTTTTTGGGAAGAATGCACAATTCTATATAATTTACTTAAGGTTGTCGGGTGGGGGTTCAAAAAAAATAAGGAGCTGTTTTGGCTCCCTAAATATAGGGAGTATAGTTACAATCCCAAAAATAGAGAGCATATTGCAAGGCTCTTAAAGGGTGTTTTAGGGAGGAGTCATCGATTGTATATAATTTACTTAAGGTTATCGAGTGGGTGTTCAAAAAAAATATAAAGCTATTTTGGCTTCCTAAATATAAGGAGTCTAGTAGCAATCCTTAAAATAAAAGACAATATTGCGAAGCTCTTAGAGGGTGTTTTAGGAAGGAATGTTTTATTTATATAAAATTTACTTATGATTTTAGGGTGTTTTTGTGAGGCAATGGCGAGGCTCTTAGTGGGTGTTTTTGGAAAAAATTCTCGATTGTATATTATTTACTTAAGGTTGTCGAGTGCGGGTTTAAAAAAAATATGGTATGGTTTAGTCTCCCAAAATATAGGGAGTCTAGTTGCAATCCAAAAATAAGAGAGCATATTGCAAGGCTCTTAGAGTGTATTTTAGAGATGAGTGCTTGATTTATAAATAATTTACTTATGATTTTATGGTGTTTTTGAGATGTAATAGCGAGGCTCTTAGAGGGAATTTTTGTGAAAATTGCTTGATTGTATATAATTTACTTAAGGTTGTCGGGTAGGGGTTCAAAAAAATATAGAGCGGTTTTGGCTCCCTAAATATAGGAAGTCTAGTAGCAATCCCAAAAATAAAGAGCATATTATGAGGCACTTAGAGGGTGTTTTAGGGATGAGTGCTCGATTGTATGTAATTTACTAAAGGTTATCGTGTGGGGGTTTAAAAAGAATATGGAGCGGTTTTGGCTTCCTAAATATTGGGAGTCTAGTAGAAATCCCAAAAATAGAAAGCATATTGCGTGGTTCTTAGAGGGTGCTTTAGGGAGGAGTGCTCGATTGTATATAATTTACTAAAGGTTATCGGGTGGAGGTTCAAAAAAAATATAGATCAGTTTTGGCTCCCTAAATATAGGGAGTCTAGTAGCAATCCCAAAAATAGAGGAGAATATTGCGAGGCTCTTAGAGGTTGTTTTAGGATGGAGTGTTTAATTTATTTATAATTTACTTATTATTTTAGGGTATTTTTGGGAGGCAATGGCAAGGCGCTTAGTGGGTGTTTTTGGAAATAATGCTTGATTATATATAATTTACTTAATGTTGTCAGGTGGGGGTTCAAAAATAATATGGAGTGGTTTTGGCTCCCTAAATATAAAGAGTCTAGTAGCAATCCCAAAAATTAAGAGAATGTTATGAGGCCCTTAGAGTGTATTTTAGGGATAAGTACACTATTTATATATAATTTACTTATGATTTTAGGGTGTTTTTGGAGGCAATGGCGAGGCTCTTAGAGGGTATTTTTGGGAGGAATGCCCTATTGTATAAAATGTACTTATAGTTGTCGGGTGGGGGTTTAAAAAAAATATATAGCAGTTTTGGCTCCAAAAATATAGGGAGTCTAGTAGCATTCCAAAAAATAGAGAGCATATTGCGAGGCTCTTAGAGGGTATTTTAGGGAGGAGTGATCGATTGTATCTAATTTACTTAAGGTTGTCAAGTGGGGCTTCAAGAAAAATATGGAGTGATTTTGGCTACCTACATATAAAGAGTCTAGTAGCAATCCCAAAAATAGTGTGGATTATTACGAGGCTCTTAGAGGGTGTTTTAGGGAGGAGTATATGCTTTATATATAATTTACTTATGATTTTTGGGTATTTTTTGGCGGCAATAGCGAGGCTCTTGAAGGGTATTTTTGAAAGGATTGCTCGATTGTATATAATTTACTTAAGGTTGTCAGGTGAGAGTTTAAAAAAAATATGAAGCGATTTTGGCTCCCTAAATATAGGGAGTCTAGTAGCAATTCCAAAAATAGAGAGCATATTGCAAGGCTGTTAGAGGGTGTTTTAGAGAGAAGTGCTCGATTGTATATAATTTACTTAAATTTGTTAGATGGGGGTTAAAAAAAATTATAGAGTGGTTTTGGCTCTCTAAATATAGGGATTCTAGTAGCAATCCCAAAAATAGAGTGCATATTGTGAGGCTCTTATAGGGTATTTTAGGGAAGAGTGTTAGATTTATGTATAATTTACTTATGATTTTGGGAGGCAATGAAGAGGCTCTTAGAGGGAGTTTTTGGGAGGAATGCTCGATTATATATAATTTACTTAAGGTATTCAGGTGGGGGTTCAAAAAAAATATGGAGCAGTTTTGGCTCCCAAAATATAGGGAGTCTAGTAACAATCCCAAAAATAGAGAGCATATTGCGAGGCTCTTAGAAGGTATTTTAGGGAGGAGTGCTTGATTATATATAATTTACTTTAAATTATCGAGTGGGGGTTCAAAAAAAATATGGAGCAGTTTTGGCTCCCTAAATATAAGGAGTCGGATAGCAATCCCAAAAAAAAAGAGCATATTGCGAGGCTCTTAGAGGGTGTTTCAGGGAGGAGTGCTCGATTGTATATAATTTGCTAAAGGTTGTCGGGTGGGGGTTCAAAAAAAATATGGAGCGGTTTTGGCTCCCTAAAATAGAAAGTCTAGTAGCCATCCCAAAAATAAAGAGCATATTGCGACGCTCTTAGAGTGTGTTTTAAGTAGAAGTGCTCGATTTTATATAATTTACTAAAGGTTATCGTGTGGGTGTTCAAAAAAAATATGGAGCGATTTTGGCTTCCTAAATATAAGGAGTCTAGTAGCAATCCCAAAAATAGAAAGCATATTGCGCGGTTCTTAAATGGTGTTTTAGGGAGTAGTGCTCGAATGTATATAATTTACTAAAGGTTATCGGGTGGGGGTACAAAAAAAATATACAGCAGTTTTGGCTCCCTAAATACAGGGAGTCTAGTAGCCATCCCAAAAAAGAAGGAAATATTAAGAGGCACTTAGAGGATGTTATAGGAAGAAGTGTTTAATTTATATATAATTTACATATGATTTTAGGGTATTTTTGGGAGACTCTTAGTGGGTGTTTTTGGAAATAATGCCCGAATATATATAATTTACTTAATGTTATCTGGTGGGGGTTCAAAAAAAATATTGAGCTGTCTTGGCTCCCTAAATATCGGACTCTAGTAGCAATCCCAAAAATTATGACAATATTATGAAGCTCTTAGAGTGTGTTTTAGGGATGAGTACTTGATTTATATATAATTTACTTATGATTTTAGGGTGTTTTTGAGAGGCAATGGCGAGGCTTTTAGAGGGTGTTTTTGGGAGAATTGTTTCATTGTATATAATTTACTTAAGGTTGTCAGGTGGGGGTTCAAAAAAAATATAGTGCAGTTTTGGCTCCCTAAATATAGAGAGACTAGTAGTATTCCTAAAAATAGAGAGCATGTTGTGAGGCTCTTAGAGGGTGTTTTAGGGATGAGTGATCGATTGTATATAATTTACGTAAGGTTGTCCAGTGGGGGTTCAAGAAAAATATAGAGCGGTTTTGACTCCCTAAATATAGGGAGTCAAGTAGTAATCCCAAAAATAGATAGGAATTTTGCGAGGCTCGTAGATGGTGTTTAAGGGAGGACTATTTGATTTATATATAATTTACTTATGATTTTAGGTTATTTTTGGGCGGCAATGGCGAGGCACTTAGAGGGTGTTTTTGGAAGAAATGCTCGATTGTACATAATTTACTTAAGGTTGTCGGGTGGGGGTTTAAAAAAAATATAAAGCAGTTTTGGCTCCCTAAATATAGGGAGTCTAGCAATCCCAAAAATAGAGAGCATATTGTGAGGCTCTTTGAGGGTGTTTTAGGGAGGAGTGCTCGATTGTATATAATTTACTTAATGTTATAAGGTGGGGGGGTTCAAAAAAAATATGGAGCGATTTTGGCTCCCTAAATATAGGGAGTCTAGTAGCAATCCCAAAAATAGAGTGCATATTGTGAGGCTATTAGAGGGTATTTTAGGGAGGAGCATTTGATTTATGTATAATTGACTTATGATTTTAGGGTGTTTTTGGGAGGCAACGGCAAGGCTATTAGAGGGAGTTTTTGGGAGGAATGCTTGATTGTATATAATTTACTTAAGGTTATCAGGTGGGGGTTCAAAAAAAATATAGAGTAGTTTTTTCTCCCTAAATATAGGGAGTCTAGTAACAATCCCAAAAATAGAGAGCATATTGTGAGGCTCTTAGAGGGTGTTTTAGGTAAGAGTGCTTGATTGTATATAATTTATTTAAAATTTTTGGGAGGGGGTTCAAAAAAAATATAGAGCGATTTTGGCTCCCTAAATTTAGGGAGTCTGGTAGCAATCCCAAAAAAAAAAGCATATTGTGAGGCTCTTAGAGGGTGATAGGGAGGAGTGCTTGATTGTATATAATTTATGTAAGGTTGTCAGGTGCGGGTTCAACAAGAATATAGAGCAGTTTTGGCTCCCTAAATATAGGAAGTCTAGTAGTAATTTCAAAAATTGAGAGCATATTGTGAGGCTATTAGAGGGTGTTTTAAGAAGGAGTGCACAATTGTATATAATTTACAAAAGGTTGTAGGGTGGGGGTTCAAAAAAAATTTATAGTGGTTTTCGCTCCCTAAATATAAGGAGTCTAGTAGCAATCCCAAAAATAGAGAGGAATATTGTGAGACTATTAGAGGGTGTTTTAGGGAGGAGTGTTTGATTTATATATAATTTACTTATGATTTTAGGGTGTTTTTGGGAAACAATGGTGAGGCTCTTAGAAGGTGTTATTGGGAGAATGTTCGATTGTAAATAATTTACTTAAGGTTATCGGGTGAGGGTTTTAAAAAAAATATGAAGCGATTTTGGCTTTCTAAATATAGGGAGTCTTGTAGTAATCCCAAAAATAGAAAGCATATTATGAGGCTCTTAGAGGATGTTTTAGGGAGGAGTGAATGATTGTATATAATTTACTTAAGGTTGTCGGATGGGGGTTCAAAAAAATATAGATTGGTTTTGGCTTCCTAAATATAGGGAGTCTTGTAACAATATAAAAAATAGAGAGGAATATTATGAGGCTCTTAGAGAGTGTTTTAGAGAGGAATGTTTGATTTATATATAATTTACTTATGATTTTAGAGTATTTTTGGGAGGCAATAGAGAGGCTCTTAGAGGGTATTTTTTGGAGGACTGCTCAACTGTATATAATTTACTTTATATAATCGAGTAGGGGTTTAAAAAAAATATGGAGCGGTTTTGGCTCCCTAAATATAGGGAGTCTAGTAGTAATCTCAAAAATAAAGAGCATATTATGAGGCTCTTAGAGTGTATTTTAGGGTGGATTGCTAGATTGTATATAATTTATTTAAGGTTGTCACGTGGGGGTTCAAATAAAATATGAAACTATTTTGGCCCCCTAAATATAGGGAGTCTAGTAGCAATCCCAAAAATAGAGAGCATATTGGGAGGCTCTTAGAGGGTGTTTTAGAAAGGAGTGCTCGATTGTATATAATTTACTTAAGGTTTTCGGGTAGGGGTTCAAAAAAAATATAGAGCGATTTTGGCTTCCTAAATATAGGTAATCTAGTAGTAATCCCAAAAATAGAGAGGCATATTACGATGCTCTTAGAAGGTATTTTAGAGAGGAGTGCTTAATTTATATATAATTTATTTATTATTTTAGGATGTTTTTTGGAGGCAATGGCGAGGCTCTTAGAGGGTTATTTTAGGTGGAATGCTCGATTATTGATAATTTACTTAAGGTTGTAGGATGGGGGTTCAAAAAAAAATATGGAGCAGTTTTGGCTTTCTAACTATAGTGAGTCTAGTAGCAATCCCAAAAATAGAGAGGAATATTGCGAGGCTCTTAGAGGGTGTTTTAGGGAGGAGTTTTTGATTTATATATAATTTATTTATGATTTTAGAATGTTTTTGAGATATAATGGCGAGGCTCTTAGAGGGCGTTTTTGGGAGGAATGCTCAATTGTATATAATTTACTTAAGGCTGTCAGGTGGGGGTTCAAAAAAATTAAGAAGCGATTTTACCTCCCTAAATATAGGGAGTCTACTAGCAATCCTAAAAATAGAGTGCTTATTGTGAGACTCTTAGAGGTTGTTTTAGGGAGGAGTGATCGATTGTATATAATTTACTTAAGGTTGTAGGGTGGGGGTTCAAAAAAAATATATAGTGGTTTGGGCTTCCTAAATATAGGGAGCCTAGTAGCAATCCAAAAAATAAAAAGGAATATTGTAAGGCACTTAGAGGGTGTTTTAGGGAGGAGTGTTTAATTTATATATAATTTACTAATGATTTTAGGGTGTATTTGGGAGGCAATATCGAGGCTCTTAAAGGGTGTTTTTGGAAAAAATGCTCGATTGTGTATAATTTACTTAATATTGTCAGGTGGGGGTTAAAAAAAATATGGAGCGGTTTTGGCTTCTTAATTATAGGGAGTTTAGTAGCTATCCCAAAAATAGAGTGAATATTACGAGTCACTTAGAGTGTATTTTAGGGATGAGTGATTGATTTATATATAATTTACTTATGATTTTAGGGTGTTTTTGGGAGGCAATGGTGAGGCTCTTAGAGGGTGTTTTTGCGAGGAATGTTTGATTTTATATAACTTATTTAAGGTTTTCGAGTGGGGGTTCATAAAAAATATAGAGTAGTTTTTTCTCCCTAAATATAGGGAGTCTAGTAGCAATCCCAAAAATAAAGAGCATATTGTGAGGCTCTTAGAGGGTGTTTTAGAGAGGAGTGCTCAATTGTACCTAATTTACTAAAGGTTGTCGGGTGGTGGTTCAAAAAAAATATGAAGTAGTTTTGGCTCCCTAAATATAAAGAGTCTAGTAGTAATCCAAAAAATAGAAAGCATATTGCGAGGCTCTTAGAGAGTGTTTTACGGAGGAGTGCTTGATTGTATATAATTTACTAAAGGTTGTCGGGTGGGGGTTCAAAGAAAATATGAAGCAGTTTTGGCTCCCAAAATATAGGGAATCTAGTAGCAATCCCTAAAATAAAGAGGAATATTACGAGCCTCTTAGAGGGTATTTTAGGGAGTAGTATTTAATTTATATATAATTTATTTATGATTTTAGGGTATTTTTAGGAGGCAATGGCGAGACTCTTAGAGAGTGTTTTTTGAAGGACTGCTCAGTTATATAGAATTTACTTAATATTGTCGGGTAGGGGTTAAAAAAAATATGGAGCGGTTTAGGCTCCCTAAATATAGGGAGTCTACTAGCGATCCCAAAAATAGAGAGAATATTGTGAGGTTCTTAGAGTGTGTTTTAGGGATGAGTGCTTGATTTATATATAATTTACATATTATTTTAGGGTGTTTTTAGTAGGCAATGGCGAGGCTCTTAGAGGGTGTTTTTAAGAGGAATGCTCGATTATATATAATTTACTTAAGGTTGTCGGGTGGGAGTTTAAAATAAGTATGGATCGGTTTTGTCTCCCTTAATATAGGGAGTCTAGTAGCAATCCTAAAAATAGAGAGCATATTACGAGGCTCTTAGAGGGTGTTTTAGGGAGGAGTGATCGATTGTATATAATTTACTTAATGTTATTGATTGGGGGTTCAAGATAAATATGGAGCGGTTTTGGCTCCCTAAATATAGTGAGTCTAGTAGCAATTCCAAAAATAGAGAGGAATATTGCGAGGCTCTTAGAGGGTGATTTAGGAAGGAGTATTTATTTATATATAATTTACTTATGATTTTAGGGTATTTTTGGGAGGCAATAGCGAGACTCTTAGATTATGTTTTTAAGAGGAATGCTCGATTGTATATAATTTACTTAAGGTCATCGTGTGGTGGTTTAAAAAAAATATGAAGCTATTTTGGCTCCCTAAATAAATAAAGTCTAGTAGCAATCCCAAAAATAGAGAGCATATTACGAGGCTCTTAAAGAGTGTTTTAGGGAGAAGTTCTCGATTATAAATAATTTACTTAAGTTTTTCGGGTGGGTTTTCTAAAAAAATATGGAGCAGTTTTGGTTCACTAAATATAGGGAGTCTAGTAGCAATCCCAAAAATAGAGTGCATACTATGAGGCTCTTATAGAGTGTTTTAGGAAGGAGTGTTTGATTTATATATAATTTACTTACGATTTTAGGGTGTTTTTGGGAGTCAATGGCGATGCTTTTAGATGGTGTTTTTGGTAGGAATGCTTGATTGTATATAATTTACTTAAGGTTGTCAGATGGGGATAAAAAAAATAAGGAGCGATTTTGGCTCCCTAAATATAGGGAGTTTAGTAGTAATCCCAAAAATCGAGAACAGATTGTGAGTCTATTAGAGGGTGTTTTAGAGAGGAGTGCTCGATTGTATATAATTTACTTATGGTGGTAGGGTGGGGGTTCAAAAAAAATATAGTGCGATTTTGGCTCCCTAAATATAGGGAGTCTAGTTACAATCCCATAAATAGAGTGCATATTACGAGGCTCTCAGATGGTGTTTTAAAGAGGAGCGTTTGATTTATGTATAATTTACTTATGATTTTTGGGTGTTTTTGAAAGGCAATGACGATGCTCTTATAGGGTATTTTTGGGAGGAATGTTCGATTGTATATAAATTATTTAAGGTTATCGGGTGGGGGTTCAAAAAAAATATGGAGAAGTTTTGGCTCCCTAAATATAGGGAGTCTAGTAGCAATCCCAAAAATATAGAGCATATTGCGAGGATCTTAGAGGGTGTTTTAGGGAGGAGTGCTCGATTGTATATAATTTACTTACGGTTATCGGGCGGGGGTTTAAAAAAAATATGGAGCGATTTTGGCTCCCTAAATAATGGGAGTCTAATAGCAATCCTAAAAATAGAGAGCATATTGCGAGGCTCTTAGAGGGTGTTTTAGGGAGGAGTGCTCGATTATATATAATTCACTTCAAGTTGTCAGGTGGGGGTTCAATAATAATATATAGCATTTTGGCTCCCTAAATAAAGGGAGCCTAGTAGCAATCCCAAAAATAAAGATGTATATTGTGATACTTTTAGAGGGTGTTTTAGGAAAGAGTGCTTAATTTATATATAATTTACTTATAATTTTAGTGTATTTTTGGGAGGCAATAGCGAGGCTCTTAGAGTGTGTTTTTGAAAGGAATGCTCGATTGTATATAATTTACTTAAGGTTGTCGGGTGGGTGTTAAAAAAAAATATGGAGCGATTTTTGCTCCCTAAATATAAGGAGTCTAGTAGCAATCCCAAAAATAGAGAATATATTGCGAATCTCTTAGAGGTTATTTTAGGGAGGAGTTATAGATTGTATATAATTTACATAAGATTGTCGAGTGGGGGTTCAAAAAAATATGAAGCATTTTTGGCTTCCTAAATATAGGGAGTCTAGTAGCAATCCCAAAAATAGAGAGGAATATTACGAGGCTCTTAGAGGGTGTTTTAGGGTGGAGTGTTTGATTTATATATAATTTACTTATGATTTTAGGGTATTTTTGGGAGGTATTGGTGAGGCTCTTAGAGGCTATTTTTTAGAGGAATGCTTGATTGTATATAATTTACTTAAGGTTATCGAGTGGAGGTTTAAAAAATATATGGAGCGGTTTTGGCTCCATAAATATACGGAGTCAAGTAGCAAGCCCAAAAATAGAAAGCATATTACGAGGCTCTTAGAGGGTGTTTTAGGGAGGAGTGTTCGATTATATATAATTTACTAAAGGTTATCGGGTGGGGGTTCAAAAAAAATATTGGTCTATTTTGGCTTCCTAAATATACAGTCTTATAGAAATCCCAAAAATAGAGGGCATATTGTGAGGCTCTTAGCGTGTGTTTTACGGAGGAGTGATCGATTGTATATAATTTACATAATGTATTCGATTGGGGGTTCAAGAAAAATATAGAGCGGTTTTGGTTCACTAAATATAGGGTGTCTAGTAGCAATCCCAAAAATAGAGAGGAATATTGCGAGGCTCTTATAGGGTGTTTTAGGAAGGAGTGTTTGATTTATATATGATTTACTTATGATTTTATTATATTTTTGGGAGGCAATGGCGAGGCTCTTAGAGGGTATTTTTGGGAGGAATGCTCGATTGTATATAATTTACTTAAGGTTGTCAGGTGGGGGTTTAAAAAAAATAAGGAGCTATTTTGGCACCCTAAATATTTGGAGTCTAGTAGCAACCCCAAAAATATAAAGCATATTATGAGGCTTTTAGAGGGTGTTTTAGGGAGGAGTGCTCAATTGGATATAATTTACTTAAGGTTATCGGGTGGGGGTTCAAAAAAAATATGGAGCTTTTTTGGCTCCCTAAATATAGGGAGTCTAGTAGTAATCCCAAAAATATAGTGCATATTGTGAGGCTCTTAAAGGGAGTTTTAGATAGGAGCGTTTGATTTATGTATAATTTACTTAATATTTTTTGGTGTTTTCGGGCGGCAATGGCGAGACACTTAGAGGGTGTTTTTAGGTGGAATGCTCGATTGTATATAATTTACTTAAATTTATTGAGTGGGGGTTCAAAAAAAATATGGAGCAATTTTGGCTCCCTAAATATAGGGAATCTAGGAGCAATCTCCAAAATAAAGAGCATATTGCGAGGCTCTTAGAGGGTGTTTCAGGGAGGAGTGCTCGATTGTATATAATTTACTTAAGGTTATCGGGTAGGAGTTCAAAAAAAATCTAGAGCGATTTTGGTGCCCTAAATATTGGAAGTCTAGTAGCAATCCCAAAAATAGAGGGCATATTGCGATGCCCTTAGAGGGTGTTTTAAGAAGGAGCGCTCGATTATATATTGTTTACTTAAGGTTGTCGGGTGGGGGTTCAAAAAAAATATGGAGCAGTTTTGGCTCCCTAAATAAAGGGAGCCTAGTAGTAATCCCAAAAATATAGAAGCATATTGCGATGCTCTTAGAGGGTGTTTTAGGGAGGAGTGCTTGATTTATTTATAATTTACTTATGATTTTAGGATTTTTTTGGGAGGCAATGGCAAGGCTCTTAGAGAGTGTTTTTGTGAAGAATACTCGATTATATATAATTTACTTAAGGTTGTCGAGTGGGGATTCAAAAAAAATATGGAGCAGTTTTAGCTCCTTAAATATAGGGAGTCTAGTAGCAATCCCAAAATTAAAGAGCATATTGCGAGGCTCGTAGAAGGTATTTTTGGGAGTAGTGATTGATTGTATATAATTTACTTAAGGTTATCGGGTGGGGTTCAAAAATATATAGAACGGTTTTGGCTTCCTAAATATTGTGAGTCTAGTAGCATTCCCATAAATAGAGAGGAATATTGCGAGACACTTAGAGGGTGTTTTAGGGAGGAGTGTTTGATTTATATATAACTTACTTATGATTTTAGGGTATTTTTGGAAAGAATTGGCGAGGCTCTTAGAGGGTGTTTTTGGCAGTAATGCTCGATTGTATATAATTTACTTTAGGTTGTCGGGTGGGGTTTTAAAAAAGAAATATGGAGCAGTTTTGGCACCCTAAATATAGGGAGTCTAGTACCAATCCCAAAAATAGAGAGCATATTGCGAGACTCTTAGAGGGTGTTTTAGGGAGGAGTGCTCGATTATATATAATTTAGTTAAGGTTTTCGTATTGAGGTTCAAAAAAAATATGGAACTTTTTTGGCTCCCTAAATATAGGGAGTCTAGTAGCAATCCCAAAAAAAGAGGGCATATTGCGAGGCTCTTAGAGCGTGACTTTATATAATTTACTTAAGGTTGTCGGGTGGTGGTTCAAAAAAAATATGGAATGCTTTTGGCTCCTTAAATATTAGGTGTCTAGTAGCAATCCCAAAAATAGAGAGGCATATTTCGATACTCTTAGAGGGTGTTTTAGGGAGGAGTGCTTGATTTATATATAATTTATTTATAATTTTAGGGTGTTTTTGGGAGGCAATGGTGAGGCCCTTAAAGGGTGTTTTTGTGAGTAATATTCGATTGTATATAATTTACTTAAGGTTGTAGGGTTGGGGTATAAAAAAAATATGGTGCGGTTTTGCCTCCCTAAATATAGAAAGTCTAGTAGCAATCCCAAAAATAGAGAGCATATTGCGAGGCTTGTAGAGGGTGTTTAAGGGAGGAGTGATCGACTGTATATAATTTATTAAAAGTTGTCGAGTGGGGGTTTAAAAACAATATGAAGCAGTTTTGTCTTCCTAAATATAGGGAATCTAGTAGTAATCCCAAACATAAAGAGGAATATTGCGAGGCTCTCAGAGGGTGTTTTAGGAAGGAGTGTTTGGTTTATATATAATTTAATTATAATTTTAGGGTATTTTTGGGAGGTAATGGCGAGGCTCTTAGAGGATATTTTTGGATGGAGTGCTCGATTATATATAATTTACTTAAGGTTCTTGGGTGGGGGTTTAAAAAAAATATGGTACGGTTTTGGCTCCCTAAATATAGGGAGTCTAGCAGCAATCCCAAAAATAGGGAGCATATTGCGAGGCTCTTAGAGGGTTTTTTAGGGAGGAGTGCTCGATTGTTTATAATTTACTTAAGTTTGTCGGGTGGGGGTTCAAAACAAATATGGAGCAGTTTTGGTTTCCTAACTATAGGGAGTCTGGTAGCAGTCCCAAAAATAGATGGGCAAATTGGGAAGCTCTTAGAGTATGTTTTAGGATTAAGTGCTTGATTTATATATAATTTATTTATGATTTTAGGGTATTTTTGGTGAGGCTCTTAGAGGGTGTTTTTGAAAGGAATGCTCGATTGTATATAATTTACTTAAAGTTGTCAGTGGGTGTTCAAAAAAAATATGGAGCGATTTTGGCTCCCTAAACATAGGGAGTCTAGTAGCAATTCCAATAATAACGAGCATATTGCGAGGCTCTTAGAGGGTGTTTTAATGAGGAGTGTTCGATTGTATATAATTTATTTAAGATTGTCGGCTGGGGTTTAAAAAAATATTAAGCGGTTTTGGTTCCCTAAATATAGGGAGTCTAGTAGCAATCCCGAAAATAAAGAGGAATATTGCGAGGCACTTAGAGGTTGTTTTGGGGAGGAGTGTTTGATTTATATATAATTTACTTATAATTTAATGGCATTTTTGGGAGACAATGGCGAGGCTCTTAAAAGGTGTTTTTGGAAGGAATGCTCGATTGTATATAATTTACTTAATGTTGTCGGGTGGGGGTCCAAAAATAATATGGAGCAGTTTTAGCTTCCTAAATATAGTGACTCTTGTAGCAATCCAAGAAATAGAGAGGGATATTACAAGGCACTTGTAGTGTGTTTTAGGGATGAGTGCTTGATTTATATATAATTTACTAATGATTTTAGGATGTTTTTGGGATGCAATGGCGAGGCTTTTAAAGAGTATTTTTGAATGGAATTCTTGATTGTATATAATTTACTTAAGGTTGTTATGTGGGGGTTCAAAAAAAATATAGAGCGATTTTGGCTCCCTAAATATATGGAGTCTAGTAACAATCCCAAAAATAGAAAGCATATTATAAGGCTCTTAGAGGGTGTTTGAGGCAGAAGTGCTCGATTGTATATAATTTATAAAAGTTTATCGGGTGGGGATCCAAAAAAACTATAGAGTAGTTTGGCTCCCTAAATATATGGAGTTTAGTAGCAATTCCAAAAATAAAGAGGAATATTGTGAGGCTCTTAGAGGGAGCTTTAGGGAGGTGTGTTTAATTTATATATAATTTACTTATGATTTTAGGGTATTTTTGGGAGGTAATGGCGAGGCTCTTCGAGGTTGTTTTTGGGAGGAATGCTCAATTGTATATAATATACTTAATGTAGTTAGGTGGGGGCTAAAAAAAATTGGATCAGTTTTGGCTCCTTAAATATAGGGAGTCTAGTAGCAATCCCATAAATAGATAGCATATTACGAGGATCTTAGCGTGTGTTTTAGAAATGAGTGCTTGATTTATATATAATTTACTTATGATTTTAGGGTGTTTTTGGGAG